>JAODJU010000062.1:33082149-33103217 GCA_026776725.1 Gnathonemus echidnorhynchus | reverse complement strand
CTGGGCTATCACATGCGACTGCAGAGGTGACAGCCCTTCAAAGGAAGAACTGTTTATTTTTGCTCCTGATTTAATTATTGGGATGAAATTAAAACATTCTGTGACATTTGCGTAACCTGTAGTTATTTCACCGATTTCACATCTAGACATGACTCACACCAGACTGTGGGAATCGTCGCGAAGATATTTCTGCTTCTGAGTGGGTGCTCAGAGCCGATTCGTCCAGCTCACTCCTGGGGGGGGGGGAGGAGGATGGAGGGTGGCTCTCTTTAAAGAAATTCTTATTTCTTATAGTTTTTGGCTCCACGTTTAATTATTTATAGCAATGCATTCAGGTCCACTTCAGCCATCTGCTGCCAAAGACCTCCTTCTGGAAGCAATGCTGCTCAAACAATCACGATTCATCTGGGTAGAGTAAGCGCTGTAAACACGAGCTACTGAGATGGAGTCTAACAAGCAGCGAGACACTTGCCGAGGCCTCGGGTGGGAGAAAACGGAGGGGGGGGCCTCCATGTAGGACGTTTGTGTGGAACCTCAGCATCTCACTCCTCCACAGTGACAGTCAGGAACCTCGCAGGATGTACCTGGGAGAAGGCGAGGCTCTCTGGCCCCAGCACTGAGGTTTACAGCCCGCAGCTGGTTAACTCTTTTCAGACACACACCCATGTATACAGGGCACTGCCTACCCAGAAGGCTTTTGTGCTGTCGCCGTCTGCCATTCATCAGTGGTAGATGCTTGAATTCTGATGAAGATTTGTCTTCACTTGAGTGACATTTTGACCAAAATACAGAATATGGCTCTAGAAGGAAGTTAAAACTGAGAAAAAAAATGGAGACTGTGAAGTTCATATTCATTTTGAAAATGTAATGTCTTGAAACACACTTCATCAGAGACTTCAGTAATCAGTCTGACCAGTCGTCATGTTCAGAAACCCATAATGTTTCCAGGAGGGTTGGACTGAGATCTGAAGAAACATTAGCAGCTCAGGTTTGGGGCATGATTGCAGATTTAGGACGGAGGAGCAAGCAAATAACACCCAAGCTCTGCGGAGACATTGAATTGTTATGGAGATTTCAGATTTAGTTTCTCAAACTGTCCACCTCCACCTTCCCGAGACATGCGGGCGAGACATTGCTTCAGTGGGGGGTTTGGCACCAAAGGAGTACAGAGGAACCCTCATGTTAACTTAGGCCCTAAATTCAAGGGCATCTCTGTGAACCCAAATCACATTTACTAAAGGAAGAGAAGAAAATATGAAGAAACGTTTCCTTTCTGGCTTTCAGTATTTTACTGACTTTGTTCAGCTTAAATAATGTTTTATCTTTCAACGTTAATTACTGAGCTCCAGACGTGCGACGGCCTGAGTTACAGCTGCCTACTGAAGCAACGTTTATGGGGAAAAGGGTAACTGGATATGGAGAAATGCTCAGCTGTGCAGCATCGAGAATCCAGCCAATCAGACTGCCATAAAAAGGTCATGTGTGCCTAATGCTCATTTGCCACAGAGACGGCTAAGGTTGTTTCTTTCTGTCCTCTGGGTGAGAAACCTGCAGGTTGTGGCAGTTCTTCACGAGAGGGAACCTGGTGCCAAGGATCATCACTGCAGTTAAACATAATCTCTCCCGAACCTGCCACCATTACAAAATGCCTTTCCGAAAATAAGAGCAATGAAAAACGAAAGCACATAACTGGCTGGGCTACTTGGGATCAGCGTGCAGCATCTTTGCAGATAATTAATCACCTGAACAAAACAAAAAAAGAGTAAACAATCGTAGGCACTGTAAGCCCATTGATTGCTGATCCCTGTCACTGCGCCATTCTGTCAGGGCCCTCATCCCTGTCACTGCGCCATTCTGTTAGGGCCCTCATCCCTGTCACTGCGCCATTCTGTCAGGGCCCTCATCCCTGTCACTGCGCCATTCTGTTAGGGCCCTCCTCCCTGTCACTGCACCATTCTGTTAGGGCCCTCATCCCTGTCACTGCGCCATTCTGTTAGGGCCCTCCTGTGATGCGTAGATTCTCATATCCAGCCTCTCCTGTCTCTCTCTAATGTGCCATCTTCAGGGGGTAGTGCTATCATTCAGCAACTGGAGGGTTGCAGGTTCGAGCCCTGGTTTCTCCTGACCCCATCAAAGTGTCCTTGAGCGAGACACTGAACCCCAAATTGCTCCCGGTGTGCAGGTTGGCACCTTGCATGGCAGCCTCCGCCACCGGTGTGTGGATGTGTGTGTGGTGTGAATGTGAGGCATTAGTTGTAAAGCGCTTTGAGTGCTCGTAGGAGTAGAAAAGCGCTATATAAATGCAGTCCATTTACCATCCAGTCCATTAATGGTTTAGAGATCTGAGCACCACTCTGCTGTGTGTTCATATCTCATCAGCCTCAACAGACAGACTCTCTTCTGGATCATACCCTAAATCACATTATATTTTACTTATATAGTAGACACTTTTATCCAAAATGATGTACAATTGTGAAAGCAGAGAGAGCCAGGCCTTGGAGTGACTGGGGATTAAGGGTCTTGCTCAAGGGTCCAATAGTGACATCACTATGCAGACCCTGGGATTTGAACCAGCAATCTTCCGATTATAAGCATAGCATCCTAACCTGCTGAAATACACATCGCCCCCAGAACCACATAGAGTGCAGCAAGTATGCCGTGAAAGCAGGTCATGTGGTCCAACAAGCTCATGCCTTAATGTTTTTTGGGTCATCAGAACCCAGATCCTGATTTCTAACTTCTTCCACTGATTCAAGAGTCCATTGTCATTAGTGCTGTAAACAGCCAGTTACAGTATAGCAAGAAAATCTCACTCTCCCTGTCCTTCTTACTCCCTCTTTGCAAAAAATTTAACACAAATCACAAATTAAAGTGTTTCACTAAGACAATAAATACAAGTACACGTATGACAATAAATACATAAGCACAGTGCCATATAAACATATACTGCAGTGCCATATAAACATATACTGCAGTGCAATGTAAACATATACTGCAGTGCCATATAAACATATACTGCAGTGCCATATAAACATATACTGCAGTGCAATGTAAACATGGTGCAAATATTGTAAGTATTACAAAGGAGCAGATAGTAAGAAGCAGCAGGACTGCTAACTGTGCTCACACACGCACACACACACACACACGCACGCACATGCGTTTACATGTATGTCACAGGTTTATTACCTTGTAAATAGTCTGTAGGGTTTGCACAACTCCCCCAACGCTTTTGATGTAGCTGATGTGCTCATGAGGGATTTACAAACAAGCCTGGCTTATAGTCATCATTGCACGCTCTTACATATCCACAGGAAGATCTGCGGACGACCGCCAGCAATAAAGATAATGCTGAAACACCAGCAGGCCTGTCGTCCATTTTATAGTTCAGAAGCAACGTGCAGCCAGATTAATTTAATGCTCAGAGTGTTCACATGGAAACGAGAGATAGTGTTTTCACAAGAACACCATCAGTGTTAAATGAACTCTGTAGTACTATCAGAAAAAGAGAAGGGCATGGGAATCCCACCAGAACTGACACATCGGGTTATGAAACGCCTCGGGTCTCCCCCACTTAGCAAAAACAGCCCACATCCACCGCTGTTCGGGAGCTGAACACCCCCCAAGCTGGATCACCTGTTACTGCAGTCGGCACATAACGATCACTTTTTAGGAGACTCCTGGCTAATAATTCTTAACAAACTGCTACGGTGTTTATCTGCAGGCTATTTTGCAATCTGTTCATCAATAAAAATTTTAATATGCCAGCAGAAAAAACAGCCATTAAGTATTAACTATGGCATGGACTGAGAAAAAAAAGTAGGATTTATGGCCCTGGAGAAAATCAGTAGATGGTAGACAGAACACAGGCCATCTCTATGCTCCGACTCTCGATAGTAATCAATGAGGTGTTAGAAACAGCCTCCGAGCCGTTATGATGTCCACAGAGAGCAGTCGGGAGTTCAGGCTGACAGAGATTTCTCCTAATGTACGGCGGAAAGTTCAGAAGGAGCGTCTAATGAGGCATCTCTCTCCACATTAAACCGTTTACTGTGGTGACCCTCAAAAAGCCAGAAAGGAAACGGGAACACATCAGTGAGAAGTCTGGACAAGCGAATGGAACCGTGCTGTAACGGACATGTGACACTTATGATGTGGCCCCTCACCTTTCTCAGCAAAGCTGATATTTAACTATTTAACCATCTTTCAGTGGACTGCTGTAATACCCATCTCCCACAAATGACTGAGCCATACCATCCAGTATGAGGTATTAATCGGTTTCTGTTGATTTATCTGAAACAGAACTTCTCTAATTGATTATATGTAAGTTAGCTTCACTGACCCCGCCCGCATAGGCTCCTTAGTCCCTCCTCCGTCTCACACACACGTGCTGATCGTGATCTCACCTTTTTGAACTAAACAATTCTGACTTTATTTTTCCCTGGACAATCTTTTCCTGCCCATTGCGGTGCTCTTTTATGCCCTGTTTTCAATAAACTTTAACTTGTTCAGTTAACACCCCAGACCGCTGTGTGCCCCCTTTTATATTGCGGTGTAAACCGAGCCGCCAGTAACACAGCGCTGTTAGCGGGGGCTCAGCGAAAACTTTTATACGGACAGATTGTTTCACGAGCGTAGTACGGTGATTAACAAGCACCTTTTCAGGTTAGACAAGTATGTAATAATAATAATAATAATAATAATAATAATAATAATAGTAATAATAATAGCAGTAGAAGTCGTCATCAGTATCGTCATCATCAGTGTGATTATCTTATCACGGCTACCGTCATCATAAAGCTAATAGTCATGTACGAACCCTTAAATAAGGAGCGATAATCCGCCTACCAAAAACACCTTTTAAGATGTCATTTCATCCCTGTGAAGTGTCTTCGGTCGCCAATCTCTGATGCTTTATACTTCATACTTAAAGCGAAAGAAGGTAGCGGGAATTCGTTCTGTTATTAATGATAGTTATGGAATCACTTATTAATAACCCACAACAGAGCGACATGTTTACACGTTACATGCTTACATGAAATGACGAACCTAATTCATTTATTGCGTTTTTTCTTTTGTAATTTCTCTGTAAATTATCATTGTAATGATTTACTTTTAATCAATATGCATGAAAATATTTTATTTTTTTCTTGTTCACTGACATTAATTAGATTTCGTCATATCACAGTTTTACTTTAGGCCTACTTTTATTGCGATGAATGAAATATCTTAATAATACTGGAAAACAAAATAACAAACACCGTGCCGTATAATCAGTGTAGTTTAGGCTGAAATGTGTTTCATTGTGTTGTTTTCTGAAGTGTTTATAGAGATCGGAAAGGATTTAACTAAAAAGAATACTAGCCTCGTTTAATTTTAAGCGGTTTAAGGCAAAAGCCAGTCGTCCTTTAAATTCCCCATATCCTTCTGCCAAGACCCCCTCCCGTTGTCCCATCCTATAGGGCTTCTGCGGTCTCGGTAACCTCGATTAGGGGAGAAATACAATGGAAATATTAAGCTAAATATCGGAAGCAATATTCTTGCTCTGTCCAATAGCGCTTCTATAGTGCTTTAATAAGTGTTATGCTTGTCAAATGCACGAGATGATCCCCAGATGAAACACTGTACTTAAGTTTTTAATTAAAACGTACCAAAAATACGAATGATCCCGGCTTTTCTGTAATATTCTGATATTTGTCTGCATTTCCCTTTTAGTTGTATAATTATATTTTGTCTATAATTATAAATAATTTCCTTAAGTAGTTTAAAATGACCCGAGAGTAAAGACATTCATTATAACTTGTACGCGTCCGTATAAGCGTAAGGTCTCCAGACTCACTCTGCCTTTCCAGCGAGTCCCACCGTCCTGCAGAGCGATGAAGGTACCTGGGAAACCAAGGACCTGCAACAAGGGCTTTTCTTAAAGTCCTCCACGGACTGGAGGCTGGACCGCTCGGCTTGTGGGGACGCTGGTAGGAGCTGGAGCTGCTGCTGAGCCGGCGGAGGTGGATGCTGCGTCCCCGTGAGCAAAGACGGAGTTTGCTGCGTAGGCTGGCCGTGGCCGGTAGCGGTGCCGGCTTTATTCGCAGGATGACGATGCAGCGGTACGGGAGGCTGCGGGCTGCTGCTCGGCGGCGAAGCGTGCTGGTGCTGATGGTGATTCTGAGGCGGTTTCAGCGGCTCCTTCAGCTGGTGGTTTTCGCCGATCAGTTCCTCCACCTTCCGCTCTAGTTCGTCAATCCGCTGTCTTTGCGTCTGAATCAGACTTTGCTGGTTCTGTACAATGGTGGTTAGCTCTTTCAAATAGAGCACAGCTTTCATGGGATTATCTAACAGATTCTCCATATCTGTTATTCTGTATTTTGCAAGCTCCAGATTCAGGTGTATGCCTGTCAGGACTTGTCTCCTAAGGGCACGCTGGAGATCCTTTCGTCTCCTACTTGACAGCGCTGTGCGCGGAGGCGCCGGCGTAACCTGTCCCCCTACTGTATACTCCAGAAAAATGCAGGATATGGTCCTGATGCTGGAGAGTGGAATGGAGGAGGAGTCAGAGTGAAGGGATGCTATGAGCGGCGACAGCGAAGCGAGGAGTGTTAGCATAAAGACCTTAACCCTTTCAAGCCCATTATGCATACAAACATAATAATAATAATAATAAAAGAAGAAGCATCACCATTATTTTCATCATCTATCATCAAACATTTACGGTTGATGGTGAAATGATACACATTGGATTTTGTTGTAATTCACAAATTCGCGAGTTTAAGTGATCATTATGTCCATAAAAGACATAAATTTTCCATATTTTACTAAAATCCTCCTTCAGGAGTCTATAGGATGGATTGATGCTCTGTTCATATGTATGCTGTGCTGACAATGCTGGATACAGGTTTATAGACCCGAGCATATAGTGTATGTGACTACAGAATTAGAAATGTACATATCAGTGCATAACATCACATTACATATAGTATGTTCTGCATTCCAGCTTTGGGTACATATTTTTACCATAATCATTATGAGCACTGAACACATTGTTAAAACAAAATATTATACAGAGGATCTTCATCAGTTAAGTAGGACAATTTGAATTACTTGAATTACAATTCATTAGCTCACAGACTTAGGATAAAGAAGCAAAGCCAGGCAGAAAGTAACACATCCGTTAGATCTTTTAGACGTGAATCAGACTGCTGTGATTTCTGAGAGAAACATATGGACCAACAGGCATCTGAAAAAGATTTAGCGGGAGCTTGAGTAACAACATTCTGACCCGTAGCTCCACATCGGTGCTCCAGGAACTGCAGCGAAAAATAACCACGGATTTTCTCCGTCTGCATCCAAATTGCCTGTAAACCCCAAAAGATTGTGATGACAACATCCATGCTTTCTTAACGCAAACTTCAGTGAAAACTCCACCGTGGCCCCTAAACTAATCTGACTCATTTTTCCTCACACCATGCAATGACACTTGGTAAAGCCAGGAGATTTTGGGCAGTTTTCTAAAGTAACATTATATTATTCAATTAAACAACAACTACATTAAATGGTCAGTAATGAACATGCACCTAGGTTGAGTGCTTTTCATTATACTCATTTGGTTAGGTAAACATTTTCTCAGAATTTTATTATGTTTATTACGTATGTGATGCAAAACGTTAAGTGTTGCCCCAAAAACGCTAATGTTGTTAACATTAGGCTACAAAATAGGTAGTCAATGGCAAAATTTCAGTTAGTCACAAATTTACACACAAAACCTGGGGGCGGTGTGCCTTAATTCCACCTATTCCATCTTCTCAAAAATGTAGGCGCCTACTAAAATTGTGCAAAATACAAAATTGAAGTGATAAAAATTGAAAATAAAGATATAACAGTAACTGCACAGCACGCTTGCGCTCGGCTTTAAATTAGTTTTTAATACATTTAGTACTTTTTTGTGATAAATAACCAACGCAGGACTAGTGAACCTCCTCACGGTATAAAGTTATACCAGCAGATCGGTGCAACGGCGCGTTGTCAACACGCGCAGCTCTTCTGTACGCACTGAGATGACGGCCACGCGCTGTGACGTAGGCGGAAGTACTGCGAACGCGCTCGGACTGCAAGAGGAGCTGTTGTTAATGTCGGGCTGTCTGGTAGGGACTCGTTAAATGGGCAGGTAAGCAGATGTTCTGTGTTTTATATGGATTCTGTTTTTGCTAATTAACTGTACAGGCTACAGAGGTCGAGGCCAGTCAGATACTAGATGAAAGTGACGAGGCCAGGAAGCACCGGTGCTGGGGTCTTTTAGCAAGTACTCCCGCAGGCGTAAAAAATGACATACCAATATTATAAGCTCAGAATAGTTATTTTGGTGTTCAAGTGCTATTCGGTGTAATGTGTTGCTATCAGTAACGTGTTCAATAACAAAAATAAATAAATTTCGTTTACTTTCGGTATCTGTTTTTTTGTATTGGACATTTCCGGCAACATCGGCGGGTTAAGCGGTTTCTTATAGCTGCGGCACGGAAAACTGTGATTTCACTGCCTTGTTTTGCGAGAAATAGGTATAAACGACCGACTAACGCGACTCAGTATCATGAGCTTTTCTGGGGGGGGTCATGTGACTGGGACCCTCTGGAAAGTCATGTGACCGAATACTGGCGTTGTTGGTATTTCGAACGCTGCGCACAGGGAACTCTGTATTCCACTTGTTTACAACAGGTGGTAATCAAAGCAAGTACAAAATGGGAGTGGTGGTTACTGGACAAATAGTCTTATCCAGAGTGACAAATGACTAAAACTTATAGTTCATAATTAATTTTACACTGGTCTTGCATAGTGGCCAACCACTATTTGGGTTCGATTTACGGCCGCTGTTCGGTGTGTGAAGTTTACTTATTCTCCCTGTGTTTACGTGGACTTGAGTACTCTGGGTTTCCCCCCATACTCTAAAAACCTGTGGTTAGGTCAGCTGGCCTCTGAATTGTGTGGGACAGTTTGTGTGATCGAATGCACAGCCTGAAATGGGTTGGAATCCCATCCAGTGTGTTCCGCTGCCTTGTGCCCGTACTACCTGGGGTAGGCTGCAGGCCCCCCCCGACCCTGCTCTGATTTAAGCCTTTGATTAATCCATGATTAAAAATTCCCATCCTTACCACGCACTTTGTTCTCTGCCATCTGCTCCCTCAGGGTGAATGTCAGCCATGCTTCCTACTGCATAGATGGATGTAAAATTTGTTTATCCTTGGAGGGAATTAATTTGGCTACATGGCTTCAGAAGATAAATCAAATGTCCCACACAGGGCAAAAAAACACGTTATCTAAGTGACTAATACGGATGGACTGTATAGTAGCCCTCCTGTTTTTCAATGATATTTACTTAAGTGTAGAATGTTTTATTTTTATTTGGCAATAACATTACATAATCAGTAGAATAGGACAGTGACACTTTACTCATACCTGTGGGAAAATTTTGTTTTCGACTTTTCCGTCTCGCTCCCCATGAGACACTGCCTTTTGAGTTATTGGTATTGGGACTGGCGGAGATCGTGGAGACAGAAGACCCAAATGTGTAGTGTCGTCTAAGTTATCCGAATGCCTGGGGGTGATTTAGCGATGAACACACTGTGACTTGACAAATTAGCCTACGCTTATCCTGGTAATCGCCAAGGCATCCCACCGGGGCTTTTGGCAGGGGTAGCATCGGAAGCCAGCTGTGGAATGTGCAGCCTACCTATACAGTGAGGTCTGGGACAGGCACTGAGCCATGTTCTGTTATTTATTTGTGAATGCCATCACTCCCCATGCAATGCCAGTCACCATCACAGCCCTCTGATGTTGTTAGATGTGTAATTAAATGACAACAATGAATAATTCATGCAGTGGGACTCGGTTCTTGTGCTGAGGTGGATTAAGCAACATTTGCTTAGCAAAGCAAGGGACCGTTGTGTGATTAACGGCACAGTACTGCAGCCTTGCCACAAACCCACCAGCCAGGTTTTCAAACCATGCCAAGGCCTGGCCAGTCTCACAGCTGGAGTGCACAAGCAGTTCTTTCTCTTTCACTAGACAAGGTAATCATTATAAAATGCCAGCCTTTAGCCGCCGAGCTGCGTGCAGTAGCTGTACCTGGGTTCTGATATGCGGCAGAATACACTGCAGTGTTTAGCTTCATTGGAATTTATTTGGCAAATGTGCGCACTGTCTTTCATATTACAGTAGTGCGCTTTGCTCTTTTTGTTGTGCAACGAATCACCATGCATTGGAGGTACTGCTCAGTAACACAACAGCCCCACCATCTTCATCAAGCAGCCTTGTGATCCAATTAATTTTTTCTACCCAAAAGTATTTAGCAACTCCTTCAGGGATCTCACCTGGAGTGGTTAAGAAATCCACTTTTCTGTTTATAATAATAATAATAATATAATAAATGAAATGTGTGTATTTTACGGAACAGTTTACCAAATGGAAGAGAAACATTTTCAAAAACTTGGAGCTTATTATTGCCTCTACTTCTTATGCCCCCCCCCCATTTGTTGTGGTTTTGCTCATGTCCTGAAATTAGTGTGCGGATGGGAAAGCTGCACACTTCTGGTAATGGTTCCTGTACGGAGTAACTTCCGGAAGCCCGTTTCCACCCTCTGGAGCAGAAAAAAACACATTTATCTCAGAATTTTGATTTACTAAGTTGAAATTCTGACTTTCGTTTTTATCCAGTCAGGCAGCATTGCCTCCTTTGCAGGATGATATCTAAGAAGATATCCCAGACACATTATTCACAATGTTATCTGCTGGCAGGTTATTTTGTATTTCATGTTAGCTCACTGCATTTTAGCAGTAAAACCGGATGGCACTGGTACTGCCTTCACTGCCTCGGTGTGAGTTATTCAGTTATTCGTGCGATGCCAGTGTGTTTATTCAGGACTTGTAGCTTGAAAGATAGACATGCCTGTATCACTGCTGATTGGGTGAAAGATAGACATGCCTGTATCACTGCTGATTGGGTAAAAGATAGACATGCCTGTATCACTGCTGATTGGGTGAAAGATAGACATGCCTGTATCACTGCTGATTGGGTGAAAGATAGACATGCCTGTATCACTGCTGATTGGGTGAAAGATAGACATGCCTGTATCACTGCTGATTGGGTGAAAGATAGACATGCCTGTATCACAGCTGATTAGGTGAAAGATACGTTTTATTGCCCCTCTGTTTCAATCCTGGGTAACGTTTACAAGATCCTCATCCTCTCAAGTTTCGATGTAGGCTACCATTTACACAGACAACCGTAAATATGAAAATCCTGACAGAGCAGACAGCCGCTGCAGCCTCCGCTCCTTCCGAGATAAATGTGTGTGTTTTTTTTCTCCTCCAGATGGCAGAAACGGGCTTCCATAGTAACTTTGCTCTGCTGATTCACAGGGATGCAGAGTTTGAAAGTGTTTGTACTTGGTACTTAGATCCATTTCAGGTGGACGGTTCGTGAACTCCGGTTTAATCGTGATGCGTACTGTCATGCCCACAAATAGGTCGTTTGTTACACAGAAGGCAAGAGAAGTGTCCTTCTCATCATTGTATTTCTCCCTATGTAATTTTGAAGAATTTTCATGCCAAATGTATGCAAGAGGAGACTTTTTGCATTTTATAGAATTTATACATTTTAACTTGCCAGGCCCAGCAGGATGATATGGCATTTTTGTGGTCTTTTTTTCCTCTTTGCCTTTCATGCAAACTCCCTCCCCCGTTGCCCACTGCCCTTGCCATTCAGCTTTGGGTTGATGGATGTATTAAGAAACCAATGAGACTGGAAACCCTGACAGCACCTCATATTTCATCTTGTACTGGGAGTTAATATGTATGTGTCATAAATGTCGGTGTAGAACAGCAAACTGATCTGGGAGGAGCTTGTATTCTCATAAACGGAAACTGAGCATTTTTACATCTTGTGATCAAAAAGTTGTTCAAAATACTTTGAGAAATACACAGAAACCATTTAGAAATATACAGTCTGTTAGTGACTGATCCATTTAATTTCTTGTTTTAGCCAGATGAAGGTAATTGCCTGTGATTCCCACATAACGCCGAATCCCACGGCTGTCATTTGTAGCTTAAGCAAATCAGGTTAAAAGCTAACAGCAGACGTTGTCCGGCGTAGATGCCAACCTGCCCAGTGAACTAGTGCAGCAGACGGCTGGACCTTCTTGTTTTATAGCAGCTAGCATTTGTACTGTTGTCAGTCTCCCTGGGGCCCAGACACCCTGAGTGGAATCTCTTGTTTTTTGCTGTGTCCCTGCTGTCAGTTCCTCCTCAGCTCTCTGTGCTCTTCAGCATGACTAACCCACTAAATGAGCTGCTTTTAATTGGTGGACAGGATACAGAACAGCAAATGTCCAGTGAATTCAGAATTGACCGCAAGCCATTTAAATGAACTGAAATGCTTGGTAAAAGCATCTTGGCAACTGATGAATTTCTTGTGGGAGGCCAGTTAACCCAGCCATTAACAGAAAGGTGCAATTAACATAACATGCATAGAATATAAGTGTTGTAGCAGAAATTCCATTTGTAAAGCTTAATGTCTGAATTTTACAGCTGCTAATCATGGTCGTGTTGTTAACCAGCCTCAGTAACTGGTCGTTTGTGCATTACTGATGTGTCCGACGCCCCCTAGGATGACCCAGAAGCATTACCTGGAGGGCCAGGTGTACTCTGTGCCCCTCATCCAGCCAGACCTGCGGCGTGAGGAGGCCATCCACCAGATCGCCGATGCCTTGCAGTACCTGGAGAAAATCTCGACTGACATCTTCAGCAGGTATGCTGGCATCAGTAGGGGAACCCGTAACCCTGACGCTCCATCGCCATAGGCAGGGCCATCCTGCATGTGAAGGTGACGGTGATCCTGATCGAAGGCCTTCTTTCATAAGAGTGACTTATTTCCCCATCTCATTCACTGCCAGAGATCTTTGAGGAAATTATGAAAACTCTTAATCTATCCTACCTTGTGGTCTTCATAATTGGGAAGCATACAATACAAAACAGATGTTTGGATGAATGAACTTTGGATAATATGCCATGACATTTTTGGATCTAGATGTAAATGACCTTCCGGGGCTAGTTACTGTCCACATGGGAGGTAGTTTCCTGGTTCACTTGGCAGTCCAATCAGTTCTATTGGGGGCAGTTTTTTAAAAACCCTTGTTCATGCGCTTCTGCACTGCAAACGGGTCTCCCCTAAGCGCTTAAGCAGGCCCCTTCTGTTGGACTGTACCACTTTAGAAAGGGGTCACTGTGGTAAATGGAGGCCAGATCCATTGAACATTTGGTATAAGAGTGGAATAATTTAACCTAAACACCAAGTGGCTCATCTAGGATTGAAAACAAATTGGGCTTCTGTCAAAAGGGATTTCTTCCACTTTAATGTGCAGTTTTTTGCCTTGTTAACTGATTAGCTGATTTATAGTTTTAAAATCTGACTAGGCATAAAAGGTCCGTCATAGAAAGCCAAAGAGCAGTTCAAGTTTGGTTCTTAATTTTGTTTTGGGAAATCCCTGTATTTGTTGTAGTTGATCTTTGTGTGCTTGTCTTAGACCGTTAATAAGACGTTCCGAATGTCTGCCTGCTGAGTTTTCTCGTATCTGGAAGCAGTTTGCAGGCTCCCCTTACGTACTCTGAGAGTTGGTTCAGCGTCTAATGAAATGTGGATCTCATTTCCCGCTTCGTTCGCAACGAGCCACTCGACGGCAGAAGGGCTGCCCTGTTAATGACTGACTTGGAGGAGTCCAGGGCTGCACGTCACCCACTCCGAGGCCAACATCGCGGAAGCAGGATGGAGATGCCTTTGAGCCATTGTCAGTGCCTGTTATAATAAATGCATAATGCTCTTATACACCACTAATGCAGGGGAAATAGCAGGACGCCTGCCTTTTTCTGCACTTGGGGGAGGGTATGTATTACAGAGGGTGTGCTAGATGTTGATTAGGGAGCCACCGGAAATAACGTATGGTCTCCTTATGCAGGAGTATGTTTTTGGGCTGGCTTGACATGAATGTGGTTAGTTACCCAGTTGTTACTTATGGTACTCACTGTTCCTTGTCAGTCAGGTTTATAGAATGTTGACCTCTCATTCCGTTAAGGCTAAAGTTATTCCTAAGTTATTCCAGATAGTGGGATAACATTTTTATGGGAATGAATGTGTGCTGAGCTCATGCCAGGAAAAATTCGAAATCACTCTGTACTCTGCATCTGGTTCTGAAGCTCCAGGTGGATCCCTGCCTTTGAGGCATCCCATAGCATTTTCGTCTACATGCGCTGATCCACACCTCCCCTGCTCGGTTAGAAGGATCGATAAAGGCTCGAGTGAATCAGAAGCAGGGAGATTGTGCCCATCTGAATGTGCGACCAAGCTTTATAAGCCACCTGTTTGGTTTCCATGACGACAAGCCGAGAAATTGCACCTGTTAGAGAGAAGAATGGTGGTGAAAAAAACAGGAGAGTTAAGATGTTTAGAACTGTCATTGTCATTAAGGCAGGTGGCAGCCAGCCGGAGAGTGACGACAGCTTCAAAGTGCTGTACTCCTCACACAGGTAACGAAAGGAGAGAAATGCCCAAATGGAATGAGCTCTGTGAAGATGGACGGAGCATTCAGTAAACTGGGGGCTCCAAAGCGGCTGCTGAGGCTTTGCTCACATTCAGGGACCTGACCCTTAATCCAGGGGTTTTCTGGGGGGATCCGGGGGGGTCTCAGGCACCGTGGGGGCATTGAGCTCTGGATCCCATGTGGATCCCCCGCCCCAGCGGCCCTGGCATGACACATTAATGCTGAGAGCGAATGCCGTGGCTTCCTTCAGGCCGTGGAGACAGATGGTCGATCACAGGGTTCCGCTCTAAGGCTTGTAGACCAGCATGGTTCATGAGGAGAAAACGGGGAGGAGTGAGAGAGGATTATGGATCGAGCGGCGTGCACTGTGTGTGAAATATCCCATTAATACACCGTAATGCGTGTTTTGGCGGGATACTGACCCCAAACCAGTCAGCCCCTTTAGAATTTTCCTTTTAATTCTGAAGCGTGAAAAGAAATACAACTGTGGCTGTAATCGCCTGACTTTCACTTTCTCTCAGTGTTCAGCCGGTAATCTGACTTCTGATCCAATCCTTAAGGGTGTCCCAAAGCGTGGAGCAGAACCGGTGCCACCTACAGGCCGTCACAGAGCGCATCAAGTTGGCCCAGGCTCGCGTGGACAAGATCAAAGGCAGTAAGAAGGCAACCAAGGTGAGGGGCCAGACGTCAGCTCACTGTCCGCACATGCTAACGCAGCATGAGGGCCGGCCCTCCTGTGACAGAGGCGTGACTGTGCCACCCATGCAGGTGTTTTCCAGTGCCAAGTACCCGGCCCCAGAGAAGCTGCAGGAGTATTCCTCCATCTTTGTGGGTGTCACCGACCCTGCGTCCCAGAAGCGTCCCCGCTACAAGGTCCAGAGCAAGCACCGCCCCCTGGACGAGAAGGCTTTGCAGGTAACCAGGCAAGGCAGGCACACCGACTGTCCTGTCCCAGGAGTCACTCACTGCCTAGTGGTGTGCTAATGTGTACATTTTGACCAATCATGATCTATTTTTGTCAAATATTACTGATAACGATAATTGGCTAACCTCTGAGCCAATTGTGCTGGCGGAGAAACACTTTAATAATGAATCATAAACATGTCACAGGCTGTATGAAACCACCTCGCGGGCTGGTGTTTTGAGACCGCTTCTAAGTGCTGACAGTGAGCCGACAGAATCACTCACCCTCCATTACAGAAAATGGCCGATGGTCCAGTGCAATCATCTCCATTACTTCAGGAGATGTTAGCTCTGCCGCAGCTAACTTTGAATATTGGCTGAAGTAACAGCCAGCGGTAACAACCGAGACTGATGCCTCGATTTATAACAAACATTGGCTGATACTGATATGTTAACTTGTATTCCTGCATTTCTGATGTTTCCTTTTATTATTCTGTTTCTTGTGACAGAGAAGTATTTATGGACACATAGGTCAAAGCCAGGTGTCACCTTAGAGAGTTTTCCTTGTAATGAAGTCTCATTAGTCTTACCTGTTTTGAGGACGCTGGCTGTTTGAAGCTGTCGTTCATTCATCCTTCCCTTTATGCCTCCAGTCCTGTCTCTCACCATGCAGCCCATCAGCTGTCCTGCAGCTCCTGCAGGCTCTCGGAATGCCTCGTTTGATCGCTTCCTGCATCAGTGGCCTCGGGAGTGGATTAAGGGCCATTTGTTTCTGTTTATAAATGTTGTCCTTATGATTTATTTAGTGAAGCATGCTTTGGGAGAGACAGTGCCCTGGGACATGCTGGCTGCCAGCCGGCTGCCTCTTTGTTCTGAGGTGTCTTCGCAGGGAGGGCTAAATCTTTAATGGCATGTTAATAGCCCACCACTGGCCTAGAGTGGGCTCAGCTTTATAGTGGGAGTACACAGAATGTTCCTTAAAGGGCAACTTTAGCGTTACAGCCCCGGCCACAAAAGCGTATCCAAGTTTAAGTACGCTGTCACAATTAAGTGTGGGGCAGCTTGTGTGCTCCAAGTCACCGTCCCCATAGTATGTTGGGCTGTTGTTGTTCTGCTGCCACCTATTGGAGATTGTCAGTGTTACACTGTGATGTGCCATTATCAGCCGTAGTATTGCAATCCCCTCCACTCTAGGCAGAAATAACCCAGTACAGTGCCCCATTTGTTATTGTTCCAGTATGAACATGCTGAGCATATTTATCGCTTAAGTAGAGTTTTGTACCAGTGTCTTGCTGTGCAATGTGATCATTTTCCCAGGCATTCTGGCCATCCTCTGTCAGGAGCCTAAATCATAATAAAATAGGACATTACTAAACGAGCCCTGATTCAGTGCCGAGGGCCTGACGAGCTGCTTTGTGCGGCACCCAACACCAAGAACAGTGATGGCTGCAGAGCCTCCTTGTTGCCAGGGAAACCAAGTGCAGGTGCGATAAGTGCGCGTGGCCCTTTGACGAGTACCTGTCACGGGGCTGTTTCACGGGGCTGTTTCCCGTCCCCGACAGCGTGACAAGCTTGATATACCTTTGCAGCTGGACCAGTCCGCGGGAACACAAGACTTCTGGTACTTGCAGCACAGGGAGGCCCCACTGTGTGTCTCTGTCGGTGGATGCCCTGACCTGTAGTTACTGCATATAAATGGTCACATGGACATCCAGTGACGGGAGACGGGAATTTTTTCCAAAAGACAAGGCCCTCAACAAACATTTATGAGTAAATTCCTGTCATTGACATTCAAAATATTACTGATTACAGAGGCAAATCAGACGTGGCTGTCAGCGTCTTGCGGCGAAATTCCGCGGTTGGTCTGGTGTGAGAAATGTTGTGTCGCTTATGGGTTTTTCTGGCTGCACTCATCATATTTGCTGCAGAACTTGTAGCTGCATCACTTCAGATTGTCATGTAGTCAGTATATCAAGATGCCTGCATAATTCTCCCACAGATTGTCAGTTAATGGTACATTTAAAGAATCAAAATGACAAGCAGCACCAGAAAATAAGGACAACAGGAACATTAAATATTGCAGAGTAACACTATGATAACGCATTTTTTAATGCATATTTTAAATAACACAGAAATGATCTTTTTCCTTCGTCTGACTGCGCGGTCTAACAGATCTAACACCACCACCATCTTTTCTGCAGTAATTAATGGTAAGAATTTTTGCTGTAAAACACAGCCATCCTGCCCTCAGACCTTCTGGACCCCTTTCTTCTCACTTAATATGGAAGCCCTGTAATCATTAGCGACTGCAGCTGGGTAACCGGCAGCAGATGGCATAGAGGAACCGCACTTCTGAAAGGTGGGACGTACAGCGTGTGTGGAGATGTGGACGCAGCCCTGCTCTCCTTGGCGTGGGAGACGACCGGCCATTCGCATGCCACAGTTAGTCTTTAGGGTAGTTTACCAAGCGTGTGGTGCCGGCCAAATATAATTAGAACGTCTCTCCTTCAGCTTTGATACAGAGCATCCATATGGGCCTCAGCCGGCAACTGTCAGATGTCAGAGAACAAATGTTCTGCAGTTTGGTTTGTGAGCAGCCAGTGACACGTGACCACACCGCGTGTTTTTATCTTGAGGCTGTGATGGCATGCCCGCTTACTTCAGCTAGCAGCAGCAATATCATTCGCTCACCCTCCCTGCACGCCGGTAAACACACGGCAGCGTTGGCCCAGGCTAATCAGGCGCTTCTCCTCAGAATCTCTGCTCAGGATAACCCGCCATATCTGGCTAAACTGAGGTTCTTGCATTTATGTTTTTTCCTGGGCACATCTAATG
This sequence comes from Gnathonemus echidnorhynchus, assembly GCA_026776725.1. NCBI lineage: Eukaryota > Metazoa > Chordata > Actinopteri > Osteoglossiformes > Mormyridae > Gnathonemus > Gnathonemus echidnorhynchus. Next base: position 33,084,903 of record JAODJU010000062.1, on the reverse strand, counting down.
ACGGATTAGAAATATCCCAGCCGCTGCCTGAGTATAGTGCATCTCCAGCATGTCGGCATTAAACGACGGCCATTCTCCATGTGTTGGGTCGGCGCTGGTCTCCTAGCGTGTTGCTGAAGGAGTATACCAGGCTACCTGACTTTGCAGAGAGCGGCCCGGCTGACGGTCAGGCCTTTGGCCAGTGTGCGTCCGCGTCCTGGGCTGAGGAGCGATCAGCAAACGGCACGTGAAACCAGCCTGTTCATATGTGGCGGTTTCTGGAAAACTTCTCTTTCACATTACAGCCCCGTGGCCGAATCACACACACTGTCCCTTAGCCCCCTTTAGAAAAACTGCTGTGAAGTAATCTTTTCCGGGAGCGAGATTAATCGGTTGACTTCAGCGTCTTCATTTATTTGTGCTGCATAATGATTTTTTTTTCTGGGTAATGTTATGCGCTTAATTTCCCCAGTGATTTAATTTGTGTTTGTCATTTTTGAGGCCTGACTGTGTGTATCTGTGTGTGCGCACTGTGGGTCCAGGTGCAGATGTTTGCTTTGCTTAATTCATTGCCAGCCGGCTCCATTTTCATAGTACATTTTATAACTGCCTGCTGGACTCCTGCTAACGTATTTTATGTGTCGGCATGATATCGGGCCCCGAGAGCCCAGCGTGAGTCATTCCCCCCCATCCTGAAACTGCCGCTGGCCCTCAGTTTGGGTTGGGCCCCCACATCCAACTTCGTGAGGCTGTGATCATGGTGGGTCCCTTCAGTGTTTGAGTATCCCTCCTGATCACAGTTGTACTGCTGTCAGCACTACACCCAGGCCTTGAAATTTAAAGGCTGGGATTCAAACGGGTAACCTTCTGATCAGGGGTGCAGTGTTCTAACTAACTAGCTGATGTCCTGAGCTCACTGGCAGTTGCAGGAAGTCACTTGAAGATCGGTCTGTGGAATGAAGTAATTACACTGTTAACCAGCAAGAAGTGTTACTGCCATTTGTCAGAATGACGTCAACTGGGGAGTGTAGTGCTGAGGACTGCTGGGTACACCCACAGAGGAAAGAGAGACACCACCAGCTTGGCCACTGTCATTTTTACTTGCTTTGTGCTGTGTTAGGTTGGAGGTGTAGGTGTTTCCTCCCGCAAGTCATCCAGAGATGCACTGACCTCAAATCATTCTGCTATAACTGTCATTTCTCAAGTCTGACTGACTGACACCTAATCGTTGCGCCTTTCTGCTTGGCTCTTACTGTCTCCCACAGGAGAAGTTAATGTACCTCCCCGTGTGCGTCAACACCAAGAAGTCTCTGGAGGACGATGCCGAGGAAGGCCTAGGGAGCCTGCCCAGGAACGTCAACTCTGTCAGCTCTCTCCTGCTCTTCAACACCACAGAGAACCTGTGAGTTTGTTCGCACGCGGACTCCCACTCCACGTCTGCTTGTCTGCGTCGGCGCCGAGGGCCTGAGAGTGAAGTCACAGTGACCATCTGCCCGCACTTCCCGGCAGCTATAAGAAGTACGTGTTCCTGGACCCTCTGGCGGGTGCGGTGACCAAGACGCACACCACCCTGGAGACGGAGAAGGAGGAGAAGCCCTTTGATGCCCCCCTGTCCATCACCAAGAGGGAGCAACTGGAGAAGCAAGTAAGGCAGTACCAGTGTGGAAAGAGCAGCTTCTCCCCTGGTCCAGTGTGTGACTCACAGCCAGCTTCCTCCCAAAAAACCAAAAGTCTGAATAAAGGCACATTCATTTTCCAGCCGATCTCGCCAAGCTGGATGAAGACTTCCGAAATACTATTGAAATATTGTTTATTCCAAAGATTATTCTTAAGTGAGCCTGAGGTGATGCTTGGAGCACAAGGTGCAGATAACCTGCGTCTTCCTTTCCCAGAGCACGCATGACAGCACGTTTCTGGCTTTGTCTGTTTCGCGGCCAGTATCAGCTTCTCCATGACAGGATCTCTGACGTATTGAGATGGCGTCAGACTGAAATGTGTCCTTGGGGTTGAAAGTGAAAATGATCCACGTGGATCTGATTTGCGTACTATTTCGGACAGTGCTGGAAAGCCAGCAGGAGCTGCGTCTGAGTCCAGATCTCCACGCTGCTCTGTTCTCGTAAAGATGGCTGAAACTGTCTAGGATCTCCAAGCCTCACTTACTCTTCTGCTGCCACGTCTCGCCTTCCCCAGACAGCAGAGAGCTACTTCTACGTGCCGGACCTGGGCCAGGTTCCCGAGATCGACGTGCCCTCCTACCTGCCCGACTTGCCGGGCATCGCCGACGACCTCATGTACAGCGCTGACCTGGGCCCAGGATTCGCTCCCTCCGTGCCCGCCAGTGCCACCATGCCAGAGCTGCCGTCCTTCAGCGGCAAGCCGGAGACGACAGACGGGCAGGGTGAGCTCGGTGGCGCTCTGCAGCTGGCGGTCCGCGCCGACTTCGCTGGCTCGACGCGGCTCATTAAAAGCTAATTAGAGCGCTGGGGCAGCCTGTCATGCTAAGAGGACTCTGAGCCCGATCTCCGCGGGCATGGGGGACGCCACCTTTCAGAGCTGCCAGCGGTGGGATCTCCCTGTGTCTGTTCTTTCCAGACTTTGAAGATGATGTCTTTTCTGCAGACCTTCTGTAATCTCCCACTGAGCTCGCTCCTCTCAAACCCTTTCTACTCTTTATTTTAGGGTTGCAGTCAAGAGCTGAAGTGCCCCCCCCGCCTCCTCCGCCTCCACCCCCGCCTCCTGAGGCCCCGGTTAGCTCCCCCCCGCCTCCCGGTGCTC
>JAODJU010000062.1:33002602-33012766 GCA_026776725.1 Gnathonemus echidnorhynchus | reverse complement strand
CTTATATCTCCTGCATCTCTGTGGTCTTGCCAGCTAATTTCGTTGTCCAGGCAACTGTACAATGACAATAAAAAAGTATTGAGTCTTGAGTCTTGAGTCTTTATCTAGTTTTTGGACATCTTTGATCAGGTTTTAGGTCACATTTACGCAGAAGTAGAGTAAATTCTACCGCCTTCGCAGACCCTCCAGGCGCACTGTCGGAGCTCTTCTTCGGGCCTGCTGTGTCTGCTGCCGCCTTCGCAGACCCTCCAGGCCTACTGTCGGAGCTCTTCTTTGGGCCTGCTGTGTCTGCTGCCGTCTCCCTACCTTCCCGGTGGTCTTTGTGACTCGCTCTGAGCTCTCATTCCTGTGGGCTCTTCCTCTAAGCGTTCCCTCGCTATGGAAACGGCTCTCTAAGTTCAGCCTTATTTTAACTAGCAGTGGAAACTCAGCCTGCGGCCCCTCTACCCTGCAGGTGGGCCCCACGAAGGCCCCTTCCTATTGTCTCCATCTCATCTCCATCTGAATCAGTGTTGCCATCACCACCCACCACAGAATGTGCTTTGGCCCAAGGGGTGTGGCCTCTGTGAGTGACAGCAGCACTTAGCCAATGGGAGTGAGGCATGATGTACATGGAATGCTGACTTTCCTGACCTTTATGTCCCACATAGATAAACAAGCAAATAGCCCATTGCGTTTGACCAAAGGCGACCAAAGGCGATGCTCACCGATGCTCACCAACGATAACGATTTACCACATTGTGGGGACCAAAGGTCGCCACAATGGGGTAAAACCTGTTACTTTTAATCTTGCGGGGACATTTTTTCAGGACCCCACAATATAAACCTCAGTTTCTGGTTATGGTTAAGGTTAGTGCTGGTAGGGTTACGGTCGGCCTTGCCTGTGTCAGTCTGGTTCCTTTGTGTATATGTCGCTTTTATATGGCCACATGTTTTTAGACTTTTAACAGAAACGCAAATTCAAAATTTTGCGAGTTAGATGTATAAAGCAGTGATGGGATTTTCAGAGCATTTTGTGACGGCTTCCTCGCGGATTAGTTCCCTGACGCCTGTGCCCCCACGCTCCTTCCTGGGGTGACCCTGCCCCTGAGCCCCCACCTGAAGGAGACCCTTCCTCCGCAAACAGGCGCAGCGCTTCACTGACCCGTCATTCATGGTGATCTGTACCACCTGTGCCTTCACTCTGGGGGGGGTCCTCTCTGCTGCAGTAGCAGTGTGCTTCTGACCCACCCCCCCTCCAAAGCAGATGTCACATCAGCATACAGCTCCTGTGTCCCGCCCCCCACGGTTCCGGTTGGCAGCCAATAGCCGGTGTGGGGGTGAGCGAGCAGCTTGGCAGGACGTGACAGCTGGTCTGACCTGAGTCTGCGCCAGCCAATGTGCCCCCCGCCGGCCGCGGCACTGACCCCCACCTCCACCCCGCTGAGAAGCGTCACACGTCCCCGCACAGGTGTGCCACCGCACGCCCAGCTACCACGTCCTGGTCAAAGTCGTCCCCTCAGCGTGTCATCGGCGTGTCCCCAGTGACGTCTCACGCTGGGACAACAAGTGCCCCACAAGCCCCCCTTGCAGGCGAAGGCATCTTCTCAAATACTTAAAGAATGTGGTGTGGGGGTGTTTAGGTTTAATTTAATCCAAATGATGCATCTAGCACAAAATTGTAGAGAAGGTTCTGGGTGATCTCATCTCCCACACCGTCTGTCTAAGGACTGTCCGGGTTAGGGGGGCCTTCCTAATGCTCTGGAGCCTCTGCTCCCTCCCTGACAGAGTGACCCCCCCCAACTCCCCCACACACAACTGCCCCACTCAGATCTGCCTTCCTGCCCCCCTTCCCCCTCTGCTCATCACGCTGTACCTTCACCCCCGCACGACTGCCTGCCCACCCCCACCCCCCTCCCCCAGCTGGCCCCAGCTGTCACCGTGGATCAATTAAGGAGAGCAGGGGCTGGGATAATTCCCCAGGCTCCCCCCTCCTCCCCTGTATCGTGTTCCTGTGATGTATTTTCAGGATTTAAACATGTGGAGCAGCAGAGTCCCTGAATCAAGAGGCTCCAGGCGAGCTGGGGGGGCAGGAGATGCTCGGAAGGCGGAGAAGGCAAAGGCGCAGTGAGGAGACCCCCCCCCCCCCGCACACCCAGGGAGCAGGATGAAATGGGAGGGGTGCCAACATTAGACAGGAAAGCCGGGTCCTTTTAATGGCCCTGCACTAAAAGATGGGCACCTCCTGTCAGCGCAGAGACACCGTGAGTGACACCTTTACATCACAATTTAAAGTGGGTAGCCATGAAAAAAGGCTCAATCTGAATCATCACGGGGAAAATAATATGAAGAATCTTAGCTATGTGACACAGAGTGAGATTTGGTTTCATATCTGCGATGCCCGATCGATCCCTGTAGTCTTAAAAAATTCATTCCTCAGTTCAGACAGTACTTTCATCCCTAGAAATCACTTGCAGCAATTGAGAGAAGCTTCCGTCTGAATGAACAACAAGCGCCTTGTCTGGACTGGGGTGGATTGCCCACCGGGTATCGAAAGGCTGAATTCAGCAATAACCCCCCAGGATCAGTCACCCCCACGCACAGGAACAAGAGGCACCATCTGTCCAGCAGTGACCCCATAATCAGCCCATGCTAACCAGTCACCCACAGCCACGTAAGAAGCTCCAGACAGACATCAGAGACACTCAGTCAGGCTCCCTCACGTCGCTCTTCAGGTGACATAACGAGAGATGAATGAGGTGCAAATGTCAGAAAGAAAGGGACTCAACAGAGATCTTTCCTGTCATATGGAAGAAAGAACATTGTAGATATAGAAGGAAACTTAATTTTAATTTCATCATGCTGTCCCCTCAGGTATCATCAGGTGAAACTTTTCTGGGTGGGGGGGGGGCAGCATATGCCAGCGAATGAATGACAGGTTGGAGGGCAAATGGCTTGAACAGTCCTTGATCTGCACAGCCAATGCATGAGAGGCAGAATGGGCGGGGCCACAGTCTGATTGGCTGCTCTCCAGGTGTCAAAATTTTGGAATGATCTTAGAATAAACAGCATGTAAGTTTTTTCTATTATTTCAAGCCACCCTCTCTTTCTGCCTGCTGGCAGGATGCTGCAGTGACAGGGTGGGGTGACTTGGGGAGGAGACAGGACTGTTGGCTCAGTGGAGTGGGGGGGGGGGCTTCTGCTTTCAGCCAGTCAGCAGATATCTGCAGAGGCACTGCAGAGGAAACCTGAACTGAACGCAGGAAACGGGGGGGTTTCCTATATGCTTGTACGTGTACATGCTCACATGTATGTGGACACACATACATGCTCACACACAAACATGCTCACACACATACATGCTCACACACATACATGCTCACACACATACATGCTCACATACATACATGCTCACACACATACATGCTCACACACATACATGCTCACACACATACATGCTCACATACATACATGCTCACACACATACATGCTCACACACATACATGCTCACACGTACCTGATGCACAGGATATGCTCTGGGATGCTTCAGAGGAACAGTGACCCTCTCTGAATTCCTGGAGACACAGATTGTAACATGTAACGGGGAATAAGCCGGATTGGCCAGCTGCCTTCCAGCTGATTTACCGCCATGCTGCACCAATGTAGGCCAACACCTTCTCAGCCCTAGAAGCTGATGGGTCCGTTAAAGCCAGTTAAACCTCCTGCTATCTCTCCTGCACGGGTCAGTCTGCTGTTTTGGTTAATCACCACCCACTTATGTCTTTCTCCTTTTTTTTGTAGCCTGAATCTCAGCCATCGAGGTCACAGTGCTGACCGTCCAACACAGATCCTCATCACTGCTACCAACCCACCCCCCCCCCAGCAAGACGCACATGAAGGGAAAGGTGTCCATAGATCTGGAAGGTGGGAGGAGCTCAGAGTGGAGAAAGGTGTGTCCAGAGGGAATGGAAAGTTATGCTTAGTCTGGCTTCAACAGCCAACTGTCCTCAGGTCAAACCTTCACAGCTCCATCAGCATGGCTTCGATGCCTTAGTGTGGAATCGGTCCCCCATCATCTCTAAGCTTTGGGGATGTGGAGTGACCAGCATGAGGAGTGACCAGCATGAGGAGTGACCGGCGTTTCTGACAGACTTGAAGTACATAAACATAAACTATGACAGATTTATGACATTGTTCATAATATGTGAGCCTTAAACATGTGCGCTCAGGTTTGCTAAACACCAGCCTGGCTAAGTCACATCAAGGTCACGTGACTTTGGCCTGGCTAAGTCACATCAAGGTCACATGACTTTGGCCTGGCTAAGTCACATCAAGGTCACGTGACTTCAGCTCCGCAGCTTGAAGGCTGTCAGTCCAAGTCCCCGGAGCCTCTCTGGAGCACTATTGGGGCTGGTTCTTCACTCAAATCACCCAAGTAGAAGGAGAAACTCAGCAGAGCTGTTAGCAGCAGAAGATAAAGTGACTGCATATGGTCATATTCTGACCAAAAGGACTCACCCAGTCAGTGCCATGAGGTCAAATATGGAGAGCAGCCTGGGTACAGAGACACTCATTCACAGAGTCACATGCCAAGAGCAGCTTTACTTAGGGTGTCTGGGTAACATGGGGAGAAGGTGCACACAGCAGAGAAGCTTCCAGGCACCTTCAGACAGCAGCACAAAACGTGTTGTCGTCCCAATGTGTGAATGTATTTTATTGCGTCTCCATTTATTTAGCAGAAACCTTTGGGCAAAGTGACAGTAAGACAGGCAGCACATCTCCAGCACGCAGCTGTGAACGGCCAGGCAGCACGGGGGTAGAAGTGGTTAAAGGCGGGGGACTTCTCCAGCTACCATAAAGCATTATATCAAGCATATAAGGCACATCTGTTTTTTTACTTCACAGTAAAACCACACAAGGACCAGACTGAACCCACAAGAGTACACCTGAGAGACAGTTATTGGTCACAACACCATCTAGTGTTTCTGTTCGGTTATTGCGGTTTATTTTCTGTATCCAAAATCTTTTCTGTCCTTGCCTGCCATCTAGTGGCTAAACTGGGAATTGGCTGAACACTGTTACTGTACCAGATGTAGTGCAATACTGAAGACCTGGCAGGCGAACCGCTATTGTTCTACGACATGAGATTGAGCTCTTGTTGTGTTCGAATCCCAACCAAACCACACCCTTACACATACTCCCCAGTCTCATTAATAGCACCTCCTTCCCCACACTCGCCGACCTTATCCAAACCACAACTCCATCAGTCTGCGCCAGATCAAACCCAGACTCGCAAATCTCATTCACCTCCACCCAGTAGAATTCTTATGCACATTAAAACGCCCCCTTTAAATCAGGGTCTATGAGGAAGTGCTTTTAGGCGGGAGAGCCACGCCTTCGGGGCGACCGAACCGCTTCGGCTTCCTGTGCCGTATAAATGCAGCTCGGAGAGCCGGGCTCAGCTGGGCGTGGGGTCGCAGCGGGAAATGGGGGAGATCAGGCTGCCTAGGCATATGTTCCTGTGGAGCATGTCGCTCATTTACTTGTTCGCCTTCGCGTCATTTTACGTCCAGATCCCAGGTGAGACGCGGCTTTTGCACCCATTTATCCCCGAGTCACTACCCTGATGCAGAGTTTGCGCGTTTGACTTACTCGTTCTTATTTTTGCATGTTCACAAAGCGTTCTGTTTGCGGAATTATTTTGTTTTTTATTTTGTACAGTAGTTATGTGCAACCAGCTTTGTATTTCGCAAACAATTAACCTTCAATGTCGGCAAACGTGTTAGGGACAGTCTTAGTTCCTGCTCAAAGTTGGCTATCATTTTAAAATGTTTTGGTAGTCGTAGTTAAGTGGTTATATCCTATTTTTGCACCCTGTATTATGCACGGTTTTGTTTACATTTTCTCAGGAATGGGATTTGCTACTTTTCTAAAATTAAACAGTGGCTGTAGACTGATGAGGAATGACATCATTTTCCCCCCGCAATTCCCGGCTAATTAGAAGGCTCCTCGCCTGGCTGGAACCCGGAAGTCAGCGCGGTTTTTTTTTTATATAAGATTACACGTGGAGTCAGCACTTTCCTTTTAAGCTAGGTGTCATTTTTATGGTTTGTTTTGTAATGGTGTCTACAACGCCAAATGGTAATGGCCATTCTGTTATAGTTTAGTCACGATATCGGTCTTTCGTACCTTTTGATTGAAGCTACTTTATCATAATGATCTTATCAAGTACTGTATTTAGAAAACACGACATGTGTGCATGCATCCTTATAGTTAGGGACTGTACGCAGAGTCTGAACAGTAGCAATGAAACTGGAATGTGAGGTATGAACGCTCTGCTGTAATGTATCTGGGCGGTTTGGGGCGGGAAGGTGCTGGCTCTGCAGGAGCCCAGAGGCTGGATCTCCTCATGTCTCCAGCAGCCAGCTCTCCACAGCCGCTTTTCTCGATCTATGATCGCGGCTCCCCCACTCTTTCCCAGCATGCACCCCTCAGCTTGGTGTGTCACGCTCTCGTCCCAGGACTCTATGGAAATGAAGGGATCCTGGACGCTGGGTGGCTGATCCGGCCCCCGGGGCGGCCCCTACTGGAGCAGCTGTGGGACTCCCCCACCCTGCTGTGGCTGGGCCCCCACCTAGGCCTGGACACCTCGCAGATGATGGAGCTGATTAGCCTGCTGGGGGCGCTGCTGTCCTTCGGTGCGCTGGTGCTGGAGCCCCTGCGGGACAGCCTGGTCTTCTTCCTGCTGTGGTTCTTCTACCTCTCCCTCTTCCAGGTACCCCCCCCCCCCCCAATCGTTAGGGGGTGTCCACCAGCCATACCTGGCTGCACTGAGCTCACCTGGCTGAGTCACTGTGTGTCTAATGGCAGTACTTGCAAAATGTGCTTTCATGCATATATGATTAGGGGCAGAAGGACATTAGGGAGGCTGAGGGCATGATTGATGTGTAATTCCTCCTCCGTTAGATATCATGTAATTGGTTACATGTATGTACTTTTGCAAATATGTCTGTTTTAGCTGCTGGTTTTAAATATTTAATGTTCTATTTTATTTATATATAATATATATATATATATATATATTTTTATTATTATTATTTATTTCTTTATTAATTCAACACTGACTCACTGCCGTTTTGCAGGTCGCGAAGGTGTTCTTGTACTTCCAGTGGTAAGTGCTCTGACAGTGCTGTGTTCTGGATGCCGGCACGGCCCAGTGCTGTCAGCCTGTGAAGGCAGTGAAATGACAGCCACAAAATTTCTTCTTTGTTAGCCGTAGTAAAAACGACACATATTCCATATATGGAATATAAAGGCATTAGCTGGTAAAATGTAGACCTCCACATGGGACCCAGCTTGTATCTCTGCTGCACGAGGCGTCTTGGCTTCAGGCCTGACAGACATGGCAGGACACCGGTCCGTGCTCTCAGGCGCCGTTTGGGCTGATGGGGGGGCCCTCATGTGTAGGGATAGCCTCCTGCTGGAGACGGGCTTCCTCACGGTCCTGGTGGCCCCGCTGAAGCTCCTCCGGGGGAAGACCACCTCCTGCTACCACGACGGCATGACCTTCTGGCTGCTGCGCTGGCTGCTCTTCCGGCTGACCTTTGCCTCCGGCGTGGTCAAGCTCACCAGCCGCTGCCCGACCTGGTGGGGCCTCACGGGTACGAGCTCCACTTGGACCACTTTCATGCTATAAAAATCCGAACTGCACTGCGCCTTTATCAAGTGTGGTCACATGAGTGCCCCTCTGTGCAGCCTTGACGTACCACTATGAAGCCCAGTGCCTGCCCACGCCCCTGGCCTGGTATGCCCACCAGCTCCCAGTGTGGTTCCACAAGCTCAGTGTTGTTGGCTCCTTCGTCATCGAGATGGCTGCCCCCTTCCTCTTCTTTGTCCCTATCAGGTGTTTGAGGCTCACCTCTTTCTATCTGCAGGTGTGTCCCTCATCCCTGCCAGGCTCTCCATGTACACAGTGGGCTGCTGACTCTCTTGCCCAGCACTCCACATTCTCTTCCCTCCTTCGCCTTGTCTGCAGGTCCTGCTCCAGGTGTTCATCATACTGTCCGGAAACTATAGCTTCTTCAACCTCCTCACCGTCGCCTTGTGCTTCTCTCTCCTGGATGATGACCAGATCAATTCTTGGCTTGGGCGCTGCAAGAAGAAGAGTCGTGAGAGTACGATCACTTCTTTCTCTCCTCTCCTTTCCCCAGGGATTGTGGGTGTCCTCCTCGAGGCTGGAGGAATGTGCCGGGCCTCCTGTAATGTGCTGGCTAGCAGCACGTTGAGAGATTTGGTGGTTAGCTCAGTCATCCAGAATTCCTGGTATTTGACATTTCAAGATTTTCTTAAGATCTTCCCCTGGTTTAAATTTTGTTTTAAAAATGCTGCTAGTTTGATTTTGTGACAAGAATGCTTCATGTGTTGCTTTTGACATGCGTTTTAGTTTGTGCACAGTCATAGATGTCTTGCCTGCAATAAGTTCTACAATTGATTTTCTTTCCCTAGAAACTTGGCCTCAAGCCTTAATCTCTTGGACAGCATTCCTGATTGAACTCGCCGTGTATGTGCTGATAATCTACTGCACCAGGTTATATTTTGAACTGGAAGTTAACTGGGAGACAAAGAGCGTGTCTTCGAGAACAGGTTGGTCTTGGTGTCGTGATTTATAATCAACTTTATTTTAGTGGCCAGACGGCAGGAACCTTTTGGCCAAACTGACCACAGCTTGGACTTTTTCGTTTAGCATTTACCTGCGATCAGTTCCATCATTTTTTGAGTAAGATCACAGTTCCTACCATTTGGATTGGAGTTCTCTCTCTCACCTGGGAGGTCATCACGGCTATGTTCAGGTAGGTACTAGTCTGAGCCCGGCTTTCTCACGTACCGTATGTTTATTTACGGAACTTTTGTCGTAATGTTAACCTGTTTTTGACCGTGAAGCTTGCAGGGCTAATGCTTATCCTTGCCTCCATCACTGGGTGTATTGGCTGTCAGGTGTGCCTGTGTGCGGGGGCTTTGGAAGCTCTGGGTCACCATCCAGTGGTCCGTCTTTGCCACGGTGGCTGCTGGCATGCTCACCATTAGCCTGGTGAGTTCCCGATCTCTGAACAGGAGCCATCCCTTCCGCGTGGACCTGTGACGTAAACACCGGCTCATCGCTGTCCCTCCAAAGGTCCCCTACACTACCATTCACCACGAGACTCACCGCAGCATCTGGCCAGGCGTGCGGAAGCTGTATGAGGTGGTGGAGCACTCCCAGCTGGTCAGTTCCTACGGGCTCTTCAGGACCATGACCGGGGTTGGCGGGCGACCGGAGGTGGTGATCGAGGGCAGCATGGACAAGAAGACCTGGACGGTGAGAATCGGGGTGGTGTGTATGTTTGGCCGGCTGGAAGTGGGTGTGAAAGGACATTCTTCTGATGATCCCAGAGCTGGGTGTGAATTCACTATGACGACTCATCCAGCAAGGTGTAGGCGCATGACCAGCTTAAAGTGGCTGATATTGTTCTGCCATCTTTGTTGCCACAATGCGAGGTGTAGACCTGATCCTTTCTTTGGTCGCCCCAAGGAAATCGAGTTCATGTACAAGCCCGGGAATGAGAGCACCCCCCCGCCCGTGGTGGCCCCTCACCAGCCGCGGCTGGATTGGCAGATGTGGTTTGCAGCCCAGGGCCCCTACAGTCAGAGCCCCTGGTTCGTCAGCTTGGTTCACCGGCTGCTGCAGGGAAGCAGGAGCGGTGAGTGGATGGGGTGGGGCTCGCCTTCGCGCCTGGGACAGGACCGTGGGTGCTGACATCTGCCCCCCCCCCACCCCCCCCAGTGATCAAGCTCATCCAGGTGGACGAGTCCCGGTACCCATTCAGCCAACAGCCTCCAGCATTCATCCGCGCCCGACTCTACAAGTACTGGTTCACGAAGGCCGGTGAAAACGGGTGAGTTCCACTCGGCCCCGGGGAACCTAAAGAGCTGCTGTCTGATGGAGTTAATAAAATTAGGTGTACTCCAATTAAATATCAAAGCTTAAGAGAACCATCTGCTGGACATTTGCAACCGTCTTTTAACCCTCTGGTTAACCCTCATGTCACGTTACTTTGTTTTACCTGCGTCAGGGGCGTGTAGTACCGCTCTCACCCGAAGATCGCTATTCACATTCTAAATAGCCGCATTAGCGCGTATTCAGATCGC
>JAODJU010000062.1:32962569-32999955 GCA_026776725.1 Gnathonemus echidnorhynchus | reverse complement strand
GTGTGTGTGTGTGTGTGTGTGTGTGTGTGTGTGTGTGTGTGTGTGTGTGTGTGTGTGTGTGTGTGTGTGTGTGTAAAGGTGCTGCCTTTAGCATGAGGGCTTTTTTCAGTGTACAACCTAAATGTAAAATGTTAGCATGAAGCTTGGAGCCTCAAAGGCTTGAATGTTGACAGTGCAGCTGTGTTGTCCTCAAAATTCAAGGAGTTCAGTAAATTGAGTTGAATGGATTAGTCTAGAACCTGGTATCTTCTTGATCATGAATGTGCTGAGGTTACAGAGACCCTCGTGGGGACTTCCCGTGCGTGTTTGGAGGGGGTGAGTCTGTGGTTAAATTTGCGTGATGCTGAGGGTGCTAAGCACACACTGAGGAGAGAATGTCAGTCGCTCATCTCCATCTCTGCCAGGCCTGGCCTCCTTACAAAGATGCCAGAGTCACTTCATTTAGTTGGCACGTCACTGCTGGTGCCTCCCCAGGTGAAGAACGTGTCCCTGTGGAGGCTGCTGTCAGCGAATGCTTTTTAGATTCAAGACAATCATGATGTCATAGATGCATCTGCTGGATTTTATTTCCTTTGCATTTTTTCCCCAAAAGCAATGCAAGACACTTCAACACCCCCCCCCCCCCCCCCCAAAAAAAAAGCTTTATTATAATTGTGGGGGGATTGGTTGAGTGCATTTTTATACAAACTTTTGTATTCTGTATAATAAACATTTTCCAAAGCCTACTGTCCTGTCTTCTACAGTTGCGCTATGCGACGTCAGCGTGCTCATCTCCGCTGCTACCCCACCATGCAGACTTTCTTGCATTTGCGTAGGGGGGGCTATTCTCAGGTTCGCAGCACCTCCGGCCTTCACCAGTACAGCTCCCCTGGGCAGTACTTGTCTATCAGCGACTGGTAATAAGGTTTCAGCTTCTCCACATCTGGTAGGTCTGTACTCTTTGTGTACAGGTCAAATTTGCTGTAAGGTGACCAAGTGCACAGATGTTGGAACATCAGGACTGTGCCGCCAGCTTAGCTTAGCAGTCTGTTGCCTATGGTGCTGGCTTAGCCGCTCAGTGCCGGACGTTTCCGGGTTACTTTCTCTAATACTCACTTGAACTCCTTCACCCACGGCAGCATGCGCTGGTCCTTCTCATTGCAGAGGTGCATGTAGTCACCATGGGTGTGCCAGGGGTAGAAGGAGTGGAATCGCAACATGTACAGGCCCTGTGAAAGGATGGTGAACGTTACATCATCCTGCACGTCTCCCCCACCGTTCATGCGGCCCGTGCTGTTAAACCCACCTCTTCTGGAATGGAGCACTTGTTGAACTTCATCACTCTGTACAAGTATTCTAGAAGAAAAGTTGGATGAGCTAGATGTACACAGACACCAGAGACTTTACACATCTTTACGAGATGTGCAAAGTAATCAAGGAATCCAACTAAAATGTTCAAGTCTGGTTAGATAATCCAGGATCTGAACACTCTACAACATCTGGTCCAGAGATGGCCTCCCTATACTTTTACATGACTTACCATCATGGCCCCATGACATCCATACGTTGTCCAGGCCACACTGTGGTTGGTAGATTCCATATTCAGTGCTGAGAAGAGTACAGAAAGATGAGTGATCAAGTGCATCAGCCAATGTGGATGCCTTGGTGCAGGATGTCTAATCAGTGGGGTCAAATGAGCCTTGTGAGGGAAAGTGACTGTACTTGTAGGCTGGGTTCTGTTCGTCTGGATTGTCCACAAATGTGGTGCCCCTGAAGACGATGGAGTTCTGGAACTTGCAGCCTACTGGGAATGTGTCGCCCACCACTGCCCACTGGGAACATGTATGCATGCCAAAGGTTCACTCAGAAGCTAAAGAAATATATCCAGGATTCATTCTCCTACTTTAACTGTGGTGACTTTGTTTGTTTTAAATGAATCGGCCCTTACTTCTGCACTCTTTTGTAAATCTTTGTTTGGATACTCAAGGTAACTAAACTGGTAATGGTATCGCAGCACCAATAAGTAATTCATCTGAATATCATCATGATGTGATGTCATCGGTATACATGTCAGACCCAAAGCTGTTATGGTGAGCCCCCCCCCACAAGCCTGTTGACTAACCTGAGGTTCTCCCCAGAATGCCATGATCTTCCCGATGTCATGGATGAGTCCGATCAGCTGGAACCAGTCTATGGGAGTGAGAGAGAACATGATGCTGAATGGTCGCTGTAAACCGCTTGTACAAAAATTGGACCAAATCAACACACCATGTGACCTGAGTTTTACCTTCATCTGGCAGCTCCTTAGTCTGAGTGAGAGAGAACATGATGCTTAATGCTCACTGTCACCTGCCCATTCTAAAATACCAAGATTGGACCAAATCTGAGGAATACCGCCACGCTATGTGGTTTGTGCTCTACCTTTGTCTGGGTGCTCCTGACGGATGCCTTCAGCTGTCTGGAAGGCATGGAAGGAATTGGGGAAGTCCACATCTGGATCAGATTCATCCACCAGCTGATCGAGAGTGCTGATGCTCTCCATCATGTTCAATTGAGTGTGATTGCATCCGGACCACATTTCATGCTGCATTGGGGGAACGACAGGAATTCACTGCATTATCATCATTGTCTTGAGCCAAGGTACCGTTCAGAGATCAAGCTGCTCAAGAGTCAGCGTGAAGGAATTCACTTTTTTTGATAAACCATGTAAAATCCTGAGTACCATCTAGCCATTTGTAAATTTGCAATGATGGGTCTGACCTTCTTTTTCACAAATGCCAAGGTTTGATTGGTGTGCATTATCTTGTAGGTCCTGTAGACTCTCTCAATAAGATCCCCATTCTGTAATAGCAAGGGGACACAAGTATGAGACACCCGCAGTGACAGAACCCCCCCCCCCCCCCCTTAGAGTAATAGAGAGTATTTGTGGCTTACCTGGAAGTTCCTGTACCCAGACTTTGCATCGTCGTTGATATTTGTCAAATTTGGCCGATAAACCTGCGATGGGTCTGGTCCCTGTAAGTAGTAATAAAATATTTGATATTTACCTTGAATTTTTTATTTTTTTTTATTTTTAAAGAATAGTTGCTGTTGAAGTATATTACTAATTTGCAGCTACCCTGGAGTGTGGAATATACTTACGATGTTGATGATCTTCATGGCTTTCACCGGAGTTCTCAATGGTGGTGGATGAAGAGGCGGATGTTGATGGGCTGAGTCCCTGCTTCCCAGTGCTGTGTGTGACACTTTTAAAGGACAGATTGAGCCACTGTGGCACATGGCAGAGGGTAACTTTTTAACTGGCTACCATCAAGAAATGTGAGGGGGTCCACAGGGTTCAAATGGCTGAACTCCAGGGCAAATGTTTACCAGGTTCATTGAGGAAAAAAGTGAGTCTTTAACTCTCAATCACTAGCAGCCTGTTTGTACTAGTCGGACAGTGACTCAGGAGATTCCAGTGACCCTAAAACAGAACGTTTCCCAAACGTACAGGAGATGTTAATGATCCTCGTTCATAATAAATTTAAGTTTTTCATTTGCTGCTGACTTTTATTATAAGAAACAACATGCATAGTATTTCTTCCCTCTTTTATTTAAAAAGAATCTGTCTAAACTATCGCTGCAACACACAAGTAGTTTTCTTGTACCAGTTTTTCTACGTGAAATGGTTCTCAAGAAAGATTTAGATTTCTTCCAAAGTTTCCTGTAAGATGCATTTCAATGTTTTAGGCTGTGAATGTATGAACGTTGGGTCCCAGGTAATTCAGAAGGTAGTCTCCTGTGTGGTAACTGTATAAACGTAACTCTGTCAACCCTCCCACTACAACCACGCAAAGACTCCGTCATGACTTATTTGGTCAGATGTTTTGAATTTCAGCTGTTATGTCCTGTGTGGAGCTTTAAGCTTAGATGTGTGCATTTTCCAGTCATTTGTAACTGGATTAGTGAGAAGTGTTTATCTGCTTTTCCACACCCCTGCTTCTTATTGGCTGTTCCTTGTAGGACTGGCTGTGACGTACCTCTGGGCTAATGACAAAAACAAGGAATGAAACTTAAACAAAGATCCCTGCTATTCATTTACATCAGCAAACTTGTTTTGTGCTCTTATTGTTCAGTGAGGTCTTCGCGGCTTCATTTAATTGATTTTAGATTTTTCCTCCACTGAAAAACCAGTGAATTGATAAACTGCTTAAAAAATTCACATTACACTCCTGATATCTGTCCCCTGGTTGAACCCTGCATGGACAGTCTGATTTATAACAGTTAAAACTTTCTAATTACAGGCTTCGGTTTTTCTGACATTTCCTGAAATTATAAGGTCCTTTCACAGAACTGCAAACGCAAAACTAAAAACCGTGGGCCGCAAATACAAGGAAGTGTGGCTCTGTCATGAGAATGAGCCTCCAGGTGGATTGCTTTGGGTCCAAAGACTGTTGAATAGGCAGGTCGCTCACAGAGTAAAGATCTGAATGTACTCTTTGAAAGTCCCTCATGAATCAGTAGCCGTGACACTAAACTTTATGAATCTTGTGTGTTGCTATACACTTCCCTATAAAAAGACAAAAAGCAGCAGGATTTTTACACTCCATTTTAACAGAGGGCAGCATCATAGGCTATCTATCCCATAGGCCTTCAGACGATGCTGTTAGGCACCTGGTTCATATGGATGAAGCAGGCATTGGGCTGGTTTCCATGGCAACTAATGGGACCCAGTCAGATGTCTTGGTCCCGCCTCCTCTACACTCTGATTGGTTATCTCACTGAACCAATCATTTTTCCTTCTGCCCTCAGAACATTTCTGTGTACGTAGACTCCTATGATCGCTCTTAGACTGAGCTCCTCATGAGATGAGCCTGCTCTCAGCCATCTTCACCCGAACCATGGACAATGACGATGCTACGGACAAGGGGGTCCACTAAATGAACATAGTGCTCCCTGCTTGAAGGCTTGGAGGAGGCTGTACACTATAAAGAGAATTGTGAATGGACTGGGGAAACTGCTTTAATGCAGATGATATTTTTGGGAAACTAGGTGAATGTCCAGCAGAGGTCTGTCCTATTCTGCCTTCTCTTGGCGTGAGAATCTCTTTTCTTAAAGGACTAAAAGATGGATGATTTGTTATATAACTGACAAGCAATACATTCCCTAAAAGTTACTTTTTAGGGAAAGAGAAGCAATTTAGTTGCTCAAGCAAGCTATTACATTTTTCTCATTTCTATAGCTGGACATGGATAAGCCTGCAAACTTGTGCTTGGAAACACATTGCTGGAGTTTTTGTAATATTTCTTTCCAGGTATCATTTTAAAGTCTAAAAAATTATGTAACCCCACAAAGCGAAAGTTTGAATTACAAACAACTTGGCAAGTGGTGAAGTTCCTTGGGGGTGTAAAACTAGACTTTCCCATCCCTTTGCATAATGTAATAAATGTAATGAAGCAATGTGCAGGGTTTCAGGCGACAGCCTGTCGAGCTCCAGAGTGAGTTTGCTTGGGTTACTGGGTTACTCTCGGTAACCAGGGGCTCTTCCATAGCCCATCCGGTATGGCTACTGGTGTGGCAGACAATCCTTTGTGTGGAATTCCTACAGTTACACACCGCAGTAACTTGCAGTCTGCGTACCCGACTGGCATGGGGAATCAAACAGAGGCGACGTCCCGAATCAGGGTGGCCCCAGCAGGCCGCTGTCACAGATTAAGTTTTTAAATCGTTTGAAATAAAAGGAGTGCCTGGTGACCCTGGTCTGTGACCCTGCCGTTGATCATTATGTTCCAGTATATTCCATTTCACATAAAAAAAATTAAACCGCAGTATCCAAAATACACCAGGAAGTATCAAAGTGAGGAAAAATCATTGCAGCTGACTTTCACGTTCACTCTCTTCTAAGGAAGCATAGAAAATCCTGAGAATGGACCCTGACTGACCTACTGGTACTGCTCTTCTCATCCAAGCTCACCTTGAATGGCAGGAATGTTCTGGAAGCAGTGGTTGGAATGTGAACCCCATTTCACTAGCCACTTCGACACCCCACTTAGCTAAGTAGAGGGTTCCTTGGGAGACTCGCCGGACTGCACACGAGCAAGAAGTTGATGTTTTAGCAGTTTGCGTTGCCAATAACAAGCTGGTCTCGGTGCTTATAACTGACGGTAAGTGCCAGCAGAAACAGAGAGGGCGCAGCCCCCATAGAGCTTAAAGTCAAGTTCACCTGAATAGACACATTAACAACTAATCCCATAACCACAATTCCTGTCTTAACTAGCCAACAAATCTCTGGTAACAAAGTCAGTCAATTATTAAGAAACACTTAGAAAGCCGATACAGACTCCAGCTGACTGGGGCGCCTGCCCACCTGAGACTGAGCTGAAACTCTAATATACGCCTCCCCTGAAGTGCATAAGGCAGCAATATGAATTACCAGAACAAACAGAGGACACAGCTGCCGGGGAACATACACAAAGGCTAAGTTTACCTGAATAGAGGCAGTAATGACTAATCCCGCAACCAAAACTCCTAACTTCACTATCTACCAACATATTACTGGTAAAAAGGAGATTAACTACTAACAAGCACTTAACAATGAGATTCTTGCCTATCCAAGACTGCTGAGATTCAGATACAAGCGCCCAAGAGCTTAGGGGAGCAATCTTAATTACCAGTACCAAGGGACGGTGCGTAGCCTTCACAGACTGGAAATAAAAGCTGAATTCACCTGAACGGGTGCAAATTACTAATCCCTTAAGCAAAACTCTTAACTTCTACAACGAACAGTCTGCATGTCACTAGTAACATGGGGACCCAACTTCTAAGAAGCACTTACCAAACAGATGCAGATTCCTATCACTACAGATGCTTGTCCACCCCGCTCATTACTCTCGCTTTATTCACAGGAGGAAATGCAATCTGGAAAACCAACAGCAGGTGTGAATGACTTTACTGATGTCACCTCCTTTTCTATATGACTGAGGAGCTGCCAGCCTGTTGTCAACAAAGCTGACTTCATCCCTGTCCTTGCTACATGCTCATCATTCCATATCCTGGCAGTCACAGAAATCTGGATCCACCCTGAAAACATTGCAGCTCCAGCTGCTCTGTCCACAAGCTCCTCTTTCTCTTATACTATCTGCCCAACTGGGTGGGGAAGGGGGAGCAGGGTTGCCCAGGTCTCCCCTGGCCCCTACTCTCTTGTGTCTCCTACAGGTCACCTCTCCTGCTCTCACGCTTGTGTTCACCCACATGATCAACACATCACTCAAGCCTGGTAAACGTCTTACTGCACTTCAGCAGACTGGATTAAACTCAGCTGCTTACAAAACCCACACATGACCCATCATAAATAGAAAACTACAGTTCAGCTTCTCTCCTCACATTGTTGTCTAAAACTTGTGCCGTCCTCAGTCACATTTCCAGGGCCTCTAAGAGAATAAGCATCTAGACCCCCACCGGCTCAGTCACAGAGATGGACACTCCACCAAGACTGGCCTGCTGACTGTTGCTGACACCCAACGATACGCATTTCATCTCAGCCGTCTGTCTGCGGCCTTCGACATGTTTAATCTCCAGATCCCCCTCTGAACTTGGCATTATAGCCACTGTTCTGGGATGGTTTGACTTGCCTATAAAGTAAATCTTTCCAAGTGTTTTGGCACACAGAGACCTACAAGCTGCATCAGGTATTAATTAATGTGCCCCAAGGTTCCATCCCTGGCCCCCTCCTCTTCTCCTTGTGTACTATTTTTCTCGGTCTGATCATTCAGTCACACTGCTTCTCTTACCACTACGACACAGGTGACATCCAGCTCTACATAACCTTCCCCCCAGAGGACACAACAGTCTCAGATCATATTTCTACATGCCTTGCTGACATGGATGAAGTACCACCTCCAGCTGAACCAAAGAAAATTTCTCTTCCAGTCCTACCATTCACCACAATTTTACTGTACAGCACGGTCTTCCAATAACCCTACTCCAGGCACTCATCACCGGATGACTAGAGTTCTGTAACTCATTACTGGGAAAACTTCCAGCTTCTGTCATGAAACCACTGCAAATGACTTGAAACAAAATCATCCAAAATGGTCTCTTGTTACAATTGTCCATTTCTCTGTTCATTGGTGCCAGGTGCACACATCAAGTTGAAGTCCTTGACTTTCTAAGCTGTTAGTGGTATGACACCTGTCTCCATTGAGTTGCTCATCTAGACATAGGCTCGCTCTTGCCTTCAGCACCACCTATTGGTGCCTCCTCCATGTGAAAATAAGCAATTTCTCATGTGTCATTCCTCAGTGGTGGAACAAGCTACCCGTCCGCATCCATCAGTTGAGTCTGTCTCTGCCTTCAAGAAATGCCTCAAGTCCCATCTTTTCCATCAGTGCAGATGCTTTCAGCCAAACCTGAGCTGAGACTCTAATACATCTATCCCCTAGATGCTTAGGGCAGTAGTCTTAATTACCACCACCAAGGGAGAAGGCGTAGCCTCCACAGAACAAAAACAAACCTGAATAGAGCAGCTAGTGACTAAAAGCAAAACCAAAATTCCTTATTTCCATAACTAACCCCAAATCACTAGTAACACGGGAAACTAACTGCACTTACCGACCCAACGCAGATTCCTGTTGGCAGATTCCTGTTTGCAGAGATCTTTGCCTGTCTGGGACTGAGCTGAGGGTAAAATACCTATGCCCTAAGTGTTGAGGGCAGCAATCTTAATTAGCAACACAAAGCAAGAGGGCGTGGCCTCCGTGCACCAACAAAAATCAAGTTCAACTGAACAGAGGCACTAATGACTAATCCCACAAAAGAAACTGCTACCTTCCTTAACTAACTCCCCATACATCACTGTTAACATAGCAAGCCAACTACATTACTTACCGAGCAATTAGTGCTGATGCCTGTTTGGGCTGAGACTGAAATATACCCAAACTAAAATCCCAACAAGAAGGAAGACGCCTTGCCCTCCACACAAGCCAAGTTCACCTGGTGCCAAGTGAAGCAGACTAGTAATAAACACTTACCAACTAGACTCAGAACCCAAAACAGATGCTTGTCCACCCCAGACACTTCTGCTTATTTACAGGATTATGTGCAACCTGGAGCAGCGATGTCAGTATCACTGGCCTCTGCTGCTGTCAACTCCTTCACCGTAGGACTGTGGAGCTGCCAGTCTCCTGACTTCATGCCTGTTTATGCCATGCTCAGCGCCAATCCTGACACCTGCAGAAACCCAACCCGCCCTGACGACACAGCAACTCCAGCTGCTCTCTCCACCAACTCCACTTCCTATTTACCTGGATGGAGGGCAGGGACATGTTTGTTATTTTCAAGAGTTTCACTCCACTCTTCTTCCTAAAGCAACTCTGTTCGAGTGTAATTATTATTACTAACCCTGTTTAGCTGAACATCATCATTATTCATTATTTATTGCCCAGGCCAAGCTATCTCTGGCTCTCTGATGGCTCGCCATGTGTCACTCTTGGTGACCTGAAGAGCCACTTCAAGACACCACAGGCTGTCGACATCCTTATGCTCCCCCTCTCATGTAGCCTGAGCCGGCTTTGAATTTTACTGACAGGGCCGGAAATCAATGCCTCATCTCGACATGCAAATGCATCAGAGACCAGCACCACGTCTCCCCTTTAGATGTCAGTACACTCTGTCCCTCCCTACATCTCCACCTGTTTCCCCTCCTCAGCTCCTTGGGGCCAAAGCAAAATTCAGTTACCTTACTTGTCTTCTCTCCCATTCTAATGGGCTAACAGGCCTCCGACGGCTGCTGGCCCTAAGCAGCTGGCTAGTTTGCTTATGCCTAAGGCAGCCCCTCTCTGAATGCTTCACTCTACCATCCATTTCCTAGGTAATTCTGTTCACTGGAATCAAATGAAGGCTGCATTCTCTCTGCTCTGCCGTAACCTCACGCCTCGATGCTCCTGCAGACCTCTGTGTTCTGTATCTTCCCAGCCCTGGCTCTCCGGTACTTTCTGTGGGCAAAGCCTGGTGTTGGGTGTGTTTACAATCACAAAATGTCAGTTTAATGAGAGATATTTCATGAACCTGTCATTGTTAAACCATTAAAAATTGTGGAGGCCAAGAATGCTTGGAGAGGAGAGAGGAACCACGTAGAAATGGCTCTGCGCTCTGCTCACGCCCTTTGCATTACCCTTTGTTACGCTTAACGCTAGCGTGAATGATGTGGTTCCAGGTCGAGGTCCCAGCGACTTGAGGTCAGGTGGCCTTTGGGGCCCATTCCAGAGCCACCAGGAGTGAGTACGTGCCGAACTTTAATGAGAAAGTAAGGCACTCTTTTGGAAGGGACTGTGCCGTTACGGCTCGAACGTGGCTGCTCACACCAAACCTTGGCTAGTCAAGTAGGACGCTACAGTGTAATTGTGAGAAAATGACTAACAATTATGGTGATGAATAACTGTGTTCGGTTGTTCTCTTTTAAAGTATTTTCCAAGATTGTTGGTCTAAAAAAAGTTTATTGCTTAAAAACGCAGCTTTTGGTTCACAATGTTAGATGACGTGTAAGAGTAGTACAGTGGACTTGACAAATGTAGTGTCATGGTCTCATAAATACAAGACCAGGACTTTTATTTTGCCATTTTTGGGTTTGGGGTGGGGGACTGGGTGTTCAATGTATCTTTTGCGATGGAACTGTGTTCTGGGGAGGGAGGTTGTGGCCCCTTGGATCTTATAGAGGATTGGTATCTTGGCTTGGGACAGCCCCCACCCCCTTACTGGGCAGGAACATCAGGGCTCCCCAGCTTGCATGTCCTCCTCAGCCTCGATGACATCACTGCCAACCTACCCTCACATGTTTCAGATAAGTTAAGGTTCACCGACACTGCCAGAAGAATATTATAAGCCTACATGTAAGGCTGACCCCCCCCCATCATGGGATCTAGGTTGGGGAGTCTATAAAGTGGGAAGAGGATCTCATTTGCAGGTCTGTTGAGCGACTTCCTGCAGCTTGTCTTTATGTTTGAGATCCGGGTCTTGTGTGGTGTGGCAGAGCTGACCCACGTTATGCCCGAACCCTCCCAGATGGTTCTGTGTCAGCCCACCTCTCACGCCTGCTCCGGTAGGTGAGGCTGGCTGAAGGCGTTCCTGGGCACATTAACCGGCACGTTTGCCGCTTATCCACACGGCCTGGGACAGGGCCTCCGCCACTGAGTACAAAGGTACATGCCCTCGTGATAGGAGTGCAGGGGTGCGACCCAGGGCGGCCAGGCAAACGCGTGCCCTGCCCAGGCCTCCGTAAGCTCGGGCCTCCATCTTCATGCATTAATTAAGCTCACTTCCCTGTAAACAAACGTGTGTGCTGTTAATTATTAATATTACACCTCACTGGAAGGCCTCTGCAGATCTTCAGAGGCCGGTTTAGGGCAGTCATGTCCTAAAGCAGGGGTGTGTAGAGCACGTACAGGCTGGTCGGGCGCGTGAGTGTCCTGCTTTCACCAGGCGCTCACTGAGTGTACACAATGTTTGGGAGGCAGCCTTTCAGCAATGGGCAGCTGGGATTAAAACCTGGGTGTAGAGCTGGCAGGCTAACATACTTCATCTCAACCATTAATGTAATAGGACACCACATTATTACGGTAAATGAGATATGCTAATATGATTTAAAGAGATATACACACGCATATGGCTGCATTTCAGGCACAGAAAGCGTGTCCCAGTAAGACACAGCGGTAATAAACAGGTTATGTGAGATACATAACATTGCACAAAGATTCATGTATCCAGCAGGTTTTATTAAATATTACAACTAATATATTAATATCATGTAAATACCATTTACAAACTCATTCGGGGTACACTGATTGCTTTTAAAACATTCATTTACAATACAAGTTTGATTTATAAATTAAATAACACAGACCTTAAATTCAAGTAATAAAGAACACATTGACTTTAAAGTGCTTTGCTTTGCATTGCTGGAAATGAATCTGACCTTCGGAAAGCATGCAAAAAGTACAATTAAATAATAATAATAATAATAATAATAATAATAAGTGAGAAGGTCTGAACAAGGAGGTTATTCTAACAGGAGTCACAGAATTCATGCTTTTGCTGTTCTCAGCATGTTGGGGTTTTGCTGTTGGGGAGAAAAACTTTCCGGAATGTTGGAGTCAGTGAGAGCAGCAGCTCCGCAGACGATCTGCGGGGTGCGAAGACAGCGCTGATATATCATCGCCGGTGTGGTCTGTCCCTCCACAGAGACGTGAAGATGACCGGAAGCTTCTGCTGATCACAGAGAAGCTTCCACACACCAAGCGCACTTGGTCCGGAGCGGGGGGGGTCCGCCTGCGTCGTGGTTCCCTTGTTGCTCCGCTAAGCCGCAAGGCGACACCGTTTGAGTGACCACACGATAACAAGATGTATTGCCGTTTGCTGCAAACGCCTACTTCAATTCTTCGATTGACCACTGGGGGCCTCGCGTTCCCTTTCTCCAGACCCAAAACCCTCGTTCATGGGAATGGGGTTGCCGGGGGGGGGACATTCTGACTGATATAATATGTTTTTCTCAGCATGGGTCGGGGATCAATGTAAGCCAAGGGCAAATGAATATTCCACGTAGTTGGCCTGGGGACACGGGGGGTGAGACAAACATGTGACGTGGCCTGTGACGTGGGCCCTGCATCTAACCCGACACATAACCACCGGCACCAAGACAAAGGCCGCGGCTTCCGGCAAACACACTCCGCGCAGCCAAAAGGCCCGCGGCTACAAAGTTGCCAGATGGAAAGAATTTCAGCATTTTAAAGCATTTTAATCATCAAGCCATGATGAACTGATCCATTACATCACAGAGAGGGACAGGAAGTCGACGCACTTGTTTCCTAAAGCCCAGCAACCTCGAGCGATTTATCACTGTGCAGAAAGAAGTGTGAGATCAGAGCTGATGCAACTACTACCCAATGGATTTCCATTCCAGATCAGTCGTGTTTGCTGAAGGATTCTGCTGTAATGTGTAACTTGTGACACTTCTTGTGACAGAGATCAAGGTTAGAAAAATGAGTGTTAGACCACTACTGGCAAAATAACCTCACAATTGAATGTGCCAATTTAACCATAAAAACATTTAAACGGGAACCTCAACCTATAGGTTTACGCTACAGAGGGACTCCTGGGCCCTCTGGATCAGACAGAGTTGCAGTCGTTTCTGCACGGCCTGGAAATACGGATCAAAGCCAAGAAGGAAAATGTAGTTGCACATTAAGGATTCTTCAAACTGAAGGCCGTCCGCAGTGTTTTTCAGTCCTGCATGCTGCAAAAATGTCAGCAATGTTCTAACAGTTTGTGGTACAGCACCTGCCCGAGGGAATCATTCACTGTTTTCGGACAAAAACACCCTCGATAAAAACATGAGGCTTTGAAAGCTACTTCTACGGCCTCTGCAGTGCTTGATGGGTGTGTGGAGATTAGTCACCTGCCTGTTTGTTTTGCTGCTGTCACTCAGCATGAGCTCCAGGCTTCGTTGAAATGCTGCCCTCCTCAGCAAGGCTGCACACTGTCCTCAGCTTTCTGTGCCCATTGGCTACTGCGGTCTTTTTGGATGCGTCACCAAACTGCTCCGGTTTAGATGTGTATGGACAGCTGAGTCTTACAGATCCTAGAGGCACTGTGGCTTTGCAGTTAGAGAGCTCTCCTGCTTCATAATCAGGAAGGTCTGTGGAATCAGTGAGATAAATCTATAGCTCTGATTGATCTAGTTTGTCAATTAGCTTCAGAGGGAGGCAAAAATCCAAAGAATTATTCAGAAATTTCCCTGCAACTCGCACCTGTTCGGCCATGAAAACTGAATCTGAGGACTGCAGCCCGGCGGTCTGCGGCTTGAAGGCGGTCTGAGAGTGTAGCGCTGCTCATTTCAGGAAGGAAACATGATGCGTGAGGTGGGCAGCATTTCTGTTTCTCAGCAGAAGTAAATCCCATTAAACACAGATTCAGTTTGTTTTTCTCCTATGATGGTGGCAATGAGCTGTATCCTCTGGTGGCCGACATCTGAATCGCCCATGTATTCCGGGAGGTTCCATACAGTAGCCGGCTGGCTGGGCTTTCCTGGCCGTCCGGCGTTCAGTGCCCAAAGTGGCACGTGTTCCCCTGGCCGCATGTCCAGTTTTTCCACGTTTCCTGCAGTATCAACATGGACAGGGGTGCTGGCAGTCAGGGCGGCGGCGGGGGGGGGGTTTTGTGGTGGTGTAGATCTGGAGGGAGGGGTCCTTTGGCAGCAAGCACTGACAGTTAGTCAGAAATCCCATCATGTGTCTGACTTAATTGCCCCTTAAGGCTTTGTATGTTTGATCAATGAAGCAGAAGCTAGAAGCTCTGGGATGGACTCGTCAGCCAGTGACACTGCGGTTAGAGGGACTTAAGAGTCACATACCCATCAGGCACTGGGGTGGCAAAGAGCGGCCAATCCCACCAGCAGACACTCTCACAGCAAAGGATTAGGACTTTCAAGCGGCAAAAAAGACTACAAAGTTCCTCCTGGCTCTTTTGGGTAGAACTCAGGACCAGGCCAAGTTGGTGTGCCTGATCAAAAATCAAGAGATGGTTCTCGATGACAGGTCAATTAAAAGGGCATCAGAGGGCTCAACCATTTCAGTCAGATCAGTCGTCCCTAAATACGCCCCATGGGACAAATCTGCCAGTACTGATGATGTCTTGATGCTTACAGAAGAAAAAAAAATCACTATGTGTCTTAAAAGTGAATAAATGTTTTTATAGTTAAAAAAATGTTGTGAGTGATTAAATCCTGTGCAACAACTATGAGCGAAAAAAAAAAAAAAACATTTAATGTGTAGTGACTTGTTTGCTGTTTTTGTGTGTCTGTGCCTGTGTGTGTGCCTGTGTGTGTCTGTGTGTTTTTCCAGCTCATCCATAACTGTGAGGACTCCTGGGGTTTATGGGGGAGGAGCTTTCCCGGCCACTCTGGCCAATCAGCTGGTAGAGGCGGTGACTGAGGTTCTGCACCTGGCAGGTGCCGAGGACACAGCCGACGCGCATCAGCTGGGCGTGCTGGTGGCCCCTGAGGGCACTATTGCTGTGCCGTCGCTCCCTCCTGCTCCGCCGCCTGTGCCGCCGCGTGCCACCGGCTGCCTGGAGCCTCCTCACTCGGGGCGGGGCTGGGGGGTGGCCTGACTCTTGGTTTGGGGGACTCTGGAACAGAAGGCGTCTCCACAGCAGCCGCTTGGCTTCCAGGGGATTGTGCGGCGGCATGGGGTGGCTGAAGACTGGCCCCGCCTCCACATGTGACTGGCCCCGCCTCCATGTGAGACTGGCCCCGCCTTCACGTGAGTCTTGTCCCACCTCCACATGAGACTGGCCCCGCCTCCACATGCGACTGGCACCGCCTCCAAGTGAGACTGGCCCCACCTTCACGTCCTCCTCCAGGTCCTGCTGCTTTTCCTCGGAAGTCGACCTGAAGGGGAAAAGTTCAGATTTAATAATTGTTGCTTACAGAGACTTCATGTCATCCCCGTCCGCCCATCAGGCAGGAGACCCCCCCCCACGGCAAAGGCTCTCATGAGTAACAGGCACTGGCAGCTTTTCTCTTAAACACTTGTCATGATTTCCTTTGGGATCCTTCCTGATGCTGGATCTCTGCTGGGTCCATAACAGCTTGTCCCTGCCCCCCCCCCCCCCAGGGATTTGAAGATGTTCTTTTGTTCTGACTGAAGTCCCATCTTCGCCGAGAGCTTATGCTCTTCCTTCGGCCTCCTGACACACGGGGCTGAATCGCCGGTCAGGCTGTGGGATAATGACAGGCTGTGGGACTCCATGGTGCAGACTGAAATAGTCCAGAAGCCTTTTTCCATGTGGGTGGATTTAGGCTGGGGACTGGCTGACACTTGAGATGGTTTCTGCAGTTTGGGTCAGATCTTTTCTCCCCACAGAGATCACATTAGCTTAGTGGCACCAGCAGACGGAATCCCGCGCTGCTTCCTGTACAGAATTCCTCTGTTTTGTTTAGTGAGGCTCTCTACCCTAAACTTCAGACATAAGACCGTTCCTTAAGATCCTACAAGGAGAAATAAAGTAGATGTTACTTTACAGTTGTCTGCTTCAAACTCGACAAGACCTCTGTAACTAGCAGCGAGATGGAAAGCGAGATGAATTGAAGGGTTTTACACCTGCAGAGAGCTGCAGTCTATCTGAAGCTGGTGCGACACAGTTGGAGAAAATCATCTTCAGTGGCTTTGAAGCCCAGCAGCTTTGAGAATCAGCTAACTAGTCCATTCAAGGCCCAAGGGCAGGTCCTGTGTGACGCATTTAGCCTGGTTATTCTGCAGCTTGGGGACCATTGTGAGACACACTTTACTGACAGTGTTGCGGGGTCCCGTTCCTGGGCTCAGCCTGGAGAACACGCACCTCACGCTCCTCTGCACCCGCCGTGTCAGGCAGGCCAGCGATGCCGGGCAAATGGCCGACGTCTTAAATCTAATTTACAGGATTTTCCTCTTATAAACATTTCAGAGCATAATCAGCTTACCGAGCAGCACAATAAAACACGGTCGTGAAGGTCACCGCTTTCATGGGCGAAATAACTCTCCGGTCCGTGAGCCTGATCCCTGCCGCACCACAGCTGCTGTGGACCCCGTCCCCAGCTGGACCTCCTCTCCTCTCTCCTGGAGACACCGCGGCCCCTCGCACCAACCACCATCCCTTATCAGGCAGCTGCAGTTCTGTGTCACCGTGCGGTAATCTGCCCCGGTGCATTATGGGCAAAGGTGTCCCACAGCCGCCAGCAGATAACGCCTCCCCATGCCTACTTGTGCACTGGTGCTGCTGGTGAGATTTTTCTGGGACACGTACGATCCTGGCCAGGGGCGCCGCCAGAAATCTTGGGCCCCATGAAAGATTAGAATTTTGCCCCCCCCCCCAAATATTATTAGCCCCTAACAGGGCCCCATGTCAGTGCTGGGCCCCTAGAATCGTTCTAACCTTTCCCCCCCTGGCGGCGCCCCTGATCCTGGCAACAGGGAGGGTTCGACTGTCTCATAATAAAGTTACTTTTGGAGCATTCGGCTGCAGACAGAGGCGTCCAAGTCGCATCACCCGCCTGAACATCGGCCCTCTAACTGAACACCAGCAGTTCTTAACAAAAAAGACAGCCTTTAATTGATGTTAGTCTTCTGCTGAATATCAGTCTCTTTTAGATTCATCCCGTGAATGAAAACTATTCCTATGATTAAGGTGACTCATCCAGAATAGGCACGTATTGACATGATAGCAAAATACTCAGAAGTCCTGCTATCTAACTGTTGCCATAGGAATAACAATGTACCTGGGATGTCCAGGAATCCTTGTATCTAACACACAAGGAAGTTACCGAACCGAAAGGCCTCTCTCTTCCAGCCTGCTTTTTAAAGGTGTTATCATGAGACTGTAATCCTGGACCTGCCTAGGAAAGTGTTTTCCTAACCCAGTGTGTACTGAACCTCATTCAGCAAACAGCCTGCAGGTTTGTGAGCACTGACCAAACATAACCCTCCTTTTAGCAGATGTCAGTAAATAACCAGCCTGCTTACGAACCGCCACACTCAGACCTGTACCTCCAGCAGGACCATTCACTCCAAGCAGCAAACTGCTGTTCGCGACAAAGCTGATTTTGGTTAATGTCCTTCACTAATGTCTGGCTTCTGGCAGTGACGATATCCCTGAACAACTGAGTCCTTCAGACACGGTCCTTAGCAATGCTTTTATCATGCAGAACAAGCGCAGGCTGCAGGGTGCAGCCGTCCTGCCAAAACAGTGGTTCTTTATTAAGGGGTGACTGGTCCACCTGGCTATGGAGCACAGCCTCAGCTTTCCGTCTGTCTTCAAGCTACATCGGCGTTACTTTAGTATCTGAAGCAGGCTTATGTCTGAGATGAGCTGTGAGGCTCACTGTGATGAAATTGCGATGGCGGTTCTATGGAGACTGTGATCTACACCTTATCCTCTAATCCACATTGGAATTTTCCAGACAAATTTGGTTTCCATTTCGCTTGTTCTGTTGGCCTCAGCTGAGTAGATTTTATTTTACTTTCCGTTTATAACTTGACCACCATGTGCACCATGTATTTACCTGGAGATTTTATCCAGACCACACAAAGAAAACTTGGGGTTAATGTGTTATTGTAGCATTAGTGGGAGCCCAATGCCTGGAAAATGCTTGCAGCCCCCCCCCCCCCACACAGCCCAGCAGAGGTCTGTTAGGGGAATACTGTGTTCAGGTCGAAAATGGCTTCAGTCAAATCCCATGGTCAGTTTTAATAGCGTTTAACTGAACACCAGCCTTTTCAGATTCATCCCACATAATGAAATGATTCATAAAATTACAGCTACAGTCCACATCACTCTTCCCTGACATTAGCATCTTTATGAGAAACTTGCTGAATAATAAAATATCAATATTAAACGATATCAATATTAAACGATATCAATATCAAATGTCATCCTTTCAGTAGCCCCCCCTCCCCCCCCCAACTGCGGTAGAAATGAACCCTCAGCCTCAAACAGGTCAGAACTGCTGATAAATCCAGCAAAGAGAGAAGGACCAGGTGTACGGGGGGGGAGATGACGAGGAAAGCGGACAGGAACCCATAACGAAAGCCAGTGTTTCTGAGAGACACTCCCTTGTAGGACATGGATCAACGGCAAAGCTTTGGGGACCAAACCAACCTCGACCCCCCTCCCCCCTTAAAAATACACAGTGATCCCACAGAATTAGCAGGGACACCTTCCTGCCGTCCATGCCCAGATATATGCCCTGGATGTGGATGGCTTTGGGCAGAGGACATGAGCTCCCTTCAGCGGAGGGGGGGGGGGCAGCTGATAGTGCTCAAGCCTCATTTCACCCCCGTCTCTGGAGGGGGGAGCTCACTTTACTGGACCTCCTCCCTGAGCTAAAGCATTTAGATTCCATTTCCTGGGCCCCCCAAGGACTTTTAAGTGAAACACCCCCCCCCCGCTTGGCACAGGCCAGTCAGAAGGAGACCAGGAACTCTGTTCTTTTTCTTCGCTCCTAAATCCAGTCTGTCACCCAAACTCCTAAAAGCCTCCACTGACGGCGGCCAGTTTGATTTCTTACGAAAGCCGGTCACTCACACCATCCATTTTTC
The DNA here is from genome assembly GCA_026776725.1 of Gnathonemus echidnorhynchus. Taxonomy (NCBI): domain Eukaryota; kingdom Metazoa; phylum Chordata; class Actinopteri; order Osteoglossiformes; family Mormyridae; genus Gnathonemus; species Gnathonemus echidnorhynchus. The sequence goes on along the minus strand of JAODJU010000062.1, from coordinate 32,980,873 downwards.
AAAATCAGCCGTGTCTCTAATCGGTGGCCGAGGGCTTCTGGGTCACAGAACATCAGCACACACCTCATCTTACTTTAAAGTTCTTCCTGTTATTTTTTGACAGGTAAGGCGTACATGACGATGAGATATGTTTAGACTGAGAGTGATGCAACTAAAAAGTTAAGGTCTTTAATCTCCGGAAGAAAACAGCCCCGACTGGGGCAAAAGCTAAGCCAGTCCTCACAGCGCTGACCTGATTAACTGAGTCATAGGAACCGGCATGAAAGAGACCACGGACCCCTACCCTGAGACTCCCCACAGCCACACACCTGGACCTGAATAGGACATGGGAAGGTGACAGTAACCTGTGCCTCTCAGAGTCACCGGGCCAGCAGCAAAGGGCACCCCCCTCACGTGGGATTGAGTGCTCGAATGGACACCACCGGACATGATGGCCTTCGAAGGCCATAAGCCTGTAAGGACTGAGGCTCCGTGCCTCAGTGCCTCAGCTCACTCCCGGACACCACTGTGCCCTCATCTGTCTGCATGTTAGCAGCTGCTAGCTTTAGCCTCCCTCCAGAGAGCTTTCAGGCAGGGCAATCCACCTCCGCCACCTCAGGATGCGGCTAACGGGACTTTCTTCCCCTGGGGGGAGGCTGCTGGACAGGTACCCTGGGCTAGGAGTCGGATACAGAGTCACTTAAACATTGCTCTCCGGTTTACACTGACCTCGGGGTCCTGGCTGCCTGAAGCTGTACCCAACTCACTCCATGGTAGTGGCAGAGATGGGAGTAGCTGAGGACTGACCAATGAGAGATCAGCCAGGATAGCAAGCTCCACCCCCCACATCACCAGCCTTAGAGTGAGCAACGTGCCCTTAATCCAGGGCAATGCCTGCCTTCACTGGTCCCACAAACCTGACCAGCAGCGTTTGAGTTCTTCGTGCAGGTAAATGCCCCTTTTTATGGCTATGCGAGACCCCAGTCTGAAACCTGGATCCACCCTGTCACACTTTGAGGAGTGTTTAAACTGTAGGAAAAAACAGGACTACCACACTGCTTTGTCTTATACGACTTAATTCGGAGCGCAATCGCTAACGGCCAGCAGAGGGCAGTCAATCACCGCGTCACCCGGCGTCCGACAATGGAATTCCAAACTTTGCGACCAGAATTTAACACAAACTAAATGCGTACTGCACAGGCTTATAGAGCTAAAACAAGCAGCAGTCATCTATATTTAATACATTTAAAATATTCAACAAGGACTTATATGGCACGAAATAACCATGTGTAAAATATGTTAAAACCCACATAATCCTATTCTTGTTATTATATGACTACGGGAATTTGCCACTATGGAGGTTATGGCACGGAGCCATAAACCCTAACCCTAAAGACGTAAAAACGTGCAGTTAGGCCTGCATCTGTCATCATTCCTGGCAGGTGACTTAAAACATGTGTCGTCTATTTTTTGTAGAAATTTAAAGTTTAGAGAGACTGAAAAGTCTTCATTGTGTGAACTGGGAGAATTTGGATTGTGGCTGTAGGTGTCACTACGTTTAAAATGGTCACACTTGCACATAATTCAGTTTAAAGTCATCGCAAACAGTCCGTCCAAATATTTTACAACAAAAATAATTTTCTTCACTGAAGCAGAAAAAAGATCCAGGAACTAAATTCTACATGAGGATTATTTCCATGCCAGTAAATAAGGTGTACATAATCAGGCGGACTTGGGCCAGTTTCGCCTTGAGAAATCCCGCATTTTCCCGCTTTCCTCTGCCGTGCCCTTGGCTGCCAATACCGCCGCGCGTCCGTGACACCGTGCATGTGTCGCGGCACCTCGCCCTAGCGCTGACCTTGGCCGCATCGCCGTTATCTGCGCCGCGCAAACGGTGAGTCCAGGCCGCTTTTACGCGCATCTAGCGCGTCTGACCGCCGAGGGACAAGGCTGACGGCGGGCGCGGTGCATGGCAGGAGGGACCTCCGCACCTCATGATCCGTGTCCCGGGTTCAAGGGGAATTAAGGACGAATGCGTCCCAATCGTTTAAACTATACGGCTCTAAATGCCCCGTATTAATAATGCTGTGTGTCTAAGGATTTTCGTGTTGTTTCCGAAAATATATTTTAAAATATAAAGAAATTTGAATACATAAAGAAATGTGCATGCAACGGAATTTATAATATTTAAACAAACCTACTGAGTAATAAAACTGTCCACTCCAGAGTTCAGCGTTGTACCGGTTCCTAATTCACTCGGCATCCACTTTTCTTATAATACATGGCGCGCCATAGGAGAAACAAGCGATTTGCTACCTGTAGGTGTGGAGGCGGACTCCGGCTGGCCAGGCTAGCAGCTGGTGCTGCAGGGAGAGCAGGCTGATGCAGCACACAGCGACGGGAGAAAGGGGCAGCATCGCGGCGCGGAGGGGCCAAAGGAAAATGCTGAGATCGGCCAAGCTAAACTGGAGAACAGGGCAGCGTTTTAACTTTAGCCTACATATTACACAGATAATGTATGAGTATGTCCATAATTACCGAGCTATTAACGTTCATGACTATCATTAATGCAATATAGTAATTTAATGTAATAAAGTTCAGCGCAATTTCATTGTATAGCGGCGTATTTGCACACAGACACAAATTTGCCCGCATCGAAATGTGGACACAATGGTAAATAATTTACTATGGTTTATTTATTTACTAGCCTATAGATTAGAACCATTACACATTCCATTCTGTTTCGCCTTTTATTGCATACAAAACGCACTTCTTTACCTAATAATAACAGCAATAAAGTATAAGTAGTGTGACTGGGAAAAGCTGTCAGTGAAAGGAGAAAGTCACCAACCTGTAGCGGTTTCACGCTCCTTTCTGCGCGCAACTGTAATACCCGGAGGGTTTCTGCGCGAGCCTCAGGCGCACTTTCGCTGGGATCACAGCTGACTGGAGCAGCTCCTACGCTGACATTAAACTTTTAAATACGGGGGCGGAGCGCTCAAGCAGTAAAGCCCGTTTTCAGGTGCATTAAGGCACATCTTTTCTTTATTCATGGTGTCATGCTTCGATTATAAGGGGTCATAAATTGTTAAATTCTTCAGTGTAGAGACAATTTGGGGACCAAACCAAACCCCCCCCCGCCAAGGGAGAGATAGAGGCACGCTAAACGGGACACCAGGTACTGTCTGTCTGTCAGACTCTCTCTGCCTCTCTCTCTCTCTCTCTCTCTCTCTCTCTCTCTCTCAAACTTATGTATAACTCGAAGGACTTCGCATGGACCCTACACCAATGCAATAAAAATATGTCTGACCTCAAGAAGGGCAATTAGCTTGTGGGAAACACAGAAGGTTTACACGGACAGACACACACGGACAGATACACACACACACATACACAAACAGACAGACACACAAACACCAAAGGCAACTGAAAGTTTTTCCTGTGTATTACGGCTTTGGATTTTAGTCGAGGAAAACATGCACTGACAGCACTTCACACAAGCCCAGGGCAGATGTCACCCCCACAGTCCCATTGAATGATGTCACAGTTACCTCCCCAGTTAGCCTGGGGCACTGACAGCTGATGGCTTCCTGTCATGGGGAGCTTCAGCACCACGGCTGGGCTGTGGCTTTGATTTGCCCCCGGGGCTCAGTGTGTGAGCAGCCAGCGTGCTCTCCCTGGTTTGCACGGATCTCCCCAGGACCTGGTGTCCTGTCTGGGGCGTCCTCTCTGGGGTGTCCTGTCTGGGGTGTCCTGTCTGGGGTGTCCTCTCTGGGGTGTCCTCTCTGGGGTGGCTTGCCTTGGGCTCCGTGCTCTTCAGAGCATGTTACAGGCTCACCATGATCTTAGAATCAGAGTCCCATATCTGTATGGATGGATGGATTCTTATCATGCCCTGTTTTTTGTTACAGAAATGCAAACAATATACAGTTATTTCTTATGTTGTTGTTTTTATTATTTTACAATGCCGCATTTGCTCTGTGTGAAGCCGTTTCTATGAAAGCTGAGCTGCCTGACGTCACAGCCAGTATCTGGACTTGTAGCGTGTTCAGGCCGGAGCTGAATTGCGAGAGGCAGCTTTCAGAAACATGATGCTATTTTATGAGTGCTGCCATCTAGTGAATTTCAGTGTCACTGCAGCCTGTGCCGGAGAGCTGTCTACACCATGGGGGCTTGGTAAACTTGTAACGGGAAGGTCCTGATTGCTCAGCACATGAAACTCAGACCCTCTCACAATGATAAAGGCTGAGCTCCATCCCCAGTAAATGTTGCACTAGCAGAAGGTGTAGCATGGACGTAAGAAACGAGGCACTGTGCCTTTAAATAAGGTTTGCATTCAGTTCTAAAGTGACATTGAACATCTTTATTATGATGGAACTTTTGTGAACAAAGGCTCTTCGGAGGAGTAGCTCTACAGCTCTGCTGGCATGTTTGTTTATGCTGCTTCATGTATCCAAGGAGACCGATTAGTCAGAAACCCTATTGCAGGGCCTGAAAATACAGATTGCGGTAAGAAGGCGAGCCTATTGGCTGCTGTCATCCCACGAAGACTGAACGCCGAATCGTGTTCCTTTCTGCGTGGTGTTGGAGCGCAATGATGGTACCTTCCTCTGCATTCTCAGCTTTCTGCAGCCCTGCTTCCGGATAACCACAGCACAGCTGCCGCGCCATTTCTCATTAAGTGTAGCTCATCTAATGGCCCTCTGGGTGAAGCGGGTTCTTCCATTTTCATGCCTTGTCCACACTGAAGGCATCTCAGCTGCTTGTCTTTCCTGTGTTCCACCAGCTCACATTGTGTCAGGTTTTTTTGCTAAATGAGGACACACATTCCATGATGCTTCCATCGGGACGGGATGAAACACCTGATCTGCAGCATGTGCCCCCCCACGCAGACCCCCCACTCTGGAAGCTCTCTGCCAAAGCAGCTGGTCATTGATGGCCGACGGCTTCGAAGGTGCTGTATCTGCACGACACTAAATCACAAATGCAGAATGAGCCACGTCTGCACTCGGGCGCCGGAGACCAAAACACCATGTGGTGTCGTTCATTAAACCGCGCTCACCTGGTATGTCTGGGCAAAGAGGATGTCTACAAAATTAGGGCAGACTGCCTATCGTAGCCAGCCACAGCGCCCTCACTTCCTGCCTGGGGGGGGAAGGAGGTAGGCTGAGATCAATCTCTAACCACGTGTTGTCTCTTAGGAGAACACAGGTTCTCATTGTCTGATCCACATGTAGTTGGGGAAAGGGGGGCAGATTTTCAGTTATTTTACAAATGAGTGGCTTTTACCAAAATGAGTGAAGTTCTCAGCAGGATGCAGGAGGTCTGACAGAGGGTTGAAACGCGCAAGAAGAGCATGTCGTGAGATCAATGTCAGCATGTCACATCCTGTCTCATCCAGTGACTAGTTTACTTGGCAGGAAGTCATATGACAGTCATGTTTGCCCTGACGTTCCTGCTCTACCAGAGGTGCGGACAGGGAGGCTTGCCTCCCAACACGAGGAATCCCTGTAAAAGTTTTGTTTTCCTTGATGATCAAAAACTCACACTGACTGAACTTTCGTTTATCTGCAACCTGTTGAATTTCGCTACTCCTGTCTATCCACTTGCAAAGGTTATCTCTTTAACTTCCAGAATTCTCTTTGTCTGTATCTCCTGTCCTTCCTGTCCGCCTTGCTCAGCTGGTACGCTGGACATGTCAAGATACAACATACAACATCAGTGGGAAATAAATCTCATGTTAGACCCTTTGAAAAGATTAACTAAAATAGATTGACACCGTAGAAGTGTAGCAGGAACGCCGACTTTGCAGAAGTGCTCTGCATTGTAAGTGCTGTTGGATCATTCATGTTCATTTGTCTGTTGCTGTTTAGGCAGGCAGTCTTTGCTATAATCTGTGCTTAGGTGTGGAGGTTCATAAAGCCTGACTAGAATGTTCTCAAAACAAATTTGTCAATGGCTTTAACCCAAAGCTTGTCTGGAACCTTTCAGAGGGTGCTAAGTTCTGTTAGTCTGGACTGATACCAAACGGGCTTTTTGGTGCCAGTTAGTGTCAAGAAACAGGAGGGTGAAGGGTGGTCTTTCCCTGCCATTTCATACCTAGCTTCCCTTATCAATTCTGCCATAATCCATCTTGCTTCTCCAGAATATCATCAGAGCCTTCTCAGACCTTCTGCATCACTTACCAAGCAGCATGCAGGAGAACATACTTCTATGTGGTCGCAGAAGAAAGAGGATGCCCTCTCTCGGCTGCGTCGGTAGAGGGTGACGGAAGGGTCACTCCAAGATGGGCACGTTGGTGTGGGACCGGAGAGCCACACACCAGGCAAAGACTTAATTTCCCCTTTTCTGGGGCCTTCAGGGAAACCCAAGGAGCAGGTGACTGGACAGTTCCACTCTGTGGATCAAGCAGAGCTTGCAGTCAGGCTGGCGTAGTGGGAGTAGGTACAAGGTTCACGGTGATATCAGCATGAGCACAGCCGGCCAACGTGATGGGCCTATTTATTAAGGATGTCTCATAGCAGCCACCTGATACCCTTCACGCCTGTGCTGAGGACTCAGCTGGCACAAGCTGACATCTCGCAGAACTGGACCCATTGTCTCCCATGACATGCGACGGAGGATCAGCTTCTGGCCCTGGACTGCACAGGGTCTGACTGAGCCAGAGTTATGGCTTCACTGCACCTCGCTTTCCCTGGCTGGAAACAGAAAACGCTTTTAGCTCTGCTCCCTTCTTTGGCCAGATCGCTGTCAGTGGATGTTATTCTGTCTACGGGGGCAGCCCAGTTCCAAGATCCACTGAGGTGTGATAGCTGCCCTCACACTATTAAAATACTGTGCCAGGGATTCAAGTGGCTGAGCCACTGCCAAGCCGAGGAGCCCTGGACCTGAACCATGGACCCCTCATCCCACGTACCACTGGGGCCCCATTGGAAATGACTAGGCCACAGGTTAAGGGCGCCCCTACTATTTAAGGCCAATGACTTTCTACAACAGATACTCCACTCAAGGTATCAATCAATGCTCTTACGTCAGTATTTATGCTTTAACCAATGGTTTAAAAATATTGAGAGAGGGAGTCTCAGTGGTAGCACTGCTGCTTCACACTTCCGCGGAAGGGGGTTCGAATCCTGTTCCCGCTCTGAATGTCTGCATGTTTTCCTTGTGCACAGGATACTTCCTGCAGCCTAGCGACACTGAGTTAGGTGAACTTGCATCCCTAAATTGCCCGGAGTGTACGCGTGTCAGCATCCTCTCAAGGTTCACTCCTGTGTTCTGCCAACCCCAGGCCAGGTCATGACCCCGTGTTGGATATGTCTTTGGAAGCTGCATGGACACTTAGAGATACTAGGGCCATCGAGGTGGAGGTGCTCAGTGACAGCTCAGAACAAACGAATGCTCCAGAAGATCTGGGGAGTTTCCTTCTGCACGTGTCCCACAGACATATGAAAGACATCTGAATATTCTGTGAGTGTTATCAGGATGCTCTCGAAATGCTTGCTTTATAATATTATCTTGGAGCGTACTGACATGTTTGCTATTTTCTCACACATTTACAGTAACTCCAGAGTAAATCGGTGTGATTGACTGAATCTGTCTATGGGATTTTAAAGCTAGGAGCTCCACAAACAAGCCCCAGCGGCAGACACTCCAGGATGCCTGACCTCTCCTTCAGACACGCTCACTCACTGGCTCAGTGGCCGTGGGCTCCTCCGCTACACGCAGACAAAGCTGCCAGGATGTTTGGGCTCGCTACGAGAGCATTCCTCATCTGTTAAGTGTCCCGACTGTCGACCACGGCTATTGCTTCTGAAGTGGGTGAGACCCTCGAGTGGGCAGGTGTAGCAGAAAAGGTACCTATGGACAGGGCTCACTTTGTTTGGGGTACAGACGCATGGGTGAGTGCTGCAAGTTTTCTTTTCGCTGCTATGTCCACTGACTTTTGTTTCAGTCTTTTTTTCACACTTTCTTAAATGGTCTTCTATTCTAATTATCTATCTACTGCCCTTCCATATCACTTATGAAATGCAGGGGTGCTGCAATCTATACTAATTATATGTACACATTTCTACGAAACATTCATCTTCTATACAGGGTTTCCCAGAAATAACCCAGGACAGGGTGTCAACCCATCGCATAGCAGACACATTCACACCTACGGACACTTTTGGCAACTTAGTGTGTTTTTGGACTCTGGGGGGAAACCAGAGAATCGAAAGCAGATTGCACAGCAGCACAGGGAGAACATGCAAAGCGCACAGAGCCAGTGCGGGAAAACCGGGAGGCAAAAACACTAGTCACAGCAACCCCACGCCACATCCTACTACAATATTCCTCATAAACATAGTGATTTTAATTAAATATCAATCGGAATTGTGTATTTGGGCGTCAGTTTAGGCTGCCTCAGAATGTAGCATGGCTGAGTCTGTGGAAATAACATTTTTTTTCCAGATGTTTCTGAGTAGGTGGCAGAATTTAAACGAGACACAACTGAATCTACTCATGAAGACTCAAAAACGTCTGCAGGTTCTGTGTGTTTCTCAAATGAGGCTGATCAGTCTGGAAGACCCAAGCATAAGGACGTTTCACTAATCCAGGAGACGTGATTTTGGTAGCTACTTCGAATGAGAGTATGAAATATTTTCTTAATGAAAGAGTCCAATTTTAGTCAAGGCCCCATACAGTACAATAATCAACATAAAACTGAAAAGTTATGGAAACTTTTTCTGGATATACTGAAACCAGATCCACCAAACATAAGATGACTTTAAAAGACTGTTTCATCTGATCATCACCCGCCATGTCTTTGTAACCCTGTCCAGGACGAGGGAATGCTGAGTGGGCGTTTTCAATCTGTAGCGTTTATTTTTAAGTAATGTATATTAAAACAGTTTAAGCTGGTTTTATTTTAAAAGTGTGGTGTGCGTTGTGAAACCGGTGTTGTTTAAACTGGCGTTCTCTGGCTCGACTGTATGTTAAACTGTCATTCTGCTACGAGCTTCGTCGTCTTCGTAAATCACGGCCCGCCATAAACCGGGAGCCTCAAACCGGTTTTGTCGCCCCGGGCGCCCCAGACGGGCGCGTGCAGCCCCGCCCCGCTGCTCGCTGCACATGCGTACTGCGCTCTCCTGTCACCGACCGGACCGACACTATGGCGTCGCTACGCCGCTGGGAGGATGCTGCTGCCGGCCGAGTCTATCTCGCTGTACGGCTGTGAAGGCGCACGCAAAGCGGACAGGAGAGCAGCGCAGCTAGGCCGCACGCCGTCGGCATGGCCAGGCTGGCCGACTACTTCGTAGTGGTCGGGTACGAGCACGACAAGCAGGGTGAGTGTTATAAACGCCGATTCTCTAAATGGGGCGAGCGGGAGGCGGGGCCGATCCGAGCCGGGGCGTCCGGGGCCCGAGCGGACGCTTCTTAAACCGGTTGTACCGAAATAGCATGTTTTTATATGCAGCTGTACCGGAAGCGATCGCACGGCTCTGAAGTTTCTCTACCCCTGCCTGTCGCACGGCGAACACACTGGTACGGCGATACAGAGATACGGTGTTGGTATTGGGACACAGCGATACCCAGACTGGGCTGTGCCCACGCGCTCACACACCGATAGAAAACTGCTTATTTACTGTGATACACCGACACCCTGATACTGAACTGTTTTGGTGCTCTGATGCATTGATAGGTAGTCGTTTAGTTACAGACTCACCACCATTCTGATAAAGAACTGTTTATTTACTCTGATGCACTGATAGCGGGCAGTTTAGATGCTCTGATGCACTGATAGTGGGCAGTTTAGATGCCCCAATGCACTCCTCACTGGCAGCAGATGCTAATGTAATGCAAGTGGAAAAGCTCAGATCTGGAACGACGGTTACAGCGACCTTCCTGTCTGTTGGCACTCAGTGAGGGTGGACTGAGAAGCACAGACTGCCTGTGGTCCAGCATCTGCCCTGTAGATGAGCGCCTGTTTTGACAATGTCTGTAGGTATGTGTCCTGGTGTTGTGGACTCTGCTGCCTGTTGCCATGGTGTGGTGACATGCTGTAACAGTGCCTGGAGACCGTGGCTTTCCGTGAGGTTTCCTACCTGGGCAGGGCCCACAGTCCTGCCGTACCCCTGGCTTCCTCGGATGAAAAATTAATGGCACTCTCAGGCGGTGACGTGCTGTGCCATTCACGGTTGTGTTTTGAGGATTCTGTGTCGCCCGCGGGGCGCTGAGCGTGCCGTCGTGATGAATCGCAGTTCGCTGACAGTATTCTGTGCTCATGCAGCCAGAGCCCATTCATGGGAACCTCGACATCTCATCATCAGTCACTCCAGGTCTCCTCCTGTTCCTCCCCACAGCACTGAAGTGGCTTTTTTCTACATTTCGAGGGTTAAGGTGTCAGGTTTTTTTCTCTCTTAGTAAATAAGTGAAAGGTGGTGGGCTGATTTGGAGCAGGAACTTAACAGCGTCTGAAGTCGGCTGTCCTGAGTCGTGTCACTCAGTAGCACAGCCTCAGAATGGCGAAAGCCCATGTGTATAAATGGTTTTGAAGTCTCTCCGCTTTATGCATGAGGCTTGTTCTGTGACCTGGGTTAGGGTTAGGTTAGGGTTAGGTTAGCTGAACAGGAATTGTAGTCAGGTTGATGAAGTGGGAGTCAGTATAAGGTTCTGGAAATACTGTATTTCAGCAGTTGGTGGTGTTCATACATCATGGTGCCTCTGATGTGGGTGTGTTTCAGTCTTTGGATGTGTTTTGGACTGGTGACGACCAGTGTTACAGCCACAGACCGGAGAGCTGGCTTTGTGGGGCACAGCTTGTCAAATGTTGCTCTAACTGAGGTGACTGTGCCGTAGACCAGTGCAGGCGTGAATCCAGAAGCTCCCTCTGCAGGTCTTTCCTGAGGTCTTACCCCAGAATCCAGGGGTCCAGCATGAGAAAAAGGTGGCTGAATATCTGCACTTCTAAATTGTGTAACGGTGGAGTCGGCGGCTCGGTGGAGATTCGGCAGCTCGGTGGAGATCAGGGAATGCTGGAATGGTACACAGCACTTGCACATTGTGCAGTGAGACGGCCTGTCAGGAAAAGACTTCCAGGAAGTACATGGTGTCATTTCCTAAGTGCGTCCTTCCAGATGTCAGCCTGTGGTCCAGAAAGACGATTGGCCCCTGGTTACCCTCCTTTGCTGGAGTGGCATGAACTTCAGCCAATAAATTCAGATCTCTGTCCCAATAAATTATGCAATCAGCCAAGAAAACTCAGACTGTGAAGATACCTTCTGCCTCAGAGGCTTGTTGACATGGGGCTCTGTGGGACCTCCACCCTCCTCCCTGTGGAGGCTGTGTTGTCCCTCCTGGGTCTTGGCATGACCGCTGGAATGCAGGATATTCCCTCCTTTACTCTGATGGTCTTGCTGGTTTCCACAACTTGTAATAAGTTATTTATTCCAAAAACATGTCCCTCATCACGTTGTGTAGATCACCTGCTGTGACCTCTCACCTAAATGCCAGCTGCACATTTCTTGGTCATGTGTGATTTTTGTTCATCCCAGATGGATTCTAACGAAAGTCAGGATCCTCTGAAAGCTCTGCCAGGTGTCTGGTTCCTTCTTTGTCCACCAGAAGTTTGTGCAGTGTAGTCCTGAAATGGAGCTTCTGATTGGACGAGGCTGACATTGGGTAGCTCTTTGGGTAAATGGAGGTGTGGTGCCTTCAACACGATTATTCCTGGCAGGTTTCATGATGAGCTCCTCGTGTAGGTCTCCTTGAAGGGCTGAGCTGTATAGAGGCTTCCTTCGGAATTCCTGAGACTGCACTTCCTCCCTGATGGAGGTTCCTCCAGAAGGAGCTGGCTCTGTGCTGATGTGACTGGGAGGACCTGACGTTGGTGTGAAGCTCCTGAGCATGTCTGAGCCCATTCTAATTAGCTAGCGTTACCACTCATTAGCATGCTGCGCCCATAGCAACTTTCGCCACCTTGAAAATGTCACAAGGGTAGTGGCCTTCATTTGTATTGGTCTCACCTGTGCTTGGTTTGGTGGTCTGAGCTTCGATATTCGTTGCCCCTGCAGGTTTCCGACCGCGCTGTAGCAGTACGGCACAGCCTGATGTCTGGTGAAGAAGCAGCAGCAACGTGTTTTGATTGGTTCTTTTTGGTCTCGATTTATGGCTTCAGATATAATTATGGCGAGAACTCCCTGCAATTCCAGCCTTAATTCTACCCGTACGTGGTTTTTCAAGGAGTCAGGTCATGAAGGTGAAATTAAGACCGCTCAGTAGATTGTTAAAGGTCAAGGGGTTTGACCCCAGTGGATGGTGAGGGGACAGCAAATAAACCATGTTGAAGATGGAGATCCCATTGAGCTTGTTGACCAGTGTCTCACTCAGTTAAGCTTGTCTCATGCTAAGCTACATTTCCTCATGTCCCTGCTCATGTACGCGGCTTTACTTCAGCAGTTTATAGGGTCGGCCTGCCGTGAGTAGAATGTCTTCCTCGTCTGCTGAAACCGCTTGTTCAGGTGTAATGTACTAACAACGATTCAAAGTCAGTCTGACTTGTTGTTGTTGCTTGCCTCTCTGTGTCTGAATGCTAAGAGTCTTGGGTGAGGTGGACCAGAAGAAGACTTGGAGTGGTTTTGGGGCCCAGCTCAGCGTCAGGTTACAGTCTCTCCTTCACCTACGTCAGATACATGGAGGGGGAAGAGCGCGGAGACGACAGGAAGTTGTGGCCTGCCAGCAGGTCCCGTCGCTCTTCTTATGCTGATGTTGAGGCTTCACGTCAGCCTGAGTCTGCTCACGGGCGTGTGCTTGTGAGTGTTCACACTTATTCACCATTTCCATATTAGGTACGCTTCCTCTGAAGTCCAAGCAATATGGCAGCTGGTGCAGTGGACTAGAAGGCTGCTGGTGTGGCTCTGTGGTTTCCGTGTGCATTTTGGATGGGCTCCGGTGTAAGAGCAGCTGACACACTTCTTAGAGCAGGGGTGGCCAAACTTACCCGCAAAGGGCCGCTGTGTTTGCGGGTTTTCGCTGCAACTCCCTAATTAGATGACTGTTTGGCTGAAGAGTCCTCACACCTGGGTTTGAACAGCTGACCTAAAGGTTATCTCAAAAACCTGCACACACACCGGCCCTTTGCGGGTAAGACTGGCCACCTCTGTCCTAGAGGAACCAGCCAGGTCCAATCTGAAGAACACTTGGTGTTTGGGAAGCTGAAATGGCGAAGCTTATATTTATTTAATGTGCCTTTAGCTGCTTTGGCGCTGGAGGAACTTAATGGGAAGCTATGCAAGCAATCTTATTGCTTTTTTTTTTGTTAATGTCACTGTGGTTTTGAGGCTTAGTGAGAGAGTGCAGTTGCAGGAGTTGGTTAGCGTGAGCATCCGAGTGTCAATCTGCCTTTAGCTAAAAACAGAGAGGTGTGATGAATGCGTCTTACACATGCAAACTCTCTACATCCTTCCAGACGTCCCCACGTGTTCCCTGAGGGATCACCGTTGTTTCACCTCCTGAAGTAGAGGTTCCAGAATTATCAATGGAAAATGAATTGTTTTAGGGTGACCTTTCCATAACTGGTTTGGAATCCTCCCAAGTCTATCTGTGCATGTTCACGGGCATGGGGGCATCGGTCTTCGTGCCGCTCCCCTTCCGCACGGGGCCATGTCCTCGGTTCCTCCTAAACCCCCCCAAAGTATCTTCGTCCTGTTAGCGGCAGTGGGCTTTTGGCTTGGAGCCAGGCCTCCCTGGCTTCATGCTGCCTTATCTAATGATAACGTGTTGTGCTGAGTTCCGCCCCAGCTCTCATCTTTCATATCCTCAGAGCGGAATGGGGGGGTGTTAACAGGCTGATGCAAGAGTGATGTGTCGGTTTTTATAGCTCTGTAAAGATCTTGTCTGGGTCCTTCCTGTATTCACAGACACTGAAAAGGCCTGTTTGTTATCCTCATTGCATCCTTTTGTTGGGGAGAAGCTGGCTTCAGCTCTTTGGGCTTCTGGAGGACAGGTGACTTTGGGCACCTTCCAGTCCCATCACTGCCTAACCGCGATGGCACGCCTCGCCGCTCACACACAGGCTGGTGTGTGCTGACGTCCTGGTGCTGCCTTGGAAAGGCTATTGTTGTCTGTGGACAGAGGCCTTTGGTAACACACACCCCCTACTGCTTTGTTCCAGTAAGAATGTTTTGAACTCCTACCTATAAAGAGATTGAGAGGATTATGGAAGCTTTACAGGAAGTCTGTGTAACATGATTATTTAATAAAGTCCGGTCAGCCATATTTCCAGAAAAATAGCTTTCTGCTGTAATCAGTGGTGTGAGTGGCTGTCCAAAATGCGATAGGTTAGGAATTTATAAAAAAATCTTTTGCCAGTTGATTGTAGGGTGTGTTTTTTGTCACGTTGTTAGCTGAAGTCGTGTCCCCTGGTTTGTACTCCCCCGACCAGAGGGGAAGTTGGTTACCCAGCATGCCCTCCGCAGCCCAACGTGCCCTCCGTTGCCAGGCGTGCCCTGTGCTGCCCGGCGTGCCCTCTGGTAGATTGCCCTTCATTCACTGAGGTGTTGTTGGCGCTTCTCCTGGGTCTTACTCTTGCATTTCATCATGTGACAGAAGCTTTTATCCAGATTTGCGATTAAAGAATTTTTTTTTTTACCAGTTTGCACAGCGAGTTCCTGATCAGAACTTTGTCAAGGGTACGACAGCCAGTCTCCTCTTGAGACACCTGAGTCCTTGTCCATTATCAATGGATGCATCCATCTGTGTAGCATATTCTCCTGGAAGGTAGTGTATACTGTGCCAGTCAGTGAATAACTGAATGACACTGCTTTGTATCTGATGAATCATCTGCCATACATAATGGACAATGTGAGGTGGTCTGGGATCAGTGTATACGGGGTCTTTCTGCCCCCGCTGAGCCCGCATTCCTCCCCCGCCGCCGGGCTTTTCCCAGGGCATCCGTCCAATAGCAGGCTGGCTGGCCTGCTGCTCTACGGCGTGTGAGTCGGGACAGACGGGTGAGGAATTAGGAGCTCCGGCTGCTGGGGGAGTTTGTACCCCCCAAGGGGCAGAATGGAGAGCTGATCTCCCCCTATGGTCTCTTAGGGAGCTGTGCCAGAGAACCAGCATCTCCTCCCATAACCCGCCGTTAAGTTGGCTTAGCAGCCCAGCCGGAGTGCAAGGGGACAGAGATTGTGTTTTTGAGAGATTTTAGCATTGTTTACTTTTGCGATTTTGGTTCATGTTTGATTTGCCTGGCCTGGCGTGCCGGTCATATGAGTCACAGCACTTGCTGTAAGCCTTCGGCCTTACAGAGGCTGTGCTAAGAGAGTCACGCCCTGAAGGCTCTGAGATCATTTCAGATTCCAGTTCTGGGTGGCTCGTGCTCCCGCCCCGGGTCTCCTGAGCGCATGGATGTCAGCCAGATCTTCACCCTGGCTCCTGAGTTGCACATGGACAGCTAACATGGCACAAATCACCGTCCAGTAAAACCGTGACCCACGAATTGGGTCTGGACTGTTTTCATCTAATGTGTGAATGATTGTGTCGAGCACGACGATGCACGTCACTTTATGTCCACGGCGTATCTCGCAAGAGTGACGCAGCTGGCCGCAAGGACCGTCACGCGGATGAAGGAGTGGCTGTTTGTGTTTCCGCTCTGGTGTTTGCTTAGCCTGATTCTGATTCTGTTAGCAATGCGCTAACACGCTTAGGGCAGTTTGACTAGTCACATTTCACTGCCTTGCTCAAACTGTAGGCTAAGTACAGCAAGCAGAGAGGCTTCAACTTTGGCTAAGTTACAGTGGCTTTTTTACTTTGAGTAAAGCTACTATGGGTCCTGAAATTGATCTTAATATGCTGGTACCGTGGGGTGGGCTCCCTGAATTAGTGTGGCGCTGGTATCGCAGGTCGGCAGACACACAGAGACTTGCTGGTACTCCGTGGTCTGTCCGTCTGTGGCCTCGGCCTGTTAGCCTGTAGCAGAGGATGTCTGACCGCGGGACAGGAGCCTAAGATTTAGGCCACGTTAATCTCAGACGGCTTGTTTGCTAAGCGATGCTTATTGTATTTATGTGAGGACACACTGGGCTGAACACGGCCTGTTGCTCTTTGGGAAGTGTCATGCATTAGGGTTAGGTCCCTTAATGCCCATGTTGGTGACATGGAATGATTATCAAACTCAGTTTTTGTTTCTGTTTGCGTGACAGTGATGGTCTGGTGTCTTCAGTGCTGCTGTGAGCTTATCAGAGAAAGCCCCCCCATCCCCCCCCCTCACTCAGTGACTGGAAGGCAGCGTGTCTGTAATTCCTCTTCTTGTGATGGAGAAGATCTAGCAGGTGTGGTCCCTGTATCATGTGGCTCCAGCACGAGGCCCTGCACTGTCTCGTGAGGCCTGGCTGCTCACCTGATTGGCCAGCTCGTCATCTGTCCCAGACTGTTCCTCTAGAGCTTATGGCCTCCCGCACACCTAATGACACATGACATTTATAACTCCGCTCTAAATATCTCTTGGCCGGCAGAATGGCACTTTTGCTCAAAAATGTTCCAATGATGTGGGATAAATGGCTGACCCTGCATTCAGACCCCGAGCATCACTCTTACTGTATATGCCTGTCTGCCTGCCTGCCTGCCTGTCTGCATGCATGTCTGCCTGCCTGCCTGCCTGTCTGCATGCATGTCTGTCTGCCTGTTTCTGTCTGCCTGCCTGTCTCTGCATGTCTGCCTGCCTGCCTATCTGCATGTCTGCCTGCCTATCTGCCTGTCTGCCTGCATATCTGCCTGCCTACCTGTCTGTCTGTCTGTCTGCCTGCCTGCCTGTCTTCCTGCATGTCTGCCTGCCTACTTGTCTGCCTACCTGTCTGCCTGTCTGTCTGCCTGCCTGCCTATCTGCCTGTCTGCCTGCATGTCTCTGTCTGCCTGCCTGTCTTCCTGCATGTCTGCCTGCCTACCTGTCTGCCTACCTGTCTGTCTGTCTGTCTGTCTGTCTGTCTGTCTGCCTGCCTGTCTGTCTGTCTGTCTGTCTGTCTGCCTGTCTGTCTGCCTGCCTACCTGTCTGCCTGTCTGTCTGCCTGCCTACCTGTCTGCCTGTCTGTCTGTCTGTCTGCCTGCCTGCCTGCCTGCCTGCCTGCCTGTCTGTCTGTCTGCCTGTCTGTCTGTCTGTCTGTCTGCCTGCCTGCCTGTCTGTCTGGTCTGGTCTGTGTTAAAGGCCGACTCCCAGTGTGAGCTAGCCGCGACTCACGAGTTCCTTGTGGGTGACGTACTGGCTGTCATGTCATGGCAGGTTGCAGCTCTCCGCGATCGGCTCGCTCCCTCTGGTATAAGTGCAGCCTCAGATTGCCCCCTCTTGCTGCTCTCACATACTCGGAGGGATAGCGGCCAGCAGAGGGCGGAATCTTCAGGAGCTGCTTACCCCTCTGCAGCTGGTGGCCAGGTCCAGTTCAGCCTGTGTGTATAACATCAGCCCCCCAGTGATCAGCAGCAGGACTTATCAGCCATACCAAGGTCTAATATGACTGTAACCGTACTGTTTGTCATTTTCTGTGCCTCATCTCAGAGGGAAGCAGTGACCACCGAGCTACGTGGCTGATTGGCTGACACCCCCGGCAATCTCTCCTCTGGTATCCTGTGGGGCGGGTTTCTTGTTATCACGCCCTCCCTAGGGAGAAGCGTTTATCAGCTGCTCTGGCCCGTAGCTCCATACGTGCTCTTGCAGTAGAAAACCTGATGTTTCTGTTCAAGCGAATGAGGCCTGTAGCCCAGTGGTCCAGCTGGCTGGGATGAGGGCCGTCCTTGGGCCCGGCCTGGCCTGGCCCGGCCCGCTGTGGGGTCCGCGGTGTGCCCATCATGACGTCGCTCTCCTCCCTGTTCTGCAGGGGGTGGTGACGGCCAAGGCCGCATTCTCCAGAGGTTTCCTGAGAAAGACTGGGAGGACAACCCCTTTCCCCAGGGAGTTGAGCTGGTGAGTAGCTTCTCCTGCCTCGCGCTTTGGTCACATGGTCAGAGCAGTGGGCCAAACACTGTTGAGCTCCTCTGACACGCACACAATAACTGAAGACCCCCCCCCCACCCAACTCAGACTGGGGTGTCCTCTTCTGCAACATTCGTACTCTCTTTGGTATCTGTCCAGGGAAAAAGCAGAGTTTGTTTTGCCCCAGCAGTTCACTCTGTCAGCAGTTTCATTATACGAGGATAAATATTGATTCCCGGATGCAGAAAAGGGGGATTTCTTAAGATTCAGTGGAAGCAGAAGGAAGCCCTCCCTGGCCGGATCAGCTCTGGGGGATCCTCCCTGGCCGGATCAGCCCTGGGGGATCCTCCCTGGCCGGATCAGCCCTGGGGGATCCTCCCTGGC
>JAODJU010000062.1:32938425-32962469 GCA_026776725.1 Gnathonemus echidnorhynchus | reverse complement strand
CTGGGGGATCCTCCCTGGCCGGATCAGCCCTGGGGGATCCTCCCTGGCCGGATCAGCCCTGGGGGATCCTCCCTGGCCGGATCAGCCCTGGGGGATCCCCTGATCACATTGTCCAGACCTCAGATTGTGGCTGGCACCTCCTGCTTGCTGTCTGGCTGTTACACAGGGACAGCCTCCAAAGAATGCAGATGAGTGTTTCTGCATGTTCTCCTCGTGCATCGTTCAACCCACACGACGGCCCCACACCACTCCACCGCGCACACTCTCACACTCTCAATCATGGAGAAGTTATCTGGTCTGATTGCCGGGGAGGTGAAGGACCCCAGCCCTGCCCTGGATCTCTGTCTGGTTCTGACAACCCGCCTCACCCATGCAGTTCTGCCAGCCCAACGGATGGCGCCTGGTCTCTGAGAGGCTGGAACCCTCCTTCTTTGTTGCTGTGCTGACGGACATCAACTCCGATCGTCAGTTCTGTTCCTGCTTCACATTCTGGGAGGAGGCTGATGGCAGGCAGGTACGTGGTGGGCATCTCACTGACCCAGAATGGGTATGGCACAGGGACAGGGCGCCGTTACCATGGCAGCACAGGCATGCGAGTGAGAGGTTTGTGTTCTGCACAACGGGAGGTGATTGTGTTGTGGCTCTTTAATCCCCTCGCAGGCTCAGAAGAGCCTCCTCAGCGAGGGAGATGACGACGAATACAGTAACATGCGACCCGGACGGCTTTTCGCTCCCAAGAGCTTGGTCCTGGTGTCGCGACTGGACCACGCGGAGGTCTTCAGGGTATGCTGGGGATTGGCTGTCAGGATGGCGCCATCTTTGTGTTTGGGCTCGCTTCGCGTTTCCCCGCAGACGTCGCCATGTCAGCTGTCCCGTCCACAGAACTGCCTGGGGCTGATCTACATGGTGCACACGGACGGCGTCAGTGTCGCCTTGGAGACGCTGATTGGAAACCTGCTGACGTGCTGCATTCCTCTGGCGGGCGGGTCCCAGGTGAGCTCCCGGCCCAGCCGATCCTGACTTCCAGTGCCCGTGTGAATGCTAACAGTGCACCCAGGCTGTCCCAACCCCTTCCCGTTCCAGGGCGCTAAATGAAATGTGATTTCCGTTGGTCATCTTCCTTCCCATTCTGACAGGCTGATCAGACGGGGCGCCCCCTGGTGTCCGCTGGGCTTAAGCAGCAGCTTAGTTCCCTCGTTCCAGCATTGGGCCGACCCTGCACTCTTCTGTCCCCTCAGTGGGCTTGCAGCCAGTTCGGGGCCACAGTGTCAAACGCACATCTCAAACATTATCAGGAAGAACTCTCAGATTTACTGGAACCAGCGAACATGGAGGGAAGGTCGTCTGCTTCCCATTTATTGGAAGCCACTGTGCTTGTCATGCCGGACCTTTCTCAGAACTGTCACTCCACACACCTCCAATTAAGATTAATTGTTCCTGGAAATAAAAGCCAGCATCTTGTGAAACATATTTTTCAGCAACTAGCATTGTTATTTTAACTGTTCGTAAGTGACTTGAGGACAGATTCCAAGGGGGCCTTAGCTGAAGCAGTCGGCAAGGTTACAGGAAAACCTAATCAATTAATATGAGCATAATGGCGTCTGTGTGGCGCTGCGGCGGCTGAGGACCCTGTGAGCCGGGCTGGTGCTGCCTTCCCACTGATCCTGGTGCACAGCAGTGCGCCGCTCGTGTCGATTCTCACCGCATGTTTACTCTGCTCGCTGACCTGGGATGCGGCCTCTGTTTAGCTTCACTTAGCGCCTTGATCGATGCGGCCGCACCAAAGCGAGAATGACATCATAGGCTGACAGCCGTCGAGGAAGCAGGTGACGCTGTGAATTGCAGGAGAGCAGAGCCGTAGCTGGGGTGGCACGGTGTCGTGAGTGTGCCGTCTGTAGGCCGTGCTCGTGCAGATTCGTGTTTGTATCTCTGCGTTTCCTGCGAGACTCGGCTTCTCCCCGAATAACTTTAATTCAGACTTCCTGGCTGGTTTCTGTCCAACCAGTACTGCTTCCTGTAGGCTTTATTTATATCCTAGCAACACATGTGCGTGTGTGTTGCTCTTTCAGAAGACTGCTGGACACCCTTGACTGATTAATTCCTTTTAGTAATTAAGTGCAAGACTCCACACAGTCTAAGTCTGGAGTCTTTTTGCTTTCGCTTGCAGATTTTCTGCTTGTAACCTTCTTAGAAGGTAAATATTATGGGTCATACTGACAGAGTGCTTTACCTAGACGGTCAAACAGGATGTACTGTAATCTTTTGGTGCTCAGCTGATGACACGCCTGTCAGGGACCCGCCTCATTTGGTCTTAAAACAGCTTTAGGTTTCGGTGTGAGCCGCTAAGCAGCACTGGGGGAAGGCTGGGCTTTGCTGGGCTATGGCTGGGCTTTGCTGGGCTATGGCAGGGATTTGCTGGGCTATGGCAGGGCTTTGCTGGGCTATGGCTGGGCTTTGCTGGGTGTATGGCAGGGATTTGCTGGGCTATGGCTGGGCTATGGCTGGGCTATGGCTGGACTTTGCTGGGCTATGGCTGGGCTATGGCTGGGCTTTGGCTGGGCTTTGGCTGGGCTATGGCTGGGCTGTGGCTGGGCTGTGGCTGGGCTGTGGCTGGGCTGTGGCTGGGCTATGGCTGGGCTTTGGCTGGGCTGTGGCTGGGCTGTGGCTGGGCTATGGCTGGGCTATGGCTGGGCTATGGCTGGGCTTTGCTGGGCTATGGCTGGGCTATGGCTGGGCTTTGGCTGGGCTGTGGCTGGGCTTTGCTGGGCTATGGCTGGGCTTTGCTGGGCTATGGCTGGGCATTGCTCTCTTTGGATCCGGTGTAATCAGACCTGTGCATTGCATCACCCTGACAGCCAGCTGTTTTTAGTGGCTCCTGTAAGTTTAGAAATGTGTCCAAAATGTGGCCTTGAGGCAGTCCAGCTCACAGAGGGGCTCTGCACAGCCATCCATGATCTGGGTCCCATGGATCTACCCACCTGCCTGGCCATTATCCTGTGTCTGTCTTTGCACCTGTCATATCTGTGCCCGTCATGGCTGTGCCCGTCATGGCTGTGCAGTGTATGTGAAGGAGCACAAAAAACATTGTTACTGCCTGTTTTGTTTCTGCCAGACGTGTCTGTGTACTTTTAGGGCTTATCGATATGCAGGAGCATTGTATTTAAGTGATTTATAAGCATTTTTTGCGGAGGCGTGGGTCCTGTGGAGTCACTTATTTCATAGAAATTCTCCATCTGCTGTTTTTCCTGCTGTCTACGGTGCTGGGCTTGACCCCCCCCCCCACCCCAGAGCTCATGTCCATTTTCATTTTTCACGATGACCTCTGACCTCTGGGAGCAGCGCCGGCAGAGAGGTGCGGTGCTGTGTGGCCCCCGCACCAGACCACGGCCTGGTTACTTGCACTATTTCTCTGTGTGTGTTTGCGAGTATTTTTATCAAGAAGAAAAGCTGCAGTGCAGATTAATTATAGCTTCATTGAAGGGTAAAGTTTCCATAACACCGTTATGCTCAGGCTAAACTCAGCGAGGAGTAACCCAGAATTACCCAGAATCCTCAGCCTCCCGGAGACCATAACCGTGCAGCACTGATGACTCGCCTCACCGTTTCAGACCCGCAGTGTGGCCACCCTGTCTGTGTTGGTGTCCTGTCATGCTGTTGGTCTAACGCGTCTGTTCTCCTGTGCTGTGTCTCTCTGTCTGCTAACCTAGCTTGACCCGCAGACGGAGGAGGAACACGTGGTACGGATGACTTTTTGTTCTACACCTTGGCTCTCAGCCTCCTCTTTCACCCCCAGGGGTGGGGTGGGTTGGGTGGGGCGGGGCTTAGCACGAACTTCTCCAATCAACACGCCGAGCTCACGTGGCTGCACCCCGCAACCCCTAGGGCATGACCATGCTGCAGTCTGACCTGATTTCATCTCACGCCAGAAACCCCACGTGGCCTGTTAGTGGGAGGGGGGGGGCTTTTCCCCAGGCCTGCTGTCTGCTTGATGGAGCCTTTTGGACCCTGTAGAAGCTTCCTTCAGTTTCAGCGTGTCGTGTACCGTCCTGAGTGCCCCTTCCCTCAGGCAGCTGACCATTCACACTGTTTTCCTGGCATCTCATTAGGACTCGTTCCCCCTGATTTTACACGCCCTCCTGTCTCCTGTTCCCAGTCACGGAGGCTTGATTTCATTTCCCCGTTTGCTCCTGGCAGCGTGCATGTGACGCCTTCGCTTCCGTGAAGCCCTGCTCCTTCGCTTTCGTCCTGTCTGGGTTCTCTCTGATCACATGCTCTGTAATGTGATGTCCTGCTGGATGTTTTAACTTTGTGAAACGGAGTCACATGGAGTTTGATAAACTGGCGTAAATGTGTACAGTCTTAACTACACAAGCTGCACCATTTATTCAAGAGATAAGTCATTCCTTAGTTTCATTCTGAGCATTACAGGAATCTGTTATTTACATTAGTAGGGTCTTACTAAAAAAGACCAATTGTTAGTAATTTTAGTCAGTTTTATTATTCCGTCTACAGTTAATTAGACTGAGTAATAATTACTAGGTTAATTATGTAACCTCTTACTGGTTGGTTAAACTATAAGCTGGACCCCAGGTTCTGGTAGACTGGCTCAGGTTGGATCATTCTGGTTTCCTGCTTGCACTGTGGCATGACCATGTGACCAAACGTGTTCCAATCTGCATGCGCCCCCAGAGGACCATAACCCTCGGTGCAGGCGACCGGCAGGTGATCCAGACCCCAATTAGCGCCTCCCTCCCCATCAGTGGCTGCAGCGTGGCCCTGCTCTTCAGGCAGCTGGGTAAGAGTGCCCCCGGGGGCATCTAGCAGTCAGCTGAGAGGAGGCTGACAGAGGCTCCATGCTTCAGCAGTCATGTTTGAAATGCCTCAGCGAGTTTCCTCACATGCACAGTAATGGTTAAGCATTTGTGTGAAAATCTGCCTGACCATGGAAGGGCCCCGACCTCATCTTCCTTTTTAGAGAAGCTTGCGTTGGTTTTTCACCCAGTCATGTTCCGCCATGTAATATGATGAAAATGGCCTCCCTTCCAGGAATTATCAACGTTCTGTATCTGTTCTGTGCCGCTCTGACGGAACACAAGATCCTGTTCCTGTCCAGTAGCTACCACCGGCTCACCGACGCCTGCCGGGGTCTCCTGGCCATCATGTTCCCACTGAAGTACTGGTGAGTGTCCTTGGCCTGCTCTTCAAACTGCCCTTGTGTGTCGTCCAGAAGAAGCCTGGCTTCTTCCAAGTCTGCAGGAGCAGAACCCTGGGCTGACCTTCTCTGCCTAGGGAGGATGGCTGTAATGACCTTTGGATTCCTAGTAACCTTGGAAGACGTGGAACAGACTTTGCTGGCTGAGGTTTCAGGGAAGGTGGCCCCTTAAATTATGAACCCCCCCCCCTTATGTCCCTTTTGCTCTCAGCTTCACATACATTCCCATCCTGCCCGGGAAGCTTCTAGAAGTTCTCAGCACTCCCACACCCTTCATCATTGGGGTCAACTCTTTCTTCCGCTCCGAGACCCAGGAGCTGGTGAGTCCTCACTGTATACTCCGCCCTGCACACCCCCATTCCACACGCTGTCAGTATCAGTGTACGGTGTGGCTCATATCAAGTACGGAGCAGCTCTTTTCAGGAGTGGTGCGACTCTTATCACAGTATGTTGCTACTCGTCTCTGAGTATGGAGTAGCTCTTATCAGAGTATGTTGCGACTCATCTTTGAGTATGGCGTGGGTCTGCTAACTTAAACCTTGACTGATGGATGTATGGGACCCCTACGGTTCCTAATTAATTTAATCGCTGCTCCTCGTGCCCCCCGGTCTCCTGGGGATAACCTGTCATGCGCTGTCACTTGTCTGGGGTAAAAGAAGCCCTTGTCATAATCATCTGTACGGGTTGAATGTAAAGCAGACAGCTAGCTCTTCTCAAGCTTTGCATCACGTGGTCCAGGGTCCTTGTTAGACCAACTTGCTTAACACTGAGAGTCGTGTTTCCATGGCATGACAAACCCACCCACCACTTTGGCTTGTAATGGACCCTGCAGACTCTCAGTGTGTCTCCCTGCTTGTCCATCCCCAGCTGGATGTTATCATCGCCGACCTGGACGGCGGCACGGTGACCATCCCAGAGTGTGTCCATATTTCACAGCTTCCTGACCCCCTCCTGCACCAGACTCAGGCTGCACTCTCCATGGTAACTTCCGCTCCCCACTCTCACGTCCTCTTCCGCTGTAGGAGTTCAGGATTAGCTGCAGAATGCTGCTTCTGTTTTTGTGGGATTCCCATCAGCACAGTGTAGGGAATATTAGGGCTGAGCGCAGTGATTCAGCCTGACCAGGGGGGCTTAATCCAACATGACCGGTCCTGCTGGGGTGCTGGAGTCCTTGGCCACTGCGCCACCAGCTGCCATGAAGAGATATGAAAGAAATATTAGTCATAGTGACATAAGCAATAAGATTAACTGATCTGGGAAACCATGTTGTTTTTAAGGCAATAACTTCCTTTAAATATCCCGTATATGTCAGGCTGGAGTCATGAGCAGTAATTGCTTTTCTTTGAGGGCATGGTCTGTGTGTTAAAAGGGCAGTCTGTTACAGCCCATAAATGTCTACATGTGAGCAAGACTTCCTGGTCACAAGAAGTGTTTTTTTTTTTTTTTTTTGGCTTGACAGACTAAACGACGTATTGCGAAAATCCTACATTGCAAAAAACTTCCCATAAAATTCCGCTGCTCAGCCGCTGCGACCCTTAAGGGCCTTTGAGGACATGCCCACCCCCCCAACCATATCTTATCCTGTGGGTTGTAGATGAGATGGACTTACCCCAAATAAATGCAGTGATAGGGAGACAAAGGACGACGGAGAGGTTTTAGTGCGTGACATTGAAACCCTCAGCCTAAACACGGAGCATGCCTGTTTGGATTAGACAGGAGCTTATCGGGCCTCCAGTGCATTATGGGTAACATGGCGAGACGTGCGACTTGGAGCCTTTTGATTGGCCATTCAGATTAAGGCAATGACTATGAAATTGCATAAACTTTAAGGATGGGGTTGTTCACTTTGAAACTTTGAGGGCGATCTTCATCTTACCGGTCATGGTTTGATGTCCGAGGCAGGTGGTGACAGTTTTGTGATCTCACTATTAGTCAGGCCTCGAGTTAATGACGATAGCAGCTGTTTCCTTCTCCTGAAAAGCCAGCTCAGTCACGTGGAGCAAAGGTTTGTTTTCCGTGTGCTTTTGCCAGCAGGAAGTGTTTCCATAATTGCAGTAATTGTTGCAGAGATGCTACAGGGGCATGTCTGATTGAAGACACGTGGTGATTAAACTGGCCTCCTGAAGCCGTCCCCATCAGCCTGAGCCGTGGCGTATTTTGCTGAGCTGCTGTGATTTAAGCCTCTTTCCCGCAGCCAGTCTGGAGTCCTGGCGAGTACCGAGCTCGTCCAGCTGTGTGTGGAACTCTTACATAAGAGTGGGGTGTGTGACCCACTTGTCCATGCCTGGGCTGCCGATTAGCGGACTCTTATCGCACGTGCTGTTTGTTTGGTTAATAGTCTGGAAGCAGGGTTCCCTGCATCTCAGGTGGGAGCTCAGCGGGAGTCACGTCTCAGCAGCGCGCCCTGGTGGTGATCATGAGCCTTACGCCGCCCGGCCTGCCATCCTGTCTGTAACAGCTGGTCCATTTCAGGTGCTGGATCCCGAGCTGGAGGTGGCGGACCACGCGTTCCCTCCGGCCTCCTTGCAGCCCTCCACCCTAAAGATCCAGGTTGGGCCTCGACCCCCCTCCTCTTGCTGTGTGCCCCCTCCCTGTACAAGGCCCCCCTCTCCCTGTCATGCTAGCTGTGATGGCTGAGCTCTCCTTACGCTGCCTGAACTCCCACTTCCTGCGTCTCCCCCCACAGGATAAGGAGATCCGCGCTGTCTTCCTGTGGCTCTTCACTCAGCTCCTCCACGGGTACCGCTGGTGCCTGCACATCATCCGGATCAACCCAGAACCCATCATCCGCTTCCACAAGGTACCGTCCCTGGAGCAAGGTTGTGTCCCTTCTGAGCCAGCTGGGACTTTGGTATATTTTTTGTTTTTTGGATTCTTTGCTCATAAATCAGAAATTGGTGGACCAAATGAGCAGGGGTTTTTCCGCTCTGATTCAGCTACGGGTTTTGGGGATTTCCTGCTGAGGGCCGAGGTTCCGCCTGTTCCCCAGCAGATGCTTGTTGTGCTGCTGACAGAGTACCTATCTCCTCCAGGCTGCCTTCCTGGGCAAGCGCTCCCTTGTGGAGGATGACTTCCTGATGAAGGTCCTGGACGGCATGGCCTTTGCCAGCTTTGTGTCCGAGAGGGGGCCTCCTTACCGGCCCATCGATATTTTTGATGAGGTAGGGGGTGAGCGACTTGGGGGAGGGGCGTGGTGTGGTGAAAGGGAATGTTTTATCGCACAATGTTAAAAATACCGATAAATGTGTTGTTAATCCTTTCTGTAACGGCTAAGCGCCACTTTAGCGGTTTACGAAGCAGTAATCCTGCCCACCATCTCCTGCAGCTGCTCGGTAACCATGCGGAGCGCGTCTGTCTGGAGGAAGGGAGTCCTCGCCAACTGACGGGCCACATCAAGGAGCTGACTGAGAAGCTCTTCAAAAACGTACGTACCCTGTTGCCGGGCCTGACCCCCTCACCCCACCCCACAGTGTCGGGTTCCTGGCGTCTCAGGATGTGTGAGTTTTATCGCCTGCCATCCTGACGACGTCCAATAAAACCCAGTGGTGATGGACGAGGGTCTCTCCACTCAGAGCTCTTATAAAAGTCCCATTTCTCTCTCCTTGTTCGCCTCTGACATTCTGACCGGCCCGTGAGCGTGGTTACGGGTCTGCGTGGGGAAAGGTCAGGAGTGGCGGGGCCTGCCGTTTACAGGCTGCTTGGTCTGGCAGGCGGTCGGGCTCTGGCCGTGTTTATAATGTCACTGACGCCTCTCCCCTCGCAGACACGTCTGCCAGCTACGTCACAGGCTGGATAGTGGCGCGTTTGGCGTGATGATCCGCTCATTCTCCATTTCTGCTTCTGCATTGTTTGCAGTAGGGTCCTGCAGCGTGTATGCTGAGCTGTCACGCTGGCAACTGGCAGTGGGGTTTAAAAAGGCATCTTCTTGGCGGGAGACAGGCACTTCCTCTGTTCGGGAGAGCGTGGCGTGGTCTAAAGCCTCTGTTACCCACCCTTCCAGGAGAACCCGTACCCGGCTGTGGCCATGCGCAAGAGCCAGCGGCAGAGCGAGGGCACCCCGATGCCCCCCCAGTCCCAGCCCTCCGCCTTCCCTCACCTGGACGAGGTCACGGTGCAGCTCCTCATCGACCACACCACCGCCAAGCTGAAGGCCGCCCCGCCCATTGTCAAGGCCGAGATGAAGTGCATGGTGCCCTCCGGGCCTCCTCTGGGTGGGAGCCTGTGCCTGGGGGTCGGGGATCGGGGATCGGGTGGCGGCTGCTGTTTTCCGTGTCATAGTGATGTTGGATGTGGCTGTTGCACTTTTGTTCTATGGAGGTCTGTTCAGTGTGAGATAGTTTCACTGGGTGATACAGCCGTGAAACTCTCAATTTTTATGGTTCTAAGCGCTTGGAACTTAGGCCTTCCCGTGTTTGGTAACACCTTGGGTCTGGATGTCCCTTTGGCTGAGAACATAACGGTGGCTGTGGTGTTTCCAGGTGACGCAACAGAGAAGAACGGGAGTGTGCTCGCTAACAGCGCCAGGAGGCTAGAGGTGGTCAGGAACTGCATCGCCTACATTTTTGAAAATAAGATTCTGGAGGCCAAGAAGGTGAGTTCCTCAGGGCCAAGTGGCAGGAACCGTCATGGTGACGCCCTTTGTGTGATTATCTGGAACTGCATTCTCCTGTTCCCAGCTGGGTAGATCTCAGCAGTTCCCAATGAAACGGGTGCTTAACACATCATAGTTCCCAGTGTGGTTACTGTGCTGGGTCAACAGAACAGGAACCAGTGATGTTAGGCTTGCTGTTGAGGGACAGCATGTGATAATCTCAGTTGTCTTTCCCCTGTCCCCCCTTCAGCTGATGCCGGCCGTCATGAGAGCCCTAAAGAGTCGCGCGGCCCGACTTTGCATGACCCAAGAGCTGAACCAGCACGTGCTGCAGAACCGGGCCGTGCTGGATGACCAGCAGTTCGACTATGTGGTCCGCATGATGAACTGTACTCTGCAGGTGTGTTGGGGTCACAGGCTCATGAGGTTTGGGTTTAATCACCAAACCAGCTGCTGCTGTTGGGATGTTGCTGGGATGGTTGGACCTGCTATACATGAAAAAGAGCTTAATGTGGCTCAGCACTGTTTCTGGGCAGAACCTGAGCTCTGCTGAACACTGTTGATCTCCAGACTGTCGATTCTCTCCTCATCTCGTAATTAACGTCTCTGTCCCCCAGGACTGCTCCCACGTGGACGAGCACGAAATAGCAGCTGCCCTCCTCCCGCTGGTCACAGCCTTCTGCAGGGTGGGTTTGCTGAAACATCTGGAGAAGCATCACCTAAGCTTTGAGTGCCGCTCACATCCTGCTCTTGAATCGATGCTTCATGTCTGGTTTTTACTTTTTTCTCCTTTGCGATCTTCAGAAACTGGGATCGGGCATCACGCAGTTTGCCTACTGCTGCGTCCAGGAGCATGCGGTGTGGGCCAACATGCAGTTCTGGGAGGCCATGTTCTACAGCGACGTCCAGAACCACATCCGGACCCTCTACCTTGACTTCAAGGAGAACGAGCTGCCTGGTCCGGTAGGAATGATTTGGTGAAATGAACTGCAGTTCTGTAAAATAAGAATGCCATTTGGGTTCCGTGGCTGCCCTTAATGGCAAACCCCTACCCCTCAGGAGCCGAGCGGGGATTCTGAAGAGGAGCTTGGGGCCCTGGAGATCGCCTCGGAGCAGCGGAGGCTCTGGCCCACATTCAGCAAGGAGAAGCAGCAGGAGCTGGTGCAGAAGGAAGAGAGCAGTGTGTTCAGCCAGGCCATCCACTACGCAAACCGCATGAGCTACCTCCTGCTGCCTCTGGACACCAGCAAGAACCGTCTGCTGCGCGGCTCTGGGCTGGGCGATGCAGAGAGCGTCACCAACAGCTATGTCACCAACAGGTACGCCACTTCCAGGTCTGGGGTCTGGGCCGGGCGGTCGGGGACACGCTTGTGATGCGATCAGAGCGTCCCTCCTGAAAAGCCAGCCTGACGCATCCCCTTGGGCCATCGTACAGCATCGCCGGCAGCATGGGCGAGAGCTACGACACGGAGAGTGGCTTCGAGGACGCAGAGGGCTCGGACGTGGCCAACGCGGTGGTGCGCTTCATCACTCGCTTCGTGGACAAGGTGTGCACCGAGAGCGGGGTCACCAATGAGCATCTGAAGTCTCTGCACATCATGATCCCAGGTAGGCTCACCCCCCAGCTCGCCACTCCTTATCAATGGAGTGTTTGTCACCCAGGAAACCAGTTACTTGTTTGTAATTCTCATTATGGTCTGCCTTATTTTCCCCCTAGACATTGTTCAGATGCATATAGAGACCCTGGATGCGGTCAACAGGGAGAGTAAAAGGCTTCCACCAATTCAGAAGGTAACCAGTGTCTGACTACTGTGGTCTAGCGGGGGTAAAGGATGGGTAAACCTGGTAAACCTCAGTTAGAGACACCCCTACCCCCAACCCATCACGCATTGACAGAACACCTGTTGTTGGAGTGTTTCCAACAGGAAAGGTTACCTTGGCCGGTGCTCTGGCTCACAGGGGAAGCCGTTTCTTACATTGTTGCATAATTTATGGGCTGTTTAAACATGCGATCAGATTTTATTCTGTGTGCAGCCTGAACGTCATCCCTGAAATTCTGAATGAAACTGTCTTTGTCACTAGGGTGACAGCGTTAATGTATCTATGTGTATGTGTGTTTACTGCTCTGCTTAAATGCCCTGGATTCTTTTAGAAGCCTCATCCAAATAAGCTCGCAGTAAACAGACCGTTGATTTCGCTTAACGGGGGGATTATGATGCTTTTTTACGAGGCACTGATTTACCTTTAAGGTTGACATATGTCTTGTGTTTCCATTTTTTATAAAAAAAAAAACCCAAACATTAATTAATAATTAAAATAATTTTAAAGGTTACGGTTATTTTACATAAGGATGATCATCTTAGTCTTGTTGCATTTTTACCAGCGGTTGTGAGATTTGCTGTGTTTCTGCTTGTCAGTAGAATGTCTGATGGATGGGCTCTCTCTGTCACCCCCCCAGCCCAAGCTGCTGAGCCCCACTCTGCTGACCGGTGAGGAGCTGGTGATGGAGGCCATGAGGGTGTACCTTCTGCCTGATGGGCGGGAGGAGGCTACCAGCGCCATGGGGGGTCTGCCCTTACTGCCGGCCGAAGGGGCCATCTTCCTCACCAGCTACCGGCTCATTTTCACGGGCACCCCGGTGGACCCCCTGGGTGAGCGCCCTGTCCGCTTGGCATCTGAAGGCTGTGGAGGGGTAGCAAATTAGAGAGCCTCCTAATAACAGGGCCCCCTTCCCCTTCCTCACCCCCAGTGGGGGAGCAGGTGGTAACCCGTACCTTCCCCGTCGCCTCCCTCACCAAGGAGAAGAAGATCGCTGTCAGCATCCCGATGGATCAGTTAATTCAAGAAGGTCTGCAGCTGCGGTCCTGCACCTTTCAGGTGAGGCAGAGCCTCGTCCCGTTCCTGTCTGGCACCAAGCTGCACTCCAGAATTCCATGACCAGTTTAGCTTTGAACATCCTCTGTCCCTGCTGGTTTACGTAAAAGTCAATTTAAGTTCTTCTGTTAATCGAAGCCGTCATGAGAGCCCCTACCTTCTTCCTGAACCTCCCTCTTCTTCCTGACTCAGCTGATGAAGATTGCCTTTGACGAGGAGGTGGCCTCGGACCTGGCGGAAGTCTTCCGGAAGCATTTGCACAAGCTCCGCTACCCACAGAACGTCCGCGGCACGTTCGCCTTCACCGTGGGCCAGGCTGGCGGAATGGTGGTGGAGCAGAAGAGCAAGGAGAAGAACCAGACGTTTAAGTAAGTGCTGCCAGACCTGCAGATGGTCCAAGTCAAGGCTCATATGTCATCCACTTCATCTGTGCTTGGTGCAATCATTGATCTGATCCCTGAGAACCCTTAGTCTACATACCTTTACTATGTACCTCAATGAGCTATGGTAGTAATTGCTCAGGCAGGCCTGGGAGTGTCATCGTCAACCCTCACCTTCTGTTTCTGCCTTAGCTCTTGGCAGACAAGCGAGTTTCTACAGGGCTTCAAGCTGGGTCACACCCTGGGCCGTGTGGGCCACTCGACCGCGTAAGAGCCGCTGGACAGACACTGTCCCTCTTGGACCTGTCCCAGCTATGAATGGCATCCTAGCACTGGCAGGAGTTTCTCTCACACCATTACATCCTGGACCTTGTAACCTCGAAACAGACCCATGGTTGCGCAAGCCTCCTAAATGGAAGATCTCTTTGTACTCTAGTCTTGCAAACCAGTACGACAATGCA
The DNA here is from genome assembly GCA_026776725.1 of Gnathonemus echidnorhynchus. Classification (NCBI taxonomy): domain Eukaryota; kingdom Metazoa; phylum Chordata; class Actinopteri; order Osteoglossiformes; family Mormyridae; genus Gnathonemus; species Gnathonemus echidnorhynchus. The sequence goes on along the minus strand of JAODJU010000062.1, from coordinate 32,948,951 downwards.
AAACACAACTTATTAGAGAAATGATTTTTGGCCTGTATTTATGTAAACCTGCCCTCTGCCGTCTTCGGCAGTGAGTAGCTGATTCATTGAGTACCTGAAGAGCATACTGCATCCAGTTGACCACCGAGAAGGCAGCCAGGGTTCTCGGTCCTCCTTAGCTGTGTTGACCTTTGCCAGTGCTAGAGCCTGTTTCAAACTGCATCACATGGCCTGTGATTCCTCTCTGCATGCCTGTCACACTTTCTGATCAGGACACCCTCTGTCTGCCAGTGAGCCCAGCAGGGGGCGGCGATAGGCCAACGGGCGAATGGCCGTGTGCTTGGGTTCTCCTGGTGATATTCTGTGATTGCGAGGGTGTGGAAGCGGATAGAAGTACTGAGTCACGACAACTCCTCTCTGGATCTGCTGGTCTTCTCTGCCTTCCAGCTTTGGTGGAGGGCATGTTCTCTTCTTTCTGCATGACAATAACACAGATCAGGCAGTTTGCGTTGTGTTAGCCCCAATCAGTGGGGCTTGGGGCACGGAGCTGAATCACAGTGTCTGCCTGGTTCCCACAGAGCTCTGTCCAAGAACCTGATGAAGACTGCTAAGAAGACCATCGGGCGGCAGTATGTGACTCGGAAGAAGTACACGCCTCCCGCTTGGGAGCAACGTAGCAGCTTCCAGTCCCAGCTGGAAGAAGATGAGATCTCAGGTATAGAGCTGATGTGCTTTAGCAGGGTCTCACAGGATGTTGAGTTTTTATTGACTCTTGACTCTTTTCAGTGTCTGAGGAGCTGGACCAGAACGCCCACACCCTTTCCTCCACCATCAAGCCAGTGGACCGGCAGACCATGAGCAACGTGGTTGAGCGGGCCTGTTGCCGTGACTACCAGCGGCTTGGTCTGGGCACGCTCAGTAGCAGCCTGACCCGCTCCAAGAACGAGCCCTTCCGCATCTCCACGGTGAACCGCATGTACACCGTGTGCCGGAGGTGAGCAGTCCAGCACTGCGTTGGCGTTTCCGACGGCCACAGCGTTGGGGAAAATCCTTTGCCAAATCATCTCTCTCTCCACAGCTATCCGGGGCTGCTAATCGTGCCCCAGAGCATTGCAGACGCCACCATCCAGCGGATCTCGCGCTGCTACAAACAGAACCGCTTCCCTGTGGTCTGCTGGAGGAACTCCCGCTCCAAGGCCGTGCTCCTACGCTCAGGCGGCCTCCACGCTAAAGGGGTGGCCGACTTCTTCAAGACCCCCAACACTCCGAGTGCCGGTAAGCTGCGTGTGACGGTGTATGCCAGGAGATACCTCCCTGGAGCAGGGCTGTCCTGCGCATTCACTGTTGATCCTCCCCAGCAGGCCCCTCGCAGACGGACTCCATCAGCCTGGAACAGGAGAAGTACCTGCAGGCCATCGTCTCGTCCATGCCGTCGTATTCGGAGAGCAGCGGCAGGAACACACTGAGCAGCTTCACCCTGGCCGCCACCAGCAGCTCCGGTGAGTTCTGGCAGTTAATCTCTGTGAAATATTTATTGTGGCTTCTGTTGGGTCAGACCTCCTTACAGCTGCGGGACTGTGCTCTTTTAGGTTCCCCTTTGGATTTTACTATGTATCTCAGCTGATTGGATCCTGAGCCTGTTAGCATTTAAAATACGCATCATATGTATTTTGTCTCAGCTGGTGAGGTCTTGTTAGCGCTTAGCATTGTGCTCTCTTGGATGGTTTGCCGAGTTGTGAGTGTTTTGCCAGCTTAACATTCTCCCAGTCAGCCTGCTCTCAGATGGCCAGCTGCCCCAGGGAATCCTGGAGCCTGTAGCAGAGCTAGTCTGAAACAGCACAGGCTTTCTCTGTTCATCTGCTGGATGTTTTACCCGCATGTTGAATTGGTTTTTGTGAAAATCGGCCATATGTAATTGTCACAAAATCACGTGATTATAAGGCGTCTCTTTGTCTGCGTGCCCTGGGCATGTGGCCCCAGACAGAGCGACGGAAGGAAGCGTGTTCAGTAAAATGTCCCTGTGCTTCTGCCGGCTCCAGACGCCTCCGACAAGCTGAGACAGCCTAAGATTGGGGCCCTGATGAAGCAGGTGATGGGAAGCAAGGAGGATGTGCCCGGTGGCTTCGGCAAGGGAGGTGAGAGAGCCACGCTGGGCCGCAGCACACCTCACCGATGGGTATTCAGCCCACTGGTCACCAGCAGCTAAGTCTAAGAAACACCAGTAAGCTTGAGCACAGTCTTGATGACAGAGGGGTGTTAGACAGCTTTCAGCTCCTTGGAACAATGAACAGCAACAAAGGATCCAGCAGTCAGACAAATCAGAGTCTGGTGCTTGGCAGAGTTGCGGTGAAGGAGCTGGAAACAGTTTGCAAAAGTAGAGAAGAGAGACAGGAATAGTTGAGAAGGCGGCCCCCCCTCTGGCTCTGCGTGGGTGAGAGAGCTGGGCCAAGTAGGAGCAGGACAGCAAGAGCATTGACCTCAAGGAAGGTTCTTGATCAACTCAAAATTGACGTTTCACCATTGAGCAGATGGAAGTCATCTTACACTGGGCATGTTATGGAAGGACTTGCATTGGGAGAAAACTTAATGCCTCAAAAGCGTGAAGGTGAAATAGGAGGGGCAGAGCAGCAGCGAGATGGCTGGACTTTATCATCACAGCCTAGGAACATGCCTGTGGAAAAGCTTAAAGGCCCAGACAGAACATTCCAGAGCCATGTCTGTATGGTAGCCATTGATTTGATGCCACCAGATAATATGTAATGAAAGTGTGAAATTCCATGCATGGGTATTTCGGGAGGTCACACATGGCAGTGGGGGTGGGGGGTGGGACTCCATCTTCACGTGAGTGAGTTGACAGGTCTCTTTGCCCTGTGTAACCTTGGGAGCAGGTAAAAGAGCAAAGATCATCTCTTACTATCACCCTAGAGCTTCGGAGATCACCCAGAACTCTGCCCGAGGTATAGTAAATGAGCCGGTCGGAGAATCTAACTCCTGCGGCACCTAACAGCATGTCTGCTTCCATGCTGTCCATCGGCTGGCATCTCCGGACTAACCTGATGTCTGTTTAGTGTTGACTGAATGTTCCAAAGGAGGGTTATGCATGCCTATTGCTTAGCGCCCAGTTCTCTTAGGAGAAACTAGGAGGAACCATGTGGTGTTTGGCGTGGTATCAGCCTGGCTCTGCTAGTTTACACTTCCTCATCTAATCAAAGGCTTATCTAGAACTGAACGTCCTGCTTTCACACACAAGTGGCAGAGAGTGGCTCTCTCACTCTGTAGCACTGAACCTTCATCTCTGTTAAGGTCTCCTCCTTGTTTCTTCCTGTGTGTGTTTGTGTGTGTGCGTGGGCATGCGTGTCCACCGCAGGAAAATGGGGCAGCATCCGGGGCACGGGGCAGATTGCCCAGCTGGCAGGGAGGGACCCCCCCCAGGCCAATGGCAGCCCTGGCGACACCCACTTTCTGCACCCCCAGAGGTCCTACCTCTACATCATTGGAGACAAGTCTCAGCTGAAGGTAATGGCCGCCTCTCTGCAGGCTCCACATTAACAGATAGGGTTCATAGGGTTGCTGCCTCCAGAATGGGGCTTAATGAGCTGACTGAGAAGATCCGATTAGAGCCCATGTTTGCTCATTTCTGCTGGCTTGTGTAGACTGTGCTGGACATGGCATAGTGAGTGATGTATGCTCCACTCCTGCCATCTCTCTCATCTGCACCCTCAGGGCTCCAAGCAGGACCAGTTTCAGCAGTGGGAGGTGGTTCCCATCGAGGTGTTTGACGTGCGGCAGGTGAAGACCAGCTTTAAGAAGCTGATGAAGGCCTGTGTGCCCAACAGCGTGCCCTTTGACCCCAATACGGCCTACTACCGGTGCCTCGAGGAGTCTGAGTGGATGTGCTTGGTAAAGCCCCCCCCACCAAAGGTTTCTAGGAGAAACCATGTTGTCAGGGTTACTGATTTTGTCTTGTCTCCATCCTACAGCTTCACAAGATCCTGCAGGTGTCTGTGCTGGTGGTGGAGCTGCTGGACTCAGGCTCTTCCGTCATGGTCAGCCTGGAGGATGGCTGGGACATCACCACACAGGTAGGCTTCCAGTTTGGACAGGCTCTTGTTGGACGCTGGCGTTCATGGACGTATATGCGGGGCTTTTCTGAAGGAAGTGTGGTCAAAGCCGGGCTGCTCGCTGGCCTCCCCTCGCAGGTGGTGTCGCTGGTCCAGCTCCTGTCGGACCCGTACTATCGCACCTTCGACGGCTTCAGGTTGCTGGTGGAGAAGGAGTGGCTGTCATTTGGCCACCGTTTCAGCCAGCGCGGGGCGCAGACCCTGGCCGGCCAGAGTGCCGGCTTCACGCCCGTCTTCCTGCAGTTCCTGGACTGCGTCCACCAGGTGAGCCTGTCCCGCTGATTCTCTGCCTCTTTAACAAGCTTTCACAAACTCAGCTAATGACTAATTCACCGTGTTTTCGCACTGGTGGACTTTGCCGTCGGATGGGACATTGGCCATTTCTTATCAGCTGAGTGTTTCGATATATACGAGACCCCTTTTAAAGTAAGAGAGAGTGATTATTATAAAAAGCAACGCTAACTGTCAACAGGTCATATCAGAACGAAGAACGATTAGAGAGATGTTCCTGGCATCTGGAGGCAGGGGTTCCGGCTTCTCACTGCCGCTGTCGTTTTAAGTCATGAGAGCCTGTTAATGTTTGACAGCGTGAAAGAATGTGACATTAACTGAGGAACAGGGCCAGGATTAGCCAAGGGAGACGTCTATTTGGCTGACAACAGAGGAAGCGTGACTTGTGATCTGTATTTTAATAAGCAATATGGCTGAGTCTGAAGGGACCAGTAATGATCCTGTCTGAGGGCTGAAGGGGCCTTATGCCCTGACACATCTTAGTGTGCTCTGACGTGCTCTGTCATGGTCTCTCATGGTGTGTTCTGACGTGCTCTGTCATGGTCTCTCATGGTGTGTTCTGACGTGCTCTGTCATGGTCTCTCATGGTGTGCGCTGGTGTGCTCTGTCATGGTCTTCTGTCCTGCAACAGATCCATCTTCAGTTTCCCATGGAGTTCGAGTTCAGTCAGTACTACCTGAAGTTCCTGGCCTATCACTACGTTTCCAACCGCTTCCGGACCTTTCTGCTGGACTCAGACTATGAGAGAATAGAGCTGGGTGAGAGTCCCATGACCGGACGTTCTCTCTGGTGCCCCATATATCTGCCCTGTCTGGAATCACATGGGGTAGCACTGTCCTATAGGGACATGGGTGCTGTGTGCTTATTGGCCAGGATGTCTGCATGCTGGTTTCTTCAGAGGTTTGTTCTCTGCTTTCAGGTGTGATGTATGAAGAAAAGGGTGAAAAGAGAGGACCTCAGACTTTCAAATCAGTCTGGGATTATATCGAGCGACTCAATAAGAAGACCCCCATCTTCTTCAACTACATGTTTGCCCCTGAGGATGGAGAGGTGAGGCGCGTTGGCTGTGCTGCTGTGGACTGCTGCTGCCCCCTACTGATTAACGTATGATACTGCACCAGCATGAGGTCATTTTTAGCCTCTGTGCTCTGCGTCCAGGTGCTAAAGCCATACAGCTGCATCTCCAACCTGAAGCTGTGGGACTTCTACACGGAGGAGACCCTGTCGGAGGGCCCTTCTTATGACTGGGAGCTGGTGCAGAGCCGGCCGGAGCAGCAGCCGGACGGCGAGAGGTCCGAGAAGGCAGTGTGCGTCTCCCGGCGCCGGGTGGTGTGGCCCTGCTATGACTGCCCCAGCAGGGTGCTGCCAGACGCCATTACCAAGCTCTTGCAGGTCAGCCCAGCAGCCCAAGGCTTCAGCGTTCATGGCTCTCCAAGGAGCGTCTTACTCCGTGGCACCAGCCTGAGATGATAAATGAAGCCTTGGAGCCGGATATATCTGGCCAGAGCGGTAGCTGGGTGAAATCAAAGTCCTTCAGCTGTATGCTCCTCTGCATCCACTAGGAGCTGCAGTCCCTTGAGATGGAGCTGGGAAAGGTCCCAGAGAAGTGGAAGGACACCTGGGATAAGATCAAGTCTACACAGCGTGCAGAAAGCCGGCTGGAGAGCAGGGTGAGGCGGCCGCTGGCCAACCACCACGTAGCACAGAGATCACACTGTGCTGCTCTATATGAAGGCTCTCAAGAAGAGTGGGACATCGACAGGTTTTTACCCAGAGAGAAGTGTGTGTGTGTGTGTCTCTCATGTATGTATTACATTGTGAGGACCAAATGTCCCCACAATGTGACACAAACCTGTTATTTTAACATTGTGGGGACCATTTTTTGGGCTCCACAGGGGGAAACTCAATTTTATAAGAATCAATGACTTAAATCAAATAACTAAAAATGCCAAGAGTCTTGTATTTTGTTTGGGGATTTATGGTTAAGGTTTGGACTGGGTAGGGTTAAGGTTGTCATTGTGGGGATTAAGGTTATGCCCATAGAAATGAATGGAGAGTCCCCACAAAGATATAGATACCTAATCTCTGTGTGTGTAACAGTTAAACATACACTGATAAGGAGGATGACAGCAGCAGAAAAAAATCCTCCAAAAACTATGAAGCCTGTTACTGTAATGACACATCACATTGATATATAATAAAACAAGGTTATGATGATGTCTGGATGCGTTTCACTGCCCCATGTCAGTGTACTTTATCATATTACAGTATCATAAAATAATATTACATTTATAACATACTTCCTTTTGGCTACATTTTAAGAGAAGCACAGATTTAGATTGTGCTGTTCTGTATTTAGTAGTATGATATTGAGTGTCTGTCATTGGTCAGGGTGATATTGAGATTCACATTTGAAAAGCATGTAAAAATGGGCTCATCCAAGTGTATAAGTTTTATTGTGAGATGTTGGCTTCCATTTGGGCAGAACAGCATCTTGCACCTCCAAGCCTGTTCTGCCTGGGATAAACTGGCCCCCCGTGACTCTGACCAGTTAGGAGATGGATGGATGGATGGTTAGCCTCACACATGTATCTGTGTTCCTCCATGTTCCACAGGCCTCCTCTAGATCACTGCTCATGTCCTCCAACCTCAGCCACCAGCGGCGGGCCCAGGGGGCGTGTCTCCGTGATAGCATGATGGGCTCCAGCATCAACCTGGCTCTGGAGGCAGAAGGTGGCGTTGGCTCCTCCTCCGCGGGAAGTCTTGGCAGCCGACCCAGCACCAGCACACTGTACAGCCAGTTCCAGAGCACAGAGAGTGAGAACAGGTGAGCACCTGCTGCCCAGGTTCTGTGGCCTAGCCCAGCCGCATCTCTCTCTCACACACAGGCTCTGTGGCCTAGCCCAGCCGCATCTCTCTCTCTCTCTCTCGTTCACACACACACACACACACACACACAGAGAGCTGAGGCTACAGTTTGTTTCCTGTCCAGGTCGTTTGAGGGCATCCTGTACAAAAAGGGGGCTCTGCTGAAGCCATGGAGACCACGCTGGTTTGTACTTGACAAGACGAAGCACCAGGTGCGTAGCATCTTTAGCAGGTGTCCAGCGGGTGTTTAGCAGGTGTCCAGCGGGTGTTTAGCAGGTGTTCAGTGGGTGTTTAGCAGGTGTCCAGCGGGTGTTTAGCAGGTGTTCAGTGGGTGTTTAGCAGGTGTTCAGCGGGTATCAGGCCACATGGCTTGACTGAGACCTCCCTCCCTCTCTGACTGAAATGCCCCCGCCCCCCAGCTGCGGTACTATGATAATCGGCAGGACAGGGAGTGCAAGGGTGTGATAGACCTGGCGGAGGTGGAGTCCATGGTGCCAGGGACGCCAGCCATGGGGGCCCCCAAAAACATTGATGAGAAAGCCTTCTTTGATGTAAGTACCGCCTCCCACCCACACTGTATTGCTCCTGGTTATTAATCTGCTAACGCTGCCCCATATTTACCCCACAACAGCTAAAGACCACCAAAAGGGTGTACAACTTCTGTGCCCAGGACAGCCTGAATGCACAGCTGTGGATGGACAATGTGCAGAGCTGTCTGTCGGACGCATGATGGGTGCTGGCTGCAGAGGAGAACCCAGAATGCACGATGTCTGCAGGAAGGAGTATGTGATGCTGACAGACACGTCTGCCGGCCAATCACAGGCCCCCAGAGCAGTAGAGAGGGGAGGGGCCTTCCTATTCAGTATTGCCGGCATTAAGCTGTCGATGCATAATCACGCCTCAGTTTTTATTTTTATTTATAAAAATCGCTCTAAGGTTACGTTCCTGCCGGAAGCCTCTCCAGATGGCCGCTGTTTGCACTGGGAATTTACCGTCCGATCTGTGGGACTGAAGTTAGGTTCTGCCTGGACCTGCACTGCCTGTCCTGCGAGAGAACCCTCTGTGGGGTTCCGTTTGGCTCGGATCTGCTCAGCCGTCACCAAGGCTCCTCAAATTCGGGGGGAGCGGTCAGGGGTGGTTCTGAGGGCTGAAGCTCGGCCCTTATTCCCGCCTGCAGGGGTGCTGCCCAGGACACTCACCCAGGCTGTGTGTTTGTCCCGCAGGCACACGGGCTGGACTCTGCAGGGTTGGGAGGTTCTGCAGGTGGTTGAGGAAGCTTTTAAAGCAAACGCTGATTCGCAGTTTCGAATGTTTATGGGGTGTAATTTACAGGAGACATACCACATGGTCATTTCTTCAGTGTACATTTGTTTACAAAGCTGTTGTCAGTTAAATAATTTTGTTGGTGATGGGGGGGGGAACTCATGAAAATGTAAGGAGAATGAAAGATGCTTTAATTTTTACACTATTTACAGCTTATTCAAACATGGGGGAAGCTGTTGCCCTGTGTATGGTGAAAGCCAGTGTGACAGTGACTGAGCTCCAGCTCCTCATCACATGACACAGCATCCCCAATGCAGTGCTCCTCCTCTGGTGTGACCAGACTTAGCCGGCCCCATGCACCTGTGGGCCGAGGCCTGATATTACTATGAGGTACATGTAAGTATGCTGTCAGACACTGCATCAGGTCATGGAGGGCTGTTACACATACATGGACAGTGTTAGTGCACACTCCCCTTCGCAGGATGACAGCCAGTGTAAGCATCATGGACACGGTCAGGGGAGGGCGGCAGTCTGTACAGATTCATCCAGAAGCTTCTCACCCAGCAGTAGTTACATGTCAGGAGAGCAGAATCATTCTGGGTCTCTGCTTTACATTTTGTCCCAAGACACTTTTAGCGATTTTTGGGTTCTATGTTACGATTTCAGTAGCACTTTGCTGATGGCGCCAGAATTCGCTAAAACGGTTTGTCTTTGCTAAATCTGTCGTCGCACTGTGGCCCGCGCATGGTGTGAACATTGCATACCCTCTGGGTTCTGTGCCTGGCCTCTTCCATGCAGTGACGTCGGCTGTGTAGCTGGGACAGAAATGTAGACGTATAAAGAGGCACCAGGGAGATGGGGAGGACCCTCAGGCAGAAGAGAGGACACCTTCATGCTGTAGTCTGGCCTCCAGGCTGGTTTGCCCTGAGGCCGACTCCGTGAGGCCAGTGTTTTGTTTCATAAACCTCAGAATGAACAAAATCTGAGGAACCAAGCAAAGGGACAGACTGCTGCCATGAGGTTACAAACTCTACGTATAAAATGTACATCTCCATTAAGCCCCCTTCATAGAGTAGATTTAATTATAACTTTTTCTTGTATATAATATTCAGATTTTTATGTAACGAATGGTGGTAATTTATTTAACTTTTGTGTAAGGAGGTTTACACAATTGTGTTGAAGGTATTGGAAATATTGACCGTTGTCTTTACCTCTGTTAACAATGCCTACGAGAGCAATATTACCCCGTTTGAAAACATGGTGTTCCCGACTGAATCTGGCCGTTTGTGTGTCCAGGTTGTGTGTGGGGGGGGGGGGGCACAGTCGGGCCTACCCATTTCCCACAATGCCGTTTATCTCACTGTCCACATAATAGCTGTCTGTACATTAGGGTGGTCCTTAAAAATGAAAATTTGAAAATGCTATTTCTCAACCCCTAATTTTGTTTTATATAAGAAAACATCAGGATTTTTTTGATTTTTCAAGCATGTTTAGAGGTTAAAGCTAAAGCCCAGTTTAGTCATCCAGTCATCCACTGTCGGTAATACTAGTTTATCTTTTGGGTCATTCATTTGATTATTCTTCTGTGCTGATTTTATTTTCCCCTTTGCTAGAACTGTCTTAACATTTGGTTCATCCATGTTCTGTAAGCACGTATCCTATTCAGGGTCATGAGGTGTCTGAAGCCTATCCCAGAAGCTACAGGTGGGAGGCAGGGAACAACACAGGATAGAGTGCTAACTCATCGCAGGACACAGGGCGCAGGACACACACATGCCGTCACGCGTCTGGGCACAGGACACACACACGTGCCGTCACGCGTCTGGGCGCAGGACACACACACGTGCCGTCACGCGGCTGGGCGCAGGACACACACACACGTGCCGTCACGCGTCTGGGCGCAGGACACACACACGCCGTCACGTGTCTGGGCACAGGACACACACACGTGCCGTTAAGCGTCTGGGCTCAGGACACACACGTGCCGTCACGCGTCTGGGCACA
>JAODJU010000062.1:32914820-32938325 GCA_026776725.1 Gnathonemus echidnorhynchus | reverse complement strand
CTGGGCACAGGACACACACACACACGCCGTCACGCGTCTGGGCACAGGACACACACACACATGCCGTCACGCGTCTGGGCACAGGACACACACACATGCTGTCACGCGTCTGGGCACAGGACACACACATGCCGTCACGCGTCTGGGCGCAGGACACACACACATGCCGTCACGCGTCTGGGCACAGGACACACACATGCCGTCACGCGTCTGGGCGCAGGACACACACATGCCGTCACGCGTCTGTGCTCAGGGGTGAGGCAGCACTGCTAACCATTTAGCCCACGTTTGCTTCATTTGAAATTAAAAATAGGCCATGAAAAAACTAGCCATTAAAAAAAATTCAGGTAGCAGCCATGCAATAAGAACTTTTTAAAATAATGTTCTTAACTTTTGAAACATTTAATATATTTTCTGATTTTTACACGTTTCAGTTGGTCAGATTTTATGATTCTGATTTTTTTAAAATTGACAGAGTGTTAGGAAATGTGGGAGAGGGCACTTTCGATGCTAAACTGCAAAAAATAAGATGTCTAGCACATTTTTGCTAACGAATGACCCGAGAGATTGAGGATTACCGACAGTGGTCGACTAAGACCGGCTTTAACCAACTTGAATATTTGCCCATAGTGTCAGTTTATTGATCATTGGTTATAAACTCCACTTTGTTGTGTTCTTTGGTATTTTTTTAAATAGCTGTTGCTGTAGTTATTTTTTTCAGAAAAGTTTGGCTGAAATTTTGTACATTTAATTTACAGTTACACACTTTGATCTTGTTGAGCAACCTCTAAACATCAATAAAACTACAGAAAATGTTGCCAGGAATACTTTCACACAGTGCATCACAAAATAAAAGGCTGAGTGCATAAAACACTGTGAATTTAAAATTTGTCTCATAGCTACCCTCATAGGACCACCCTACTATACATATTGAAGTTTTCTTTAGGTTACTCTGCAGGCTTTTCAGAGCCATAATATGTTATGTACATTTTTTTTAGGATTAAAAAAAGACAAAAGTGGATGAAGTATTTCTGGTTTTGGTTTTGAATTGTCACAACAATAGAATCTGATTTCCATTTCAGTTTTATGAGTTTTTACCCATCTTTATTTTCCTAAACAGATTTGAAAAAGTCGGCATAACAGCCTGACACCTTGCTTCATATGTGGTCACATACACATCACATGTGTGCACATATCTTACGGAGTAACATTTCTGACATCCGTTTCACTACAAATTTGTGAAGATCCGAGATTACCAGCTAATCAGTATCATTAATAGATAAATGTCACTGGGACTGACCAAAATGCTCACATTGGTGCTGCACTAATATATCATCAACCTCTTACCCTTGCAGAAGATAAACCTTTTAACATTAATGGGCCTAAACAGGAAATGCTAGCCTGTGAAGGCCGGGTATCCGAGGTTAACCAGTGGGTTCCTCTGGAGGGAGAGTTCTGGGGGGGGGGGGGGGTTCTCTCTCAGCATCTACAGTTGAGGGATCAGCTTCGGTGTGGCATGAATGTGGGGCCCTCGTGGCTGAAGGAGCAGCGTTATCAGCTGAGTGGCTGTACCTGCACCACAGGGCGGCGTCCCACCACACACACCACGACAGTATTCCGCAGACGGCCTCTGAAGCAGGTCACCTTCAAAGCTCCTCTGGGCATCTCCCACCCAGCACAGCTGCCCGGAGCGTCGCCCCACTACTTCACGGCTCACATGTCCCGGTGACGGGTCAGGGCTGAGATGAGGTCCTCCAGTGGCTCCGTGTCCGCCCGGTCCAACAGCTGGAACTCCCGGCTGAACAGTGTGAAGTGGGTGAAGACTGTGTTGAGGTGGGGGTGCATCTTCAGGGCCACTATGTGCTGGAAGTGGGCCCAGTACAGGTGCGCCAGCATATGGAACAGGTAGAGGAAGATCCTCTGTGCCAGGAAGGTAAAGCCCATAGGGAAGGGAGAGTCTGAGGGTGCAGGAATAAGCAGTGAGCCACTGTTATGTGTGTAAATCCCTTAAAGGTGCCACAGAATGCTTTTTTTCCAGTGTATTTGTTTCTTGTGTCTGCATAGAAGGTGTGAACTTAGTTTGGTCAAAAAATGCCCAGAAGCAGTTTTACAGGCTCATTTACATCCTATTAGTTGGCACTAAAATGAAACCGGCCACTTTGCCATATTTGGTGGCCTCATCAATATGTTGATGAGCTCTGCTCTGATTGGCTGGTTTACAGTGAGGCACTGCAGATGCTCACACAGAACCAACACTTCTACGTTGCATAACGACGACAGTGGTCCCATAAGATTATGAGAGTGCTGATGAATTCCCATCACCTAGTAATGTCTTAGTGCCATAATTGTGATGATACTGGTGTGAACAAGCCTACTACACTTTCAGTCGTGTAAAAGTATAGCACATACAATTATGTACAGTACATAATACTCCATAAATATTTACCATATTGTACTTTTTATCGTTATTTTAGAGTGTATTCTATTTTTCAACATGCTCCCACTTCAGCTTAGGCACAATGTTTGCAGAGTCGTAATATGGGGGCAGCGTGTGGCTCAGTGGGCTAATCCTGTGTGCCTGTAATCAGAAGGTCACTGGTTCAAACCCAGCCTCCCTGTTTTTCCACCTTCTATGTGGGATTTATGTGTGAAAGAGGAAACACCAGTATTTGAGACTGACGCTACGTCAGATCTATGTCAGCAGCCATAGCACCTGCAGTTGAGCCCAGGTAATTACCTGAAGCTAAGCAGGTTTGGGCCTGGCCAGTCCCTGGAGGGGAGACCAACTAGGAAAGCCGGGTTGCTGCCAGAAGAGGTGTTGGTGTGGCGAACAGGTTAGATCATCCTGTGGATCCCAGTGCAGAGGTGGGGATGCTGACCTGTAAAAATGGTGCCGTCCTTCGGATGAGACGTAAAACCGAGGTCCTGACTCTCTAAGGTCATAAAAGATCCCTGGGCACCTTTCGAAAGAGTAGGGGTGGTACCCTGATGCCCAGGGTAAATTGCCCTCTGTGGCCCCATCAATTGGGCCTCCTAATCATCACCTGTATCTAACTGGCAAATTCTCTCCTGCTCCTTCACCACCTTAGCTACTGTGGGGTAAGCATGCTGGTGTTAGGTAGGTGTGTGTGTGTGTGTGTGTGTGGTGGGGGGGGGTGTTGGTTCAAGCCTGCCTTTGGGCTGTCTGTGGCCCATTGAGCGAGGCCAGCTTGTTCCCACCTATAGGGAACACGCTGGCAGAAGGTGTAAGGAGAGATTCCCCATCAGGATAAATAGGTTATTTTATTAACAGATTTTCATTCTATGGCACTTTTAAACTTCTTTCTCCACCTATTCCTCAGGGATCCCCAAACAGGCATTCGGTATTCATAAATGCTTCACTGCTGAAGACGCCAAATACCTGCTTGATTGTTGAAGAACATCAGATACCTGCAGATACCTGGGGATCCCTGAGGACTGGGTTGAGAGGCACACCCTTAAACTCTGCATTTCCGGGCAGTAAAACCACACCTGACTTTGTGGGGAAAACCTCGTGATCGGCCAGCAGCTCCTGGATGTAGCACATGATGTAGCTGGTGTAGAGGGGGCCAGAGCAGCTGACCTTCTTGCCGTACTCGTCTGTCCAGTGGAAGGTCCTGCAGAGAGAGGGCCCACGTGTGAAGCCGTGGCAGGTTTCAAACCAGCATATTCCTACTTCACATCTGTCTTCATAGTTCTTTATTTTCATTGCTATTCAATTTCAAGTTAAGCTAGGAGTAGATGCTGCCGTGGCCTTTTCCTACTTAATTCCCATCAGCTGGAGGTCCCAGCTCCTGCCCAAGCTAGGTGATCAGGCTGCAAAGGTACCTCAAGTCTATCTTGTTTTTCCTTTTTATCTGCAAGTCCTGTATAAGATGGCTCTTGCCCTTGAGACTCCCCATACCAGTGTACCTCTCTGTCTCAGTAGAGCCGAAGTCAGGTGCCATCTGGTGGCGTGTGCTGGTCCTGCTTCATTGTGTCTAGAGATAGCCTCACCTGTTGCCAGGGCCACTGGCAGTGGGGCAGGTCCTTGTGGTGCAGAACTCAGACAGGGCGCTGGAGAGCAGGTTGATGAGCTGGAAGAAGGCTACAGCTGCACAAGGTTGGGGGGAGAGTGAGGGTTGGGGGGAGAGAGAGGGTGCCTCCCTCATCAGTACCAGGGATACCAGTACTGCCCACCACCCACACTCAGCCGTCACGATGGCACGCTCACTGTGGCTGGCGATCCACTCGGCCTTGTCCACACCGTTGGGCAGAGCGCACAGGGAGCGCATGTCCACCGGACAGAGACTCTCAGCAATATAGGCATCCAGCAAGTAAGGCTTCTGGCCCAGGGGGGGAGCGGCTTTCAGGCTCATCTTCCTTCTGGGGAGGGACGGCGTGCAATAACAGAGTGCCGGTGAGGAAGCTCTGTGCGCCTTTGGTGTCTTTCATACCCCTCAAAGCTACATCCAACTCGGATATAAGTGAATCTTTTGTGGGAGTCAATGAATAATACATATTTGTTTAAATAACCAAAAGCAGTGTAGCAGTCCCTTGTCATTGTGGGTATCATAGGCTTCATAATGTTGTTTACTACTCCCCCATTAAGCTGGGGTATGTTGCTAAACACGATGGCGACTTGCATGGTTGGAGCCACGCCACTGAACAGTTCCAGCTATGAATGTACCCTTGAACAGGGCTTCTCTCGTTAGCCTATTGGTAACCTTACATCAGCGGCTGTCAGTATACATTTTTTCCCCCAATACCAGGCGCACTTGTGGAAACTTGCCCCTGGGCTTGAAAGTGGGCCGGTGTACAGTCAGATTGGAGGCGTGGTTAATAATGTCATATGACAGTCTAGGATTTTTGAAGCTGCCTGTCTTTCCACCTTCTTTTACATATGTGGTTTTTGTATGTGAAAGGAGAAAAAAACGGTGCTCGAGACTGACGTTTTGTCAGTTACACGTACCAAATTCTTCTCATTCAACTAAGCTGGGGTATATGTAGATTTTCATTCTATGGCACTTAACTAAAATGGCACTAGCATACCGCTAAAGGGATGAATGATCTTTGCCGGTGAACGCACTCTCTGTATGCTACTGTGTAAAGAACGGGTGGGCAGACTGCTATTTACTTATTTCCCCAACTGTGGTTATCTCCTGTTTGTATGCGCATGTTAAGATGTTAGACAACACAGTGCTAGATTGCATAACTTTAGATATCCTGGAATACCTGCTAAGATCCTGCTTAGGCTGTTTGACATGGGAGGATGATTGAGCTTCTAGGGTTTACCTCTCAAACAAGCACGTGTTAAATCAAACAGTATCCAACGGACGACTCCGGAAGGAGTCAGGCTTCCAGCTGACATGCAGGCAAAACACCCAAATGTGTAGAAATATGGACCAAACTATCATTGTGTACTTTCCCAACGTTTTGGCCTCATAGTGTATGGTGACAGTCATGCAGTAAATAAATCTGTTTACACCACAGGGTTGTCATTCTGTCCGCTTTTGAGCCAGGGGTGGCGCAGCCAGAGTGCGTGACGAAGTTTGCACCGCTACTGGTAGATTTCACAGTAGCGGACTCACCTCTGATATCAGAGAGGCCACACCAAGGCCCGTGACTCACAGGCTTCCCCCACCAGCAGAGCGACGGCACAGCTACTGCTCTGTTACCTGTGCTATGAGACCCGCTGTGCCGACACACAGATACCTCATTTAAAAGCTGCTCTCAGTGAAGCAGGCAAAAGACACGGAGCGATTCTTACTCACGGCTTTCCTGCAGCAGCGTCAGGGGGATCCCCGCTCGTTTCGGCGCCCGCAAAGTAGCTCTCACAGCCTCCCATGACTCTGCTCTGGCCAGTGAGAGGCGCCGCCGTTCAGAGTCGGCTCTGCCGTGTGGGACGGCCCCGTGACACGGAGGGGGAGCCACCCTGGGTGTGTCTTCAGTCCTCCTGGCCCAAATCCCGAGCCACCCAGGAGCTGAAAGTCTCATTTGACCAGTAAGGAAGGACCGACAGGCTGTGAGTGGAATCCCTCTGAGGAGCTTAGCAAACACCATCTCTCTGAAGGGGCCAACTGTATGCCCTCAGTGTGATTCTGGGTAAAACAGGCCCCAGGAAGAGTGGCCTTGGATACAAAGAGAGGACGTAACGTGGCATAAATGTAATTTATACCTGATGTTAGCCTGTTAGTCTGCAGGAGCAAAACCACCAGAGTCTCCATCAGCTGTGGCCGTGGCAAGTGGCTGGGGGCATGAGGCCGCTGGGGCCAGCAAGCCAGAAGAACACTGGAGAACAAACCTGTGCAGCAAAGTGCACATTTACCCATGCGAGGTTGAGGGACAGCCAGTGACAGAATGAGGCCGCCCCATGCATTACTGCTCTACTTGGATGCAGGATGATCCATCATTCACGGAGGTTCTTTGCCAATGGTACTGAATACACAGCCTTAATTGGATGAAATATTTATTTAATATTTGAATTTACAGCCTAAATTTGACAACCAATAACATGTACAGTATTGTATTTATACAAAAGAAAACCACCAGCATCAGTATTTCAATACAAAAAAAGCTTCTGGCTAAGTGGGAGACTTCAGACGCAGGAACTGGACGCACAGACTTTGAAGGCAGTACATATGTGTGTTTGTGCCTTGTGTGAATACATACATACATACAGTACGTACAAAGATAAAGTAGGACAAACTCCACTATGGATACTGCTGAAGCGTCTTCGTAAAGGGCTACCCAGGGCTCCTGGTGCTCAGGGTCTGTCAGCTTGACAAGGCCACTAGACTCCGCCTCGAAATCGTCTTGGATGGGCCGCTATAAACGTGACAGTGCCGACACCGCGAGATAGACCTGGCTTCCTGTAACGCTAGGCCACACGGCTGTGCATGCATTGCTGTTAGTGTGCGGGCCTGTCGTGTGGGCATCCACCTGTAGGGGGTGCTGAGATATGCATGGAGGGCCCCTCCGTGGCCACAGCGCGAAGCCCTTCACTAAGCTGCTCTGCTCGCGGTCGGGTCGCCTGCCCGCGGCGCAGTGAGAATGCCGCCCGCGGGACTGAGAGCTTCGCTCAAACGCAGGGACATACATTCGTTTACAGGTACAAGTCACAAAGCTAAGAGGGGAGGAGAGGCTGGGGGACGGCGCTCACGCTGAGTGCGGGACGGCACACGGCCACGCGGAAAGTCATAGCTCACCTGCAGAAGAGATGGTGACCAGACCACGTGAGCAGGACCTCATCCTCCAAGCGGTCTGAATCCCACACTAAGGGACCCTGAGAAATGCTTTGGCATAAGGCTTTAGATTATGGGATGGGGGAGGGCTGAGTGGGCAGAAAGCCAACTCCACGCGCGGCTTCAACAGCAGACGACAGCCAAGCTGATGGTATCCTAGGCATTGTTATAACGAAGGAAGACTGCAATCATTCCTAGCAGGGAAAGGCGTGGATCAGACCGTCACGCAGCAGCTAGAGGCAGGCAGGCTAAATGGAGTGACTAAACAGCACGGGGCGCGGGATCGTAAGTAATGTTTATTTTCCGGGGACATCACAGCGCCAGCAGGAGCCGGCAGCCATGCTTCAGAGCTCAAATCCTCTTCAGAGTCCTGAGGACCAGCCCGCAGTTGGGATGTACTCGGGGCTGGGCCAACACACAAAAGGCTTCTCCTTAAAAGTATAAGCTACTGTAATGTCAACAAACTGCAAAATGTCTTCCCAGGGTGACGCCGGCTGCCAGCAACGGGAGCTGCTTCTGTGGACGTCATCTCACCTTCCGGCTAGGAACCTGCACTCGTGCTGAATCAGAACATTATTGCCTTTGACTGAACATCGTACTGCAAAATGCAGGATTTTTTTGCCTGTAATTTTACTTTCCATAAAAAATAGTTCATTTACATACAATAAAGGAAAGCTACAGCTCGGGAACACGGCCCAGGTACTCTCATAAGGTGCTATTTAGGTTACATCCATTGATGTGTGCTGAAATTCCACTTAAGAAAAAAAATAAAAAATGAAAAAGGACCCCTGGACCTCGAAGGTCATGAGCGCTGACAAGCTGGCAGCAGAGAGGACACACGCAAGGGGGCACGATGGACTTTCAGGGGAACAGCCATGTACAGGGCCAGCACAAGGCATACGAGAATTAAGCGGCTGCTTTGGGCCCAGTGGCCACCAGGGGGCCCTCGTCAGCCTGGCAGAATGGGAAGGAAGATGAGAAACGTTATTCAAATTAGGGTCCCGAGAAGGATTGGGCCTGTGCTTTTACCGGAAGCCTTTGGAGATGGGGATGGGGCTGCATGACAACTCCAGCCTGGTCTCCAGGGCTCAGAAGAGCCTGCAGTTACCCGCCCTGCCTCTCTGGGGCGTTTGAATTAAACTCCTGAAACAGCATGTAATCCGGGGGGGGCGCAGAGACATGTCCTCCACCAGCACACGCTCCTTGGGTCTCCAGGTCTCGGGGCAGCAGGATGAGCAGGACACCTCGTCACAGGGAGCTGAACGTGCCGATGACGACGACATGAACATCGAGTGGAACCACAACTTCACCCAGCAACCAAAAGCACATCTGTGAGACCCGCGAGAAAACGAACGCAGCCGCAGACCGGATGAGCCACTGTGGTATTTCAGGTCCCTGTGCCTGTCGTTCTGGATGCCATCACGTGACGCACCCTGGGTGCGCGAGCATCAGGCTTTCAGCCATCATCACCCAGGACTGGAGCATCATCATTAGATTAATTTTTAAAAAAAAAGAAAGAAAAAAAAACTGTACAGGTCAACACTCAAAACAGCCTCGGAGCCATACTGCAGAAATCTCAACATTTATATAGAAAAATAAATATGGAATAAGGGTGTGGGTAAATGAAATGTTAAATTAATGCAGATGAAATCAGATGCCTGTATTTGTATAATACATGTCTATATGGACATTCAAGATACATATTACACACACACAGACCATCAGACTCGTGTCTTTGTGCTACCTCTCTGGCCGACCAGCAGGGGGCGCCGAGGACAGGTCAGAAAGGGACGGCTGCGGCTGCTGACAAAGCCGTATGTTTTGGACTTGTGACGTGCCCATGAACAGCTCCAGCAGTAAACAAACGTCTAGCGCTCTGGGGTGGGGGGGGAGGTGCCTCAGAACCAGCTGCTCTGAGAACACACACATGTGGTAAACGGTGATCGGTGCTGGAGCAGGACCCGGGTAGCAGTCACTGGATTACAGCTCTGTGATGGGGGGCGGGGGGAGGAGACCTTCAGAATTCGGGCTAGGTAATGATGTAAGTGACAGTCCGGTGAGAGGGGCTCTCCAGGTGCTTCAAGGTCGGTTGAAGTTCTCCCATGTGCTACTGGTCACTCAGACAATACTGTCAATGGGACGAAGGAGCAGCCGAAGGTTTGCAAAATGATACATTATATGATAGATATATCTATATATGGAGAGAGTCAGATCTTCCAGGAAATGAAGAAAACGTTGAATCCTTTGAAACTATCATCAGAAGTCGACTGCTACATTAAAACAGTACAATTTCAACACTGGCTAAAAAGACATTTCTGCAAGATGTATTCATTTGTTTAAGTTCGCCCCACGCTTCAGTCCTTACCCATCATCCCACAGGCTGCCCCGCCCCCTTCCTCTGATGGTCCTGATTGGCAGGGCGCAACAGTGTTGCAGCAATTTTTTATTTATTTATTTTTTTTTAATAATCACAAGAGTTGTATCGAGGTTCCTGGAGTAAAATGGAAGCAGTACAGAGGAGGTCCGACCTGTCCTGATGCTTCAGGCTGGTCCGTTCAGAGAGGCCTCCGCTGATGGGGGTGCCTCCCCTCTGTGGGGCAGAGAATGTCATGAATTACCAGCAGGGGGCGACAGAGTACAACATTACAATCACATGCCTACTGTCAATGCACATTAAAATGTCATAGTGCCTCTGTATGCTTTGTGGGAAACTGAGCTAAGCATTAATAACTGGCTAAAAAATAAATAAATGGAACAAAGCAGCTTTCTGATTGGCAGTCGTGTACTCCCATCTATTGGCACGTTTCCACTGGCATACAGGAACAGAACTGTACCCGAGACCTACGGCAAAGAGGCTAGTCACAGTGAGGTTCCAGTTCGCTTGGTTTTCCACTGAAGACAGATCGGCTCGGTGAAGGCGTTGCCGGGTTTGGAGAGTGACAGTGACATAAAATCAAAGAGATGCTTGTTTACTGTTCACACGGTGTGCATCATGATTTACTGTGTGGTCATTTCAGTTAGCATCTGTGAGAATCGCCGTGTCATGCCACCAAGAAACACTAACGGAATTATCATTCGCTTGTGTAAATTTGCGCTACAAATCCATTCCGTTCAGCTGTACTATAATGCTTTCTCAAGTTGGCATTTGGAAATTGTCAAGTTTGGAGTTATCGGGAACTGGTACATTGCGATGTGTGATACTACTAATGATGCATGATATATCGAATACGCCTTGATAATTTCCTTGGTAATCCATACATAGACACAGATCACAAGAATCTCCATGCATTTCTACCAGTCAGACGGCGGTGACCCTTTCCGTCCTGCTAGTAAGTAGGGCCACGACGGCTCGGGTACAGCACGGGTACAGCACGGGTACAGCACGGGTACAGCACGGCTCTTGGTGGCAGTGGAAAAGCACCACATGAAAGGCACAGACAGCAAGGGTCCCATTAACCGTGCCGATGAAGCTGGCTGGGTTGGAACTCACTTCCTGCCAGTCACAGCGAGATCCCCAGCACTGCTGGACGTGGTGGTGCTGAGCGGGTCAGTCGCAGCCCTCTGGGGCCCATCCGTGACGGCCAACTTGTCCAAGGGCAGGGAGTCAACATCGGTACTGCAAACGGACACACACACACACAAACACACGCATGGCTGTGAGGGTCCGGCCCCTGGGACGAGGCAGAGGGGCACGGCGGTTAATCAGTTGCCACATGTCAGGCACTCCTGGGGATGGCAGGGATGGGGACGGGTGGGGGCTCCAGGTTAGACAGGCGGTTAGCGGTTCTGCTCATCGCAGCACAGCAGCCCAGTTCCGTTTCCATGTTTTTGTGCACAACACGGCTCCACTGGGAGACACACGGGGGCTGTGGGGGACCGGCCACTCCAGCGCGGCTCTAAGCCCTCGTGCGAGTGGCTCACTCCCTCACAGATGGTTTGCTCCTGACACCGATGTGGTTTCTCATCATCCACCACTGGTGGCCAAGCCACACAGACTTCTGGTTTGACTCATGATCTTCAAGAGCAGCTCCTGCAAAGCCGCACAGGAGCAGTACCTCTGCAAAGGCGCCCAGGGCCCTTCCCTTCACACAGCTCAGGGACATCATGCAGAGCATCTGTGCTGTGTCGATGGGCTCGAGTGGAGTGGGTGTTGGGCGAAACGGAATTCGGCTGCTGCCTGGTCACCACCACAGAAACCAGTTCAGACTGGACATGTCAGATGGGATGCTGCTGGTTTGATGGAGGCTTCTGCAGGTGGCTGTGTCAGAGGTTGGCCTTCATGGACCACTGCTGTGCAAAGCCCAGGTAGACCCTCAACCTCCAAACCAGTCCTGCTTCTGGCAGAGCTGCACAGGATCTGACACCAAGCAGCAGCAGCAGGAAATGTATTTTTAGTGGGTTAAGGCGTCACTTAGTAGGTTAAGAGTCTTGTGACACATTCAGAAACGCACCGCAAACATCAGTGTGCATCGAGCTACGTACCCTGCATCTGCAGGCTTAAACACCCTGAGATCCACAACAGAGGGAGGCAGGGGGCGGGGGGGGGGGAAAGGACAGCTCATATCAGAGGAAGGAAAAGTAAAGGAACCCCACCCCCAGGCACAGAAGTGGCCAATAAGCAGGACACCCTACGAGAGGGGCGAGGGGCCAGTGTAGACTGGGGGGCAGGGGACCTGCAGGGCTCTGCAAGGCCAGGACTGTATAGCAGAGCGTTCCTCTCAAGGAGGGGATCCGATTCCTCTGCTAGGCAGCGAAGGTCTACAAACGCAGCCAAATGTTGTAATCAGTGGCATTTTGCAAATCGGACGTGAAGAAGCAGGCCAGTGGTCATGAAGTGTCCAAATGAAAGGGGCCCCAGGCAAACTGCAGAGGTTACCCCAAAGTGTGCATGGTCATCGAAATGGCTGGCAGTCACAGTGCACTGAAGTGACGCAGAAACGCATCTCACTGGTGCTTAATGTTTCCGTTTTCTGTGCAGAGAATAGGTCAGTCTCAGGTGCTACCATTAGACTCCCTAGGTCCCCAGTCAAGGCGGCGCTTATCCCAGTTTGGCGGTCAGACGCGCGCAGGCCGCTCTCCTCAGAACACCGCCACACCGGGTAGCAGTCTGGGGTCACGTTCAGCTCTGGGTACCACCGTGTGACGAGGCACTGAACATCGTGGCAGTGAGGGGGGCCTCAGCGGCAGGCTGCTCGGTTACCGGCCGTACCTCTTGAAGACCGCCTTCTCTCTTTTGGCATCCACGCTGAGCTTCACCGTCTCCTTGCCGGCACCCGTGGTGATGGTCTCCGTGACGATGTTCCCCGAATCCTCTTCCTCCTCACTGTCCGAGCCGCCAGAGGAGCTGCTGTCGGAGGCCACGAGGGGGGCCTTTCTGGTACCACATACGTTCCATGCACAGGGGGAGGAGCTCTTGGCTGTGGGGGGCACATGCAAAGCTCGTTCACGCAGGAGGACACTGCAGCACCGAGTGAGACAAAGCACTTCTCACGGGGTTTGGCTTAAAGCCAGCCTCTACTCACTGCTCTTATCCTGGTTCTGCGGAGAACGTCCTTCTGAGCTGTTCTTCGCAGAGTCCACGGGGGAGCTACATCGAGGGCCAGACTCCGAGCTGAAAACGAACCGATCAAAGATAAAAACCTCAGGACAGAGACAAGAGAAAGTACAGCGACAGGCAGGACACTTTACGAGAGGACACGTGTCTTCATAAACACAGCTCCGCAACGTTAACTGACATGCAACGCAGCCCAAACAAATAATCGCCAAGGTAGGATCCGCCCACAGCCCTTCCCAGAGCTCACCAACAGAAGCTCTGGAAGTCTGTGAACTTGGCCCAGCCTTTTTCCTCGGCGCCGGCTGAGTTCTGTTGGGGGGCGACCGAGTCCCACACGCTGGAGCCGACGTCCACTGCCACACAGCGGCTGGGCTCCTTCGCCAGGTCCTCGAAGTTAGCCGTCCAGCCCGGGCCTGTGGCAGAACGCAGACGTGTGCGATGTGTGCGAGGCGACGGCAGAAGGCGCATACCCAGGGCAGGCACGGCACTGCACGCATCAAGCATCTTACACACTCTTCATGCATTTTCTAATTAATCTGCTGTATTAAAGCTGAACATACTGACTGCATTTAGGGTCAGCACCATATCTGAGAAAAAGCCACTGTGTTCAAAACCACATGGCCCTTTTTTTAAAATTTACAAGCGCGTGCAGACATTGCCAAATGATATCCGGCGTGCCGCTGACTTCGCCACAGACAGAGGCTGCCAGAGGCCACAGACGTGCATGTGAACGCCCGCGAGACACGTGTGCGTCAGACCCGGCACACCCTGGCCCTCACTTTCTGGAGAGCAGGCCTGCTGGTCTCCCGGGTTCTTGTTTTTGGTGTTCTCCATTTGCGTGGCTGCCTCACTGGGCTCCAGCTGATCTTCATCTTCATCTGGGGCCGGGCCGTGCTCACGAGCCCCGTTCTCCACCTTGGCCTTGGAGGAGCCTTCCGTGGTAAGAGAGACCCCGAATCTGAAAGACAGCGACACACCATGTGAAGCACATCTGCATGGTGAGTAGTGATGCCGTATTACCGTAACCACAGCCAGGGCAACATGGTCTTTGACTGCAGGAGGACTCAAGAGATCAGGTGGGAGAGCAGCAAAATCTGCCCTTCCGACATACCTTGTCCTCGAACGGACTTGTTTTGCATAGTTGATCTCTCTGTCTTCCCAGATATCCTCTTCCTCCTCGTCATCAAACTGTTGTATTCTTTCTTTACAGCAGGCCTCAAACACAGCGGAGTTAGCCTGTATCCAGAGACACATGCAAGAATTAGCTGCGGCCGTCAGACCTACCAAGTTTAACTTAACCCTTGTCCCACAACTATTTGTGATCGGCCAATCACAGATTACTCCATTGGAAACATACTGGAGTTCTGTGCCGTATCATTGGCTGATTAATCCAAAACACACTCTTAAAACTAACAGGGAAGAACACAGATAACGGTCATGCAATCCACTTTACGGAGCCATTGAAAGTCCAACTATACCCCAAAAGGAACAGTCTCTCTTCTAAGCTGCTCCGAAATATGTGGGAAGGTTAAGGAAAGACTCACACTCTCGTCATCGGCATCTAAATTGAAGTTTATCTCCGCAATCCTATCGAACGTGGCACTGTGGGACAGAGAAACATGTGGCAGTCAGAATGATGCAGGTCATTTTGGAAAGGTGATGACAGACAAACCCAGACAGGGGATTCGAAAAGGACAATGAGTCAGCAGGCAATCAAATCTTACTTGATATTGTCGTCATGGTCTGAAAATTCCTCATCATTGAACCCAAACTGATCTACAAAATTGGCCGTCATCTGCTGGATCTGATAGTCTGAAAAGGCCTGTGGTGGAAAAGGGCGTTTCGGGTGAAAAACTGGGTTCTTCGACAGACGGACGCTTTATAGCTCAGCTCGGCACCGCTTACCTGCTGGAGGGACAGCTCATTGGGGAAAGGGCTCTCCATGTCGTCGTCCTCGCTGGAGGAATGTAGATTGTGGGCGCTGACCTGAGAAACACAGCATGGGATTAGCTGCAGCCTGGCTGTGCATCTCATGGTCAGGCGGAGGCAGCTCCTCACCAGCTCCACAGCGTTCCTCCTGTTGGTTTCTGTCAGGGTCTCATCCACGAAGCTCTCCCAGCGCCCTCTACAGTCCTCAGGCAGCTCTGCAACACGACAGACAGAGAACCATGAGTACATAGCCAATGGCCGGACGTTTTTAAAGCAGCGTGTCACAGCAGAAAGGCAGTGAGAGCATGTAGGCGCACCTTTGATGAGGTCGCTGATCTGGGCCTGCACCGGCCCCTTCTCTAAATTCTGCACCACGATGTTGGCAATTCGAGTGAGGTGGCCCATGTTTCCTCGTCTCATACCACCTTCAGCTCTGCAAGTCGGGAGGGGCACATCCTGTGAGAGTCGGCCCTGCAGAGAACCCTACCAACCACTGGGTGGCAATAATGAAGACTGCGCTGAACCCTATTCATGAAGCATGACAGCTTCGGCTCTGTCCTCTTAAGTGACCCCTTTCCCCGACTGTTAAAATGACGTCCTAAAGAGAGCCTCCCCATCACAATGGAAGCATTCATATGTGGCCTTATACACAGCCCAGTGATTCGTCTCTTACTGGATCTTCTCGTTTTCCTCCCACGCATCCAGTATCCTCTGCACCAGACGACACTTCTGGAAGAGCTGGGGGGGACGACACAGGTCAAAGGTCAGGAGGGCGGAGACTGCAGAAGGGCCAGGGAGGACTGCGAAGGGCTGCTAACAGGAGCGGCACCGCTAGCTCACAGCTAATGTACCAAGCCCATGTGTGCCGGCGTGTGTGAGACAGTCCTGGAGGACGCCTTCATTAAAAAGAGGTTCAGTAAAGCCAAGGTAAAGTACCATTCTTTTAGAGCAATTAAAACATAAAAGGCCTCATGTTTACGAAACCCGGCCTTTTGACCCCAGATCATTAATGAGCGGGGAGAAGCCAAGGTTTCACCCAGAATAGACCTCAATGATGTCCACACCTGGCCTCCCCATCCTCCCACTGTCTGCTTAATTCATACCAAAAGGGGACATTCAGTCCTGTGCGCTGTCCAGCCCAGCACACAAGCACCCAACTTAAAGGGTTTACAGATCGAGCAGAAAGAAGCAGAGCAAAAAAAAAAAACAGGAGTGAATAAACAGGGAGGAGAATGAGGTGGATTAAGCGCAAGCCGAGCCGGATCCTCACGTGAGCCACCAGGGTGTTGCTGCCCGAGGCCTCGGCTGTCTCCCCTGTCTCCCCTGTCCCCTTGTCCTTGTCCACCTCCTCTTTCTGCTCCTGCCCAGAGCGGCTCAGGATGGCCATCACACACAGCTCCACTTGTAAGTGCAAGAAGTTATTCCAGGTGTATTTAAAAAATAAATCCTGTGGGGCGACATGACAAAACGGGAAACTGTGAGCTCCCCCCCACAGCGGTGGAACCTTTCATGGCCACCTTGACCGTCACACCCCCTGGTGGCGAGCCCGAGCACTCACGAGCAGCAGGTCGACAGTGCCCAGGCGGCAGAGCTCCTGGCTGATGGCGAGCGTGCAGCACTGCAGCAGAGAGGCCACCAGGCGGGCCGCGTGCAGCCGGGCATTCCCCAGCGGCACCTCCAGCACCCCGATGGTGGTCAGGATGGCGGCTCTCTGTTAACGGGCGAGACGGGTGGCCGTTTAGTGCATTGGGTGGCCGGCGTCCCTAAGGGGCTCCCCTGGGAGCCCAGCGAGAGGCGTCCATACCTTGGGGGGGTCCAGGAGCAGTTGCTGGAAGTCTTTAAGATGAGGTTCAATAGCATCCAATATGCTGCTATTGACAGTGCAAGAGCGTTGATATCCCTGAGAAGACAGGTCCACCAAGCCCTCCACCCTGCAGGAGACAGCAGAGCAGGGAGGGCTTAGCTAATGCCCCCCTCTTCTGCCTGTGTGCTGCACGTGTACAAACGGGGTCTCACCCTGGCCTCCTTGCTTCCAGCAGCGTGAGGAGCACTTGAGTGCCGTTGACGATGCAGGTGTCGCTTTTGACACCATCGAACATGTTCCTCAGCAGCTCCGACACGCTCTCCTGACTGAAGAGGACACGGAGGACGCACGTGAGACAGGCTGACACCCCTGCAGAGGGAGGACAGGGCGCGGCGGTGCAGGCGACTCACGACTCCAGCGTGCCGAGCAGTGGGTCCGACTCCATGGCATCCGGCGGCTGTGCGGCCTGGTCGCGGCCCAGGCGGATGATGTCGCAGAGTGTCTGCGAGGCATTCGACTGCCTCTGTGTGGCAAACCGCCATCGAGATCAGGTCAAGGAAAAGCCATACAGCACAGGAATAATGGCAAAACTGACATACGGCCGCCAGGCGGGGGTAGGCACGAGTCAGAGGGCAGCCACCCTAGCAGATAACTCAGACTCACCTCGTCATCGACACCAGAGCGAATGAGCTCCATCAGCCTCTGGATGAGCTTCTCTTCGTTTAGCCACTGGAAGAAAAGATGATGGTACATTCCAAATAAAGCCAAGAGATCACATCAAGGCCATGGAACACGGACTCATAAACCACAGTCCAGACCACCACAGCCACATAATCAGATATCCACAATATTCCCGGATGCTTTTTTTTGACTTGCAGAGGTCACATGGTCTCCGAAATGCTTTAAACCCACAGAGAACTATCTGTGAAATGCATCTACCCACATAGCAGCAACATCTCATTCAGCCAAATGCTGAAAAACAAACATCCAACATTGTGATTTGCTTAATATACATTTAACAAAATGAAATCTGTGGTTTTTAAATGATAGTGACAAAAACAGACATGATCATATTTTAATTGGTAAAAGGATTATGCGCAGTGCAAAATACAAAACTTGCATTTAGGAAGGTGGATTACCGATTATCATCGTAAAGATGACATTCATAACTAACCACACATTGTAGGCTGGAGTTCTGGGGACTCAAAAGCAGAATACAAAATGCTTATTTAACGGTACGGACACAAAGGGGTAATGACACACTGTAGCCACAGCAAGCTGTCGAAAGCCCCCTGTTCTGCATTCAGGCCGCCCGAGGTGATTAGAAGCAGGGATAAAGCACCAGCACGATGCCTGTGAACTACACACGCTCGACCGTTGACATGCAACCGACTCGGGACTCACGTTGAGCACGTCCTGCCTCAAAGGAGTGGGCTCCACACAGCTGATCAGCCGCAGGAGGAGGTCCATCATGGCAGAAGTGTCGATGTGCTTCAGCACCAAACTGATAAACTCATCCTTCTTCCTTAAGAAGGCAATGACCTGCAGCAGATGTTTGCCTGTCATTAGCCACCAACAAAATGGCCACTTCGTACAGCCAACACAGGCATAAAGCTTCCCAGACAGCAGGCTCAGTTCTTCAAAGAGCACTTGTATTATGACTTATTACAGACTTACCAATGCAACACACTGGCTATGTTCACATTACAAGTCTCATTGTCCAATTCTGAATTTTTGCTTAGATAGGCGAATCCAATTTTGATGGTTCACATTCATAGTTACAAGTGACCTGTGTCTAACGGTAATGTGAACGCATCTGCCCTCCAAAACAGGTCACATGCACGCACTGATACGTTTTTGAATGACTCATCTGCGTCACCAACAACAAAAAAATGCTCAGCACATAAGTATAGGCAAAAAAAGCAGATGAATCAATCTGACACTCATTCATGGTGTACGGCCACAAACTGGATATGTATCAGACCGCAT
Source organism: Gnathonemus echidnorhynchus (assembly GCA_026776725.1). Lineage (NCBI taxonomy): Eukaryota > Metazoa > Chordata > Actinopteri > Osteoglossiformes > Mormyridae > Gnathonemus > Gnathonemus echidnorhynchus. The sequence continues at coordinate 32,919,808 of JAODJU010000062.1, read as the reverse complement.
AGGAAAATGACTCAAATCTGATTTGAAAAGATCGGATTTGTGTGTACACACTACCCTGAATATACCAGATCAGTTTGGTAGTATGAATGTAGCCTTTGTTTTAGCTTAAAGTGAGAACAGAACCAGCTAATTACGGATGTTTATACAAATGCATACATAAACACGCACATGTAGATATGTTAATAGGCAAATGTACACGTGAGAACATTTTGGATCATTTAGCACATATACAAAGACCATGAAAACGGCGTTCAGAAAGCCCAGGGGAACGACGAAGTTAGTTAAGGTGTCAGACAGAGCGGCCCGCGGAGAACACACCTGCTCGGTCTTGCGAGCGATGAGGTTGCCAATGGTCTTGCTGAAGAAGCTGGCCAGCAGCGGGTTGAGGGGGGGCTGCTGCAACAGGAAGCCATAGAGCCCCTCCAGCAGGGACTCGTTCCCCGCCAGCTTCTCATTGATCTGGCTCACATCTGAAGTCAGGAGCTCGCAGGCGATGTTGGAGTATCTGTGAGACGAGAGCCATCGAGGGAATGAGGCTAAATGACAGACAAGTGCATGAGGGGAGGACAGAAATGCCACGTTTCCCTCTGCATTATTTGTGTTTCGCATAAGAGAAGCTGTAGATATAGACCTCCGAACTCCATGTACAATAACGGGCACCTAGAAGATGCCTTCACCAAGCTATAACGATAATTGTCCCCAACCCGAGTTCTGTCATGCCAAATGACTCACATTCTGAATTTTGTGGCACATCACAGCATCATTCTATATCTGTTATTACAAGAATGAGATCCCGAGAAGATTAACTGTTAATTACCCTGCTGTTATCATTCATCTGCCACTTCGAACAGACATGAAAGATTCAACAGCAGTGACCGTTCAACAGAAGCATAATCAGCAAAGGAAACATTCTCCATTTCACGTCAAACATGACAAGGAAATCGTTTTATTTTACCCCTTCTGCAAAAACTGGGAAAAGCATAATGAGTTTTGGGAAGGAGGACCAGCTGGAGGGGTCCCCGAGGCCGGGCACGAGGATGATGGACAATGAACATGACAGATCACCAGGGGGCGCCAGGAGTACCACGTATCATCATGGGAACCAGGAAATGGGAAGGCAGGCTGCTGAAACCACAAGGTGCTTGCCTGGGCCACACCAGAACCACAGGGGACCCCCCCCGTACGTCCGCACACCTGCCGACCTGGGCTTCCAAAGGCAGCTGTGCTCACACTCACAGGTGTGCGCATTACCATCTGTATAAATAATTACGCTCGCACCAGGGAGAAGATAGCCGTGAAAAATATAGATTTTATATTTGAGATATATATATATATGTATATTACCTACTATAATATGAATTCACACACACAGTGTGTGAGGAATGCTGGGAATAATCAGGAAACATGGAGAGAGAATAACGGTCACATCCAACAGCAGCTCTTAGACACGCAGGCCGGACGAGCCGGCAAGGAGGTGGGGCCACAGACAGATAAACAGCTGTTGCTATTTTGGTTCAGCCAGCAGTTCCCTGTTGGGGACACAGGCATTCCTCAGTCAGGATGATGTGCATTGTTACCGAGGAGGACATGCCGGTCCCAGCATGGCTGGGAATACATCAAGCCAATGAATCCGTTTGCCAGCCCCTCTGCTGGCTGAGCAGCACACAGGCATATGATAGGAGGCTCGCTTCCACACACACACGGCAGTGCTAAACGGCACAATTAAAGACCCAATTTTCTCTTCCGAGGGCAATGCTTTAACACCCTAATGTACTCAGCACGGTCCTCTGCATAAAAAAAACATGGAATGGAAAATTCGAGGGAGAAATGTAATTAAATTTTCATTTTCTGGAAATTTCATTATGACACATGACTGGTTGGAGGAAGAAGGGAGTGACACTGAAGGGGACCTTTGTCAGAGTGGCTCTGCAGGCGTTTAGGGGCCTCGGTGGTGGAGCCCCGGCAAAGGGCCCGTGGCAGCCGGCGAGGAAACCATCCGCAGTACACCCTGCCCCCCCACGCCGAGCAGTGGTCTCCTGGGACAGCTAAAAACAGCATGAACTTGACGCTGGTGCTTTTCTAACTGAGCAAGTACACCTGACCAGTCAGAGACCGGCGTCACAAGTCAGGCAGCGGGAAGGACAGGCGTCCAATTACTACTCTGAGCAGGAGAAACACTATCTGGTGGCAGGAGGAGGTGCCGTAAACTGCCCGGACACCCGACCCATGTTTACGGGTGGCAAAGGCACGCTTGGGGACGGCTGGGAGGCCAGGGAGCCATCTTGATGCCGACAGCACAGAGAATGGAGCAAGACAGGAGACTGCTGCAGTGAAGCCCTGCTCCCTTGGGGCAGAGCTGCAGCGACTGTATGCTTTTTCCGAAACAAGAACCCGGAACCCTGCCCCTGGCATGTGGTTCCCTAACCCGGAACCCTGCCCCTGGCATGTGGTTCCCTAACCCGGAACCCTGCCCCCTTGCCCCAGCCAGCTCACTTGAAGCGGAGCTTCTCCTCCACGTCCAACGGAGGCTCCCGAGTGATGAGCTCCACCAGCTCCCGCATGCACTCATCCTGGCTGAGGAAGGTGAGCAGCCGACGATTCTGGGCCTTGCATTCCTGCAGGACGTCGTCCTCGTCCATCAGCTCATGCAGCGTCACGTCCTCCTTGTCCAGCAACTTGTCCACGTTGGACGTGGTGTGCAGGTCGAACTTCCAGAACATGGCAGCTGGCCGTGCAGACCTGGGGGGCACAGGAGTACGAACATCACGATTTTCTCCGGGGAAACACATTATTTTACCCTCCTGATACTTTCGTAAACACTAATGAAAAAAATTAATTCAGACAGAACACCACTCTCCAGCAGCAAGAAGCATTTGCATATTACATATTACACTGGTAATTGAGGGAGAGGAAAACACTGAATTGAAAAGAAAACAAACTTTCCATTTGATATGCAAGACAGGAGGGTAGTTTGAGGCCCAGAGCCTTTGGAACATCACAACTGGGCTCTCAGAACCAAAGTGCAGCAGCAAGGACGCCTGAATGTGTAACACAGGCGGAGTGTGAAAGAACCCGGTCCCACCAGTCTTAAATACAGAGGAATGTCACAATTGGCACAATTATCTCCAAAACTACAGATCCCTGAGGTGACAGCTCATCAGTTCCAGTCTCTCATTAGTCAGGAGTCCAGCAATTAAATCTCACACAGATACAATGTGTGCATGAGAATATATACAGAGGGAAAGAGCCATGAGACGCAACAAACCAAAGAAGCTCCTAGAGCAGTCTGGTCACATGACCCCATTTAAACACCATCATCCAGTGACTGGGCTTCCTTTAGGGTAGTTAACTTCATTCAAATGACTCACAACTGGTCTTCATTAATACCATCAACAATAACATAATGCTTTTATGCTTCATTAATTAAAAAAAAAAACAACAACAAGTGTACAGGCATGTGCCTCCACACACAGGCCAAAAGCCAAAGAACATTCCAGGTATGTAGGATTTGGGCAGAACCCTAAGCATGGGAATGCGACTGATTTCTGACATTTTCAAACCGCATCAACTTGCGTAACAAAATATTCAGCTGTAAGAAACCCAAGAGTCATAGCTGTAAAATGAGAATTTAAAAGCAGGCGAATCAAACGGCATTTATAACCAGCAGCTAATTGCTTAGGCTAAACCATTATGACCAATAAAGTCTGATCCATCTGGATCTCTTTCAGTTTTAACACAGACACGTGCTGAAGAGTAACCCTGAAGAAGCCAGCATCTCTACAGGACGGAGGGCAAACGTAACGAAGGCCGATGGCCTGGTGATGAAGCTGCCTTACGGGGCCTCAAGCACTCTGGAGCAGAAAACCAGCTTCAGCCTGCCATGCAGTCACCTACACGTCTTTAGTGAAGCCAGCATTTGCTTCATCTTAAGCAGCTTGTTCACCCAAGATGATTTGTCAAACAGGAATGTTTTTTATCATAGGTAATTAAGAATATGAATTACCTTTGTAAAAAATGACTGTATCCTTAATGAATCCTCTTCCACTGGTTGAGAAACATTTGTCTCGCAGATTGCAGAACGCCAGACGTAGCCTTTCAATAATCAGCATGGGACTTCTGCCTTCAGAGTCCTGGGAGCAGGCAAGAGAGTTGCAGTTATAATACACAGGGCACATGGCAAAATCGCACACAGCGAGCACATGCATGACACAGGAGTGGCCATTTTGTCAGATTCTTCCCTGTATCTAGTTCCGTAGTAATGAAATGCTACAGCTCGGCTCATACGAGTTTCTTCCATTTCCATTGGGTCTTGGTGAAATTAATACACAACCCCAGTCGACTTAATTACCAGAGGTGGAGGTTTCAGGTCCAGAGAGTACAAATCCAGACCAAGAGTTTGTTTGAACCAACCAGTTGAGTATGAAGTCACAGTCACAGAGTTTCAAACAAAATCTTGATCTGGATTTGTACTCTCTGGACCTGAAATCCCCACTTCTGTTAATGACCATTTCACCGACCGCCTGATGGGTAGAGGTGCTGGTGCAGTTTGCACATGAGGACGATGCCAAGATGCCTTTTCGAAGTCCTTGCTTGAAAATGCCTGTGATAGACGAAAGTAAAACCTCAATGTGCAATTCAAGCAAGGGATGAAAAGAACATGGATAGCCAGACTGAACATGCACTACAACATGCATTTAAACCCCAAAGATCTCCTCACTCAAATCACCACCAGACAGCAAAACACGCAGATGGAAAGTGAAACGTTTGGCAAAGGACTTCCCTTTTCAGTCAGAGGACACGCGCCACCAGACACTGCTCCCTTCACCGGCTATGCACAGGTGTGTTGAAGTTAAATTGCATCAGTCAGGGCTGAACAATGAGACACAAGAAAGCAATTTAATCAGCACCTTACTAATATCTGTAAATGTATAGCCGGCTCCTGGTTATGCCAGCAGCTGCAGGCCTTGCAGTGACAGGGAGGTGAGCCC
>JAODJU010000062.1:32903440-32914720 GCA_026776725.1 Gnathonemus echidnorhynchus | reverse complement strand
CAATGACCATGTAGCCTGGAGACACTGGAAAACAACACTCCTCCCCACCAGGCAGCGCAGCATAAAAGCTAAACTTGAGTTGAACCAGGAAAGAACGCAGGGGACTGCAGTGCATTTATATGCAGCAGCCTGTTAGAAAAGAAATACTTCATACAGTTTATTGCTGAATTTCTTGTTCCAGCAATATGACGAATTCAATCCTACAATGACTATTCTAATACTCTAAATGACTACTATGAATAAATAATAAGCAACCAGAATCATGTCTAAACCCAAGAAATTTCCACAGGCATTTAAATCCATGAAGAAATCAGTAAAGCCCTTACTGATGAGTCCTTCGTATTGAAATCTGGCAGTCACATTTTTGTTTCTTCATTCATTCCACTGGAGATTCAGGAACCAACCACTCAAAAACTACGTCTCAGGCCATATCAGCTTGCTTTGCCATAACTGACAGTGATCCAGCCAGAATCAATAGCTATACTAAATGTATTTCTCAATGGCAGGTGCACGCCCACGTTCTCGTAACACACAAGCGTGGTGTGCATGTCTAACAGCCTTCCACCCCACCTAGGACCACACACGCCTGTCTATATTCAGGCCTGACCAATTACACTAAGAGAAGAACACCTTGAACTTCAGGCATGTTCTTCTATGAGGGCAGGAACAGCACAAATATGACAGCAATTTACTCCTGTGGGGTGGAGTCTGGGCTCACACCCATCATGCATCAATGAACCATTTTGAACATTATTAGCAGGTCTAAAAAACAAGAGCACCTGATCCGCAGGCTACAAAAGCCTTCCTATGAAAACACACCCCTGTTGTTCGTGTTAAAAAGACCAAAAAACTGAAGCAAAACGTGAGCCAAGCACCCCGGCAAAGACGCCTGGCAGGTTAAAAGGGGGGCAGAGTAGAGTGGCACTGGCACACAGGACAGCATGCAGCCCCCACCAGCTCAACGATAGCAGAAAGCACAGCAGGATGGGGTAAAAATGAGAGCGACGCAGCATGGCTAAATTAAATTGCAAGGCTGACTCGCTCCACTGTCTTCCATCAGCCGCTGTTCCTGCAGGGAGTACAGCTCAGGTTTATTCGCTGCCAGCAAGGAGAGGCATATGGGCAGAGGATGCAGAGATTTTCTTGTAATTTTCTGATTTTCTAATTCAAACACAAAGAAAAAAAATGTGTACAATCTGGCCTCTGGAAGTTTTAATTATGCAAGAGAGAATGTCAGACGCACCAGCTATCCAGCTTCTATAAGTAATGCATGAATTTTCAGTGAGCACATGTGTGGCACAGTTTAGTGTTAATCCCTCTACTGTAGAAGATACAATCAATCTGCTGTAGTTACTTTTCATAGGTAGTAAAACCAACCATCCATGTTCTGTTTCTTGGGTCAGACTCCATCCCTCACTCACAATAAGCCCTTCATGGCACTGAGGATTCACGAACACCAAGGACTGCAAACCACAGATTAGTGCAAATGTCACAGCGCAGATACTCTGTTTTATAAATTCAAGCACATAAAGAGACCACAGACAATCAGAAACAGACACTGCAGATGCTGCCACTGAGACAGGGCAAACACTGACTGTGCAGATGATACTAATTTTACTTTCCACAGAAAGTGACCCATATATGAACAATCTCCTGGTGAAGTCAGACATTGATTTTCTTCTCCCCATTTTTAAAAAAAAAAACAGAAGAGAGCAGCCTGACTGCAATTAATGTAATCCCCATCACAAATTCAACACACCATTTTCTTTCATTTCTCCTGTATGTCCATGGGTCTGACAGCAAAGCACAATGTTCACAGTTTAACTGCCCTGTTAACTGCTTTGTTGAGCAGCCAGAGATAAAGGTACCAATTCATCCTTAAATTGCAGAACATGAGGGAAGCAGTTAGGCCATTGGGCCAAAGGAAAAATTGTACAGGAAAATATCCAAAGACGCTGCTTTGCCAATCACCTGACGGTACTGAAGGTCCTACACAGACACCCCTTTACAAGGCCTTGACACAGAACAGTCAGTTGAAAAACAGTAACAGGAATGGTCTTTTTGGTCTTTTTTACCCCCAAGTTCCTGCTGGACTTCACTCCCTCCCACACACAGCTGTGCTCCGTTTCCTGCAGGCTTCCCGGACATGCACAACTGTGCACACTCACCTTCCTCCTCCTCCTCCTCTTCCACACTTCTCACACAGGGCAGAGGCACTCTGTCAGTGCACTGAGGTGTACACGTGGCATCGTGCTATACAAAAACCAAATGCACATTCTGACTGGCGGCCACAGAGCTCCTTGTGAAATACGCCCTCGTGAAACACTTCCTCTCGCTCTGGAGTCAAGCCTCGGTTCATAAAAACGATGTGCAAGGAAAGGCCGCTCTGCCCATCACGAGGCCCCAAGGAGACCCCAAGGAGACCCCAAGGAGACCCCAAGGAGACTGCTGACAGACTAGTTCCTTATTGCTGTCTAGAGAAAACAGGTGCATCGCCCCTTGGTTCATCATGCATTCATTTTCCTCTTGTAAGGTTAACCATACTTTAAAGGGCTCCCATTGATATTTCTAACCGAGTTGGCATTTAACAATGGATTTTAAGAGGCTGAAGAACTGTTGCTAAGGGCTAACTGGGTAAACAGCTATCTGTATTGCTAAACTAAGCAAATGGAAATCCATAGAAACCGTTTCCTAAATGGATGATTTGTGAACCAAGAAATTAGGAGCTAAAACTGCACATTAGTTTTCTAATACTCAAACAGATGTCACCTTCACTCATCACTTCGTTATACATTATGCACCAGCACTGAATATTCACCACCCAAAGGGGATATTATGGCCAAAGTCCACAGTCCAATTGCATTTTTAATGATGCCTTAGTTACAATACACCATGCTGTTGTAAACCACAAAATCTAAACAATAACAAACAAAAAAGAAAAAAAATTCTAGACGATGGCATCTAAACATAACAGTGACTGATTCCCAGAGTGGTGACAATAGTCACTTTACCATGTACATTAATGAGCTTATGGAAACATTAAGTTTCTGCATAAGCAAACTCACAGCCTTATACACTGTTGCAGATGAAGGCAGCCATCCTGCCAAAAAGATAAAACAAAAGCTTCAAAACTAATCATACTGGGGTTACATGCTAAACCTAAAACTCTTACATTTCACCCATTGTGATATATTCCTTATTTATGTCACTGGTTACTGAAGATCGAGGGATCGTTGGAAACTGATAGCCGAATAGCTCAGCTTCGCACGGGCAGTCACCCGTTTCACCATTACATCACATGCTGACGCCCAAGCTACAAGGGCTTCTGCCAACCTCGTAGTTCCCCGTCTTATCGTTCATTCATCGTGTTCCCATGACAACCAGATTGGACCATCTCAGGCGCAACACTGAGTGCTCAAAACAACAGATGACAATCTTCTGAGCAGAGAGCAGAAGAGGGCAACTATTTAGGAGCTTTTTAGAGAACAACATGAAAAATCGGGGCCTACATGCTGAGGGGTCCTGCTGAAACAAAGCTAGGTAGATTACATTACATTAATAAAGATGCACTGTCATATTTATCATTCATTAAAAGGAAAAAAAAAAAAAAACTGCTAATTGCTCCCCCCGCCTGATTACCCCCCCCCCCCCCCCCACACACACACACACACACACACACACACACCACAACACAACACACTACTGTACAGGTGTGCTGTGCACTAAGACAAATCCTGAAAGTAGGCAGGCACACAGCTGCACACACTATACTGGAAAAACAGCACCAGAGGCTGCTTATTGCACAAGTTCTCTGAAGGAAACAACATGCTTAACTGGCTGGCTCTACTTTCAAGCTCAGATTTAGACCTCAAGATCGACTCCTTGGAAACACTAAATCTGGCAGACTCATTTAAAGTTCGAGATTCGCCCCCGCTCCGCAGAAGACAACCAGAAACAAAACACTTCAAGATATAATTGCTGGGAACAGTTTTTCCATCGGTAGACTGAACCAAAGAACTCTGACGTTAATATGTAGCTTCAAACTAAACTTTTTAAACAGGAAAATGCTAAGGAACACATTCAGCTACAGAGGAAACCGTGCTTTCACAAAGACCATGAAGGGACTGTTTTTAAAATGTATTTTTTGAAGTGACACCAATCCCCAGTAGCATTTGTTTTTGAGGCTACTTTCCTAGTGCAGTTTAATCAGGATCCATAACGTGACATAATATATAGGAACTATAAGCTTCCAAGAAAGCCACGTGATAAGCACTGTGACCAACAGCAGAAAATTGATTACATGAACTGAATCAAGTATCAAAGTCCAAATCTGACTCAACACTCATAGCTGTGTGACACTTGAGCAAAGTACCAACTAGGCCAAAACAGATAACTAGATGTAGGAAAACAAGGAAACAATATATATATACCAAAAAGGTTACAATAAAAAAAAAATTAGGACATTACATGCCATGCTCACTGAGCAGTGCCAAACGATTACCTGAGCAGAGAACCATGCACAGTGTAGCCAAACTGTAACTGAGTACAAGTACATTATTTAAATTGAAAAATGTGTCACTAGTATAGGGATGTCCAAGATACAAGAAACAAGTTTGCTGCAAGGGACCAACGACATGTTATGCATCTGACTATGTGGATTTCAGAAAACTCTTATCCTTAAATTGCTGAGTTTCTAGTTATGTCAATTTAAATCACACTGACTAGGCCGGTTTTTAATGCAATATACGATGACAAAATGCCATTTGTTACCGTGCTCGTGAAAATGACTGAGATTCAATGGAGTTCCCAGTGAGCTTAGTTTAGATTAATCACTGCCAGCCCCTAAAAAAATAACCATCTGGTCCAATGCGCATACCTATGAAGCAGACCGGTTTTTAGCTGGTTAATAAGAGCAGGGTCTGAGCGGCCCCGTCCGTCCGCGGATAAGCATTCAGTATTAACCGGTACCTTTTCTCTAATAAGACTTCGAATTCAGCCTTCGGAGCTTCGGCAGCTTTAGCTTGTGTGAACATACGGCTGCGTTACGGGTCGGCTCCCTGTTAAACCACAGAGCCACGAAACAGCAAAACAGCCCGAAGCGGGCGGGTCTGAGGTGACAAGAGTCGGTGCTGAGCGGGTCACTGACCGCAGAGGGCCTTGGAGACACGGCCAGGCGCCGCGTCAAACTAACTAACCGACTAAAAAAACCGACTAACTAACTTAACTAACTAACTATCCGTGCCAGGAAGGACAGCACGGCCGTTAGCCGTTAGCATGACGGGACGTAGCTTAGCCATATCAAGTTCAGCTAAGAGGCTAGGCGGCTAAGGTAACGCGGATCCGCGTGGACACTAGCCTGGAAACGGGTTACGGCGAACCCGCCCGCACGCCTGTCTGCCCCGCGTGCGCGATCGGCAGCGCGTGGGGGCGACTCACCTGGAGCCGAGGACAGTGACAGCGAAAGCGCGGCACGGCGCGTCTGCAGAGCTCGCCGGTCGAAACACCCCCAGCAGCTGCACGGCCGTCCGTCCATCTAACGCCCTGCACCAGCGCAGCCTGCCGAACCCGCCGCCGCTTCTCCCCCCCGCACTGCCCCGCGTTACCTTCGCAAGTAAACGGGGAGAGAAAGCCGTCGCAGAACTGAGCCGCCGGCCTCACGGGCACTCAGGGCAGCGAAAGAAACCCCGTCATATTTTCGAATCAAAATGGCGGACATTGTCTCGGGAGCGCGCAGGCGAGCGCGAGAGCGCGGCGCTTCAAGGTTCCTCATCAGAGGTGCTGAAAGTTATGGTGTAGTATTAGATAAGAAAGTATTCCAGTATTACTAAGCCCTCTGTGTCTTAAACACTACAGCCTCTCTTCTAGTGCGGTCCCTTCTGAGTTGATCCTTTATTGTTTATTATTATTATTATTATTATTATTATTATTATTATTATTGTTATTATTATTACATCAAAATAGGACGCTGCAACGTGATAGGACAGGAAGTTTTTCGAATAGCACTGCGTCCCCAAATCATTGTTTGGAAAACCATTTTATTATGCAAAGTGCATTAATATCGACTGACGATGATTTCTAGGTTAACATGTACAGTTGAAACCCACAAACAAGTTCTTTATGACAGAGCATAAAATAAGACTTTATAGGTAATTTTTGGTGCTGAAATATTCTGTTGCATATTGTTGATTGTACAGTGTGACGGGGGAATTCTGCGCTCATATTCTTCTGTTTTCGTTGTCAGTAACACCACTTAAAAACTGATTTCACTGGTTTAATTCCTTTGGTTGTTCTGTCTCTGCCCTTTACTGAAGACAATGAGACATATATTGTGCTCAAATATTTTTCTTGTGTGAGGACCAGTCGATGAGACGGTATGTACTGTATTTGATGTATGTACATTTTCCTTTACTTGGGAGAGCGGCTGTCCCCTCTTTCACAATCGGGGCAGCGATCCGCACTCCGGAGCAGTAGGTGGCGCTACACACCACTCAGCTGAGGATGCAAACTCTCCTCAAGCACCGCCGAAGAAGACAGCAGGAAGCAATGGCTTGCTAAGCTGTGATGGACCCGTTAGAAAACGCCGAACCCCAAGGCTATAAATGGGGAAAAGGCGCAGACGATTCGGCTTCTCGCACCGCCTGGGCCCGTTTCTCCTCCTGGCTGGAGTGCGTTTGCGTCGTTACCTTTGATCTGGAGTTCGGGCAAGCCATCGAGGTACTGACCTGTATCCAGGTGTGCTGAAGCCTGTCTGTGTTTGACAGCTGGTGACCAGGATTGAGTGACGTTTGCTTTGCAATAAAAAAAAATTCAGATCGATAATGAATAAGCCTACTCACGTCTTACGTTGTACTCTTCTTGTGATGCTTGTCGTGGGTGACAGTTTAATGAGAACAGTACCAAAAGCAGAGCTTTCGGTGCTTTTAAATAGTGGTAGATGATGGCTGCGTATTACGACCGCCTTGGGACCTCTGGGAGTTATTTTATTGTTTCTGTTTTTCAGTTGGTTTATCCCCAAGATGTGAAACTTACGGAAAAAGAGGTAACTGCGCCGTTCGCTTCCCTTGATGTTAAAGCTCCAACCGTAGTAACCGCTCTGTATTTTTTCGCGTCTACTGCGGATATCACAAGCATGTATTTTCCGTGGTTGCAATACGTACGACAGAACAGCAACATTTAATAACCTTTTTGTGTCAACATTATTCCCCCAGAAAACCAGCATATGCTATTTGTCCTTCCCAGATTCTTACTCGGGTAAGTTTTCCAGTTCCATTCTTGATAGGTCGTGAAGCTTGGACAGTGATTTGACACCATTCCCCAGCCGTCTGAATGCGTGCAGTGTGATTGATCAGAAGCTGGGTAAGTCGTCAGGCTGGGTTTATGCTCGTTTCCTCTGGTTTCCTAGGGTGCCTTGGAGACACTCAGTTCAGTTTCAGGCTGCGGCAGTCTGTGGGACAGAGGGGCTCTTGGTTTGGATCAGAGGACACTTACAGCGGGGAGGCTCCAGTCACTCTGCAGGTAGGGTAATCCTGCCGTAAAATGTGGCCGCTGCTCTCCGTTAGCCAAATAAAATACAAAGAATACTAATGACAGAACTACAAGCTCCATATCTGTTCTGCACATTGTGTGTAATTTGAGTAACTGTTGTTGAAAAGGCAGCTTGTTCTTCCTTGTGGTTCCTCTAGAGAGACCTGGCACATTACTTCGGGTATGTCTACTTCAGGCAAGTCAAAGACGTCTCCGTCAAAAGAGGGTACTTCCAAAAGGTATCGGCACGTCTTTCGATAAAATAGTTTGTGTATCATCGCATTTTCTATGCTGCTACGGAGTGTTTGATATACACTGGTGTCTTTGAGCTGATCCACCTCCACGTTTGCTTTAACTAGCTGTTACACCTCATAATTACACAGTTGATAAGATCAGTGTTTACCCAAAATATGAGTAAACGGTGTATGTTGTACTGTAACTGCCCTCATGGCGTCTGACTGCTGCTTAGCTATAGCTGTGATTTACTGTGTCCTACCATCCTCACCCTCTCCTTCCCAAGTCCCTGGTCTTCATTTCCCGGCTGCCTTACGTCAGCCTCTTCCAGTCCCTGCTGCAGCTTGTAGCACCAGAGTTTTTTGAGAAGTTGGAGCCTTGTCTTGAAGCAGGTGAGGTGCAAAACCGAAAGCACTGGGAATTAACCCTGTTTGACCACAATTAAGCATGTAAATGCACCTTTATTCTCATGGTTAGAGCTGGATTTCAACCTTCTTTTAAACATGTCATTGCTGTCACACAAATCCAACCGGATTTTGCCAAATAATGCATCTGCTATGCTAGTAGTAGGACAAATAATACCTGGTGCTGAGGATGTAATTTGGTGCATTTCCATGTTAACCTTACTGTATTTCGGTGTGCTGCTTTTCTGACTGGCTTCTCATAACCCCTTGAAGTTGTTTGTGATGCCAGCACTGTGTGCTTAAAGAAGGGAGCAGTCGGCCACCTTGGAGCTGGAGATGGTCGGGGACCAGGCGGCAAATTCAGCCTGTTGGCTTCTGCTCGGTTAGGCAAAGCAGAGTGATAAGCGGGGTGATTTCTAAACTCGTGTATGGGCTCATAACTGCGCTGCATGTTTGACTGGACAGCTGGTTAAATGCTCCCGATTACAAACCAAATTGTGGTCTCGGGGCTGAAGGTCTTTATGATGTTGTGAGCTGGCTCCGATGGTGTGATGTTTTATGCCCCCCAGTTTGCAATGAGATCGACCAGTGGCCTGCCCCAGTGCCAGGGATGACCCTCAACCTGCCAGTGATGGGAGTGGTGATGCAGGTAAGGTCCCTCCCCCCACCCCCACAAGGTGCTTGTCACCCCTATAATTGCCGGGAGATCCGTGGGAGGTGTTCTGAGTATGGCTGTTCTGAGTATGGCTGTTCTGAGTATGGCTGTTCTGAGTATGGCTGTTCCACATTTCATTCAGGTCAGGATCCCAACAAAGAAGGACAAGCTGGGAGGGAGCCCCTTGAAACAGGCACACAAGGAGGTCAGTCGCTCGCGGTGCTGGGGGAGCGCGCCGGCCGGGGCACTGGTTTCCTCATCCCTCTGGGATGTGGCCTTGCGTGCTTTGGGACTGGAGCAGTAGAGAGCCTGGCACAGCAGAGCGGGTGAAAGCTGACAGGAACCTGCTCCATGATGGCTGTCTGTTTGTCTTACAGAATCTGCTGCCAGCCCCAGTGGTCCTGCCCACAGTACACGAACTGGACCTGTTTAGGTAAGTGCGGCCTCCCACCTGGGCCCCCGTCTCCTCTCCTGGTATCTTGCCAGGCCACGTGCTGGCGTTCTCCTGCAGGCTGTGATGATTTCATTAGCATTTGTGGACTGGTTAGTGTGAGGGACGTCAGACTAATCTGCTGATGTTAAGCTTCTAGCAGAGCTGGTGGCAGGAGGCTGTGGGGAACAGACAAGCCTCTGCGTCTGCTGTGTGTCTCCAGCACGGCGCCCTGAGCCGTCTGCTGTTACCGTCGTGTGCATTAATAAGATGACCCCTGACAATTTAACCGGTTCTCTGCAGGAAGGCCACTAGGTGATCTCTCTAACCTCTGATTCAGGTGTTTCCAGTCTCTTCTGATCCACATCCAGATGCTTTGGGAACTGGCTTTGCTAGGAGAGCCGCTGGTCGTCATGGCGCCCTCCCCAACCATCTCCTCAGAAACTGTCCTGGCCCTCGTCAGGTACCCGCCGCAGTGTGTTTACATAGGAATCTCTCTGCAGCACTCTCTCGCCATCTCTGCTCGCCTCCATGCGGCGTTTAACAAACATGTCCGAAGGTGCAAAGACCTGCCGAGCCGTGCCGGGTGAATGTTTATATCTGGCAGAGCCAGTGGGGGGCCTGTTCGGTGGCAGCCCTCCCCCAGCTGGCTCTTGGCACCCGCTATCGGCTGCATTGCTAAATGAAGTGAAAGGTCACGTTCCTCACCTCTCCGCTGGTTTGTTTCCTCAGCTCCATTGCTCCACTCAAGTACTGCTGCGACTATCGTCCGTACTTCACGATCCACGACAGCGAGTTTAAGGAGTACACCACCAGGACACAAGCGCCGTGAGTGCTGTCCCTGCTGTCCCTGCCTGGGCCTCCCATGCTTTTCCTCGTTTCCGCTGCTCTTTGGCTACCTGGCACTCTGTGTCTTCAGTTTCTCTGTCACACACTCATGCTCGGCTCTTTGTGATTCAGGCCCAATGTCATCCTGGGGGTAACCAACCCATTCTTCATCAAGACCTTCCAGTACTGGCCCCATGTCATCCGCCTGGGAGACCTTAAGATGTCCGGTAGGACTGGAGAGGGGGTCTCACCCATCTCAGTACTCGACCACCCCCCCACCCTGCCTTGCTGGAGGCAGAGTTCTAAAAGCTGAAAGTGGCAGCTTGTTATCGGACATCTGTCGGGTTATTGTGCGCTGATCCCCCTGAGGCAAATGGAGCATAGAGCAGAGCATTAGGCCTCTTAATGCTGCAGCATATGCCGTATGAGGTTATTCAGCCCCAGTCATTTGCCTGTGAGACACCCCCAGCGCTTCCTGGCCGCCTGGAGCCTAGGGTTCCCTGCTAACTGGCCAGTGCCCTGGATGAGCCGCAAGCAGGGCTGATTTCTGAGTTGCTGGCTTCCTCTGGGCTCATTGCTGCTTCCTATCCGGTTAAGGTGACTTGCCAAAGCAAGTGAAGGTAAAGAAGCTGGCCAAGCTGAAAAGCCTGGACACCAAACCAGGTAAGAGGCTCCGTCGCAGACTGCTGCATGAGGCTCCACTAATGCTTACATATGTCTGTTTACGTTTCATATTTTAGGACCACAATTTTGTCTCATACAGTCAAACCTCGGATTACAAGTAACTTGGTTTGCGAGTGTTTTGCAAGACAAGCAAAAATTAATACATTTTAACTTGATAAATGAGCGAGCTCTTGCAATACGAGTATTACGTATACGCTTTGTCTACCGAGCGTCACGTGATCACTGAGCCGATGGTTTTTCTCTCTCTCCCGCTGCGGGATTGTGGGTAATCGTCTCCCATGCTCGGTCTCAGTCAGCGTCCCTCACTCGTATAGTCAAAATGTAGTAGAAAAGCACCATCCGAATAATGGCGTAGCAGTGCGAGCGATTAAACTGTTTAACAGCAATGCAATGTCCACATTTCCGTGAAATTGATAAGGAAGCAAAAGCAGCTGTCATAGGATTGGTTCCTTGTTAAAGTCGCACAAAAAGAAAAAGATTCCAGTGAGCCAACAGATAGCAGTGATTCCGTTAGTTATAGT
>JAODJU010000062.1:32886953-32903340 GCA_026776725.1 Gnathonemus echidnorhynchus | reverse complement strand
AACCCTCCTCTTCTCCTCTCTCTCGTCTCCCTCACACCATCCACGATTCTTTTCAAAGGTAAAGTGCAGGTTAATTTTTTTTATTTATTTTTACTTTATATTTTGTATTAATCATTTTTCTATGAATATTTTTGGGTTGTGGGACGAATCATCTGAGTTTCCATTATTTCTAATGGGAAAATTCACTTTGATATACGAGTGCTTTGGATTACAAGCACTTTTCCCGAACGAATCATGCTCACAATCCGAGGTTTTACTGTATTTAATGTTGGAACCTGGAGCCACAAGCCTGTCTCTAATTTTGAAAGAGTTAAATATTTTTTGTCAGAGTTTACAAAACTTGTTTGATAGCGTACCCCAAAATAAAACTCGGCACGTGTTGGACTGTCTGCGAGGTTGTCACAATGTAGATGTGAGTCCCTCTAGTGGACGTTTCTGAAATTACAGCTCAGTAAGACTAAATATGACAGAATAGAAAACCTTTGTTTTCATCACAAAAGTTCAAAAAATGGTTTATTTGGTATCATTTCGTAGTGTGACTGAGTTCACTAATTTCCTTAGCACACCTCTAACTTTGTACAGTACTATCTCATAGATTCCCCTGCTCCCCCCACCTCAGGCTTCCATTACCGGCTGAGGTCAGCCCAGCCCCGCCCCCGTCAATTCACAGCCTTAAAATAAATATGATGTACAAAAAATATTTTAATATATGCAAATGATATCATGTGCACACCTACTATCCCTGGCAATTAGCAATTAAGATGTTTGAGCAGCAAAACCTGCAAACTGTGCTGCGGACTGGCCTCCCAGGACTGAAACGGGGGAACCCTGCAGCAGAGCAAAAGACAGTGGCCTACAAAGGCATGACTATGATATGTGAAGCAGAACAAAGGACTGATTATTGCACATTCAGCAGGAAGCTGGGCCTGAGGAAAGAGCCCTGAGGCTCCCTTCACTGTAATCCCAAAATACAGTGTTAGCAGGAATCAGCTCCAAAGATGGGGGAGGGCGTGTGATGACTGGGCGTCTGCTTCCTCCAGTGTTTTCATTCTGCTCCTCTCCCTAGGCGTATACACGGCATATAAAACGTTTCTTCACAAAGATAAGGCCCTCATTAAAAGGCTCTTAAAGGTAAGCGAATCGTCACATGTCCCTGAGACCTGCCCCCTAGTGGTGACTGTCCCAACCTGTAATGTTTCACGGGTATGAGCCCTTTTGTACACCCCAGACTGAGTGCTCGGCCTGTTTGCTCCCCTCTTAGGGCATCCAACGAAAGCGCCCTTCCGAGGTGCAGTGTGCTATCCTGAGGCGCCACCTGCTGGAGCTCACGCAGAGCTTCATCATACCCCTGGTGAGGCCCAGTCGACTGGCTTGTCTCCTTCCTCCCAGCTTGCATTTCTGTCACCATGTACTGGGCACACAGACAATTGCAGTAATTAAATACTGAGCTAAAACTGTCGTTTAAGCTAAATATTTAATTTAATAATTGTTCTGTCAGAAGATAACTGACCTACTAAATAAGTGAGCACTGTTTAAAATATTCATCAACGAGTGTGATTTTTTTTAAGACTAAAAATGAAAGTAAAGTAGATTTAGCTGCTGAATACTGAGAGTGCAGAAACACAGGGCTGTGGAACAGGTCAGCATTCTCACACATGGACGCTCCTCTGTTCCTGTTCCTTCAGGAACGTTACCTGGCCAGCTTGATGCCCCTTCAGAAGTCAGTGACACCATGGAAGGTAGGTCCAGGCCTTCACCGCGATGATGTGCGTCACCGTGCTCCTGAATTCCCATCCTGGTGGCAAGTTGATCAGAGGATGAGGGTCCTTGGTTGTCCGTACCAATGGCCTGACCGGGACCCCATGTGTGTCCAGACGCCCCCCCAGATCCGGCCTTTCAGCCAGGAGGAGTTCATGAAGACACTGGAGCATGCTGGCCCCCAGCTCACCTCCGTGCTCAAGGGCGACTGGATGGGCCTGTACAGGTGACGCATCTGTCCTGCTCTGTGCAGCTGCAGGGAGATCTTGGTCCCCTTTAAATGTCACAGTGACTGCTCAATGTTGATGTTAAACCTTACATCCTGTAATGTCCTGAAACCGCCAACGCCCCGATTTCACCCCTCAGACGCTTCTTCAGGTCCCCAAACTTTGACGGGTGGTTTCGCCTCAGACACAGAGAGATGACGCAGAAACTGGAGTGTCTTCACCTGGAGGTCATCTCTGAAGCTGTGAGTGCTGCCGCCCACTCCCACAATGCACTGCGGTCCTTTCACCCAGCAGGCGCCATAGCGCCTCTGTACTGCTGTCTGCCTACGTTCCCCGCAGGACCTCACAGCGTGGATCCAGGACAAGTCCGAGGTGGAGATCGTGGACCTTGTGCTGAAGCTGAGGGAGAAGCTGGTTGGTTGAGCCATGTTCAGCGTTGGCGGTCTGTTGTCTGTTGGTCCGTGTGTGTTTTGGTGGCTCCATTGTCACCTCCCCATGTCCCCCTGTCCCCCAGACCAAGGCCCGCCGGCAGCAGCTCCCAGTGAAGGAGGAAGTGCTTCAGAAGCAGGAGAAGCATGTGGAGACGGTCATCTGCTCCCTGCCGGAGGACCTGCAGGCCGTTCTGCTTCGCCGCTGACCGCTTTTGACACCCCCCCCCCCCACACACACATCTCCTCACCACTTCCTATCAGCTGACAGTCAGTTTTAATCTTTTAATCACACCCCACTCCATTTTAGGTCAGAAAACACACTACGCACACAAGGTTTCATGCCTGTAATGCAGCATGACATGGAGGAGCACAGAAAGGCCCGAAAACTGAGCTGTTCCAGGTTCCACCTTCCACTGAAGCCTGAGGTGCGACCTGTGACCCTGTCACTAATTGGCCACGTACCATGCTCACGCTTGTAAGCCAGTTCCCCTTAATGCAGACAGTGTTTAGGAAAGGCCCTGCTTGGCTTAGAAATAGATTTAGCATGAAGTCACACTAGTTAGTCTGAGCAAAATGTTGCATCATTATTGCAGATGTTGGAACTTTTGCCTTGTTGTGTATGTGAGTATTTTTCTTGGGTTTATGGATGCTCCTGCATTGCTTGGGATTTATGAAAACACAAAAGCACTTTTAAGTGGATAGTGGAGATGCATTAGGATTTCATTAGCAACTGTGAAGGTTGCCTGTTGTCCTAGATAGATTCATTAACATTGAACCAGCTTTCAGATACACTGTCAAGATGAACTCTACACTGAATTTAGTAGTAATTTTTGGTTTATGGTATTTATTTTTTTATTATATTATTATTTGTGAGGAAAAAAAAACTTTCATGCATGTCTAAAATGTCAGTGCTGTACCCCAAACAAAAACGCTGCACATGCTTTGAGGAGGCCATCTTTTGCTGGACCTCTGCCGGTGCTGCCAGGCCGAGCTCACAGTCTGTCCCTAACTCCTGTCACCATGCCTCTCCTGGGGCACTGGAGCAAACGGCTGGCCCTTGTAATGTCCCCCTCCCCAGTACACAGGTACAGTGTCTAGTTGGGCCCACAGCAGCTCTGAGCTGGTACTGAGAGCCTGAAAAGGCAACCCGTGCAACTACAGCAGGCTGATGTGCATTAACATGTAATGTGATGCAGGAGTGCAGCATTCTGGGATGTCAGCGCTGCTCCAGGTGCTGAACCTTCTGACAAAGGTGACCTGAGCTGGACAACTGATCCTGAGTCAGTGATTACATTTATTATTATTTATCATTGATGGCACTTAATCATCTTCAGTCCTCGTTTAGGTGTATGAACTGGCTTATTTATTTATTGCATCACTACACTTTCACTATTGATACCGACAAATCTGAACAGGTTCCTAATAAAACAGAAAAGCGACGTGATGCTGAGGCTTTATTTCTTGGGCGGGCGGGTGGTAACAGGTCCCTAGTCACAGGTTAAATGGCTTTCCGGTTAAGTAGGTTGTGACGTCATTCTCAGCTCCGACTACCAAGGTAAATGGAACGCGGCATAATTCACACATTGGCTTATTTGGCAGACAAGATGACAGACAGATGACAGGAGCAGATTGAGAACCAACCAGAAGAGGCAGAAAGCCACCTTGAGAAATTCTACAAATAAATGACTAACAAACAATAGAGCTTTCATGACACATGAGCAAACCATAAGCACAAAGAAGACAATATGAATTCGCAATAAGTTAAATTCTAAACATTAGTTTTGTTTTAAATGTTTTCAAATTATGATTCCCAGATGAGTGTTTACCATGCAATAACCAAAAGTTTCAATGACAGTCGATTTGAGGTCTAGTTTTAATTTTAATTTAGTGATCAGTGCTCATTGTTGCCACACAACGAAATGTGTCCTCTGCATTTAACCCATATGTGACATAACAGGGGGCAGTACCTTGCTCAGGGTACCTCAGTAGTGCCTTGCTGGTCAGGGATTCGAACCAGAAATCTTTCAATTACAAGTGCGCTTCCCTAAACATTAGACGACCACCTAGTTTAAGCGCAAGCCCTGATTTCAGTGCGACCTCTACAAACCAAAACGAGCACCTAATAACAACAGTGAAGGCTGGACAACTTTACCTGTAATGTATCATCATAACTCAAGAAGACCAGTCATCTGGGGATGGGTCAAACCTTTTTCCTGTAATAGCACACTTCATCAGTCTGCTGTTTATGAAACTCAAAAGTCCGGAAACAGAAAACCAGCGAGAGGTAAAGAACAGACGGAGCGTCACGTGTAGGTGTCTAACTTTCAATAGCTTTAAATCAAGTCTGAATTCATAATAAGACTGTTAATCAGACCTCAGAGTAATCCCGTGTTTTTTAAATAAATGTAAAACCCAGGGCTGCAAGTTAAGGAAAAGGGACTTATCTTAATGTTATTAAGTCAGACAGGCAATTATCACAACAATGCCTATAAAGGAAAAAACCTGTTTAGTTTGATTCCCAGCCACGCAGTCGTACACGACGACACCACAGGTGACATACAGGAGATCCCGTCATCTCCTCCTGTGTCAATGCCATTTCGCGCCACACGTTCGCGTGTACGCAGGTGGCATACACTTCCTGGTAACGATTCAAGGGCGTCGCTAATGTTTTGACTTCCTGGGTGGTCTTTTAAGTCGTGTGTGCAGTAGATATTTTCCTTTACGCATAAAACATCAGTGGTGATGAACAGTGAAATGCAGAAACTATACAGGAATATAAGAATAGATGCATTTGAACGGCCTTGCGTACCAGAGTAATTTTAACAACACCGGAAATTGGGGCTGCGCGAGGGGGTGACGCGTCACTTCCGCCTTGTTGGCCCGGACGTGGCACTGTAGCCAGAGGGGGCCGTACTCCTGTTCTCTTCCGAGACGGGGGAGGATAAATATCATCGGAGGACTCGAGCCTTGTATTACGAACTGCTGGTTAGGGATATTTGAAGTGGCTTGTCTGTGCGAGTAAGATGGGACTCACAATTTCATCGCTGTTTTCCAGGCTCTTCGGCAAGAAGCAGATGAGGATCCTTATGGGTGAGTACTGGAAGGAAGGGAGGGACAGTTGTGTGGAAAAGAAAAGGCTTCGATGCGGCTCTTCCAGCAGGATCGGAGGTTTAGCAGTAGTGGCGCTAGTTTGACACTTACGGTACCTGCTAGACTCGTACTACGCACTTTTCTTAATGACACACGAGTGATTTTCCGTGAACCGTTACTGCCCGCTTTATTCCATATGGTGAGTGAGTCGGGGTGGAATCGTAAGATGTCAGTGGGGCTGTTGGCCAGGGTGTGGGGCGTCGTTAGTTTTCCCGGACTGACATGGAGCTGATGTGCTGAGGATAGAGGTAACAGGTGGATTGACTCCTTACTCAAGTCGCACTCATATCACAGGCACCGCAGTACGGCATGCTTTGTGACCCGTTTGTAAAAGCGGCGGCTCTTCTCAGACGGGTATCCCTTACCTGTAGCGTGACGCGTCTGCCAGACGGAGGACGGGAGCGGAGTTCGCGTTCAGACGCACGAAGCTGTTACCGGCGCCGCACATTGACTTGAGATGGACAAAAGCAGGGTTATTTAATAACCCTTTAATGTGCTCATGATATCATTGGTTGTGCAGTCTAGATTCAAGGTTTAACTTTTCTATGTAAAGTTTTGCACTGTTAAAGCAATTTTGTTTCTCTCTCTCTCTCTAGTGGGTTTGGATGCTGCTGGTAAAACCACCATCCTGTACAAACTGAAACTGGGAGAAATTGTGACCACCATTCCAACCATTGGTAAGATGTGCGTTGAAGAGAGACATTCTGTCGCCATGTACTCTTTGGCCCAGTCACCATATTGCTTTCAATCTGAAGCTTTCCAGGTTGTGACTGTGTCCCAGTTTCATTGTAAACATCTTCAAGCGTTGATCATTCTCTCTGCTGACCTGCTTGACAGGTTTCAACGTGGAAACTGTGGAATACAAGAACATCTGCTTCACAGTGTGGGATGTGGGCGGCCAGGACAGGATCCGACCTCTCTGGAGACATTACTTCCAGAACACACAGGTATGTCTTTTCTCCTCCTGTAGGACCTCTGTGTCCTCCATCACTGAGCCACAAATGTTAAAAACCAAACTAAAATGTAACAGTAGATGAGATCAGTAAATATCCTCAACACCTTTTTAAACACATACTGCCAAACTGCACTTTGAAAGATTGCTGGTTTCTCACCTGGTTGCCATGTCAGCTGGATAGTGAAGATGTCCCTCCTGGTCTGATTTATCTCCTTTCCGTTTCAAGATATTTGGCTTGGCTTCAGCAGGAATTCTGAGCCACATCAAGCTCTCTGTGGGGTCTTTTGGCTGGCTTAACTGACTGTTCTGACAGTGTCCCCGATCAGGTCTCTCTGTCACGCTGACTCTGAGCTGTTGTCTGGTCTCTAGGGACTCATCTTTGTCGTGGACAGCAACGACCGTGAGCGAATAGCAGAGTCAGCAGAGGAGCTCTCCAAAATGGTGGGTACCTGTGCGGTCCGTGGCCGTTGGCGCAAGCAGACATGACTTCCTGCTGCTTCCTGTGTATCCACAGAGCCTCCTGCTCATTTGCAGTCACACAGCCTAATTCAGTGATGCTCTCCTGAGGGCTGCATTTCTTCACACTGCGGGGGCATGTCCCCCCTCCCGGACCCCTAGATGGATGCGGTTTAACTGACCCGTACCTGTACTGTCTTTCTCCACAGCTGCAAGAGGATGAGCTGCGTGATGCCGTTGTGCTGGTCTTCGCCAACAAACAAGATCTGCCCAACGCCATGCCAGTGAGCGACCTGACAGACAAACTAGGCCTTCACAGCTTGCGGAGCAGAACCGTAAGTGTCTCAGGGATCGGGAGCAAAAATGTGAACTGCTGGGGGGTGGGGGTCTCCCTTACTACCTTAATGGATCTGAAGGCATTAAACTGAACTCGGAGTTGAGCATCAGGGATGGTCTTTGCAGAGCGAAGCCAATGTCTCCATGTCTCTCCCTCTCCCTCCAGTGGCATGTACAGGCAACCTGTGCCACACAGGGCACAGGCCTCTACGAAGGACTGGACTGGTTATCCAATGAGCTCTCCAAGCGCTAGGTGGCAGCAGAGTGCCAGGTGGCGTGAAGGCGACCAAGCCCAGAAAGGCACACAAGGGAACGGATGGCGGGGATTTCAACCAAGAAACTGTCTAAATTATCAGTGTGTCTGTCTGCTACACCTTCGCTTTATGGACTGTACTTTTTTTTTTTTTGTCTATCCTCTGCCTTTACCTCTTTTAGAGTCCCCCCACCCATCTCCACAAAACATTTTAGGTTGCATGTTTTTAGACGGTGTAAGGTTACCATGGAAATGGACTAAGGTGGGGTGCAGGTCTCCACCCCTGCTCATCTTACCCTGTTATAACTGACCAGGTTGCCCCCCCCCCCACCCCACGGTAAAGAATCATTTTCAGGGAAGTAGCGGGACATGGAGAAAGAATTAGTGGGAAACAGACTGGATGGTGGAACTGCTGTGCTGGGACCAGTACATGATGCAATAAACACACCTCCCAGTGTAACTGGTGCTGTGATGGAGACTTTTAAGCGAGTGCATGTTTTAAGGCGATCGGTGATCTCCAGAATAGCTTAGTGGAGCATGTGAGGGTCTTACCTTGTGGTGGAGGAGCTGCTCTTTGGGCTCTGTAGGAATCCAGTCTTGTGATTTTCAGCCCCCGAGGGTCTCCAGTGTGTACATTCCATTACCTCCCTCTCTGAGCCCTGCATGGGATTCAAAACCTCCAAGGGGGTCAAACGGTTTGTTGTACAAAACAAAATAATAAAACATGTAGAAAAACTCATGTTTCTCTGGAAGTCCTTAAATGAAAAGTTTGGCAGCAGAAATAGACACAGCAATCTGGTGCTGTGAGATGTAGGAATGTAACATTGCCTTGGTGCTGGTGGACGTCTTGGGGTCCGGGACGCTGCTCCTCATGCCGTCTGTGAAGCTTGTGGTAGGTTGGGGGGTGGGTCTGTCACCAGTGGTTTGTTATACCGTTTCCCCCCAGAAGATGGCGCCCTAGGTGGCTGTTTGTGTCACCTAATGGGCTGAACAGCATTAACATTTTTGCAGCAAAAAAGTGAATTTAAACAGAATACTGCCAGTGACATTCTGCCCCCTGGTGTTAAGGTCTTAAGTGTGGACTGCGTGTAAGCATAATGATGATGTCATACTCAGACTGTCCTATGGAGGGCACTGCTATCTTTACCCAGTTCGAAGACATAGTCTAGAGCAGGGGTGTCAAATTCCAGTCCTGGAGTAGCTTAGTTCTTTCCCTTTTCCATCACAAATACTTCAGCTCAAGAGCTGTGTGGTAATTAACACAAGGAGTTTAATCAGGTATGTTAAATGAGGGTAAACCAAAACCTGCAGGGCTCCAGCCCTCCAGTGGCCTGTACTATACGAAGCGGGATTACTGGCTTATCGGGGTAACTTGTTGGATTTAAGATACCACAGTTTTATATATAGGCCCCCCTCTCTGCCACTCACTGCATATACTTTGTTAGAAGTGAGCACCCCTGTCTGCACTGTATAAAAAGTGCCTATATATAAAACATTAAAATAGAAGTGCCGCACAAATCAAACATATAAACCGAATATGACTTTCAGCCTTGACATGTAAGATACTGCTCTGTTTATAAGTTCTGGGTACTTAGCAACATTTTAATAAAGAAACCCTGTTGTCGTATTTATAATACAAACGGCCACATCTCTGCTGCCATCCGTCGGTGCGATATCAAGGAGTTGGTATTTAAACTGTTGTAACCAACCAGGATCACGTGAGTAAATGAAAGAAATAAGCAGATTTTATGATGGTTACTACTGCTGTATGCTGTTGATCAACACTTGCAGGCATAGTGACATGAGCTGGTGTCGTCGTATGTAATAAAGCTAATTCACGGATACCTGGGGCCTGTACTACAAAGCGGGGTTACTGGCTTATCGGGGTACCTTGTCGGATTTAAGGTAGTCTGGGCAAAATGTAAGCGAACGAATATGAAGTCCTTTTAAACTGTGGTACCTTAAATCCGACAAGTTACCCCGATAAGTCAGTAACCCCTCTTCGTAGTACAGGCCACTGTGTGCTATTTATAGCTAATGAGGATCAGGCAGGGAAGCGAGGTCAGCAGAAACGCTTCGGTGCGCGGGAGGCAACGCCGCAGACTGTCCTTCTCTTTACCTTCATTTCATAAACTCCCTTGTTCTTTTCGGATTTAAAGAATGAGCTGAGAGATCGGTAAGTTATTTAAACATTTTGTTTTTTTAATATGGAATTATGATGCTCTCTCAATAATATAGTGAAAGTAAAATATAATTTATAAAGCACATTTTAAAACAATTGGTGTAAAAGTGCTGTACAGTCAAAATATGGAAAACCAAAGAGAAGTTTGAATGACGGAAAGACGACAAAATATAAAGGATGTTTGATTATTTGCAACCATTTATTAAAAAAGATCTTTGTGCTTGTGCTGTTCCGGGATTAATTATAGTTGACAACTGCTTTAAAGTATTTAAATTATTAACTTTAAATTATTAAAGTTTTGTATGTTTGTGTGCATATATACATATCATAAATTGCAGCTGCAAGATGCACAGTGCCGCACTGCCAAAGCCCGGCCATTAGCGACACACAAGCCCGATTTTTTCTGAAGCGAAATCGCATCACCCGCGACATGACTCTGCCTGTTCCGGTTCCCCGGCCGTCCTACTCCCAGGCACGGGAGACACTGGTCAAAGCCATCCCGCCAAAAATCATCTGCCTGCTGGCCTGCGGGGGGAGGGACTGCCGCTACGAGGGTCCGGAGTGCTGGAGAGCCAGCCAGCAGGCGATTCGGGGGCTCTTCTCGTCGTGGTAAGGAACCAAAACCACGCAGCAGTAACTAATGCCTGTGGTTTAGTCGGTGTCCTAAACTGCGTATCTGGGACGCGAAAGTTGCTTAGCAGCATCCACACGTGGCTACAGAGTAAGTCACTTTGGATGAAATCGTCTGTTACATTAATAATATGGCAAACGAAAGTCCATTTGTGTGGACAGGATCACCGAGAACATCGTGGCGATGTCACGACCTTCTACACATCTCATCCAAACGTACAACATCGTCGATCAGTTCCACAAGTGAGTCTTCATTTTTCACCAGTGACAGGCTCTGTACAGGCAGAATTGTCTTCCCATTCATCTTTGCTACGCACTTGCTCTAAATAAAGATTTAGAAGTTCTTTTTAAAGCCTTATCAAGTCTAATTGGCTTTAGGAATTACCTCTAAAAACATCACCTTCTAAGGAGTCCCCCTCCAGGGGTGAATGTAGGATCTCTCTTTTTTAAGGTGGGAGGTGCATAAGAGTGGTCATAATTCATAGTCTGATTTAGCCAATTATATGTTTTTGAATCAGTGAGTGATGAGGGAGGGGCAGCCTGGGGGCCAATCAGCTTTCAGCTGACCCCGCCCCTATGCACACTCCTGCCTGTCCTACACCGTGTCCCCAGGGTGAACATCAGGTCCATCATAAACATGCAGCTGTGTGGAGAGCACGCTCACTGCGGCCCCCCCTTGGAGCCCGACTCCGGCTTCTCCTACTCCCCGCAGATCTTCATGGAGAATGGCAGTGAGTTGGCATTTGCCCCCCTCCCCCGGCCGGTGTCATTGGCGCCTGGGGATGGGGATGACACACCCTTGCCTCTCTTGCCCCCCTCCAGTCTCCTTCTATAACTTTGGCATGCCGGACTTCAATGTGGCATCGCTGCCCAGGATGCTGGATGCGGTGAAGGTGTTAGCGTTCGCCGTGCGGCAGGGGAGAGTCGCCGTGCACTGTCACGCGGGCCTGGGCCGCACTGGTGAGCTTCCCATCCTTCTGTGCGGTTTGGCACCGAACGTAGCAGATCAATCAGGCAGTGTGTCACTCAGCAGCTTAGCTCTCTAAGCCTGTGATCAAAAAGTTGCTAATTCAAATCCTGTGCTTAGCAGAATTGTCACCTGTCCGTTGGACCCTTGAGCCAGGCCCTTAACCCCCTGAAAAATGATCCAGGAGTGTCAGAGAAATGGTGGGGCCTGTGCTCAGAGCCTAAGCATCAATCTCACCACTATACATTTGCATATGTGTTTAAGAGGAGAGCATGATGGGAAATTTGAAAACTAAGACATTCCAGTGTACAGTGGTACCTCAGTTCTCAAACTCATTATAACTCGAATTTCTTAAAAGTCGAACCAACCAGTTCGAAAAAAATGTACCTAGAACTCGATCTGAATCGCAAACTGTGAACGCCGACCTAAGATAACTTGTACGCGCGGGGAAATGAGTCACACGGCACATCTCTCAGCGGAAACAAAGGGTAAAGCTTCAGTCTCAGCCTCGCATTCGCTGTGATAGCATCGTGTATGTTTACACTAGCTGAATACATATATTTAGACAGTAAAAATACATTTAGACACTGATAGACAGTAACAGTAATTATTGTAATAAAATACATTTAAAAATAAAGATTTATTATTTTAATATTGATAATAAACCATTAATACATTTAATAATAATAATAATAATAATAATAATAATAATATTGTCGTATCCAGCGGTGACGGAATGGAGACAAAGGTGCAGACGTCAGGGTATCGGGGAATACGGGGTTTAATTAATCACACGGGGATTCCACACGGGGTTAACGAGGGGGCGTGGCACACGGAAGGAGCTGACGATCGGGGCAGGACACGTTATTTGGATATATTTATTTTCATACGTTACAAATTACTGTTTTGATAAATGTGCTTAGATGTGTTTACTACAGTATATGCTCTTCTTGTTTTATCCAATTCATTTTGTGTTTAAATGCTAAAAAATAGCACTTATTACACTTTGCATATTTCGGTGTAATTTTTTTGGGGTCGGGAACCAATTAATTGGTTTTCCATTATTTCTTATGGGGAGAATTCGATCAGAACTCGAACTTTTTAGGATTCGATCTGGAGTTCTGAACGGATTAAGTTCGAGTTCTGAGGTACCACTGTACTTCTGTAAATCGAGGGAGAATCATATAATAAGACGACTATGTGAGAAAGCGGCAGGTTCCCGTCACCGCAAATGGAATAGTTCAGTGTTATTTTTAGAGATATTTACTGATTCACACTAAGGTTAAGAGTACAGCAGAAATCCGCATCTTTGGACTCGACTAATTTTAAAAAGAGCAATGGGAAAAATAAGTCTTTGCCCCCCCCATGGGAGTGAGGATTCCTGTGTGCTGCTCCCTTTAAGCTCCCGCCCTCCCCTGACTGGATAATCATCTGCTGAGTGTGAAGTCCATGTCTTTGTGCCACTGAGACGCGTGCGCTGACTTTGGGCACAGGTGTGCTAATTGCCTGCTACCTGATCTACGAGCTGCGCGTCACCCCCAGTGAGGCAGTGCACTACGTACGGCTCAGGCGGCCGCGCTCTGTACAGACACGCGCCCAGATCCATATGGTCTTCAGCTTCGCTCGACTGCTGGCCACGCAACTGGTACAGTACCCGGACCTAAGCCGCAGGCACGGCGCCCCCTTCAGCTTGCGGCAGCACCTGCAAAGGCAGGGCCTCCTGCTCCATGGTGAGGAGGCGCGTCGCCTTAAGAATGTGCCCAAGGTGGTGGACTTCCTCTGCAGGAGGTTGGTGGCCCTGGCCTGGGGCCAAGAGTGCTCTCATGGCTGGAAGGCAGAGGTGGCAAGGCGGGCGGCTGTGCTGGAGCTG
Organism: Gnathonemus echidnorhynchus; assembly: GCA_026776725.1. Taxonomy (NCBI): domain Eukaryota; kingdom Metazoa; phylum Chordata; class Actinopteri; order Osteoglossiformes; family Mormyridae; genus Gnathonemus; species Gnathonemus echidnorhynchus. Next base: position 32,890,125 of record JAODJU010000062.1, on the reverse strand, counting down.
ACGAAGGTGGTGAGAAACACTCTGCTCAGTATAGACTTCCCGGTCCATCTCAGGGATCCTACGGCATGGAAGCCCTCTATCTGTACAGGGTCTTCCTGGGATGAGCAAGATGGCTTCCTGGAGTGGAAGAGGGAGATGTTCCTAAACAAGAGGAGTTATAGTGACTCTGACCTAAGCAAGGTCTCCATCTATGAGGTGAGGCACCACCCAGGAAATAACACTGGCAAAGTGGCCTTCATGTAGTGTAATAAATCAGTTGGATTCATGTGCTCTAGGATCTAGACTTTGAGCAGTACCCTACTCTGCCAGAAGGGGGCACCACAGGGGAGTTGAAGTTAAATGGTGAAGCACCTGGAGGCTTGGATCTGAGTGCCCCTAGAATGCAGCACTGTAATGGCTGGTCAAACACGGATGGGTCTCTTTGCCTGAAACATCAAGCTTTATGCTGCCCTGGCTGTGCAGAGAGGTCTAAATTCAATCCCAAGATGGTGCCAGTGCTGGCTAAGTGCACGTCAAGCTCAGAGGTGAGCTGTGGGAGTCTGAACTGTGTTTAGTAAGCCGGGTTACAGAGATAAGCATTTGTGACATGTGGCATGAACCGTATTCAGGCAAAATGAGTAAATAAAAGCGTGGAAAATTAAGTAACGGTGAATATTCACCTGCTTCTAGCTACTGGGGACTAATTTCTCCCACCTGGTGTCTACGTGTGGGACTGTCGCCATGGCGATGGCAGAGCAGGATCCCCCTGGGGATGCGACCTTGCGGAAGTCCGCTGCATTGCAGGTGAGCATGATCACCCCTGTGTCTGGCGCGGCCTCTTGGCTCATAGCTCCTCGGGCCGCCCATCCTCCCTGTCCCCGGCGGGGCCTCTCGGGCTGCTCGTCCTCCCTGTCCCCGCTCGTCCTCCCTGCGCGGCTTCTCGGATAGCGGCTTTTCAGGCTATTCATCCTCCCTGGGTCCACCTCTCTCATTCAGGAGGAGCTAAATGGGAACGAGTGCGGCTGGGCGGCACTTGCCACAGAAACGGACCCTGACGTCCTCAGCTGTCTGCTCTGGACCTGGCTGGAGAAGTTGCGGGTCAGTTTAGTACCTGCTGATCCTTCTCACTGGTGTGAGTCATGCTCCCCTCTCCCCCGGTGGCTCAAAGACCCTTCTGCTCGGATCCACAGGAACCAGTTCTGGACGGGAAGGATGTGGACCAGCTAAACAACAACCCTCATGGCCTCAAAAAGTTGCACAAGGTGAGGCTTTTCAGAAAGGTCTGTCATATGATGATTGAATCGCTTCTCTACAACAGGATGTTGGGGGTGTGAAACTGAAAGATGTGTACTGAAAGGTGGAGCGGTAGAACAGGCTCTGGGATTAAATGGTGCCGTGTTGTCCTCTCTGCAGTGTCAGGACCAAACCATCTCCTGTCTTCTCCACTGCATCAGTCAGGTGACCTGCCTCTGTCCACAGCTTGAGGACAGCGTCCTGCGGCGACTAGTCCGAGCCCTGACCAGGGTGTGTATGCCCCCTTCTGGCGGTGGATTTTCATGCAACACGAACACCTTCTAGACAATGAGTCTGTACAGTAAAGTTTTCATACAGAACCGGTAGTGATACATACTAAAGTCAGATTTAAAGAATCACCATAAAGCACCAATAAACCCCAATCGAATTCATTTCTGACCAACGTGAAGCTTAAGATATGGCTCCCAGGACAAAATGCATTTCTGCCTGTGTGAGCGTTACCATGTGAGAATGCCCCCGCGGGCTGGAACCTCTCTAGTCACCCCTGAGTGACCGTGCCCCTCTCTCTCCCTGTACACAGTGCTCCCTAGATAACCTGGCAGGGTACGGTGCAGTGACACACCTTTTCAAGGACACTGTCCGCGGAATACGACAGCGCGACCTGGTCACGGGAGCAGCGGCCCAGATCGCTAAGACGAGTAGATGCAGAAATCGGCAACGCATCACTCTGCGCCTGCGATGCCAAGAGGATCCCCAGCTTTGATGTTGTAGAACTTTCCAGAGGACCTGTGACAGAAGAGGCTGTTTTTTAACATCAAGTTGTCCCTTTTGAGGGTAACATTATCCATATGGTGCTGTTCACCTTCTGTAACATGCTGTTTTTGTGTGCAGAGTGCGAGGGTCACGTGTGAACATGTGAACATGTGAACTTTGATCGTTATGTTAGTCCCTGGAAATGTTTAACATACAAATGATGCACCTCAACGCGGCATGAAGGGTGGCTCTATTGTGTTTTATTGTTGTGCTTGGGACAGGGCTAAGCAGTCTGTCAGGAATACATATATTAAAGGTGTTTTGTGTACACAATGCAGTCTGTCGTTCATTGGTAATTTGTTTTGCAAAACTCATACCGGGAGTGGGACCTTACAGGACGTCGCCTGAAATCACGTCCCCCGCAGGAAAATGAGACAGTCAGCAAATCCTACATTTTCTTCCTCCAGATAATCGCTCTAATGATGATACAAAAAAAACACCAAAAGCCTGCAGGCCTGTGTGCTATGTGAGGCCGGAAATGCTGGGTGTTTCCTCAGATATAAGGTACCTGAGTTCAGTATAAGTCATAGGGGTACATATGGGGGCGGGGCCACAGGGGCACTGGCCCCAGCTGAAAGCTGATTCGCCCCCGGAGTGCCTCTGCCCCTGTCACTCACCGATTCAAAATATACCATTGGCTCTGAAGAATTATTGCCCCTCTTATGCCCCCACTTCAAAAATTACTACTGTAGATTCCTCTCTGGACATCTCAGAGTTAATGCATTTCCAAAGCGTAATACTCAGAGCAGTACAGCCGGTGTGGCTGAAGTGAACCCCGCCCTCTAGGGGGCCCCGCTCGATAAGGAAACTTGCTCAGAATGCCACAGGATATATAATTCAACCATATTATGCAGTTTTCATCTGAAAACACCATTTTGACTAAATTTTAGGGCTGTGATGGTAGGTAGTGTAATTTAAAAGTACTGTTATTTGAAAATTGAGTTCGCCCTGCCCCCTGACCAACTCCATCTGATACTGGGCAGAATGCAAATATGACATGATGACATCATCAATATGCTAATCACCCCATGCCATCATCTAGCACAGGGGTCTCCAACTCCGGTCCTGGAGAGCTAATATCCAGTAGGTTTTCTATCCTACCTGGCTTCTGATGAGCCACACCTGG
>JAODJU010000062.1:32866888-32877651 GCA_026776725.1 Gnathonemus echidnorhynchus | reverse complement strand
ATAACAGTGAAATGAAATTCCATAGCGGCTAATGATTTGGCCAAGAGGGAGCATGTATAACGTGAAAAGGATGGGGCTGAGAACTGACCCCTGGGGGACTCCGCAGGTCACAGTGTGTGTCCAGGACCTCGCTTTCCCAAGGGAAATGTACCCTGTTCTGTCTGTAAGATAAGATTGAAATCAAGACCAGGCAGTGTCAGTTAGTCCAATAGTGTGATGTAAATGATTGAGGAGTATATCATGGTCAGTAGTGTTGAACGCAGCAGACAAATCAAGGAGGATGAGCAGAGAAGATGAGCCAGCATCAGCTACCATCAGCAAGTCATTTGTGACTCTAATCAAAGCTGTTTCTGTGATATTGGCAGAGTGAAAACCAGACTGAAATTTTTCAAAGAGGTTGTTGTATTTGAGGTGATCCTGAATATAAATGGCAACTACTTTCTCCAGTACTTTAGAGAGGAAACCCCAAGGTTGGAGAAAGGCCTATAATTGGCAAAAATCTATTAGTATATCTCCCTTATGTATCCGCCCCCACATGTTAATTTATTAGCATAAAGAGTAGGTTAATGCTAGATATGAGTTCAGTCGGCTAGTTAGCTAGCAGAATTATTATATACTCATATTGGTTTTTTTGGTTCCTCAGTTTGAAATATAATATATTTGAGTAAAATCAGACTGTCCTGAGTTGTATGTAATGATGCAATGGATTGGTTGGCTGTGTCTTGCTGCCCTCAGGATCCTGTTCAGGCTCTTCAGTGGTTGTTTGTGCCAGGCCCAGATGTCACCATTTTTTATGAACATGAAAGATAAAATTATTTTCTAATAAATAGAGTTTACAGAAGAAGAAAGCTAAGTTCAGTTATGTACAATTTACTTTTATACAGAGCTTGGAGCCTTTCCTTGGCAATAGAGGGCACAGGACCGGGTTACACTCTGGGGTTTACTGGGCTACACCCTAGGGTTTAGTGGGGCACACTCTGGGGTTTATTGGGGCGCACCCTGGGGTTTACTGGGGCACACTCTGGGGTTTACTGGGCTACACCCTAGGGTTTAGTGGGGCACACTTTGGGGTTTACTGGGCTACACCCTAGGGTTTAGTGGGGTACACTCTGGGGTTTACTGGGTTACACTCTGGGGTTTACTGGGGCACGCTGTGGGATTTATTTGGGTACACTCTGGGGTTTACCGGGGCACACTCTGGGGTTTATTTGGGTTCACTCTGGGGTTTACTGGGCTACACCCTAGGGTTTAGTGGGGTACACTCTGGGGTTTACTGGGGTACACTCTGGGGTTTACTGGGGCACACCATGGGAATTATTTGGGTACACTCTGGGGTTTACCGGGGCACACTCTGGGGTTTACTGGGCTACACCCTAGGGCAGGGGTGGGTAATATTATCTGTAAAGGGCCGGTGTGTATGTGGGTTTTCGCTGCAACTACCTAATTAGATTACAGAGTCCTCACACCTGGATTTGAACAGCTGACCTACAGGTTATCCCAAAATCCTGCATACACACAGGCTCTTTGCGGATAAGATTGCCTACCCCTGCCCTAGGTTTTAGTGAGGCACACTCTGGGGTTTACTGTGGTACACTCTGGGGTTTATTGGGGTACACTCTTTGGTTTATTGGGGTACACTCTGGGGTTTACTGGGGTACACTCTGGGGTTTACTGGGGTACACTCTGGGGTTTACTGGGGTACACTCTTTGGTTTATTGGGGTACACTCTGGGGTTTACTGGGGTACACTCTGGGGTTTATTGGGGTACACTCTGGGGTTTACTGGGGTACACTCTGGATGGGCTACCAGCAGATACCACATTGCCCATCACATGCTTTATTTAGAAGAGGTTTTTCTAATGGAATTGTATAGTAATATTATGTATTCACTCCAAATAAATATGACATGTCAACAAGTTCGAAATTAATGACCAAGTAGTGTAAGGTGTGCAGGCTGGATGAATGGGTGTATATGTGGTTTCTCAAGTGAAAAACATGTATCTCCAAAAAGAGCATGAAAAAAATGCAGAAGCTACTTTACAATATAAACCTAAAACAATGTATTGAGACACATTAAACAGCCATCAGTGAATGATTTTATGTTTTAAATGTACTCAGAGAGGCATATGTGTGAATGTCAATAAGATACAAACTAATCATGCATTATATTCACAGTTAATGATGTTGTGAGTTAGCCAGCTATCTAGCTATCAACCATAAGTTGTTAAAATTATATGTGAAGTAATCCATGGAAATGACCTTCATGAATACAAATGTTAACTAGTACAAATATAAATACTAGATGACGTCATAAAATATATTTTCATATCAGTGTGGTTTGAAAAAGCCATGGTTATGCAAATTCAATGCAAATTCAATGCAAATTCAATCAGTGATTAATAATAAAACTCATGATAACACTGTTGATTCAAATATGATGATTGTAACTATTAACTTCTGCCAAACATTTGATATACTAAACATATAATGCAATAATGCAAGTTTGCTTAAGTAATAGGTTTTCATTTTTAGATAAGAGGAACTATCGTATTTTGGTATGATAGCTTATTCTGCAAAAGGACCGGATCAAGTTACAGACCTGACCTGAGAAGTGAGGCTGTTGCAGAAAACATTTATAAGAAATGCGTGTATGTTAGGGGTCAGGGATATGTAGAAAGAGAACATATGGGATATATGGGGAAGTAAAATTAAGAATTCAACTTCATTAAATAGGGTAATGAAACCACAAGAGTGACCGTGAATATTTCAACCCTGCCTTGAACTGATAATGGGTCCAGTTTAACAGAAGTAACTGGTGTCTACAGATATCTGACCCTCTGTCTGTAAAATGTCACATTTTTGGCTATAAAAGATGTATACACTTCTTGTTCAGGGAACAGAGAATGAGATGCATGAAAGACTGCTGAGTGTCTATTCCCCCAAAGCTTTGCGGTGAAATAAAGTTTGTCAGACTCTTCAACAAATCGACTTCAGCGAAATTTCTACCACATCAGTTACATGTCAAATGCTATCAGTAGACAGAGCAGAATGGGCGTATTCCATCTATAGTAAATGTGGTAAACGGGCCCCCTCCAACATGAAACGGGGGTGGTGCAATGCCAAGTACAGGTCCAGGAGCTCAGGTGTTGTACTTGTATTCATCTGGGCACAACTGACAACTGAATTTGGCCAGCAGGTGGCACACCCCTTTAGCGAGCATCCACTGCAATATCCACTGCAATATCCACTGCAATATCCGAAGCGTCCATAGTGACGGTCCGTAGTGACAGTCCATAATGATGGTCCGTAGTGATCTGCCAAGGAGTGGGCCACTAACATATCATCCATCAATGTTCTGCTAGCATTACAGAACGCTTCACAGAGCTCTGCTGTCCACTCTGGGAACCATGATGCCAGCAGCCCTGGGGATGAACCAGTGGTAAAAGTCAGCCATGCCCAGGAACTGCTGCAAAGATCTGACCGTGTCCGGTCGCTGAACGTCCTCAGTGACAGGTACCGCCCCCTCCAAGGTGATGTGGCGGCCAAGGAAATGTGTTGTGCTTACAGAAAATGTTTGTAGTACCCTTCACTTTGTAGGCTTCGGGACCTTGGAGTAGAAATGTGTTGTTCATGATATATTCTCTGGGAACTGTAGGGTGTCGGACAACTTAGGGGAGCACGGCAACGTTTGATGCATCTTACTCAGCTGGTATGTTTGTGGAGCTAATGGAGGAAATAGATGTTTTATAATTCTCTTGTAAATATTTAATCTGCAGTCCAAAATCTGTTTCATTTTCCCATTCACTCTGGTCCATGGCACAGATGGCTGATGTAATCTATATCGACCACTATGTTTGCATCATAATGGTGGTACACAATTCCACAGGGACTTGTGGCAGAAAAATTATAAATCCCCTCTAATAACTCCAGTGAACTTTGCTCAGTTGGTGAGCAAAGTTATCTCTTTAATTTGAGCAATCCAGCAAAGCAGTCCCATCACACTCTGGCACCAGGTACCAAGTACCCCAGAACCGAGAGCAACCAGTTGATAAACCATAACACCCATTTGCCAATAAGTCCTGATTGGTCACAAAACACCAACAAACCAGCCTCAAACGTATAACAAACACAATTCTCTCTCTCTATTGGTTCACCTTGGCAGCAAGGTAAGATCCATCCATTTTGCTCAGTGTACTAGAACATGCCTCGACTGCTAGGCTCCTACTTGAGATATGTAAATAGATATTGATTATATGACATTGAATCACTGTAAATATTTGGTAGTCCTTTGATTAATGATTGACGTATTGCCCAACAAACTGCAATTGATACTAATGCACGTTGGTACCGGCAACTCCTACCTAACAGGGAACCTTTTGGGACAGGAATCCACTCTAAAGATGCAACAGTAAAATGCCTGTTTCTTTTTGTGAAAATAAAATACCAATGTACTAACAGTTTGCACCAAAGTAGATGCTTGATCTGGTCAGAAATTGTAGAAATAATTTTTTTCTACAGGTCCTAAAATGCTTGTTTTTTCAGGGTGGTTTTGGCCGGTGTTATGAAATGACAGACCATTCCATCGGCATCAGATGTGCCGTGAAGGTTTTGCCCCAAGAAAGGGCCTGAAATCCTTGGAGGCTGGCTAAGGGGCATGGTGTGGATTGTGCTGAACATCAGACCTCCAAGCACTTGACCTGAACTTTCCATATATGCAGTGAGTTGATGTGTCTGACATTTCTCTCAGGTTATGCGTGAGATTAAGATTCACAAAAGCCCACATATTCCATAGGAATATTGTTCATTTCTCTCATCATCCGGAAGAAACAGACTGAGTCCTACTGCATGTGGCCTTTGTGACTCCATTTCCCTCATGCTTCCCTTCCACCCATTCCCAGTCACTGGCCGACATCTTGACAGTAAGAGAAATTCTAACTGAGCTTGAAGTTACCAGGAGATGGCGCTATTTCTCACAGTTTTACGCAGTAAAAAAGCAGCTAAAACACAGATGACAGATACGACAAACCAAAATAAGAATAAAATCCAGCGGGCAGTAAAACTACAATAAAAAACAGCAAAGAAATAAAATAGAAGCTGGAGGAGATTAATAAAACTTTAAGATTCTGATAGGTGCTTCACACAGAGCCCATGCTGGATTCTGGTGCCCAGCCAGAGCTCACATTGACCCGACAAAAAAAATCTGTCTCACTTTCACACTCACACTTGGTGCCAAAAGTGTAGAGCAATAATATCAGTGTATGTGGATTGTTACAGGATACTGTTCGGGAAGTTAAGATAACAAAGATGGAGGACCATGCAAGATGCAATGAACACAATTTATTGGTCAGGGCGTCTTGGAGGTGTGTGAAGGCGTGATTAATGTAGGAGCATCAGTCACCTTTTTGGGTTAGGTATCGGTGTGGTTGGTCAGGGCGTCCTGGAGGTGTGTGAAGCCGTGATTAATGTTGAAGCGTCAGTCACCTTTTTTGGGTTAGGTATCGGTGCGGTTGGTCAGGGCATCCTGGAGGTGTGTGAAGGCGTGATTAATGTATTTGCGTCAGTCACCTTTTTGGGTTAGGTATCGGTGCGGTTGGTCAGGGCGTCCTGGAGGTGTGTGAAGGCGTGATTAATGTAGGAGCGTCAGTCACCTTTTTGGGGTAGGTATCGGTGCGGTTGGTCAGGGCGTCCTGGAGGTGTGTGAAGCTGTGATTAATGTAGGAGCGTCAGTCACCTTTTTTGGGGTAGGTATCGGTGCGGTTGGTCAGGGCGTCCTGGAGGTGTGTGAAGCCGTGATTAATGTTGGAGCGTCAGTCACCTTTTTTGGGTAGGTATCACTGTGTTGGTCAGGGCATCTTGGAGGTGTGTGAAGCCATGATTAATGTAGGAGTGTCTAAAATAAGAGCAGTCGATGGATATTCTGCCCCCTGCTATTGTTTTAAAGTATTTCCATGAGGGTACAGAACAAACGTATGGTCCAGGTTGAGTGTACCTCCTTTGGGTAACCTCCAGACATAAAGTCCTAAGTTTTACTCCTAGACCCAGTGATGAGTGGGCTTCTGGAGATGTCAGTGATGACTTTATTTAGCCCAGTGGAAATCAATGACGTAATATTCTTGGAGTAGGTTTGGCCTGCGGTGATTGGCATAACATGATTATCAAGCTCAGCAAAGACAGTGACACCGTTTTGCCTGGTTTCCTGGCTCAGTTTAATGCGGTAACATGACACTGATTTCAGCAGGAACAGTAGGCTGCTGACAGAGATGCCAGAGATGTCAGTACCATCCTCAGGGATTACAAATGGAGGCTCGCCTGCTTCTAACATCCTTCATGGGTTTGCACTGATTCACTTTTCAGGGCCTGCTATACAGAAGCTGAAGTAAACGGCTAGAAAACAAATAGCCCTGATATCACTGTAACAGTACAGAAACACTATACAGTACCAAGCTGAATCTGAGTAAAATGTTGCCGTCACTCTCATCGACTGAACGGGGTGGGTTTGCTGATGATGCATGGCTTTTCACATGACCTTGGGCTCCTTCCTGGCTGCAGTGTCAGCAACTGCCCCTGCCTTCTCTAGTCGTCTCCCCGTTTGGCCAGCAGGTGTCACTGGCCATCCTGACCTCTTCATTGTGTTCCTGTAGGTCTAGGGTCCTTTTGTGTTACTGGTGTTCCTCTATTCCCCAGGCCACCGCCTGCCTAAATGGGCTAAGAGGGCAGCTGTAATCAGTCCATCTCTGTTGGTGTTGGTTATTTTAGTTATTCATCTCCCCGGGGTTATATATATTTGTTTTTATATTTCCATGTTGCTTTTTGTGTTTACGCCTTGGTTCCTGGTTCTCTCCACAGGTTTTGTTATGTCTTGTTTCACCTTCCTCATATCACCTGGTGGATGGTCGCTGCTGTTGGCTTGATTGTTAATTACCCACACCTGTTTCTGATCTACCCTCATTGTCAGTGTATATATATGTCTTCCGTGGCCTGGTGCTCTTGTTGATCATAGTGTTTAGTTCCCACATGCTACCCAGATGTAAAGCTACTGTTTGTGCTGCTCCTTGTATGTCCTTCAGCCTTTCCCTGTGTCACTGTAGTCCAAGGGTCTCAAACTCCAGTCCTGGGGGGCCGCAGCCCTACAGTTTTCGGTTCACCCTCGTTTAACACACCTGATTCAACTCCTTGTGCTAATTACCACACAGCTCTTGAGCTGAATCATTTGTGGTGGAAGGGGGAAAGAACTAAGCTACACAGGGCTGCGGCCCTCCAGGACTGGAGTTTGAGACCCCTGCTGTAGTCTGTCTTACTTCTTGTGACACATTCCTGCCTTGTGCTTGGACCCCTTGTGGCAACTTATGTTTTTGGTGTCATTGTAGTCCAGTCCCAATAAAATCCACTCATTGTCTGCAGGCCGCTTAGTGGATCACAGCTCCTTTGCCAAGTGGTATCAGTCATCCTTTCCAGTGAATCCCCTTCCTCCTCTTAGACTCCTCTCTGGTCAGGGTCTTTTCCAGAGTTTTACTTGATTGATTCATTAAAATTCTGCATGTTGACTCCACAGGCAAGCTCTATCTTTGGTATTTCAGCCACGTTCAGATGAGCATTATTTAGTCTCTGCATTGATTAAGTGGGATTGTGGGAGAACGAGAGCACTGACATAATCAGTACATTACAAAGCATTCTTAATCAGCCCTGGACACAGTAATTATATAGCTATTTGTTTTGTGTGTGCTCTGCACTAAACATTAAACCCAGTTAACATGGGCTCCTGTACAGCTATGGATGAAGTTGACCTCAGCCTGACTACCTGGGACCGATGGGCAAGAGAGCTATAACAAATTCTGTTCTGTTCCTCAGTCCAGCGCTGGGAACGGAAAGGCTTCACCCTCATGAAAATGGCCTCACATTCAGAAGTGTTGTAGACAGAGCTAGACTAAGCAGCCTTTAGAATGTGATCTTATTGCTATCAGAGCTGATCTCACCCACCCAGGCTCCAGGACTACATGAAACATGGAAATACCTTCACATATACTGCCTCTGCTAATGGTTTGTGTTTGGAGATGACATGTCTAGAACAGTTGACAACTGTAACTGGATGTGGTGAAATTCAAGTTAAAGACTTTAGGACCAGCATGTCACAGATCTGGGCGGCTTTGGCATGAGGACGTGGCATGATACAGGCAGAAAATGTGGACGACCCACTTACGGCTTCACGAAACAAATGTTTATTGAAATGAAAACTGAAAACAAAAACAGACCTCGAGGGGTCAAAACTAAAGGCATAAGCAAAAACGAACTTACAGTAACAGGTAAAGGCAGGCGGGCTATAAACAACAGAACATTCAAAACTACACTGACGTCCGACAATCAACAAAGAATGAACCACTAGGCAAGAACTTAAATACAAAGACTGAACAGGGTAATGACAAGCAGGCGTGAGACAGACAATTAACCAATCGGGGAGGGTGCAGGACAATGAGCAATCAGGGAAACACACAAGGACAGGAACAGGTGAAGCTAATAAACTAAAACATGAAACTCAAACTAGAAACAGAATCTAACAAATGGGGAAAACTGACAGGTAAAAACACAATCAAGGGCAAAAACCAAAACTGAATACAAATGAAAACACACGGACTAGAAAACTGATACAATTGAAACACAAAGGAACAAAAAGATCTACAAAAAAACAGAGGAGTTGGGATCCGAACATAAGACGGGATCAGAGGCAGCCACATGGTCGATGTGTTGAGCCATGCGGCTGACAGAGAGCAGGGGGTAACACAAAGACTGACAACACGAGGGACGGGATGACCAGCGACACCTGCTGGCCAAACGGGGAAGGGACACAGAGTGGGACAGGAGCTGACCCTGACACAGCAAGCCTCACATTACCTTCCCTTCTTAATCCCAGGGTTACTTGTGGCTCTTACTGAAGGACAGTTTTAGCTTGCCTGTTTTGTAAAGCTAGATCTATACTAACTGATAAGTCCCATTAACTTAGTGTGGTTTCACATAAATGAGTATTTTAATAAACCTTACAGTACCTCACTGATTGTAGGAGTCTAATGTTACTGTATGTGTTTTAGGGCTTTTTATGAATACAGCACGATTTTAATGAGCCTTTTCTCCCACCCTGGTGACTATGTGAATTTTAGCACCAGAGTTACTTAACAGCTATGCACAATTTGCCCTTCAGCTAACATATACGAAGTGACTATAGATGTATTACGTAAATAAGGTAAAAATTATTATCGCTACATAATTATATTATTAATATTATCGAACAGTAATAACAATAATTCCCTCAAACTACCCCAAACACGTGAGCAACCGTAAGTTTATTACCTGGAACCCGTGTAATTCATTTAGGCTTATGGCGATGAAATGAATGTCAGTGTGCCCTCGACAAGCTTCATGGGTGAGGGCAGAGGACTGAGTCGGGAATGATACGGGAAAGGATGTGATTACGCCTGCATGACAGTGAAAAGACCGAGATAACGTGGCGGCCGATGCGGTATGGGTGTGTTTACATCCCCGCAGCGCACATCCGCAATGCCGCTCCTATCCAGCATCCTCACACCAGCTGGCAGCTTCCCGGAAGCAGACGCCCACAGCCCTACCCGCACACCGTCCAGATGTGCACAGCTGCATCGGGGGGCTTCGTGCAGCGACAACCGTACTCCAAAAGCGGCTGCTTTTTACATTTCAGTTATATTATTTTCGTTTGAGATCGCTCCCTTTCAGCTGCAATGCCCCTGAGTACATGTGCGCCTCTGCGCCCCGTTTGAGGAGGAGGAGGTTCATGCTCGTCCGTGTCAGCCGCTCCCGTCCGTGCGCACCGACGGCGCTCCGGCTCTGAATGGGCGGCGCGCCTTCGCATCATCCGCAGTCACTTTAAAGCAGATGCTGGGAGAAGATGGCCGACAGGACCGAGATGTTTTCGCTCTCCACGCCGCATTGCCTCTCCCCTCCAGGCTGCAGGTAGGTTTGAGACCCGTTCTCCGTTCGCGATGTGGGCCGAGAGGGACACTGCCAGGGTGCCGGAAGATGCCGAACCGGGCCGGGCAGCTCTGAGGGTACCGCACCACGTCCGAGGATGCTTTAATGTCCTGGCACTGTCCTGCCCGCTCGCCGATTGCTTCATAATAAATCTCCCCGAACGCCGATTGCGTTATAATAAATGATTTTACGGACTGCGAAGCACACAGGCTGCATCCACTCGGGAATCCAGGATGCGATCCAATAACAGGTTAATAACAGGTTCACGCGTGAATGTGAGACGGACAGCATCCTCCGGGAAGACGATCTTTCCGGTGAATTACACTGATTTTACCCCCGTTTGGATCACGGAAGCCCACGCCCTGCTGGCTGTAAAAATGAAGGCTCGTTTATATGCTTGTTATTAGTGTAGGAAATATGGAGCTTCCCCGTATCCGCCATAACCTGTCGGTGTTTACGTAGTGCATTGCAGTGTGGCGCACCGATACTGGTGTAGATGAGCAGAGAAACTGCACATTATACAGACATATTTAATATCGGGTAAGCATACTGCATTCGTGAATAAAATGTGGTCATTTTAATATTCATTTATTCCTATCTGATTCCCAGGATATTGTAGGGTTATATGCATAGCACAGGGTTATTTATGGCTATACTGGCTTTCATACTGTAGTGACATTGATCAGGGCATGTCAGGGCTTCTGGCTGTACTATTATTTGGCAGTGGCAGAGCAGTCCTGAACCTTGGCCGTTTATATACGTGTGTGAGTA
>JAODJU010000062.1:32850767-32866859 GCA_026776725.1 Gnathonemus echidnorhynchus | reverse complement strand
TATATATCACAACTGTAAAAGAAGCTAGCTTCATTCCAATAGCAACACAGTCAAGAAGGACAAGATGACAGATGTATATCTATGCTTTTGTGTAATGAAGCACACAGCGAGCAGGCAGGACATATTTAGGTGTCACATGCAGAATCACTGAAAGACCTCATTTCTGATGTTTCCCTCAGAGAGTCTTAAACTTGACCAGTGCAATGATGTGTAAACTAGACCCAGAGAACTATGACAGCGGGGAGCTTCACAAAGTAATATCGCCTTACGGTGACTGAGTGACTCTGGCTGCTGTCTGTGCTGCAGTTCTGGGGCCCTAGATGAGGAGAGGATGCATGTGGTGTTTCGGTTTATCACACACTGCTTGAGGTGTGTCACCTGACCATGTTTGCTAAGCACAGAGGGTCTGTCAGAGGGCACTTCATGGTTTTCAAGGCTGAAGAGGCTCCCACTTTTGTCACTAGTCAGTATCTCTTCCACATTTAATGGGAATATAAACCAGACCAGCTCAATTCATGTTGTATGTATGTATGTTAGGTAAAATCCTGTTATTATCTGGATTTTCTTGCCTGTTGTTTACTTTTTTTTGCAAAGCTCCAAATCAGTTTCCTGGGTTGTCTGTTTAGTCGGTATTTTTGCAGTTTACCCTCTTTGCACACTCCTGTTGGGAACTCTCCCACTGAACAGCGCAGTGCGCATGATCACATTCAGGCCGGCCACTTTCATCAGGTTTGAGGCACGACCTACACTTTCATCTTCCTGCATCCCTGGAATCTGCTGCGTCGGGAACATTTGAGATAAAACATCAGCACCCACAGCCTACAAGAGCAGGATCTAGGCAGCTTTTGCATGTATTTATAACCTGGCGAGTAATTCGCCTCAGACTTTTTGAGCATATATCACTGGTAATGTCAGCACTGAGAAGTAATCTAATTATTGGTGTAGTCATCAGCATGTTTATTCCTAAATAAACAGCCAGACATTGCTGAGATATTTTCAGAGGACCACAGTGTTACATCAGCGCATCCTCGTCTGTGCAGTGAAGTTCACAATAGCCAGTGAAAGGGGATCATGCTCATTCCTGTCACCCTGACCTGGAAAGCCGTCTCTTATCCCAGATCAAAGCTGCACATCTCTCCACATCTTAATTGAACTGGGATTAGAGGGATGCAGTTCTCTGTTCAGTATGCATACTGCATAAATCCGTACTACCCATGACGTCACAGTTAGATGACAGACTCGCACAGTATACTGTCCTACAATCCATATCACACACATTTATGTATATTTAGTTTATTTGATATTTACTATATAACAGCAGCTCCATTAACAGTCAGAGAAGTGACGGTATCATCCTGGTAAATGTGTGTGTAAATGCAGAGTGACTCTGTTAGACAGTCCTGCCCTGGACAGGACAGCAGCCGTGTGTCTATGAAGCCTCGTGTAAATCGGTCTCGGTTTGCTGCTGTGTGACTTTCCGGGCATGGCAGCCGGCTGCGGTGACAGCTAGAAGGCCTGACAAGGCCCAGGAAGTAAGTAAGTAAGAGCTGTTCTCTTTGTATGGCAGACTAAGCAGATCCGTGGGGGACTGGTTGGCTTCCAACAGAAGTTAGATGCTAATATTCTGTCCTGTTCTGAATTTTCATCGTTGCCATCAGTCATGAGCTACTTGCAGTGACCGGAGGAGAAGCAGCCTGCAGGTCCCTCCTCAGGCTTCTCTCTGTCTGTGGATGTTTTCATTCTTTAGAGGATCCATTCCCCCCCCAGCTGCTTCCTGTTGTGGTCTAAGCAGATCATCCCATCTGTTATTTGTAGGCGAATTCTGAGTTGGGAAAAGCAGTGTTTTATGGGGAATAACATTTGGTCTTTAAATGCAATCGAGGAGAAAGCTTGGCTGGAAAAGCCGGATGTTGGTTTATGGTTGATTTTCCGTGCCGATGATTAGTGACCGTGTCCTGATTCCCGCGATGATCATGGAATCACGGTGCCATTGAGTCATGCTTTCTGTAAACAGGGTGGTACCTCACCACAGCCCTGCTGACAGGTCTATGTGTGCTCCGCTATTGGCTGCACCTGCTGAGGCCATGCTGGGGGGGGAGGGGCGGGAGCTGTCATGTGGTTGTGAGGGAGGGGTTGTGCTGCGGGTGGGGGCACACTGGAAAAAAAGCTGGTTCCTTTGGAGCTTTGACCTGAAGGCTACTGTCATCAAGACCCAGGTCATGTATTGTAAATCCATAACTGACCATGGCTTTGGAGCCCCCTGTGCCTGGTATCTCTCTCTCTGTGCCGTATAATACTGACCATATGTGGTAGGCACTGTTTAAAAAAAAAAAAAACAATCATATCACTTCTCTCATGCAGGTTTAGTGTAAGCTGTTCTCATTGGTATGCTTAGTGTCAGCATGTAGCCAACTAACCAGTCATAACCCGTATATGTATCCCAACCTAAATATGTCTCACCGGAGATAGCTCACAATTTCCACCTTCACAGCTCACAGACGGAGATCTGTAAGGTTCCGGTTTGATTAAAAGGAATCTCCGAGAATGACCTGCATCAGTGTAAGACTGTGTGGTCTTATGCAGACAGAGTACTTCAGTCATTCATATGGACCGCCTTGTCTTCCACCACCACCTTGAGAGGGCAGAGCTTTGCTTTCCTTTTTGCTTTTTGCAAACTTAAGAGCAGGTGGTTTGGACGCCCAGCCATCTGCCTGTCTCTATGATGACGGCATGTGAGTGGGTACGGTCTCTGTGATGATGTCGTGTGATTAGGTACAGTCTCTGTGATGACGTTAACCATATTGATTCATAAGGTGCATTAACTTGCGATTCGTTCCACATGCAGGCCAAGGTCTGAACCCCTGCTGTAGAGACTTGCTTGAATGTCACAGTCAGAAACAGCTAAGCTACTGACTGAACCAGACTGCAGACTGTCTGAAATGCAAGTTGTGATAAATGATGTTTTTCCCAAAGTCAGTGCATACTAAGAGGATGTTCCAGCTCCATTCTGAAAGCACACTTTTATTTTATTTATGTATGTTTTATGTAGGTGCAGTGTTATGTGACCTCTAATGCTGTCATTTTGATTTTGGTCATTGATTTTTTTATTTTTGGTAATTTTATTTCTAATGTTTATGGATGGCTGCATTTGGATCACATCTGCCTATAATGTGGCGCTTGATCATTACTG
The DNA here is from genome assembly GCA_026776725.1 of Gnathonemus echidnorhynchus. NCBI lineage: Eukaryota > Metazoa > Chordata > Actinopteri > Osteoglossiformes > Mormyridae > Gnathonemus > Gnathonemus echidnorhynchus. The sequence goes on along the minus strand of JAODJU010000062.1, from coordinate 32,863,669 downwards.
CTGGTCAGACAGTGCTCTGTTGAAAATGTACATTCTGTACATTCTTTTGTAAGTCACATGGAAACCCCGTCACACACAAAGAGTGCGTGAAATCCCATACGATGAAACAGGCCCTTGTTTGAGACCCTGGGTCGTGGGCGGAGTTTGGCTCTGATCTCATGGCTTCAGTGGGACAATAAGTCCATGTTTGAATGGCATTACTACTTTCTCTCAAATTTTAACTAGCCACCAATAACCAGAGAAACCAGTATTAACCAGTATTACCAGTATTAACCAAAAAGACAATGTTACAGCCAGATTTCAGTAACAATGTCACCTCATTCCTTAATCAAACAAAACAAAAAAATCACTTCAATGACAAAGTATTTCTTAGCCGATATGCTACAAGGCAGCACTTTCAAAGGAAATACATTGATCAGCCATAACATTAAAGCCACTGACAGGTGAAGTGAATGACATTGATTATCTCGTCACCATGGCAGCTGTCAAGGATGTGTACCTACCAAAACTGGTCCAAGGAAAACCAGTGAACCAGCAACAGGGTCATGGGCGCCCAAGGCTCAGTGATGCACATGGGGAGCAAAGGCCAGCCCGCCTGGCCCGATCCCACAGGAGAGCTGCTGTAGCAGACACACAGTGCATCACGGCTTGCTGCGTATGGGGCTGCGTAGCCGCAGGCTGGTCAGAGCACCTATGCTGACCCCTGCCCACTGCCAGAAGTTTCCAGAACGATCACATGACCATGGAGCGGCGGAAGCAATGGTTACATCATGTGGATGACTGGATGTGTGCATCATTTATCTGGGGAAGAGGTGGCACCAGGATGCACTATGGGCAGAAGGTAAACCAGCAGAGGCAGTGTGATGCTCTGGGCCACGTTCTGCTGGGAAACCTTGGGCCTGGGCATTCATGTGGATGCTACTTACTGCTACCTAAACATGTTCCACCCCTTCATGGCAGTGGTACTCCCCAGTGCCAGTAAGCTTTTCCAGCTGGTTAACGTGCCCTGCCACACTGCAAAAATTGTTCAGCATTGGGTTGAGGAACATGAGAAAGAGTTCAAAGTGTTGACTTGGCCTCCAAATTCCCCAGATCTCAAATCGACTGAGCGTCTGTGGGACGTGCTGGACAAAGTAGTGCGATCCATAGAGGCTCCACCTCGCAGCTTACAGGACTTAAAGTTCTGCTGCCAGCTTCTTGGTGTCAGATACCACAGGACGCCTTCAGAGGTCTTGTGGAGTCCATGCCTCAACGGGTCAGAGCTGTTGCAAGGGGGACGTACACAATTTTAGGCAGGTGGTTATAATGTTATGGCTGATCGGTGTATATTTACAAATACAGAGTCACCACAAAATTACTATAAACAACTTTAAGAAAAACAATGCTTGGAAATTGTATCACTTTTAGCCATCAGAATATTGAATATTGCAATTTCACTTGCTTTATTTTTTCCTTAATGCACACAGAGTTGAGTAGAGTTAGTTTCATCTGTGAATTTCATTTTAACCTTTAGATAGAGTTTGGGTCCTTTTAGACAAATTTGGTTCCTCTTATATGTTGATTTAAATGGCATGTTTCCCTCGCAGTATTTGCTCAGGTGTAGTGGGACCTTCGGGTATCTCTCATGAAGCTGATATAAATAAATGCCATCTGGGAGTCTTCTAGACGTCTTTGATCGAATGCCATGTGGTCCGAGTCGACGCTGACAGCTGAAGCTTCAGCCCTGCTTGTGGGCAGCTATAGCGCATTTAGCTCAGAGTCATGTCGTCACCAGTCGCTGTCACGCTGTGATGTGCACACCGGAATTTCCCACGATGCCTCCAAATGAAATGACATGCTGGCACGGGGATAACGAGGAACGTCGAGAACCGGTGTACCGCCGATTTCAAACCCACTGTGCCTGTCAGACTGGTCTCCTGTACGAGCCCCCGGAGGTGTGGTCTGTTGTCTGCGTGGATGGGCTGGACCTGGAGGCCTTCTGCATGCTGGTGGCTCAGATTAATGAAAGTTCCTGAATCCCCCACCTCGCCCTCCCCATGCCAGGTCAGCCCAGGACATCAGTCTGGAGGAGTTTGATGACGAGGACCTTTCGGAGATCACAGATGACTGCGGCATCGGGCTGAACTATGACTCGGACCCCTATGAGAAGGTGAGGCGCCTCCATTAATGACATCATGCTTCTCCTGGGCTGTTTACTTGGTGTCTGGTAACACTTTGCATACCACTGATGAGATGAAGACCTCTGTGTGCGGAAGAATTGGGTCCCAAGCAATCGGTTTTGCAGTCAGTTTTTGAAATAATTGGCTATTGGTATCAGCGAGAAATTTCCTCATCGGTGCATCACTAGTAACGTGAAAGAATAAAAAACAACGTCAAGTTTGTAATCAGTGCTGGGGAGAGCAGGGGGTGGGGCTTCACCACCGGGACTCCGCCCACTGAGCGTCACCACCCGCATAGTGAAACACAAACTGAAATGCAATGGGGTATGAAAAATTTCAAAGTGCAACACACATACCATGAACAAACGAGTGCCGAAAAAAGCAAAACGTAAAGAAAAAAGAACCATCAATAAAATATATATATTAAAACAACTTGGCAAGAAAAAATCCCTCAGTGCATCAATTTTGTCTGTAATATATACATTCGTTTTTTAAGGTACACATTGCAGAGCTATGTGGCCACAATTTGACTCAATAAATTTAACTTTTGGACAACCTAATCATTAAAAATTAATATATTATAATAATATATATGAAATTTTTTTATACTTCAGATTTTTGAGTCATTGATTTTTTTTCCCTCTCCATGTCTGTTCTGGAACTCCGTACGTATTTAGACAATTAGTGTTTTTTCTAAGAAGAGTTTTTTTTTTCATCTTACGCGATATTATGTTCAGCAGAGATGCACTTTTTACGTTTTCCAGTAGGAAAACATTGATGTAAATAAATAAAACCAGAACTCATTCTAAATTTCTGACCTGACTTTTAACAAGTATTTTAGAGAAATTTTAATAATATCGATATATATCGAATATCGATATAGTTAACTAAAATATCGTAATATCAGCCAGCCCTAGTCTTGTGTTGTTTGAGACCTCTCACGTCGAGCACTCGTATGCACATCCAGTGTTACCTGGAACCTTTGAGAAGAATGTCTGACAAAGGCATGAAAGAGGCTCCAGACCATGACACAACATTGCTCCTTCTCTGCTAGCCCGCGGTAGCCGATTAGCTAATTAGACATTAGATAGGTGCTTATGTAAGGCACACTTCTCTGGTCCCAGCATTAACACAATGCACTGAATGCTGGCAGAGTGACCGTGTGACGTAGCATCGATTTGTTTAACATGAGTTCATCAGTATTCCACTGGATCTTCTGGTTCATGGTCTTGCTCCTGTTAATAGAGTCAGCAAACCGACCTCAAACGGAAGATGAAGTAGAGAGAACTCGTGAGGTCATTAAAATGAAGCCTTAAATGGCCAGCTCTCCACTTTATGTTCCTTGGAGCAGAGAGCTTGGGTCACCTGGTGGTCAAGCAGGGCAGGCTCTGGTCTGTTGGGGTGAGGTCAGCTGCCTCATGGACCTACGTCAGCAAGCCAGCTGGCAGCTCGTTCCCACTGCACTGCACCACTTCCTGGGCTGTTAACGTGGCCTCTGCTGGTCACCCAAACACAGGAGAACCCGTGGGTTTGACCAGCTGATGTTGCGGGAAGATCATTCTGGTTCAGGAAGGCGCTTTGCAGTCTGTGTGTAGAAGCAGAGTGGTGTAAACGGCGGAGCCTGGACTACGGCGAGCGGCATCGTGCTACAGAATCTTACATAACCAGGGCTCCCAGTAAGCTTCCCTCCCACTCAGGGACAGGAGGCCCATGGAGTGGATCATACACCATCTTCAAGCTCTGCCTGCAGATGTCTCTCACACGTTCATTGTAATGGATTTGGAAACCTACAATCAGAGCAAAAAAACACATTAAAAGAATAAAACCAGAATCCTCTTAACGGAACCAGCGCACGCTGAGCCGATTCCCTGGTTCTGTTCTCCTCGCCCACCAAAGGCACATCTGTGTGCTTGGCGATCCCACAGAACCCCATAAACGCGGCTGGTTCTGAAATAGGTCTTTTTACAGCATCTCTCTCATGTAGTTGCTCAGCAAATTGGAGTCACTTTAGGGGTTAGAGGGACACAGAAAGACAGATGTGATGGCAGGCCAGAGTAACCCATCCCCGGAGACAGTAAAGTTAATGTCTTATTTGATCTGTTTGGGATTTTCACCATTCTGAAGCCTTTGAGGTTGAGGCCGGTTAGATCAAAGGGAATTTCTTTCAGTTCAAATCTGCATTTGATTATAATTCTCGAAAGACGAGTGACCCATGGTGCCTGTGTCAGACCAGGATATGAGATGGGACATTGGCACGAACACGGTGAGATCATAGCTTAGCAAGTATGGATCTGAGTCAAGCATCTTTACAGATGGTTTACTTCGTCACCGGCGGTTTGCTGACGGCCTATGGTGATGGCTGCCTCCGTGATGTATAACCTCAGTGGGTGTCTCCTTTCACTCCTCGCCGATATCAGCTCCGCCTCGCCGCTGTGTGGTGTTGCTGCGGTTACAGCAGCAGGGTGGGGCTCCCCTAGAGGTGCGGCTGATGGGCCAGACGAGCAGGAACCCAGGAGTGACTCGGAGAGTCACGTGATATCGATCAAACTGAGCTATTTCGGGTGGTGACCGAAAGTTGGGTTGAATCCAGGAGTCGACAGCTTACCTCCGCTGCCGATTTAGCAGGAGAAGGTCACCAGTCGTTTGACAATGGCGAGAGTGAAGTTGCACCCATCTGTGTCCCTCCTGTTTCCTGGTTCAATGCTTTATAAAAGGGGCGGTGTGTGGGTTCGGATGCTGTGCCTGTGATTGGAGGGTCGCTGGTTGAAATCCCACGGCTGTCAGAGTAATTTCACCGTTAGGCACTTGAGTAAAGCACTTAACCTCCAATTGCTGCTGGAACTGGCTGACCCCAAATGTATGTCACTTTAAAACATCTGCTAAATATATGTAAATGTAACTACAAAAGGGTAGGTTGGTGATTAATGTCATGCTAACCTGTGTTACAGCATTGGGCACAGCAAGTGGAAGCGGTATAACGTACCGGTGACAGGGTCAGGTGTGGGTAACGAGGCTGTTTCTGGGGGGTCCAGCGCAGGGCGTGAAGCCTCACTTTCCATGGGGAGGGCATAGCAGGATGGCTACCTGTACGGACACTCGATATAAAGCAGTCAGCAGGGTGAGAGGCACCACCTTGCTCTCACGCCAGCCTCGTCAGCGTTGCTGAATCACCGGTGACATTAGAGCCGGGACATCAGACCTGAGACGTTTCGCTGCACTGCGGAAAGCTCTCCTTACGTTCATTATCTCACTGCCCTCGTGTGGCTCTCACGCCGCCCCGTGTTCCCACAGCCGCGAGAGCGCCTTTCCTATCCCGTTTCAGGCTCTGATATATGCTCTCCCTGCTCTACACCAAGCCTGCCCTCCTGCTTTTCAAGTCACCCAATGGGGAGCCACTTCACCCACCAGCGCTGTGTAGCCCCCACCTGGATGATGCGACGGCAGCCATTCTGCTCCAGTACTCTCACCACACAGTAGCTAAGGCGGTGAAGGGGCAGGAGAGAATTCACCAGTTAGATACAGGAGATGATTAAGAGGCCAGATCTGATGGGGCCACAGTGGGCAATTTTCGCCTGGAAACGGGGTACCACCCCTACGCTTTTGAAAGATGCCTCAGAGAGTCAGGACAGAAGGACGGGACCATTTTTACAGGTCAGTGTCCCTGCACTGGGGCACTGGGACCCACATAGACCACAGGATGATCTAAGCTGTTAGCTACACCCACACCTCTTCCAGCAGAAACACAGCTTTCCTAGTTGGTCTCCCATCCAACTACTAGCTAAAAACCTCATCAAAGGATCCTGAGACTCTTCAGGGGGGATGTGTTTGTGCTCCTGAAGAGCAGTTCTCTGTGCTGCTTCTGAAATGTGATCGTCAGTCTGCAGGCTTCTCTTGCATTTATTGACAACTGGAGATAAATTAAATTCCCTTTGTGTGTGAACATACTTAGCCAATAAACCTGATTCTGATACCAAAGAGGAAAGACCTGGAGCCTGGAGAATTAGCTACTCTCCAAATGGTTGTATGTTGAATGTGCTTCATTTGTAGACTTGCAGAGCAGTGTCTATGCTGCAGAACCCGTGAAGCTCACATAGATGAAATGGAGGAATGCAGTGATGTTCAGAGGGTCACTCAGAGGGGCTATGAGTGCAGATGGTGCTGGTCCCTCTCTTTTTCTGATGTGTGCCTCTCAGTGTCTCCTTCTCACCATCTTCCTCTGCCATGTCTCCTGCAGGACTGTCTGATTCTGGAGAAGAACAGCCTTTCCCATCCAATCTGCTCATTCCAGGATGACTTTCAGGAGTTTGAAATGATTGACGACGATGATGACGATGATGATGAGGGCAATGACGAGGATGAGGATGATGAAGAGGAGGAGGACCTTGAGGCTCCTCCCTCTCCTTCGGCCTCCACACCAGGTTCTCCAACTGCAGGCATACTGCAGAAAAGCCGGCCCACCACCCTGAACCTGTTCTCTACTGTCACTCAGGTGTGTATTGCTCTGTGTCTGCTGGTGCCCTTGTGCCCCCCGCCCTGGTCCTGTCCCCCCCTCAGCTGGAGAGCTGGCTCATTCAGTAAGTGCTGCTAGTGATGCTGACTCCACCATCTCTTCTCAGGATTCCTTGAACAACAACTGCGGTGTCTCTCCACGCAAGGCGAGCTGGCAGGAATCCCTGGGCAGGCCTGCCTCTCATGGTGAGTAGTGAGCATGATGGTCAAAAAAATTAGTGCAGATCTGGTCTACGTTTTATGCCCAACGGCAGATATCTTAACTTACACAACTTGTATATGCATTGACATTGGGATAAAAATATCTGCCTTTGGTCTGCTTTTAGTCTCTTTTTAATCCATGTTTAGTCTGCATTTAGTGTATTGGTCTATCTTAGGCTTTCATTCTGAAGTTTGCATTGCATCATCTTTTTGATGCTGTACTCTGAAGATGACTCTTATGAGTCCTTCTTGCCTCTGCCCTTGTGTCATCTTAGGTTCAGAATGATGGATCTCATGGCACTCTGTCACATGGTGGTGGGGGGGGGGTGATCTTTCTAGTGCAGTTAATTGAACGACTGTTTGTGTTTATGATGTTTTGCTTTGGTTTGTGAAGTCCCTCAATGAGACACGGTCTTCCTCTAATTACCGTAGGATGTTTGTCCCCAAATCATTCATGCCACGAGGACGGCACCCACGTCCAGGGCCAGTGTGCAGCCGTGCCTGGTGTGGGGTCCCAAAGCAAAGGTACACCCCCAAATCAGTGTGCGGAAACTGGGCATACACGGTCGCCCCTCAAGCCCCTCCTGTACGACTATGAGGGCAACAGACGGGAAAGGCCAGAATACGGTAAAATAACACCTGACCCGCCCATGGAAGATCACAACATGAGCATTCTAGCATCTGCGCCATCTCCACTGTATTCCCCTTTCCCTAACAGCCGGATGTCCCCTAAACACTGTCTTTCTCCAACAGGGTCGTTTGGTCAACATAAAATGTCCAGCAGCTCCGATGCTGAGGAGGAGGTCGGTGCTGATGCTGTCTGCCCAGACGCAGACGTCTTGCCCACTGATGACCTGTCTCAGTGCTCTGATGCTGGAGCTGAGCAGGACCTGAGCAGTGACTGTGCCGAGAGGTCACCAGGTCACACTAGACAGGCTAATGTCACGTACACGGTCACCAGTGAGTTAGCCATGGACCCAGATCTAGAGAATGACATCACTTTAGACGTCACCAGCAGGTGCCTCTCCTCCACGGCGTTGGCTTACAGTCAGGCTGGAACTCCCCTGTCTGACGAGGAGCTTGACAAAGATTTTGAGGTAGACTTTACAAACAAAGAAGGCTATGATGGCTATAAAGAGACAGAAGCTTCATCTTACGTAGAGTTCCCTCCTATTGAGCCTTGTGAACCAGCATCTTTCTCCAGTTATGACTCTTCCTCCATCCCATCTGATGGAGACCTACCAGTAGTCCCATATGAACAGGGTCTGGACCCTCAAAGCCACCCATCCACTGGCTCCAGTGACACCAACTCTCCATCGTCAGACCCGGGCATTGCCGACATGAATAGCAAAGGCTGCAAGCGATATGCTCCATCGGGCCACAACAGCGATAACCTCAGCTCCCCAGGATCAGAGTCAGATGTTGATGGTGAACTGGAGGCCGCCTTCCATTATGGGGGACCTCTGGTCAATCACATGATCTCCTCCATCTCTGAGACAGAGCTGGACCTGACCAGCGAGAGCAGCAGTGGTCGCTCGTCGCATCTTACTAACTCCATCGAGGAGGCCAGTTCACTAACTTCTGACCAGGACCTGGAGGCAGAGCTGGAGCAAGAAGGTGGACTTGTGGGTATCAAGGCATCCCTTCTCCTGGGGCAGCCTGAAGCTATCAAAGAAGCCTCGCCAAGCTCTGAGTCAGGGAACTTGAGAAATCTTGTTGAGGACCAGCTGCTGATGGGCATGGAAGGTGCTGATGGTGCGCATGCCATTCAGGCAGACAAAATGGAACCAGCTGCAGACCAGAGCGAGAAGAGTCCCTCCAGGCAGCTGGTCCTGGAAATTGAGCCAGATCACTGCTTAGATAGCATCAAGAGGTCCTTCTACCTACCTGTAGCGTCCAAACTTATGCCTGCTGTAGATGACAGTGAGTGTGACTCTGAATCAGAGTCAGAGGCTGATATTAGTGAGAATTCGGATTCCCCCTGGCTCCTTAGTAACCTTGTCAACAAAATGATTTCCGAGGGTTCCTACCCTATCAGTTGCCCAGAGGAGTGCTTCACAAGTTCTGCCTCCATCTCTGACACATCTCCCATGTCAGGCCTAGAGACAAATGCTTTTAATGAGCCTTTAGTCAGCCTACAACAAGAAATGAAATCAAACGGTGACAAGCTGGTAAAGGAAACAAAGAAAAGCCCAAGTTTACACACAGGGATAGATATAGAGGAGCACCTTGCAGAAGATGACAAGGAGGTGACCTCTGAATACAATGTAAGCCCAGTGGGAAGCTACAGCTCGGGAGTGTCTCTGTATCTGAGTAACCCAGCTAGTGACACAATCACCCCCATCTTCATGGATCAAATCAACAGGACATCTAGTCAAGGATCAGATATGGTGGATTCAGACCAGTTTCCTTCTAAGGCTTCCGCAGCTGTTCCAAGATTTGTGAAAAATCAGAAGGAAGCAGAATCATGTTCCAAAAGTGAGCAAATGGAGACAAAAGAGTTTACAGCCTTGTATCTGAGCACGTGTGTGGATGGTCTGTGTGACGGGCAGCAGAAAGAGCAGGAGGACACAGGCTCACTCTTGACAGAGTTTAAGGACATTCTGTCTCTGGACATCTCCACTGCTCAGACTAACCATTGCTTCAGCCTGACCTACTCCACTGCGAAAGATGACGACTCCCTGCAGGAGTCACTCCAGTGGTCCCCATATGGCCAGGCTTACCTGAACAGCCCCCGCCCTGTCGGCGAGAGCGAGGGGGAGGCTCCATCACCAATGGATGCTCCGAGAGCAAGGCTGGTGGACGAATCGCTGGCCTATGACACAATGAAGTACACGCTGGTGGTTGACGAGAAAGCCACATTGGAGCTGGTGAGCCTGCGGAGATGCACGTCCGTCTTGAGTGATGACTCCGACCTCTCCACACTCTGTGAGGACGACTGCCCCATCAGTGGAGATCCAGAGCTCTGTGACACCCCTGAGGACTCCTCCCCAGAGGAGGATCTGCCATTCTCCAAGAAGTTCCTCAATGTCTTCGTCAACAACACCTCACGATCCAGCAGTAAGTATAGAAACCAGCTAAAAAGTACAATTTCCTTAAACTTTGCTTAAAAATTCCAATCACACTGACTCTCTGCACTTTGCTTTACATCACCCAGGTTTTCAGACCTGCTGACAGACCACGTTATCTTCTGGTAGACCCAGGCTTTAATTGCCTGTCACTTTGACTTGTAGTCTCTATCATGAGCTATGCAGTAGGAAAAACACATACCCGCAAAAGATGACGACATATATAGTTATGTATAGTTATATACAGAACCTATGCTTCAGTGCAGGTAATGCCTTTACATTCATTCAGTCGTAGATTTTATTAGGTTTTGGCACTAATACATGCACCAATGTATAGGAAAAAAAACTTAAAACACTGTGCTCTGCCTAGTCAGATGATTGATACCATCAGATCATAGACAAAGCAGTGTTATCAGAATAATAAGAATCGCTCTGAACTCTGATGGCTTGTGTTCTTATTAGAGCTTCAACACAAACATTTCTGCACTAAGCTGATGAAGTTCGGATTCTATCTTCATTATTTTGATTAATAAATGTGCCACATAATCCTATTGCCATTGGCATAGGAACAGTTGCACCTAGGCCAAGATGCTATCTTGCTAGCAAGGCTTAACTCAGGACTTTAGCTGTTTTTAAAGGAACAAAAATTGCCTGATGCTGAGGAACATTTTTGTACCATTGGGGTTACATTAATGTTGTTTGTACCTTAGGGAACAAAACTGTACCAGAGCTGTACCCTTTATTCTGAGTGTATTTTAATAAATAAATAATGAATCATAAGTAGGTTATACAGTAATACATAATTAGGCCGAGATAAATGAATCAAAATGACAGTAGCATCTTCTTGCAGGCTGTGATTAGAGGGCAGTATTCGGGGTTAAATCCAAGCAGCCATGTCCCGTCTGTCATGTCCCTGACAGCTAAATAATCTGTGCCTCGCATATAGGAAATGTGACAGGGAAATGTTAGCAGCTGACATTAGCTAGCTTGCTGATCCATGTAGAACTGCTAACTCGCTTGGTCCAAGTAGTCTGACGTTGGTTTGTTGTGCTTTGCCCTCCTTTTAAAAGATTTCCGCGTTGCATTGTGGGATGCAGTAGGAAAGGTAGACTGGTCTTCTGCATACTGGTGATATTTTCAAAATCAGTATGACGTCTCTTTGGCGTACTGCAGATGTCATATTTTTCACATACTGCATACGACATACTACTTTTAGGTCTAAATCAGTATATACTAGTAGTATAGTATGTGGCCTCAAAAATGTTTACTTTTGAGCTCTGTAAAACTGCTTCCCAAAACAATGACAAGACAAGAAGATGAGGCATGGGAATGTTCTGTCTGCTGGGCTACAGGATGCTTTCCCTTACTGCACAGGTACCGAGTCCTTTGCCGTCTTCTCCTGCACCATCAACGGGAAGGAAAGGGAGCAGACACACCGGGCTGTCTTCAGGTGAGTCTCCACCCAGCCTCAATCTCAGTTTGTACGACTTTTAGGGAACAAACGTCAGGAAACAAACAACCGGACACGTAGGAGTGAAAATAAGTTGGAATTGAGTGACGACACCTCAGATTGTGACTTACTTGCTCTGTCCTCATCAGAATTTAGCCGAAATGGGTCTGGATGGTCCAGCACTTATGAGTGTGATGCAATAACTACAACAAAATGAATCACGGGTGGCCTGCTTTGGTGCCTTCAAGCATGAGGAATGATTGGATTGCTGTGAGGGTCCTGATTGGAGCCGTGACGGACTTTGAAGCTGGTCTAATCTCATTATTCCAGCTCTGCTCTGAGTGGGCTCTGCATCGTCATGCGGAGGAGAGATGTGGTGTGGCAGAACGAGGGCAGTGTCTCTTAGGGAAGTCTAGTTTGTGTTTAAGGCCAGGCCACCGGTGAAGGACGGACAAGATAGCCCTTCAGAGCGTCGTGTCACACGCTGGCACCCACACAGAGCTGTACCTCTTTGAGGACACACCATACCCCCTCAGGTTCATCCCCAGGCACGCGGACGAGCTTGAGCTGGACATAGACGATCCCTTGTTTGTGGAGGAAGAGGAGGATGACCACTGGTACAGGGGCTACAACATGCGTACAGGCGAGAGGGGGGTCTTCCCTGCCTACTACGCTCATCAGGTCGTGAGCCACGTGAGGGAGATGCTGGGTAAGACCTTTTAAAGAAGCAGGTCCTTTAGCCTTTTCCTGAAGGACTGTCTGTGCGCTGAGACGAAGCGAGATGACTGTAAACGTGCCTGTTTGTAACAGCATGGCCGGCTAACTGTGGCTCCTTAGGGCTGAAGAGGAACACGGCCTGGGTGGAGAGCTTCTGTGTGCAGTTCCTTGGATCAGTGGAGGTGCCCTATCACCAAGGCAACGGGATTCTGTGCGCAGCCATGCAGAAGGTACAGCAACCGCCCCCTCCGTTCAAAAACGCACCTCCCTTCTGTGGGACTGGCTTTGCGTCAGAGTGTCACAGCGACCGCGGCAATCGGCCCATCTGCTCCCAGAATGTGGAAGCGTGACCGGATGCTGGTGTCATGTGACGCGCTCTGTCGCACACGCTAGGGGTTAGCTGGTCCCTCAGTCCCGCCGGCACATGAAGGACACAGTAGACTCGTTTATTTTAGGTTAAATGTTTGGTGAAGCTTTACATTAACTGCACCTTCATAATGCATTCATAGAGAAGCCTGAAGTATCCCTTAACATGTCTTAAAGTGTTGCATTCATAATACTTTGAATGAAAAAAAAATACGACAGCTTTAATATACATTTATAACAAACATGCAATTACACAATACAATAATAATGTTTGCTATTAATGTGCACTATATGGAGAAAAGTTTTGGAACACCAGCCAGTCCAACATCTCACTCTAAATCAAAGGGTATTAATATGAAGCTGAGTGACCCTTAGCTGCTATAATAGCCTGTAGTCCTCTGGGGGGGCTTTCCATTAGGTGCTGGGACATGC
>JAODJU010000062.1:32711783-32731070 GCA_026776725.1 Gnathonemus echidnorhynchus | reverse complement strand
AAGAGTATCCGCTGGTGTGACGGCGTGACTCAGTCAGGCCTCCATAGAGTGTGGTCTCGGTCAGGCCCACCAAAGAGTATCCGCTGGTGTGACGGCGTGACTCAGTCAGGCCTCCATAGAGTGTGGTCTCGGTCAGGCCCACCAAAGAGTATCCGCTGGTGTGACGGCGTGACTCAGTCAGGCCTCCATAGAGTGTGGTCTCGGTCAGGCCCACCAAAGAGCGTCCGCTGGTTCTTCTGGATGGGGGCTTGCTCAGGGACCCAATGGTGATGTCATTCTGCCTACCCTAGTTTGAACTGATGACCTTTTAATCAGAGGCATAGCATCCTAATCCAATGAGCCACACAGCGCCCCCTGTATCGGCATACATGCATTGCACTGTACAGCATGTGTAATTACTGAACTATTCTCTGCATATAAAGGCAAGATCGTGGTAATTATCCTGGAAGATGTTACGCTTCTCTGGTTTTCTTTTATGAAAAAGTACAGCCCGTTGGCATCCAGCTGTGTCCATCTGGAGCAGAGTTCACTCTTGTTAATGTTGCCTTTATACTTGCTCTGGCTGTGGGGTAATGAGTCCTCGTCACCATGGAGACCCTTAGCATATAACATGAAGCTTCTTTCTTCCAGTCCTCTGAGTCGGCAGGACTTGGCGTTACCAGCTGAAGCTGTCATGCATGACGCCCCGGAACGTGCCGGCTCTTCCTTTTGCAGGAGGGTCCCATGCCTGTGGGTCTGTGTGTCTGAAGGCGACATCCCTCGTGGGAGGGGGGCATCCCTCTTGGCAGTCCCAGCATGAATGGCCCTGCCTCATCTTTGCGTTTCCCCTGCTGAGCTCTCGGGTTTCCCTCAGCAGAGTCTGTACACAGTGATTAAAGCTGAGTCTGAACGCTAAGGAAAGAGCTGGATGGGTTCGTAAGGCGAGCTCCACTATGTGGGACAGGGACTGGAGGAGTGACCAGGACCCATGCGGCTGGGCCACACCTTGATCCGAACCTCCACTTCACCTCACCATGGAAATGCTTCTTAGCTGTAGAGAAGAGCCCAGCGATCAGGCTGACATTTACAAACCAACACCTGTCCAGATGTCTCCTGCTGGATGAATTCTTAATTCGCTGAGGGTGTGATTGGCTGCCCTCAGATAAACCCCCCCCTCCCCCCGTGCTCTATATTACCAGACTTCCATGTGAAAGTGGCCAAACACACAGATGACAGACGATTACAAAGTGCGTCAGATCTCCGCTCTGGGGGTGCAGTCCTTCAGTCCCCAGGCAGCCTCAGTAATCTCCTTACTGCTCAGTGCCGGTCAGTTACAAACAATGGATCCATTTCCTGCCTGTTCAGTATTTGTGCTTATTCACCAAAGCTGGCCGAGGTGACAGAGCTTCTGTTCATAATAAATGTGGATGGTGGTTTAGCAAAGAGACGATGTTTAGACCTACAAAGCTTCACTCCCCCCACAGACAGATACAGGCTGACTCTGAGGTTTGGCTCAATGTAATGTTTCCATACTGAAACCTCAGTGGATATCAGATCTCACCTACTACCATCACAGGAGGACACATTTACCTTCAGCAGACGCTTTTATCAAAGGTGACATACAATTGAGAAAGCTTGGTTAGATAGTCATAGAGCTATCGTGGGTTAAGGGCTTTGCTCAAGGATCCATTGGTGATTTGAACCAGCAGCCTAATGATCACAAGCACAGCATCCTAACCTTCTGAGCTGCACAGCATCGCCTGGATCTGTCAGAACCTCCTTTTATCACCACATTTCTTTCCTTTGCCATGATGTGCCTAAGAATCGAGCAGGTGGTGTTGTGCTTGTAGGGGTGTCTTACTGGTCATTGCTGGTCACAGGCTGCTGGTGTGGTCATAGCATCGGCCTCTGGTATGGAGGGTGTCACAGGCCCTCCTAAACCATAAGGCAAGGTCTGACATCACACTCGTATCAGCGTCACCGTGCCTGCTGTCAGCCACATGCCTCTGACTCTCACATAATCCTGGTCACTCAGTCGCTCCGTCCATCAGATTTGGGGGCTTTGGCTCATGACGCATTGATCAGCTTCTGGCTGTGCTGCATTTTTCTCCAGCTTGTGTCCGTGTGTAGCAGGGCACACAGCCAATGTGAGGGGGAGTGCTGGGGCATTATTCTAATGCAGGTTCTAATCAGCTGCTGTTAGGACAGGAAGTCACCCACAGGAGTGACCCTCCACCCCGCCCGTCACTTAAAGTCATCCCTCTCATTTGATCCGAAGTTTGAGCTTCGCCACCCGCCGGTGAGTTTGAGCAACATGGTTATGCAGCTGATTTCTTAGCAACCACAGGAGGGGGTCGGAGGCTGCAGGTGAAAGTGGCCATCCGTGTTTGCGTAGGTGGAGGCCAGTGTCAGTGTGAGGAGGGCCAGTGTCAGTGTGAGGAGGGCCAGTGTCAGTGTGAGGAGGCCCGTGTCAGTGTGAGGAGGGCCAGTGTCAGTGTGAGGAGGCCAGTGTCAGTGTGAGGGCAGGAGGCTTACAGCTGTCAGGAGACCCAGTGCCTAGTATGGCGGCTTCCTTCAGTCCTTCACGGTGCTTCTTCACACACGATCCATTAGCCAGGGCAGCCTGTGATGGCGTTCTCTCTGGTGCAGGAGGATGAACGCCATGGTGACCATGTCCTGTGGTTACCGGAACATCTGTCAGGTCTAGCAGTGCTGCTGGAGACTGTGTGGAGCAGGTCCAAACCCCTCTGCTGCTCCATGGAAGGTTGAGAGCCCACCAGGTGTGTATGGCTTTACGAGCAGCAGGTGTCTGACTTGGCTGGATGAAGCCCTTGGGTGTAGAGGAGCCTTAACTGGGGCTGAGAGGGTAATGTAACCTGAAAGGCCTCGTGCAGGTGTGTAGGTACACTAGCTGTCATTACCCCCTAATCACATGACCTGACACAGAACAGTGAGCCTAGATCAGGTTCTGGCTGCACACTGGACTGTAGAGTATCTCTGAAAGGCAGCAGCTATCAGCTCTGAGCTCTGCTCATCTCAATACCACCTCATAAAGGATACAGTAATTATTTCAAATTAAGACTTTGATTATAAATGATTTGTAAACATGAACTTCACCATAGCTTTAGTGCTTATAGGGGAACATGATGAAAATCCCTGTTTATCTTCCGAAAGACAGACAGTCAGCTGCTTGTTCCCCTTTGGGAGCAGCGTCTGATCAAAGCTCTTGGAGTGATACCACTGTCCGTGTTTTGGACTTGAAAGGCTTTTGCATCCAATTTAAAATTCAAACTGCCGTAACTTAATAAATCACACTGCTGGTTTGGCGAGAAGTCGGGAGGCTGCATAAAGTATGTAAATGTATGAAAGTGCCACGCCGGCCTGAACGCAGGCGGCGCCCTGTGCCACGCCGGCCTGAACGCAGTCAGCGCCCTGTGCCACGCCAGCCTTGTCCCATTCTAACATTCTTGAATCTACCTGCAAAGATGCATTTGCTGCAGGGACCCAAACCTGTTGATTTTTTTAACTACGTTGTTCCCCAGGCCTCAAAAAGCAGGTGAAATAGGACCTCTTTAGCATGGCTAATCTGGGAGGCCGTCGATGAAAAGCGACATCATGCTTTCACCTCAGAGGCCCAATAGTGCGTCTGGCACTATCAGATGCAAACAGGTGGGTTGTGTTTCTCTCATGGAAGTAATTTTGGTTCAGCAGAAATGTGGACCATCTGGGGGTCCTCGAGGACTGGTTTGATAAACACTGATATAATAAAGGCAGCCCTGCCTTTGCCCCTCGGCCACTCGAGGTTAAACATGCCAACCGCGTGTGCACGGCACCTCGGGGTGAGTAATGGACCCTGTGGACCGGACCAGGCCGTCCGTCTGGTGTGGATGTATTATTCCTAAAGTGGCTCAGAAGTTTCCAGAGTGTTGACCTACTTGCAGACTGTTTAACTGTGGGCATATGCATTATAGGGGCAGGGGGGCCGGGTCTGGGGCTGGTTTGTATTTCGAGGTGGTCTGTGTCTGGAATGAGGGTGGTCTGTATTTGGGAGGGTGGTCTGCCCCACCGCCTGCATGCTCAGATGCTCCGTGGCGGGTGGAGAGCCCGCCTGGCTGCACATGTAGCGACACAGACACCCGCAGCAGTAAAGTGGCCCGATTATCCAGTGAGGCCCAAAATTAAGTTTGGGTCCATCATAAATGACAGCGACGCAGCTGTCCTGGACTGCTGGGGAGAGGGGGTGATGAGTGGGTGGTGAGGGGGTGAGTGGGGGGAGGGGGCACTAAAAATGCCAAAAATCTTCTATTTTGTTTGGTTACTTATGATGAATGTTAGGGCTGTGTATGGTGTGTGTGTGTGTGTGTGTGTGTGTGTGATCCCTTACACACAAACAGATCACATATTCCCTGTGCGTCTATACACAGCTGATGTTTTGGCTCTGTGTGACTGCAGTTATCTACGTTAGGAAATGTTTCGTTTGAGCGACACTTCAGTAAAGTATTTTTACGCGGAGTATACCTGGAGCTGAGGGGTTCTGCTCTCTGCTGTCAGCCATGAATAAACCCAAGCGCTTGCACCAGTGAGGAAGGTGAGCTTTTTAAGGTTCAGGTGTTTATCTGCAGACCCAGCCAGGCCTCCCAGCGTCCCTCGTCGGCTGATTGAAGGCTCCTGTTCCCCCAACAAACCATATGTTGTTTATTGCGGCCACCCGTGTGCAAGTTTAAACACGTTCAATATAAAAATTCTGCTTTGCTGGCATTTTCCTAAAATAGCTTCACAGAAGTAGCAGCACAACGGGATCTGAGTGCATCTCCAGGGTCTGACCATAGGGAGGGTCCTGTGAGTGAGCCAGGGGGGGGTGCTGTGCGACTCAGCAGGTAAGGCTTCTGTGCCTGTGATCGGAAGATCGCCAGTTCAAATCTCAAAAATCCGGCAGAATAGTCACATTTCCATTGGATCATTGAGCAGGGCCTTTTTCCTACCGGGGGGGCTGCATCGATGACTAACCCTGCACTCAGACCTCTGGCTTCAGTCTTACCTCTAAATGTGTGCCTCATAGGATGCCCCATGATGGGATATGTGACAGCTCGCATATTCTAATGTACCTATGTAATGGACCTATGTAATGTACCTATGTAATGTGCCTGTGTAATGGACCTATGTAATGTGCCTATGTAATGGACCTATGTTCATGCTCATGCAAATGGCTGATGAAGCTTGATTTCATTTTCAATGCACATGCATGAAGCCAAAAGGTGCCCAGATGGTCACAGCATGTTTCCTGGAGCTTGTTGAAAGTCCAGGAGGGGAAGTGTTAAAACGAGGAGAGGGCGCGCACACCCAGACCCTTACAGCAAAGGAATTATGGGAAGCTTCAGGGATGAATCGGTGTGAGCTCAGGATGCAGCCAGACGCAGCGTTGGATGGCCACGATCCGTACCGGCGCCTGAAATAGTTGCCTTCTGAAGCTACCTTCCGTATCAGGAGGACAACAGGAAATCACGCTGGCGTTTCCACTCAGAGGCGACACAGGTAGTCTCAGATCTTCCTATGTGAGTCGGAAGGTGTCTTAAAGAGCGCGGGCACCAAACGAGCAGCTAATTTCAGGTATCGATTTGACGAGGCCGCAGGAAAAGCAGTCAGTGACGTCTCACTCCCAAACCATCAGCCGTTTGCACGTAAAATGATCAGCAGCAAGCTGCGAGTTCTGGTGTCTGGTGAGATCTGACCCGTGTTCAGATGGGACCTGCGTTCTGTTGGGTGTCCCTTAAGGAGTCCCTCCCTCCAGCCAGCGTGACGCTCCGCTCCGTGCTGAGCATCTACTGAGGGTAGCATCCTCCACAGCATGGTTTGTGTGCAGCTGAATCCTTAGAGGAGGAGCTCATGTCCTGAATGGTGTACACCACAAGCTTCTGTCTCACGCAGGGATCACTCAGAATTAAGCTCTATTCCGGAGTGTTCATCCCATCATCTTTCTTTTAATTTAATACAGTGTTATTTTATTTACCGCCATTGGCTGCTGAGTGCACCCTGATATTTACCATCACAGGGTTGAAGATCCAGGAAGGATCACAGGAGCCTCTGTGTGAGCGTATCCGACATGGAGTTAGAGACCATTGGAGCAGAAAGGCAGGGAGAATGTCTTGGTGGAGGGGGCTTGACCTTTAACCCCCACCCACAGCTTCACACCTGCCCTCTCTGCCCTGTCGCCATGCAGTAGTAGGTCAGAGTAACTTTTTGATTCACAGCTTCCCCTGAAAGATCGACACTCTGACCGTAAGCGGGTTTCCCCTGCATGAGATGATAAGATGATATGAGACTTGGGCAGACACACACGTTCCGGTGATGGTCCCCTCTCCAGATCCCAGGTTATCTCTGCAGTGGCCTCCTGGATAGGATGCGGGCTGCATCCGGGATGCTGGGAGATGATGGATGGCGTGCATTACTCTGGCGGCAGCGCGGCGAGCTCCAGCACGCCCTGTAGGCGGAGGACGGGGGACCAGGCGGATGCGAGCCAGCAGGAGGTGGAGGATTTGGCTGCATGTGGACCCCCCTGTGCTCAGGCCGTGTTCAAATACTTGCAGTCAGCATCTTCTGTCCACATCTGCAGCATCCCGATTAATTAAACAGGCCCTTAAAGATGCATTATGCAAATGAACAAGTTACCCTTGTGAAGGACAGAGGAGCTTGAAGGACAGGATTGGAAAGGAGGATGCAGAAGACAAGATGAGACCAGGGTGGTTCTCATCCAGGATCAGGCCGTACACTGTGTCTCTCCTTCCTGCAGAGTGTCTGCATCCAGGCTTCACTCCTCACTGAAGTGTGGGTGATTCCAGGGATGGAATCGAGAGCAGAGGCTTGGCGTGAGAGACACCATGCATTTGTGACCGGACCGGGGTCAGACCACCTAAAGTTGGGGTAAAATCCATGCATAAGACCAACAGGCTCATTAGAGTGCTAAGTGAGGGGGGGGTGTCCTCTCTGGGGGCTCTCAGCCCCCAGCACCCCAGGATTGCTTTGGAAGCAGCTTTCCTCAGTGACCTGTCTGCTGGTTACAATCTGGGCCTCAGTAGTCAGCCAGCGTGTCGCACAGAAGTCGCTGCACGTCACTGACATCGGGGCTCAGAGAGTGAGGCCCTTAACCCCCCCGAAAAAGCATATTCCTACGGAGCTGCACCTGTACTTGTACAAATGGCAAATAAAGCTTGATCTCTCTTCATTTTTCATCTTCAGAAGTCATTTTGCAAAGCATTTAAGGCCAAAATCACTGTTACCTGCTTCAGGAGCCGTGTGTCCTCTAGCCATGAGCAGAAGGGAAGTCAGACAGGGGATGAGGCCACCGTCACGGCGATGGGACAGCGCGGCTGGTAGCCATGATGTGGGTCTGCTTTCTCCTGTGCCTTCAGCTGAAGGCTAAATTATGGGCCATAACAGAATCCCTGTTTAAATTTGCCTTTGTGGGAATTTTACAAGGCTGCAGTAGAAGAATATCAGAGAGTAAGTAAGGCTGACCCAGTCCCAGCACTTACAGGCCTTTACATTATCTTCGTGTTTATACCTTTGCTATTGGTTCTTGAAGCCTGCAGTCATCTTCACATGCTGATTACATCATGATGGATTACCTGTCTAAACCCGAGCCCCCCCCCCCCCCCCCACATGCTCTTTGGAGCTCAGCCTTGCTGAGATGTTTGACGGTCAATATTGGGAAAGGGTTGAAGGCCCCCCCAGAGCGTAATGCGTCTTTGTGGGTGAGTAATCTGTGCTCCTTTTAATTGAGGATGGCCATTGATTAATGGATTGCGTCACATTAATCAAATGACAGGGCCTGGCATCACTAGGTGCTGCTGTATGTTTCTCAGAAGAGAGCAGTTCAGCACCATTTTTCTGTTGGTATCATTCAGGGGGAGAACGGCTCACTCTGGGTGCTGGGTTCACAGTCACCCTACGTTGCCTGTGACGTTTCATGAAGGCCTCTGTAGACACCAAAAAACTACATGCTGAAAAAAAACACACCTACAGAGGGAGCCATGCCTGCTCTTGGAGGCTGTATGTTTGCCAGGGCTGAGGGGCCCTCAGAGCTGTCTCGAGAGCAGCTGCTTGTGGAGCACTCGGCTCTGACTCTGGGGTTGAGAACTTGAAGCTGTTCCTATTTCCTGGTCCTGTTCACCCTTCCCTGGTTAGTCACAGTTTCTCTGTGCTGGGGTCCTTCCCTGGTTAGTCACTGTTTCTCTGTGCTGGGGTCCTTCCCTGGTTCGTCACTGTATCTCTGTGCTGGGGTCCTTCCCTAGTTCATCACTGTATCTCTGTGCTGGGGTCCTTCCCTGGTTCGTCATTGTTTCTCTGTGCTGGGTTCCTTCCCTGGTTAGTCACTGTATCTCTGTGCTTGGGTCCTTCCCTAGTTAGTCACTGTTTCTCTGTGCTGGGGTCCTTCCCTGGTTCGTCACTGTTTCTCTGTGCTGGGGTCCTTCCCTGGTTCGTCACTGTATCTCTGTGCTGGGGTCCTTCCCTGGTTCGTCACTGTATCTCTGTGCTGGGGTCCTTCCCTGGTTAGTCACTGTTTCTCTGTGCTGGGGTTAGTCTGCACAGCTTAATGCTGTAGTAAATCTCCAGAGTGTGATGATGCCCCCTTATGTTTTTTATTTGTGTGTGTGTGTGTCTCTCTCTCCCCCTCTCTCCTGTGCTAACTTGTGCTTATCTCTCCCGCTGTGGCACAGAGACACGGGAGGACCGTACCAAACGCCTCTTCAGACACTACACCGTGGGCTCCTACGACACCTTCACCTCCTACAGGTATCCGTGTTCTTCTGTCGGACTGCCACCTGAAATTGGCAAATTGTTTTCTGATTTTATGCTTTTGTCTGTGATGGACCTTAAAAATCCACTACGCCCATCTGAATCCTTGGCACAGGCAGGTGGTGTTGGCGATGCATGTGTGTGTGTTTGTGGGCACGTGTGCTGTGCTCTGCTCTGATTGGTCCAGTGCTCGTGGGATGGCACTCTGCCCATGACCTTCCAAATGATAGCAGCGTTTGTTTGTCCTGTAATGGGCTCAGGCAGCTCTAGCAGCCTGTTTGCTTTGCTCACCCGCTGTGTCTGTTTATTGTGAGTGCCACGCAGCCGAAGCTGGGTGTGAGGCCCAGACCATGATGGCGAGCGGGACGGAGGCAGTGACCCTGCTGTTTCTTCACAAGCTTTAGGGTTTAGCATAAACACCTCCTGCCCTCTGACTCTGAGTCATGGATGTGCTCCAGTATGGGCCTGCATAGATCTACAACTCATTTGAACCCCTTGGTTTAGTACCAGGGTGACATGGCACTTGTAGTATATATCTGCCGCCATCTAGTGGTGGAAAATGGGGTTGCATGCAGAGATGCAGGGACTCCATGCTACTTGAGGCGAGGGGGGGAGGGTGGGCTTCACAGTGGGCCACTGGGGGATCAGCGCACACGCTGGGGTTAGGGGCGTCTCTGCATGAGAATCCCCAGGGTTTATTCATGCTGACCAACTAGCACTGATCCCCTACCACATGAAACAATGTTGGGGGGGGGGGGGGGGCTATACAGAAATAAACTGAATGGAAAATAAATTAAGGACACAGACTCTCTTCCCATTGACTAGAAAGACTTCAGATTACACTCTAGAGGGAGTGCTGTGAGTTTTCAGTCTCAGAGCCCTTTTTCATTGGACGCTCTGTCGACTCTCCCCGAGTTTAATCTGATTGCCCATCAGTGTCACAGAGACGTGTCTCATTAGCTGTGGTTTGGACCAACCTTTGGTCGCACACCTAAATCTGGCCCCTGGCTCACTGGGATGTCTTCTGACTTGGCCTCTTCTGCAAGAGTCTGTAGGGTCTGGTATTTGATTTGATAGCCCGCTGAGGCGAGGGGCTGCCGTATTGGGCTCCTTTTATTTCTCAGGAACTGCGGTTTTCTTGTGACCTTTCCAGCTCCGTGCACACTGTCTTCTGTTACTGCTCACCCAGCTGAGGGATGCGTCAGCAGCTCTCAGGTGAGCTGAGGAACTGCAGAGGAGTGGTTTGGGTCAGGCCCTCACCACTGGAAGCCACCTCTGAGCTGCTTTGGGCCAATAAAGCAGTGGGGTACATTTGTGCACATCCCCTCCAGTTTAATCTCCGGAAGCTCAGTGCCATCGTGTCTTCCTGTGTGACCGAGGTCAATAAGCCACGTGTTATGCCCAAAGAAGAACATGTTGTTTTTTTGCCTATTTTTTCCCCAGAGCTGGAAGGGGCTTGGGGGGGGGGGGGGCAGGTGTATAATTTGAGGAGTTACATTTTTCTCTGTAAAAATATGCACTTTTTCTCAGGTAATGCAAAAAGTTGAGGATTAGGCTTTCATTAATGTGGTAGTGCCTCTTATGTAGAGGAATAATTGAATGAACACATAGTTTTATTTGTCTAGTTGCGTCTGCTTAAGGTCGGCATTAGATCAGTTGACTCCCACTGATGACTGAGTTCTCAGGCACGGTGCTGCAGGCGCCTATAGAGGCCCGCAGGGCAGATTTCGGATGTCTCTGCTGAGCTGTGATGAAACGGGCCTTGAGGGTGATTCGTGTTGAGCTGTTGAGGAAATAAATAGATTTGCACTGGCCTATAATTCTCGGGCTGGGTCTGAGATCCCTCAACCTCGCCTGCCCTTCCCTGTGCCGCTGGGTCTGAGATCCCTCAGCCTCGCCTGCCCTTCCCTGTGCCGCTGGGTCTGAGATCCCTCAGCCTTGCCTGCCCTTCCCTGTGCTGCTGGGTCTGAGATCCCTCAGCCTTGCCTGCCCTTCCCTGTGCCGCTCCACCTGCCTCGTCTTCTTTGGCTGTGCATCTGAAGATAGTAGAATGATGCTGCTGGGCATCACAGGGGCGGACAGGAGTTGCACCATTTTGCATTTGGAATTACAGGAGCACTTGGATCGTGTCGTGATGTCAAACGCTTAGCTAAAATAACAACCTTAAGCTGTGAGTGATTATTCAGACACCCAGAGTGAGGCTGAAATTAGCCGCTAATTACAGGGCCATGGGATCAAACATGCTGTTCTGTCACAGGGACTGACTGCTGCTCCTACTGGTGCTGGTTAGTAGGTGCGGCTGCTGCTGGGCACTGCTGGCCCTTTTAGTTAGACGTTAGCCATTAGCACTGAGCTTTGCATGTACAGTAAGAGCCCTGCTCTTTTACCTTTGAGGGACGTGGATAGCAGAACAGGGAGTGAAAAGCAGAAGAGAGTGGACGCAGCTGGGGAACATGTCAGCCATTGCATCTGCATTGATTTATTTATATTTATTGCCTTCAAGGGGAACAAGGAACATCAGTGCAAACTAATGAGTGGAGATCACCCAGAAGCCCATTCCCCAAGCTAGTCCTTAGCTGGCCAGCTAACAGCTAGCAGAGTACTCAGAGCTGAGGCTTAGCAGATGCCCATTGCCAGTGCTGGTCTCCAGTAGGCTGGCTCATGGCTAACAGAGTACTCAGAGCTGAGGCTTAGCAGTAGCCCATTGCCAGTGCTGGTCTCCAGTAGGTTGGCTCATGGCTAACAGAGTACTCAGAGCTGAGGCTTAGCAGTAGCCCATTCCCCATGCTGGTCTCTAATGGGCCGGCTCCTGCTCAGTCCATCACAGCAGATGACAGGTGATTCACCCAGCCCTGCCTGTCCCGTTGGAGGAGGAGAGACAGTCATTATTCTGACCCTGTTATTTGGCTGATACATTACACTAAATGCAATTAAATACTGCATAATTGATTTATTTCATCATAGTCCAATTAAACTTCTTTTTTCCTTTATATACAGGCTACAATGAACACTGAAAGCTGGGAACAATCACTGTAATGAATCCCGATTATAATATGAGCACTGACATTCTAAGTCCACATTAGCATTTAGTTGCATGCTTATCATCTAATTGTGATTGAGGGAAATTGAAGTGATTGTTTTTCCGGTGCTTTTGTAATCGTGCTGGTTGATTAGGAGTGACTGCTGATGCGATACCCTGTGGATAACAACGTTTGAAGCGACGATGAACTGGCTTCTAACTTTCATGTGCCATAAATTATTCTAATGGTGTTTATTCATTTTCTCCGGCTACATTCCAGTGACATTCCATGTATAAAATGGCCAAAAGATCAGTGTTTTTTTCTATATGATCATACGTGTATTTGTGACATTTATATTGCATTTTTGTTAAAACTTTGGCTAAATTCCCAGGACTCCCAGGGCTAAGCAGCGTCCCCGGGCCCCTCTGAACATGACCCATCACACCTGTCGTTCCTTAGTCTTGTTGCATTACAAGAGGCTTGTTGTGGCAGTCATTTCCAGACTTGGGCTGTTACTTTTAAATGCTTTTTTCCTGTCAGAGTTCCTCTATTCTCAGTGCCTCCTTTTGCTGTAACATCTTACCTTCTTCGCCTCATTTCCTACTCATCCTCCCAGCATCCTTCATGCGAGTAACTCCCCTTCCTTTCAGTCTCTCGCCTCCTCTCTCTGTCTCGCATCGACTTCCCTCTTCCCCTCGTCATCGTCACCTTCCACCCCCTCCTCCAGTGAGTAATTTCTTTTGTGGAGTCCACTTCCTTCCCGCCAGAGACAGCTCCGTGAACTTCAGCAGATGGTTTGCGTGAGCAAGAGGGGGGGCACACCGGGGAGACCAAAGGGCAGCAGCGTGGAGTCATGATGCTGCGGATGCTACTGCTGTTACCGATCGGGGGGCAGGAGGGGACCATCCTGACGGGGTCATGGGCCACTGGCACTGGACTGGGGTAGAGAGGCGTGAGTGGGAGTGCTTGTCAAGCAAGCATGCGAGTGTGTTCCCGAGCTGTGTGCGCGTCTGTGAGTCGTGTGCGCATCTGTGAGTTGTGTGCGCATCTGTGAGTCGTGTGCGTGTCTGTGAGTCGTGTGCGTGTCTGTGAGTCGTGTGCGTGTCTGTGAGTCGTGTGCGTGTCTGTGAGTCGTGTGCGCTAGCCCGCTTGTCTTCGTCTCAGCTCTGAGTGACTTCTGTCTCTACCCTCGCTCTGTGTCCCTCTCCCCACTCTTTCCTCTACTTCTTCACCACACGGAGCGAACCTCTTTAAGCTGCTCGTTGAGCTGGGTGGGGGGGGGGGGTGCTCGCTGAGCTGGGGGGTGCTCACTGCCTTCCTAGCGCTCGCGTCGTGACCATTCTTTCCAGAGACTGCCCTTGGGCACCTGGGCATTACACTCCTTTCCAGATTGTTTCAGTAATGCAATGAAGCTCTCTGCTTCTTGAGGTGTTTTTTTTTTTTAAATAAAATCAAGAATACAGCTTCTATTGCATATTAATTTGCTAAGGGGGCTTAACATGTGGATAACATGTGGATAACATGTGGATAGTCACCCCGCTGAGGATGCCAGCTGTCACCTAGACCTGGCCACGGGCGAGATGAAAGGTGGACTGCCTGTGGACCGACTGCTGCACTCTCCTCCAAAGAGGGTGCTGACCTCTGACCTGCTGGCTCTGCTCTCTCTCCTCCTCAGTGATTACATCATTGAAGAGAAGAATGCCGTCCTCCAAAAGAAGGAGAATGAAGGCTTTGGATTCGTCCTACGTGGCGCTAAAGGTAAGACGCCTGGCATTCTGGGCATGCCTCTGTTTTCCGTTGATTGTTATTTATTCCAGTAGGAAGGTAGAGAACATTAACATGACATTAGCTAATTGTAATTAGCTACATTCTATGAACATTTGTCAATAATGAAGTTATACAGGCGTCTTTTGGCTCTTTCGGCACAGGCATTAACGCGAGTGCACATTGGTGAGCAGCAGAGATGGATAAAGGCTGAGGTTTAATGGCAGACAGAGCAGGCAGGGTTTCTCTTGGGGTCTTGGTGGGCTCACACAGCAGCTTGCATGCCTTGGGTGGCTGTGACTCGGGAGTGCCATCTCAGCTGCTGTTCCCCACAAAGTGCATACTTGCGGAGAAGAAAGGATAGGGTCATTCCTTCTCTGTGCATTTTTGAACATCCTACTGCAAGTTTTAATCACTGTCACTGTGACCTCAACAATCCATTTACACTTATTATTTTAAGCAGCACATGTGAGAGAGGAGACTTTGAAAGCCCCTGTGTGTGAGCTTACTGTAACCTGTCAGTCACAGCCTGACACACTCGCTTCATCCATTCATCTCCAGCCGCAAACACCATGAACATCTGTGGCTGCCATAGATAAAGTCATCTGAGACCTACATCTGTCTCCACAACAACCATCCTCAGTATGTATTTAAGACCCTTGTGTCTCCAGCTAAGGATAATTAGGCAGAGTGACAGCTTGAGAAGACCTCAACCACTTTGAACGGCTATAATTATTGTGGAACATTTGGCAGGTGCTTCCATGTCGAGGGCTCCAAAATTGCAATCTTGTTACAAAGTGCCATCTCGAAGGCAATGTCAGCCTGGGAGACATGCTGTGGAAAGAAGTAGCCTCCCAGCATGAGTGTAAACTGCAAGAAAGAGCAGGAAAGGTATTGTAGTGAAAGATTATCCGTATCTCTGAAGGGGATGCCGCGATTCTGTAAGAGCGGAAGGAATCCTGGCTCCGTGGGGCGTCCCGTATCTCTGAAGGGGTCGCCGTGTGATTCTGTACGAGCCGGAGGAGGCCGGGCTCCGTGGGGCATCCCGTATCTCTGAAGGGGACGCCGCGATTCTGTATGAGCCGGAGGAGGCCTGCCTCCGTGGGGCATCCCGTATCTCTGAAGGGGACGCCGTGTGATTCTGTACGAGCCGGAGGAGGCCGGGCTCCGTGGGGCGTCCCGTATCTCTGAATATAGAAATGCGTCCCCACATAGATGTGAATAAAAACTTGTGTGTGTGTGTGTGTGTGTGTGTGTGTGTGTGCATGCATGTGTGTGCTTGTTCACCCCATGTTTTCAGAAGTTTTTTTCAGTATGGATATGTAGTCTAACTGGATCAGCCTTTCCCTTGAGTCTGCTGTGCTTTCTGGCATCAAGTTCAGGAATCACGTTGTACAGCTTTTGGGATACCTCTGGTCATTCTCAGCTGTCTGCAGGTTCCACATGCTCACAGTGCAAATGGATTGTGCCGCCCTGCCTCTCGCTCTTCAGCACCCCTGCATCACATCTCCCACATTTCACATCTGTCTTTGTTGTTTCCTGTCTGATTGGACAAACTAAGGCCATTGTTGCTTGGAACTATATGGCACTGTGTGATTTCTTCACTCCTTAAGTATGTGATTCTCTGTGTCGGTAACTATAGTAACACCAGGCTGGCGCCTTGAAAGATTTCCCAGAAACAACACCAGCTCTGGGCACTAACTGTGTTCCAGACAATGGATGTGAGGGTCTAATTAGTGGGAAGACTCCATCCCTGAACGCCTCATTTGTCCGAAGGCTCCAACCTCAAAGCCCTCATTGGTGTGAAGGCTCCACCCATGAGGGCCTCGTTGGTGCAAAGGCTCCAACCTCGCAGCCCTCATTGGTGTGAAGGCTCCATCCCTGAGGGCCTCGTTGGTGCAAAGGCTCCATCCCTGAGGGCCTCGTTGGTGCAAAGGCTCCATCCTCGAGGCCCTCATTGGCGTGAAGGCTCCATCCCTGAGGGCCTTGTTGGTGCAAAGGCTCCATCCTCGAGGCCCTCATTGGTGTGAAGGCTCCATCCCTGAGGGCCTCGTTGGTGCAAAGGCTCCATCCTTGAGGCCCTCATTGGTGTAAAAGCTTCATCCCCGAGGGCCTCACTGATGTGAAGACACCATCCCCGAGGGCCTCACTGATGTGAAGACACCATCGCCGAGGGCCTCACTAGTGTGAAGGCCCAGGAAGGGCAGCACTCTCAAGCTGAGACCTTGTGGGTTTCAGGGTGTGATTGTTCTCACCTGAAATGAACCTGATACTTGAACTTGATATTGACTTAAACATTTGGATGCAGCATCTCTGCACCCGATTTTTGACTCTTCATATAAAGTTTATTTTGTGAAAGGTGTTGTCTTCTGCTGTTGTGTGGGAGGGGGTCTGCAGATTGGGAGGGGGTGTGCAGATTGGGAGGTTATCTCAGATTGGGAGGGGGTGTGCAGATTGGGAGGGGGTGTGCAGATTGGGAGGGGGTGTGCAGATTGGTAGGTGTATCTCTGTATTCATGCTGTTTGAGACTTTGGGTTGGCAGATGTGTCATCGCTGGCAGGAATGTTTTTCTGAGAATCTTCCAGAACACCCCTCTGCCAATTGTTACTGACAAGCATGCTTGTGTGCACTCTGTTGGCAGCGGAGACGCCCATCGAGGAGTTCACGCCCACGCCGGCCTTCCCTGCGCTCCAGTACCTGGAGTCCGTGGATGTGGAGGGCGTGGCCTGGAGGGCAGGCCTCCGCACAGGAGACTTCCTGATCGAGGTGAGGACCGCTGCTCGCTGCTGGCTCAGCCAAGAAAATGTCCGAAGCTGACTGGCATCGGTACTGAAGAACGTTCATGTCTGTCTTCAGTGCTGCATTCTGTTTTCTGTTACATATATATCATAAAATTATAAAGTAAATACAAAATTTAAAATTGTTGCACTGCTGTGTTAATACTGCTTGCATGTTCTGGGCCAATGCTGGAGTGGCTAATCAGGGTATAGAAGGAACCCCCCTCATCATGGCTGTTAAATTTTACGGCCCGACTAAAGTTGCGCATCCCTGGTCAATACCATCTCATACAGATAGGGTACCTGACTGCCTGGCAGCTCCAAACTGCCCTCCCCGCCACCGTGCTCTGTTTGGTAATCCCGAGACTTGGCATGTGTGCTCCATGTGACTTTACAGGAGTGTGCTTTGCTTGGAGACTGGCTGTTGCTATGGTAACACTGTCGCTGGCAGCACGCGGGCCCCTGGGTGCTAATGACGACACCCCTACTTGGGATGCTTTGGTATTTCCCAGGAGCCACAATGAGCTTTTAGAAAGACTTAGTTATGCCCAGCAGTTTAGCTTAGTGTAGTTCTGCCTTTGTCTGTCACATGGGCTTTCCTACCTCGTGTAGCATCTTGCCGGACTTGTTCTGTTTGCATGTGAGAGACATCTTAGACATTTAGCAGGTCGCCTGCAAACAGTCACAGCATGCCAAGCTCCAATCCTGTGGTACAACAGCGGAGCCCTGCTGTCCCATTCTGATTGGTCCACAGACATCCAATCTCCTGCCATCCTGACTCTGGCTGACCCCCGAATAAAATCATCACATATCTCAGTCAGTCTGTAGGGGGGCCCTGTCGTTGTAAGTGAGCCTGTGGGCTGTTCATTCCTCATACATTACATTTATTTTGCAGATGCTTTCAGCCAAAGCAGTATGATATTGAAAAATTAGCATGTGATAGTTATCAGAGGAGTTCAGGGTTAAGGGCTTTACTAAGGGGCCCAACAGTGACATCACTCTGGCAAGACTGGGACTTCCTGGCCTGCTGAGCCACATCCCGCCACCTGGTGCTCCTGCCTTGGTCCTCCAGGCCAATGGTGCCTAGACACCAAGGACACACAGACCAGTCCTGAGACTCTGCCCCTCTTCCATCCCTGCAGGTAAACGGAGTCAATGTGGTGAAGGTGGGCCACAAGCAGGTGGTCTCTCTGATCAGACAGGGAGGCAGCCACCTGCTCATGAAGGTGGTCTCAGTTACCCGCAAGCCTGAGTCAGAAGAGGTGGTCCGGAAGAAAGGCAAGTGTCCTTTGGGGAACATCTAACGCTGTGCAGAAGCATCTTTCCAGGAGCTGTTTTGTGCATCATGTGATGATGTGAGCCGGATGTGAATACCATTCTGGTTATTAGGCCCTCTATCATCAGGTCACTTGTGCTGACCTGCTTGTACAGTGGGACCGTTTCTTTCCTTAGATACAGTTGCTGGGCTTTGTTGTGCATTTTGTTTAAAATTCCAACTGGAACGTCCACTAAAGTCAGACTTCCAACTCAGAAAGTCAAAGGAACCTCTACAACCCGATCAGAGAATTCAAGATGGCTGATCTGTGCATCAACATCAAAAGCTGTAGTAGTTAACAGTAACATACTGCATTTCTATCTTGTTTGTGACTCATTAAATTGGTCACACATATAGTTCTGTCCAACCTCTGGGACGTGGTGTTTGTACGTCGGAGAAATATTGTCTTGTTATGAACTAATTCTGCTAACAATGGCTAACGATGAACCTGACAAACTGGTATTGCTTATGGCTCACCTTCCAAGTACTGAAGCGTCATTAACTCAGGTATGACGTCATTCCCAGCTCCAACTTGCAGCTTCCAAGGTAAATCGAAGGCAGCATTGCGCTTCACCCATGTCTCTGTTGTTCTGGAACATGGTGCATGCAATGCACAGTTACACCAATTTTGTCTCATGAGCTCCTGGTTGTTATGCCGATTTTGCTGATGTGGGGCCTCAGGAGAGAGTGTCACCACCTGTTGAATGCATACAGTGCCACCACACCAGAGGGTTGCTGGTTCGTTTCCCCTGTGTGTGCAGAGAAGGCCTGAGGGTAGGATGATATTCATAAAGATAGTTTATCAATTACACATCCACCTGTAGCTATTCTCCTGGCTCCTGGTTTAGAAAATACCTCTTTAATTTACATGGCTTTTTCATTCACAGTGTGAAGGCAGCCATGGCATAAACATGTAAAGGGGAGAGGTTGTGTTGGCTGTTGTCTTAGGGCTTTAATCAGCTGAATGGATTTTTGCATTGTGGCCCACTTTGCCCTGGGATTTGAACCAGCAACATTCTGATCACAAGCGCAGCATCCAAACTGGCTAAGCCCCCCCCCCGACAAGAGTACAGCATAGTGACCTAGGCCATGCCTCAGGGCAAGGTTGGGGCATTTTGAGGTTAGTCATATTCCAGGTCAATGGCAGGACCATGTACATGTTTATGGGCTGCATCGGAGGCAGACCATTTAGGGGAAAACTCTGACACCCCTGCAGACATGTGACAGGCGCTATTGGGGTGTCCTGGCTTTGCATCTTCAGTAATGGAGCCTTCTTCTCGTGCATGGCTTTGTCGAGGGAACAGTATGGAGTGTTTCGTTTGATCCAACAACCTGCACACTGCTTTACTGGTTTTGAGCTTGTTATAGATGCTAAAATATGAGAAGACCACCTTAATCCAGGCCGATAATGATGTTATCATGGTTGTGCCCAGCTTGTTCCTGGTGCAGTGAGAAATGGCACCTTGGTAAGCACCAGGCTGCCCATAAACGGTGCCCCCCCCCATCCCACTCGCATGCACGCACACATGTGGCTTTCCACCGCTCTCTCTGCTGTTCCACCCACCACTCAGCAGCAGAAATGAGGGGAGAACTCGGAGAGCTCCTGCAACTGAACCCCCCCCCCCCCCCCCCCCCCCCC
>JAODJU010000062.1:32682560-32700054 GCA_026776725.1 Gnathonemus echidnorhynchus | reverse complement strand
CCCATTCCGTCAGTGAATTCCGTTCAGGGTGCCCCCGAGAAAGACGATCGGCAATCAGATTGGGATGGGGTGCTACCAAGCTAGTTAGGTCTGAAACTACTGGGCTCCTCTACCCCCCCCCCCCCCACCATGCTGAGGAGAGGGGGGGGTTCTTTCTGAGCGAGTTCTGAAAGTAGGGATGTCCTGATTCTGGTCTTCTGCAAAGGTTTTCTCCTCCTCCTGTTCCTCCTCACCACCTCCTCCTACTCATCCACCTCCTTCTGCGCCTCCTGCCTTTGCACCATTCCCAAACCCCACGTCTGTCCTCCCCCCTTCTCGCTGCTTGTTTTAGAACAAATCTGGACAAAATCGTGTTTCCTCCCCAAGTTCCCATCTGTAAATAGAAAAAAAGAAAATTGCTTTTTTTAATTAATCACGAGCCATGTACATATAGTTTTCATATAATTTTTCTAAAAACAAAATATATGTATAATTATATATAAATATATATATGAATGTTTGCCATATATGCATCTCCTGTCAGAGTGTGAGAAGAATTCGTTCTTTCAATGAACTATGAATTAGGGGATGATTTGCACAAATCCAGGTGCTAACACAAAGCCATCCATCCATCATCGGGGTGCACAGACCCCGCTGTGCCCTGCCAGGCTCGCCTCTGCCCTGTGTGGGGGCTGCTCTCCCCTCCCCCGCTCTCCTGCAGCTTGTCTGTCCCCATATTTAACACGGTGTGTCTGTCTGTGTGCTCAGGTGCCCTATTGGATTGTCCGTTGGCCCCAACTCAGCTAGAGCCTGTCTGTCCAGGAACCCTCCATGTCCCGCACACACATCCCAATAATACCCTTCACCTGCGGGGCTGCTGGCTCTGCGCTGCCTCTTTAGCAATATCTACTAGCATGCAGGACCTCAGCAGAGTTGTGTGAGGCGCCCCCGTGTGGCAGGCCAACTGAACAACAGCAGTGGAGGCTGTTAGACAGCCTGTGGTCTTGGAGAACTCCATCGTCCACAGAAGGAAGGAGCAGCATCTCGTACACCACTTCTGATTTAAAATGTCAGGAGCTGGAGAGAAGGAACTGCTTCAGTATTCACAATATACATTTCTGCTCCTGACAACCATTTTAAGGTTTATTTTGTAATGCACTGTTGGTTTGACTTAAGATTTATTTGAGGTTAAATATGTCATGGAGTGATAACTGTGCCAAAAAGTATTTGCCTTTGTACGTCTTACATTTTTTGACATGTATTTGTTGCAATGAAACAGTGTGTAAGAGCTGTTAGGCTGTGCTGCCCCCTCCTGGCGATTTTGAGTACTGCTTACATTCGCTAAGATCATGACCATTCCTGCTGTGTGTGTACATGATTTTTTTAATGTATTCCTATATATTTTGACGATATGCCTGTGCAGGTAGTGGACAAAACAAAAACCATTAAACGGCCATATCACACATGTATACAGTTACACCGCTATCCCATGTATGTATGTAAAAGCTGCTTGTTCTAACTCCCACGAACATCCAAAGGGAATCTGGATGGTTCCGGTGGATCCGAATGTCTGCGAGCTGGGATCTGATGACCTCGGGCAGGGTGGAGTCGACTTGGACTGAAGGAGGAGAGATGCTGGTGGAGATGGATGTGGGGGCAGTCTGTAAAGAGTGTGGCTGCACCAAGTGTGGTTCCTCTGCAGGGAAGACTACGGCTCTCCTGAGATTGGGGGCTTGTAGTTTGGCTGCTGACATTCTGAGCTCAGCGCACGGCAACCCCACCCCCCCACGTGAGGCCCCACCCCCAGCCAAACGACAGTGTGACACGCTTCCCTCATGAAGCCGCACTGTCACATGATGCATGTCCAATGATGCGTCCTGCTTTCCAGGCTCAGCATTCTCCACTCCGCAGGTTGGCGTCCTCACCAGAGTCCCGTGTCCTCACTCCTTATCGCCATCAAACCGTATCCGTGAGACGGACCCACCTTGGACTCACAGGCACCACGCAGCGTCAGCTGCCTCAGCCCGGACGCGCCGTGTGGCCACGCCACCCAGTGACATTTTGTTGTTGTGAATTTCTTTGTTTGTCCACTACCTCTATATAAACACACTGCCTGCTTTTGTGGGGTTTTCATTAAGATACTGCTTCATATTCTGTGCACAGTATGACAGTATTGTTGGTTTACAGTACAGTAAGTTTTTAAAAAGGAATTTTAGTCTGGTGGCTTTTCCTGTTTGACTTCCACTGCTTTCCAGAAAGAGGAGATGGGAAGTATCCTCAGAAAGGAGAAATGCAGTTCAGATTCATGTTGTGTCTCTGGGATTTACGGCCATTCGAATAGCTTCACATTTTATTAATCGTGTTCTTTCCCGATCTGACACCATATTGAAATGAAAGTGTCATTTATTTTGTCCTGTAGGGTGTGATTGTGTCAATGCTACTAAAGAAGCACAGGATTCTTGCTGGTTCCCACTGTGCTCGATTTTTTCTGGTGTCGCGGAGCAGCTGTAGGAGGGTAACCAGGTAGGAGCCTAAATGTGTCCCTCAAAGAAATCCTAGAGAATTATGGGTCTTAGCTGGAACACTTTTGCTCTGGGATATAAAATTATTCGTGCAATGTGCATATATACAGACATGTAGTCATAACTGATGTGAAGTAGTTCGATGTCAACTGACCTCCACGGAGAGTTTTGGTCACCAAAGCTGACCTGAGATCAGTCTGCTCAGTTTAATGTGGAGATTGCCTTTGCCTTAATGAATGGCTCTGAAGTCCAGCTTTAATGCTGGTTAAATGTTCGCCTCTGATCCTAACCCATCTGGACCTGGCAGAGACAGTACTGCTGCTTTACTTTAAATGAGAAGCAGGCGGAGGCTTAGATCACATCCCGAAAAAAGAATGGAAAGTCATTTAGTCAGATTGCTGGAGTTAAAATATAGAGTTAGTCTGACAGTGTAATACTCTAGGAAACACCAGTATGCACAGGAAGGCCGTTTGTCTTTCCATTGTTAACAGTTATTGGGCTAAATTTTGTGCCTGGGTCAAAAAAATAGTTAGGTCAAGGGAGAATTCTGTTTAAAAAACAGGTGTGGACTTTCAGCACTTTTCAATAATTCGTACATTTTATTCTGAGTGACACATGTGCAATGGCAGGATATATGGGCCTGGAAGCTTTATAATAGCAGTTATGCTGTGATTGTGAAAAACATTAAGCCAATCAGCTGCTGTAACCCTGTTAGCTGGTGGTGCAATAAAACTGTCACTGCACTTATAAGTACAAGCTGCAATATATAAAACGCTGGATTAGCGATAGTGTCGGGGGTCAGGTGCACCTGCAACTCGCCAGACACGGCGGAGAATCCCCTTTTGGCTCATCCAGCGTGTGACACTCTCACACGCAGCGGTGTGTGTTTTTCACCCATTCACATCAGCATTGCAGGCCGAGAGAGGCGCTCCTGTGATCTCCCAGCACACGGGGATCACTCATTCGCTGTTAATACCCCCAAAGTCAATGTTTCATACGCTTTTCAATTAATGTGGTGTGCTATAGCGGTAGAAGATGTTAGGCTAAATGATTGAAAATTAATATTTTAAGTAATTTGTTAAAGTAGAACAGCTTTTTTTTTTTTTACTTTTAATTAGAATCATGACAGTTGGATTAAAGAATGTAGTGACAGTGGAAAGCCTGCAGGTGGCAGCAGGAACTGTAGCCAGAATGGTTTTGAAATTTTAACTCTGGCTCTGCAATACTCGAATAATGTGATCAGTTGTCCTGGGTTTCCCTGCTGTCCCTTGGAGGTGTCTATGCAGGGTGTCCGAAGCAATTCTATACTCTTTATTCGGCTCCAAACACTCTCCCTAACTTACCCGAGGGATTTAGGCTTTTTTTCTAAGACGTTCTTCACACGAACATGAATCTGAGGTGTAAAACCTCGGACCCCCTTGTGATATTTACACTAAAGAGATATATGTTTGTTATATCATGTAATAAATTTATTATTGAAATCAGCCTGTGTCCTAGTGTGCATTCATAGTGTGCTGAGAGCGGTCTGTGCTGAAGTCAGCGAGACCACTTGCCAACTTCGATGACACCGCGTGCTACAGCCGACCTGATGGCGCCACCCTGTGACTCATGAAGGGACTGCAACTTCGTTCACGTTTTTACTTCCCAGTCTTTACGGTATGAACTGTTTGAACACAAATTGTTCCCTTGACTGCCGCTTTAATACGTGTCCTCTGTGATGAAGAAAGGAAGCCAGCGGTGTCCTGTCAGCTGGGGTCATTCTACCAGCGATGGGCTGTTTGTGCCTGACAGATAATATATGACCATATCTGCCACATATCTTAACAGCGTATTAGTGTAATTTTTGGCAGTTCACTTTTGCAATTAACTTAAGGGCTGAATATGCAGCAAACGTGGAATTTCCACATCTGATTATCTCTTACATAATAATAATAATAATAATAATTGATATTTCATTGATCCCCGTGGGGAAATTGTCTTTTTTTACGCCTCCCTCAACTTGCTCTTTGCAGAGTAAAGTGTCCGCGAAGAGCAGCCACCTGTTGGGGGGCCCAGGGAGCTGGGGATTAAGCATTTTAAGTTAAGTGCTTACTCTGTCTACTCATATATATATAATAAAACATATTTTTCATGGAAAAAAAAATATATTGACCTGCTGCTCATTGATGTCAAATGTAATAAGATGATCAGTGTATGCACTTCAGGAACACCATAAAGCCGGTGCCCTGACCCCCACCCGCTGTTCCACCATGAAAAACATCTTCAACTTTGAGAGGGTTAGTTTAGCATCAGAACTCTCACAGGTGAGCTGTGGCCTGAGCGCCTCCTAGTGAAATACACACCTGGCTCCTTTTATCACGTAAAACGGTATGACTGTCACTCTGGGTCGGTAACTCCAAGGTGAGGTATGCAGGTGCGACCAGCCTCCCGTCCACGATAAGCAGTGTGACGTACTGAGGGTCTCGAATCCCCAAGGCAAACCCGGGCAGGTGCTGACGAGTTACTCCAATAAGCTTCCTGGGTATTTCTATTCGGAAGTATGGGCATCGCTATCCTACACCGATGGCTGCCAAAATGCTGTACGGCTATTCTTTAAATATGCTTTAAGTTTAGAGGATTGAAAAACATTTTAGCCACACACTGTTCAGCTAATATGATAGGACCTCCTATCAGAATGTTCATATCCCAATGGTTTTCATTCCAGCTGTCCAACCTAGATGGATTCCAATCAACATTTAATACATTAATTTACAACTGTATTATAAGCATTCAAAAATGAGGAGAACAAAGCAATGAACCATGTTGCTGGATAACAACGAAACACTTCGAAAAGAGGAACTGGATGTACGTGGAATACACTAAGCTACAATATGTTCAAACTTATATACAAAATAGGAAGAAACAATCACATCTGATACACACTATATTTTAAGTTACATACAATAATTAAGATTACAAGGATTAAAAAAACAGCTAAGATTTACATCGACGTCAGCAACCTTCCAGAGACGCAGGTCCGGCCAGAGTGATGTTAGGAAATCGGCGCATTGTAGTTCTATTATTCACTTCCTTTAGTAAAACGATAGCAACATACTAATTTCTCCCACGTGAAACATTAAAATTTGTTAAAATACCACTAGTAACAAATTAATTGTGTCGTACAACAAAATGAGAAGGTTTTTCAAAACATATTTTAATCACAGACGTTATTGTCCCATTTTTGCCGAGGGAACCGGATGCTCGAAAATGCTAACAATCCGCCCTTAAAATGACGTCAGACTTGCAGTCTCGGAAGTGCGCCATTCCACTTCCGGGATGCAGAGCCCTCTTTTATGGTCGATGTGAGTAAACTAACTGCTATTCGAGTAAATGTGGCGATAATGGATATTCTTAAGGCTGAGATTGCGAAGAAGAGGAAACACATAGAAGAGAAGGAACTCCTGGATGTGAGTAAAACAGCAGCCCTGAAACGATGGTGCTTTTGGTTATACCGCCGTTTACGTTAATCATCGTCTATTTACAGTATGGCGGCGTGTAAGAAGGGTGCTTAATTTAATAACAGTACATGCTGCGGTGTAATGCACGTGATGTATGGCGGGTAAACGGTTGTTAATACAGTGCGTGATCGGCTGCAGTCTCGTTTCCCCTGTTTCCCCATCCCCTGCTCTTACTCCCCATACTGTATGCTATCCATCGTAAATGATGCGGCACCTTCCCCCTATGATCGCGCGCTTTGTATCTGCACCTTTATATACAGGACTCCAAGAGATACTTCAAGCGGGCCGATCTTGTACGGAAGGAGCAGGAGGATTACTACAAGAGATGTGGCTACGAGGTACGGTGATATCGGGCTCTTAGGGGGAGATCGATGATAACCGTAAACCTAACGGTGGTGCCAGTCTTACCATGGAAACACGTCTAGACGGTCTGTTGCCGGGAATACATTTAAATTGCCGAAGATACCCCTGGCGCACATGTGGTTTCATTAACCAGACGCTAAACTCAAATCACATTGTCAGACCATTTGACACTTGGTAGAGAACAAGTGACTGAAAAACTTGTGCAAAGTAAGACAACAACAATGGCGAAATAGTGCAGATATTGGAAGCATTAGTAAATAGATCGGTAGGGGAATGAAAGACCCCTGGCAGGGTGCCACACTAACGCCTTTTTCACCCCATGTGCATCGCGCCATAGGTTGATAATGAGAAGCCAGCGGGACAGGTATGGTACAGCATGGTTGAGCTCCAGGTCCAGTGCCGGTCAGCCCATTAGGCGGCATAGGCAGCCGCCTAGGGCACCATCTTCTGAGGGGTGCTGACTTATCAAGTCGATTTCAGTTTGTCTCAGACAGGGGGTGCTGATGGTGAAGCTGCCCTGGGGCGCCACATGGGCTCTGACCAGCACTGTCCGGCTCACTGGCATTGATCTGCATGCCGCCCCACAGCCTTGTCTTGCATTTTCTTGTGTTCAGCATGGTCTAGGAGATGGTCTTATTGGGCACGGGTTTTGGTTTGAACATTTTTAGTTGGTCTGATGTTTTGTAGGCTGTGTGGCATTTAAAATGAAAAGCTGG
This sequence comes from Gnathonemus echidnorhynchus, assembly GCA_026776725.1. Taxonomy (NCBI): domain Eukaryota; kingdom Metazoa; phylum Chordata; class Actinopteri; order Osteoglossiformes; family Mormyridae; genus Gnathonemus; species Gnathonemus echidnorhynchus. The sequence goes on along the minus strand of JAODJU010000062.1, from coordinate 32,692,977 downwards.
GCCTGGCTTTCATTTGGTGCTCAAATGCTATATGGATAAAACTTCACTGGTAAAATGCAGTATGCAGTGCATCAGAATGGAGTCCCGGCCTACCTTCGTATTTGTCTGTGTTTTCCCCCTACACTTGATTTTGATCTAAAGATCTTTTTGTGCATCACATAATTAATCTCAAAGGCACTTCTATGCAGGAAGCACAACCTGACAAAATGATCGCCATTTTTGCATGACAGTTGTGCCATTGGTTTATGTTTGCCAGAGACCTGACTGCGTAGAGCAATGGATAAAGTACATGTAGATCTGTGTGACACATTAATCAGTATTTCCTTCATGGGTATGAATATTTGCATCTGAAGTCTCTGCTCTCCAGTAAAGCTCACCCTGCCCATTGTAGTACTGTACAGTGTAGAGATGCTCCTAGCTCAGTGGAATAAAACTCTCCTTTTCCATGTGCTTCAAAGCCGGAGAAAAGGGAGGAAACGGCAGAGCCCACCACCTCCTCCAATCCTGTGTTAGAGCTGGAGCTGACGGAGGAGAAACTGCCCATGACCCTTTCTCGGCAGGAGGTGAGACATCGCCGCCCTGCTGTACAGACATGGAAGCTTCAGCACATGATACTGGCCCAGCTCGGCTCCCACGTGTGTGGCATTCGGACAGGTCTAATATCTCTGTTCTGCACTGCGCAGGTGATCAGACGCCTGAGGGAGAGAGGGGAACCCATCCGTCTTTTCGGAGAGTCTGACTACGATGCGTTCCAGCGCCTGAGGAAGATCGAAATTTTAGCTCCTGAAGTGAATAAGGTATGATGCGGGACAGTGAGTGTGTGGGTACAGACTCCTTCTGTTGATGATTCATTTATGAACCGCTTATCGTCACGACGTCCCATCGAGTGACAACCCGCCACCATGTGCGCGTGTCATTAAGGGTTTAAGGAACGACCTGAAGGCGGCCATGGACAAGATCGACCAGCAGTACCTGAACGAAATCGTGGGTGGGCAGGAATCGGGAGAGATGGACATGCAGCACGACCTGAAGGTCCATGAGGAGAACACCACCATTGAGGAGCTGGAGGTGCTTGCAGATCGGGGCTGTCGAGGGAGCAGCATCCTGCAGACGCATAGACCGCTCCAACAGCACTGTTTTTGAACTAATCAATTGTTTTTTCTTCTTCTTCTTCTTAAGACTTGCTGTTACTAACGTTATTCTGTACCTGAGAGGGTGTCATTGAGACTCCAGAGTAGCTCTTTCACTCCTGAGTTTTAAGTAAACTATTCAAATGTTTATGTCCTGTAGGGCTGATGGTGCCATTTTAGCAGTAGAGGGTGCAGTTGCACTGATTTGAGTGAAGCTTTAATGTCCCATCAGGCTCTCGGTGAATCTCTGGGAACAGGCGACGATAACGGTGACATGGACGTCATAAACAAAGTGTTAAAGGTGAGCGCCCCCCCCTCGCCCTGCCTGACGCCTGGGGGCCTTAAGGCTTGAGCAGGCTCACCGCTTAAAGGCATCCGCCAGGCATGACCGTTTGAAACGCTTTCCAGTTCCTGCTGGGTGTCTGGGCCAAGGAGCTGAACGGACGGGAGGACCAGGTGAAGCGGAGCGTGCAGGGAAAGCTGGCCAGTGCCACCCACAACCAGACGGAGTCCTACCTAAAGCCCCTCTTCAGAAAGCTCCGGAAGAAGGTAAGTGTCCTGCTTATGCCTGCAGATGGCAGCATCGCGCTGCGTTTACATAAGATGACTAATGATTGTGCTGTTTGGTAGCATCTCTGCCCTCTGGGTTGAAAGGAGACCCCTATTTACACTGCCACTTCCTGTATTTTCTTTGTCCTCGCTCTGTTTCAGAGTCTTCCAGCAGACATCAAGGAGTCCATCACAGACATCATTAAGTTCATGCTGCAGAGGGAGTATGTCAAGGTTTGCAGAACATCTCCAGCTGATGAGTTCACACAGTCTTAGGTGTTGATGCGTATCGTTTGTAAGTGAGGCGTCTCTCTGGGCCCCCCAGGCCAACGACGCCTACCTTCAAATGGCCATCGGAAACGCACCCTGGCCCATCGGCGTCACCATGGTGGGCATCCACGCGCGTACGGGCCGAGAGAAGATCTTCTCCAAGCACGTGGCCCACGTTCTCAATGACGAAACCCAGAGGAAGTACATCCAAGTGAGGGCTGGGGCACACAGGTCCCCGTGGCTTGTTTGGAGTGTTCGGTTTTCTTGTTGTTCCCTCAGAAGATTCCGCTGACATGCGTCACCTTCCTCTGCAGGGCCTCAAGCGTCTGATGACCATCTGCCAGAAGCACTTCTCCACAGACCCCTCCAAGTGTGTGGAGTACAATGCCCTGTGACTCGCCGTGCCCGGCACACCAGACTCCACCCTGCCATTCACTGTAAATATAAATAGAACTTTCCAGAAAGTCCCGTGTGAGTTAAGTGTGTTTTGTGAATGTCAAGTGCAGAGTTTACATTTAGTGAAATGCTTGTCCCAGATTTCATTTGGCCTCGTGGATTTTCTAACTGAAGAACATCTGCATAATATTATAGAAGTAAAAGGTCTTGCTGTCATTTTCTCTAGCTGGCATGTGTTGGTGTTCTTGTCCGGCACCTTGCAGATTCCGCACGTGTCCCACGCCCCCACGTCCGCCACACCGCCAGTGCTGCCCGCTGTACCATGAGACACGTGGGCGCTCTGGCCGGGGCTCTTGTCTTTGGTGCATTAACATGTTTTCACCCGGAGCTGCAGCTCCGTCTGCATTTGTTTATGCTTCTTGGGGTTTGTCTTTGAGTGTCTGCATGCCCCATTGTGCCTTCTTGCCCTCGTGATGTGCAGGGCAGCGCAGGGTAGGGTAGGCTCTGTCCGCCAGGCTGTCCTGTGGAGGGCAGCAATTGTCAAATGCTTGAAAAAAGCAAACTGGCCTCCCACTGCGATCATGGGTGAGCGTGTCACTGGGGGGGGCGGAAGCCTAACCAGTGATTGTCAGGCTCAGGGAAATGGCAGCCTACTGGAGGGTTTGTTTAACCCCATTACTCAGATTAGGATGAAACTCACCATGTGTTTACCCTAAAGCAGAGGACATTACATTTTCTCAGCTGCCAGTGGGGTGCAGCAGTGAGCTCGGTAGCGGTAACCGCTCTGGATGCACATGTGACACGCAGCTCCCTCCCCTGTAGTGTGCTGTGGTTAAGGGCACTGCGGTTGCAGCATACAGCCTGCAGCTGGGGGAAAAACACAACCAGCTGCTGAGTATCCAGGGGTCACTGACACGGCCTCCCGGCTCTTTACACACAACAATGTCGCTATCTAAACGGATGCAGGCAGACCTCCGAGCCAGCGGCCTTTGGCTAGACGGAGAGAAAGCCTCGGGGTGCGTGACCCCTGACCTCAGAGCGACCCCTGGGGCTGAAGCATGCTGGGCTTGGTGCTGTGATGCACGTTTGTCCCCACGTCCCCCCAGTCCAGGAGGGGCATCCCGGGGCACAGAGGAGTCCCCGGGTTTCTCACGGCCTGCCGATCTAAGGGCTTCCAGCTGGGCAGTGTTTGTGCTGTCACCAAAACCGCTGTCATGGCAACCACGCTTTATTGGGGAGGCATGATGGCAGCCAGCTTTAATGAGAAACTGGGAAGCAGGATGTGGCTGGGAATCACATGCTAGATGACAGGGAGAGCCTCCATGCTCGTGTGATCTCCAGCGACTGAGAGCTCAGGCCGTCTCCTGAAGTCCCTCTCAGACTGTAGCACAAATGGATGGGCTGTATGATTATAATCTGCAGTCTGTCAGCCCATCTGTTGGCGTTCGGGGTTTGATGCAGTGAGTGATCATAGCTGGACTCCTTCATGACCAGGGGCCCCTTCAGGACATCCCATGAGGAAAGGCCCAGTGGGAATGACAGATGAACACCTGTGGTACCAGGAAATGTGTTCTGTGTTCCTGTGTGATACATGACCCCCCCAGCTAGCCAGTCAGCTGCGCTGGTTCACCCTCACCAAGCATGGATTGGTTTCCACCCTACAGGGAGGGGGGAGGATGGTTAAAAAATGATGGGACCTCCTTGGCTTCTCAGGAGCACAGATGGTTCCTGTGTCTGGCCTATGAGACCAAAGGGGGGCGCTGTGGAGCTGCCACTGCAGGGGCATATGGGGTGTGTGGCCCATAGGCCACCACACGGGCCATTTGGCTTGGCAGCACCTCTCTGACAGTTGCAGGAGACACTGTCACACAGTGTTGCTCCCTGTGGAACATTCTGGAAGGACGGTGTGGGAGTTGGAGGCTCTCATGCTGAGCATTTCCAAAGCAGCTCCCACGTTATGACGAGGGCGATGGCTCCTTCCCAGTCCTCGTCAGGAACATTGGTGATGGAGTTCTCCGTCGATCAGGCATCAGAAGCACTCGCTGGTCATGCTAATGTTGCTCTAGAGTGGACACGCCCCCCCTCATGGAATCTGCTCCCGTGCAACTTTATTCCCTCAGCCTCTCGGAAAGCAGTAAGCCGTGAAATGAGAAACAAAATTTTTAGCAGAAGGTATGACTTAGGAATAATCATCCTGACAGGACTTCAGAAATAAAAAGCATACGGATGTTAAACATTACATTATGAGAAGGTCCTAAAAATGCAACTGCACTGCTTCTAGAACGACCACGACTGACGCTGGCGATGTAAAACAGTCTAGCTCGGCTTGATGGTTCTCATAAGAAATGTTCAGGGTGATCAATGTCAGGAGCCGCGTGCGTCGATGCTATTAGAGTCGCAACTGATTTTCATTACAGGAAGAAACCAAACACTCTTACCTTTAGAGAACATTCAGCAATAATTTATTTTCATTATCTTAAGAAGCAAATTGTCTCGTCTGGAAAAGTCCATTTCGGTCACAACACAGTTTGCAAAAATTGTAAAGGTACTATACAAATTCTTAATAAAAAAAGAATAACTTAACAGTGAATATTTCCCCCCCTAAATGTCCACATAGTCTGTCCGCCTTAAAGGTCTGGGTAAGGAGGTGACGCCCACTCCTGGCTGTTCGAGTGACGGCCTTCGTCTGCTAAGCCGTATGAGCGCCCGTGAAATTCTCCATCTGTGGGAGGTGGTCGCCTGGTGCATTTAAAGCGTTTGTTGTATCAAAACAAAAACCTGGCACTGTTTAAAAAAAATCGTCAGGAGGTTTGGGCCCCTGGTGTCCTTGCCTGAAAGTGGCAGGAATGGAGTGTCTCACTGGAGAGGGCTGGGGAGGGGTGCCTCCGGACTGTACCAATAAAGACCACAGGGGTGCGGCTACATGTAACTGACACACTAATGGCTACAGCATGTGCTGTGAGCTGTAGCACCAAGGAAACATACCTCCGTACCAACCAAGCGCAGAGCTGCTGTCATGGTGCCAGGGACAATTACAGAGTGCACATCGCCCCCTGCTGGCAAAAGATCGCTTTCCTGAAAATTATCTGAAATGGTTTTAGTTAGGGAACTGGAACAGCCAATCCACTCCAGGCACGGGGAGTGGGCTCTAACAAATGAAGAGCATCTGCATTCGGAATGAATGAGAACAGCAGACATGGCACTTTGTACACACGCAAGATGTAATACAAAACGAAACCACAAAAACCCTGCTTTTGCTTAAAATATGGCTTCTTCTATCCTCTCATATCTGGTGTAAAGGTCAAAGGTCAAACAGAGGAGATGAGAAATGCACCCACCAGTCAGGGAAAAATCAGCCCTCAGTTCCCCAGAATGACAAAGTAGGGAGCAGGGCTATGATGGACAGCTGGGGGTAACGTTGAGCCCCCATCTCGCTCTTCCGTAATCAAGCACCCCTTCAGATGATATGTTTTGGTTTTGTCGTTGGATATGAATGATGCCCCTTTACGGAGGATACATGGGGGACCCAGACATCAAAGTATATGGATCTGTACAGTAAATGTTGATTTGCTTCTTTGATATTAAAGATAAACCTAGAATGTTTCCCTGACTATTGATGCTCATGTTGACTGACAAGCTGCTTGGTCCTCTGCACTTCCAACAGAAGGGGGAGTAAGAGTTTACATGCAGTGCAGCCCAGCACCACAACTGAAGCTCCCTCCAGGGCCCTGAGCAGTGTGATGTTACAGGGTCCCCGAGTAGCTGTCACTGCACAGTGTTGACACTGCTCTGGGGGCCCAGTAGGTGAGATTGTCCTGCTCAGATCAGAAGGCCTATATAGTGAGCGCCCCCTGCAAAAATATACTGCATGACCATAAAAACGCACCTCCCCATTCGCCTCTACTAACATTAAAGACACGATTGAAAGTGCTGAAGATTCCCAGGATGACCAGACCTTCTGAGGGTACAGCTAAGCACAGGGCGCAGGAATCCTTTTGTGCTTCTGACAGAAAGGAGAGCCTTGAGGAGGTGAGTGGAGGGATTGTGGACACGGCAGAAGACGGGCAGCGTGTGGGAAGGGGCTCAGCCCTGCTCCAGTCCTGCCTGGATCTTTGGTGGTGGGACGGAAATTGGGGGGGCTGAGTCCATCTTCATCTCCATGATAGATAGGGTGAGGGGTCATTCAAAAAATGTTCAGTCACGGTCAGCGCATCGGGTCAGTCCCCCTGGCAACTGACGAATTGGGTTTGCAAACAAAAGACAATGGACAAAAAGTCTGTTGACCCAGAACAAAAGGGTTTTTACTGATTAGGATGCAGTTCTTGTAGCAGCACAGACAGACCACCAGGGGGCGATTCCTGGGGGTGGAGATTTCAGGGGCAGGATGGGCGGATGTACGACTCCTGCTTGTGCTTAGAGCAGCCGCTGGGGGGTCAGAGGAGGGGCTAAACCCATTATGCCATCAGGTGGGTAGACGTGGGGGGGGGGGGGGGCAGTGCATCCGGCTGAGGCCCCAGGGTGAAGGTTGCTTCACACCAGTGTCCCTGACTTGGGCTTGGCCTCTCGCCCATACCACTGGAGACCGTCCAGGTAACAGTTGTCTTTGAAAGGACTGCAAGAAACAAACACAAATTTCATGTATTTAGTGGACAATGCGACGTACTGCTCAGCCAGTCCCCAAGGGCCTTGATCTGGGGCCCAATGGTAAAATCACACTAATGATAACAGAACACAAGCCAGCAACCCCACCCAGTCACAGGCACAGCATCCTAACCTGCTTGGTTTTGGTACATATGAGTACAATCATTGCCCTGTAGACACGGTATGGACAGGCAGAGCATTGTGGGATACGTGGCCCTGGGTGGGGCAGACATCATACCTCTATTCGTCTGTACTTTGGAGAGCTGGAGACTGAGAGCGATCGTCAGCTGGAGAGCTTTCTGCAGTGTCTCTAAGGCGAGCGGAGTGGACAGCACAGCGAAGAAGCGGAGGCACAAGCGAGGAAGGAAAAGCAGGTTCAGAGGTCAGCCTCAAGGTCAGAGGTCAGCAAAGAGGAAGTCTGCCATAGGAAAGGCTCACAACCAGCGCCTTAGAATATTCCTACGGATTTCTAAAGCAGATTCATGCTCCAGCAGGGAAGCTCCAGAAAATGCACGCACACAGGCACACGCATGATGGCGAAGACATAAGAATCATCCGTGTCGGATGAGGCCTCAGCTTTGGCCAGGCCTGGGCCCAGGAGGCCCTCTAGCCTCCTGCAGAATGACCTGGTCCTACTTGACAGGCCTGACCTCACAGCACAGGCATCTAGCTGAGAAAAGGCGCAAATCTGCTCCCTAGAGGGCAGCTTAACTGCACGGATCTGCTGCCTGTAATGTGCAGCTTAACTGCACGGATTTGCTGCCTGTAATGTGCAGTTTAACTGCATGGATTTCCTGCCTGTAATGTGCAATTTAACTGCTCTGATCTGCTGCCTGTAATGTGCAGTTTAACTGCTCAGATCTGCTGCCTGTAATGTGTAGTTTAACTGCACGGATCTGCTGCCTGTAATGTGCAGTTTAACTGCGCAGATCTGTTGCCTGTAATGGGCAGTTTAACTGCACAGATTTCCTGCCTATAATGTACAGTTTAACTGCATGGATTTGCTGCCTGTAATGTGCAGTTTAACTGCGCAGATCTGCTGCCTGTAATGGGCAGTTTAACTGCACGGATTTCCTGCCTGTAATGTGCAGTTTAACTGCGCAGATCTGCTGCCTGTAATGTGCAGTTTAACTGCACAGGTCTGCTGCCTGTAATGGTCAGTTTAACTGTGCAGATCTGCTGCCTGTAATGTGCAGTTTAACTGCTCAGATCTGCTGCCTGTAATGTGTAGTTTAACTGCACGGATCTGCTGCCTGTAATGTGCAGTTTAACTGCGCAGATCTGTTGCCTGTAATGGGCAGTTTAACTGCACAGATTTCCTGCCTATAATGTACAGTTTAACTGCATGGATTTGCTGCCTGTAATGTGCAGTTTAACTGCGCAGATCTGCTGCCTGTAATGGGCAGTTTAACTGCACGGATTTCCTGCCTGTAATGTGCAGTTTAACTGCGCAGATCTGCTGCCTGTAATGTGCAGTTTAACTGCACAGGTCTGCTGCCTGTAATGGTCAGTTTAACTGTGCAGATCTGCTGCCTGTAACCTGCAGTTTAACTGCTCAGATCTGCTGCCTGTAGCGGGAAGTTTAACTGCACAGTCACCCCAAAGAACACTCCCACCTTCGTTGGTAGATAATTCGGCACCAGACTGAAAGTCATGTGACACTCACCCCCCGGGCCAGTTGACCATGTGCTGCGGGCTGGCTGGGGGCGTGGTGGTCGAGTCACTGGACAGAGTGACACTCCTCTGGCTATGCGGCGAGGCTGCTGGGGACACACACACGAGGTCAAAGGGCTTAAAGGGAATTCCCAAAAGTCAGGTCAGGGCACAGCCTGGCCCCACCCACCTGGTGAGTTCCTGCCCGGTGTGCCCTTCCGGCTGCTTGGCTGGCCCCTGCCCTGCCCCTCAGTGTGGCCCCACCCACCTGGTGAGTTCCTGCCCGGTGTGCCCTTCCTGCTGCTTGGCTGGCCCCGCCCCGCCCCTGCCCCTCAGTGTGGCCCCACCCACCTGGTGAGCTCCTGCCCAGTGTGCCCATCCTGCTGCCCGGTCGGCTGTGCCGGGGGGAGCCGTGCTCCTTCAGCGAGCCGGAGGAGCGCTGATACCAGCAGCGCAGCTCATCCGACACAGCAGTCCTGGCCCCACCCTCGCGGCCCAGTGAGGGAGTCCGTACGATCTGGGAGCGCGACGGCGTGAGGCGGCTCCCGGCACCATCGGCAGCCTCGTCGGCACCACGCCACGCCTCCCTGTAGAGGCCCCCCGCCGTGTACGAGCTAGAGGTCTTGAACTGGGCCTTGACACTGTAGTGGCCCTCCTGGTCGCTCTCCAGGCTGCGCACCACCACAGGCGTGGCACCTCCCTCCACGTACAGCGGGTACTCCTTGATGCGGTACTGCGACGAAGGCTGGCTCTGGCTGTGCAGGTAGACGCCACGGTGGCCCACGCCTCCACCACCACCGTTCTGGGCTGCCAGGTTGGGCATGCTGCCTGAGCTGGCCGAGCCGAGCTGCCCGGTGGAGCGGTGCCTCTGCCGGGCCTTGGAGGGCGAGTCCTCAGCCAGCGTGGAGTAGTTGGCGCTGCCGGCCGCTGGGTAGCAGTGCTCTGAGCTGGAGTGGCTGGTGCAGGACGAGCAGTCGTCCGGCAGGTCTGAGCCGTTGCTGCCGTGTGCTGCCGGCGCACAGAAGTCTGGGCTCCCCGACTCTGGGTCCAACAGTTTACTCTGTGACTCCAGGCTGGAGCTGCGGTTCCGAAAGTGCTGAGCCAGACTGCGTAGCCTTGTAGGGCTGAGGTCCACGGACCTGGGGGGGAGAGCGAGGTCAGCCTGCGGGTCGGGGTGTGGTGGCGAGGGTGGGAGGCAGACAAGCATGATGATGAGTGGGCATGACACTGTCCCCTGGAGGAGGGTGAAGCCTGGCAAGCCAACCTGGTGGACTGGACGCAGTGAGGGCCTCGGGTCCTCAGGTTGGGCGTGGAGGGCAGGCTGGACTGCAAGCTCCACTGGAGAGAGGCCCGAATGGGGCTGCGTTGCAGGGGGCTGCTGCCCCCAGCCTCGGAACAGCCTCCCGTGCTGGGCAAGCTCCTGTGGCTGCTGCGAAGAGCCAGGATATCCCATCAGCCCCTGGGGCCCATATACGGTGCAGCCCGAACACAGGGGCATGCAAACTGCACATCCGAGAAACATTCATGTCATGGCATGGAGGTGGATGTAGGGGATTAAGATGAAGGAGCTAAGAGCGCCCCCTACTGTCTGCCCGCAGACCCACCTGGAGTGGATGTGGGAGGTGCGCTTCTTGGCACGCTCGTAGGGCTCGTCCAGCGAGGACTCGCTCCACATCTTGGGCTTAATGGGTGACTTGTCATAGTCACTGCACAGGTAGTGTGGGTGTCGCAGGCCGTCCAGGGACTGCGGGGGCGGGGGCCGGCCATGCCCCGGGGGG
>JAODJU010000062.1:32670341-32681549 GCA_026776725.1 Gnathonemus echidnorhynchus | reverse complement strand
CCCGGGGGGGGGGGGGGGCAAGCCGCGGTGGGGAGATGCCGTCGGGGAGAAGGTCCCTGTCACCTGGAGGTCATCTGGCGGGGAGACAAGGGAGCTGTTTCAGATGGTAGCACAGCAGGGAGCCCACTGACCTGGTACTGAGCTGAGTCTGTACGTCCTCCATAGGTCCTCCATCCAGCCCCCCAAGCCATCAGCAGCACTGAGCCCTCGGGCTGCGCTACAGGCCAGGTGCCTTGGCCCTGACTACTGGCCCCAGCTTCTAACAGCCACAATCAAACTGCTCTTCATGGTGCCGTTTGGGTGCTTTCACACCAGGACCTGTTCCCGTTAACTGGTCCGAACCCGCCCCTCGGATTCTTAGTGCATCAGCTGTGTATCTGGTAAGTGACTGATCGTACATATATGGTCAGGTGAATGTGTACTGGGTCTTCAGAGCGTATACAGACCAGCTGTAATTATTTAGAACTCTGGACAGATTCTGCTGTCCGTTGCTATGTGGATCCCTAGTAGTTCATATTCGATCAAAACTACAATCAAGGAACTACAAGGAACTACAATCGGACTAAGTTTCTGCGGTGTGAACACAACAAAAGTTCCTGGTTCTGGAAAAAGGTTCCTGTGGTGTGAGATTTGACTTGGGGTATTTTTGCTGGCCCATTATGTGCAGATGATCTCCTACGACCTTCGACAGGACAGGACATACCGTCATCCAAAACCAAGGCATCGGACAGGGAGCTGTCTTCGGAACCAATGTTAGCTTCTGTGAAGCAAGAGCAGAAATGGGATCAGAGTCACACCACATACAAGATAAGCTTTGCTGGCATTGTCATTTTAGGTCATAATAAGATCTTGAAGGTACTGTATGAGTCATGAGGGCAAAATGGGGCGCTGGCCCTTTAAGACACACCCTCCATGATGAGCGAGGCCCTCTGTGTGGGCTTCTTGCCGGAGCGCACACGGTACTCGTTGATGGCGTTCTCGATGTCTTGCAGCTTCCTCAGGGCATTCAGGTAGGACGCCTTGCGCTGCTTCTTCAGCTTCTTGCTGGTGATATGAGGGTCGCTGGCCAGCCTCCGTGCCGCCTCTGTGATCTGCGACTGGATGGCAAACTCCCGCTCCAGTCGCTCCAGCTCCTCCTCCTATCAGACAACCGCACTTGGTCAGGCCACGCCCCATATCCTGTAAGCCACTCCCACCCCAAGGAGCTCCACCAATCACAGTTATGTCTGGTCACACTGCCTGGTCATATCTTCATGTTTTGGACTCATTACAATATTTCTGAATGTCTGAATCCTATGTGAATCTTCTTGTAAGCATATTAACCTTGCCCGCCCCCACAGAAGCACCTTACACCAGTCACAGCCAAGCTTCACATCAGGGATGATACACAGTAACTCATGATGTTATATAAATTCTAAATCTTCCTCGTTTGCATCAAACATAACTCCGCCCCCCACCTCCCCTTCACCACAGGTAAGCGGTTTTTGTTGGTGATCCTGCTGAACCTGCTTGAACCTGAAGATGGTCATCTGGAACCTGAGAACGCTAAATGCACCCCACCTCCCCCCTGGGCAGGATCTTCTGCTCGTCCAGCTTGAAGGCTGTGCCGATCTTGCGGCGGACAGTGGGCGGATCCTCCCCAGGATCCAGGGGGTACTCCTTAGGTAGCTTTCCTGTCAGCTCCTAGAACAACATGGCAGCGATAAACCGGTGCAGATCCCCTAAGGTCAAACAGCCCAGTTGGCCACACGGTTAGTATCGCTGCCCTGGGCCTTACCGCCTCACGGATACAGATGCTCCTGAGCTCCTCGAGCCTCTGACGGAGCGTCTCCTCCAGCGCCTCCTGCCTGGCCTTCAGCGCGGCCAGCATGTCCTTCTTGGCCGTCTGCGAGCTGTCCGACTCCTGGGAGCCTGTATATGAGCGAGCACTCGTCACACTATCGCCGAGGGGGGCAGGCTTTTCTGACGTAATGAACTTGGCCTCAAAGAAGAAATGAGGAATAACCCCCCCCCCCCAGCACTGCGACCAAGCCACCTTGAAAGGGAACATAGCATTCATTGTGTTGAAGACACGGAATGTTCTGTACCACGGGGGAGGGAATGAGGAAGGGGACTCCCAGTGCCCCCCCCCACAGCCCTCCTGCAGGCGGAGACAGCAGGGACCGACAGGAGCGCAGTGGTTTGTCTCCGATTCAGGAATCGTCAGCACCTGCTTCCCATTGGCCGGATGTTTATCCCAAGCAGAGATCTGATAAGCGGCCTATAGTGCCAGCCTGCTCTTGGAATATGTGACTCTGTTTGGCTGAAAGGTGAGGGGGTGAACCTGCCCCCCCCCTCCCCAAGAGCTACGCATGTGAGTCAGACTTACTCACAATGCCCATTCCACAAAAAATGCACATTGAAATCCACTGCAGAGATCAAACAGCCACTCCAGACACACTCAGAAAGGCACAGATACGGAAAGAATTCTGCATGGAAAACAATCTCCATGACTAAGAGTGTGACTAAGAGTGTGGGATGTCTGCTGCGGACAGAGCCGAACCTCAGCACTGAGCCTCAGTACCGGGCCTTAGCTCCAGGCCTCAGCACTGGGCCTCAGCTCCGGACCTCAGTGCAGTTTTCTGGTGGATGACTCCTTCAGGAAGCACACATCTGTGATGTAATGCCAGAATATCTCCAAAGGAGGACTAGAACTCACAATTTCAGCCTAGCGTGCACACAGCATGATGTGAAACACAAGGAGGATCTGTCTTTTGCAGACTGACCTGCCTTTTAACCCTTAGAAGGTGAAAAACACAAAATGCGTTGATTTTCGCACCTATTAATCCCAGGCTCATAACTTTGGACAGGTATAATGCACATACATTAATCTTTGGAATTTACTCAATCCAATCCTCCAGGTTGTAATTTTGTGCACTACAGTATTCCAGAGTAATCATGTGCGCAATGAGGCATATATTCTAAGCATATTCCACCAAAACACACCCCTAATAATCCATAAAACATTGATACTTTTCACATTAGGCGGAAAAAAAGCACATATTCGCTTCCGCAATGATCCATGCAATACCCTTCTGGGAAAAAAATAAAATAAAATTATATATATACATTTATAAGATTATATTTGTAGTGCCTGCAAATATTTATGTTAGATGAGACTAAAAATTTTAAAATTTCAATAGGTGCAAGTACACATCATACTATGACATATCTGAGTAGCTCAGAATATCCTGAAAACAAAACCATATGCAAGTGACTCATGTACATATCATGAAATAAGTCTAAAATCAAAGGGATAGAGAAACACTGGATAGGGAAGAAAGGGTTAAAGCAGAGATCCCGGTGCTACACTGCCCCCCCACCCCATCTAGAAGTGACCACAGCCATTGGACCACATCCTCCTCCACAGTCCCCCAAGCCCACAAGTTGACCTAGGTCATGTGACTGCATCACGTGACTGCGTGCTAGATGTTTGTCATGTATAATTACATCTGAAGTTAAAGGTAGGCTTTGACTCTCCAAATCTGGACACCCCTTGGCCCACAACCAAGACAGAGCTGGAACAGCAGCTGGCCTGTTGGGGTGAGCCATTTACAGCATATTCACATACAAAACGAGCTTGGCAGAGCCTGATATCACAGGCCAGGAGTCCAATCTCCAGACCTTCAAAGCCAGATTCCTCCAAAGACTAAGAAACGGCACCTGGTGATGCATCCGGGGTGCACTGACACAAGACACCCCCTACAGGCAGGCTGGGGATGAGTAAGTGGCTCCGGTAGGAGACTTACTGGGAAATAACCTGGTCCCTGATGGTGAAACACTGACGGGAAAAGTGGCAAAGCAAGAGCTAGTATCTCTTCAGAAGCAACAGTTCAGTCACTCTGCACAGTTAATCTGCACAGTTCAGTCACTCAGCACAGTTAATCTGCACAGTTCAGTCACTCTGCACAGTTAATCTGCACCATTCAGTCACTCTGCACAGACACTCTGCACAGTCTACATTTAATCTGCACAGATCTGTTATCCATCCATTTCAGTCACTTCCACAGTCCTGAAGACACTCCAGAAATTGGACCCGCGTGATGAGGGCCTGACATCACCCCCCTGCTCACGGGCACGCTGCTCTGGCCATGCTAACGGCTTTCGGCAGAAACCCAGCAAGAGGGAAAACAAGCAAAACCCTCAAGGCTGAAACACGTGCTTTGGATCACACACTGTCATCCTGACACTGTGGACGTGGCCTCATGCTGGAGTCAATGGTGTTGACCTGGGAGTGCTGACTGGTAGTGTTGACCAAGTGGTGTTAACTCAGCAGTGTCAATTGGGTGGTGTTGACTTGGAAATGAGGACCCAGCAGTGTTGACTGGGCAATGTGGACCCGGCAGTGTTGACTGGGCAATGTAGACCTGGCAGTGTTGACTGGGCAATGTAGATTGGGCAATGTGGACCTTGCAGTGTTGATTGGGCAATGTGGACCTGGCAGTGTTGATTGGGCAATGTGGACTTTGCAGTGTTGATTGGGCAATGTGGACCTGGCAGTGTTGATTGGGCAATGTGGACCTGGCAGTGTTGATTGGGTGGTGTTGACTCAGCAGTTGGGACCAACCAGTGTGGACCCGGCAGTGCTGACTGGGCAGTGTCCTTCCGCTGGAGTTGACCCAGGCTTGGCTCAGCTTACCTGAGGACAGGAGGCTGCCGCTGCTGCCGCTGATGATCTTGCCTTTGCTGCCCATGTTGGCCAGCTTGGAGGTCTTCAGCGTGCCTGTCTCTGTCAGGTCAATGGCAATCTCACTCAGGCTCCGTGCCGCGTGGATTTTTGACTGGTGGGGGTGAGGGGAAACATGTCATAGTTGCTTTGGCTCTGTGATCATGCTCATATCCCCAGACTCAGGTTCAGGCCAGTTTGCCTGTCCGGGTTGCAATTCCCAGCATTCCCAGCTCCAGCCCCAGAGTTCCCATCAGAACCAGGATTTGGGAAAGCCAAGAGGAGCCCCTGCTGCCCGGCCCACCCACCCTCACCTTGCTCTGCTTCCTGTCCAGGTAGAACTGGTGCTGGCTGATGGCCATGGCCCAGATGGACTTGATGAGGGCGGGGCAAGCGTACCACGTGTGCACTGTGATGCCACTGTGACCGAAGGTACGCCGGCTCACTGACGCCCTACAGTGGGACACAGACACACCACTTTATATTCACCGTTTACCCCCCAGGCCTGGGAGGCTGGAGGGGCATGTCAGATGGGAACCACACAAGACGTGTGGGTGCCCCCCCCCCCCATTACTCTTGACAGCGTGCAGTTAATCTGCCCTCAGCTGCACTTAGACACACTGGAAATAGATGTAACCACCCCCCCCAACTGAAAGTGTCAGAGTCTTGCCTCAGCTCAGTGGTGGCCAGCTCTGTGTGTGGGGGGGGCTTTCATCTCACTACGCCAGGCCGAATCAGCCGTGTTTCGCCAGCTGGAAGCGATCGGCATCTCTCCCACAGGGAGGGGCTCGGGGCTCCAAGCGGGAGCTCGAGGCTGAACCCCCCCCGGCCCAGCAAGCAATCCGCTACCCTATCCAAGATATTATCTCAGAATTCCTTTGCATTCCCCAGGGTTTGGTTATTGGGAATGGCGGGGCTGAGGACAAGCTGTGGGCAGGCAGACCCCTGACAGAGCAGAAGGCGTGAGATTATCTCCACAAACAGCTGCCCGATGGTGGCCACAGAGAGGAAACAGTCATCAGATAAGAGCGAATGCAGCCCAGCTTATGCCGGATGGGGAAAGGTGGCTGGAGTGACTCAGTAATCAGAGCGGGATCACGGCACTGCAGCACTTCCTACATAGAAAAACTGCGGCGTGTCAAACATTCCCGCTGAGCAGGCCTGGCGGAACTGCCCGAGGATGGACAGACGTCAGTACTCACTCAGAAAAAAGAATTTGAAAAAATATTTTTAAAAAATATTTTAAAAGATTTGCAATTGAGTTTAAAATATTTAATGTATTCTCATTCCGAGCATGCAAGTGAGCAGAGATGCATGATGGGAAAGCGAGGCGTGATGTATATTTACCTGCGAGGGTCATGGACTTCCACGGAAAACTTCTTCTCTCGGAAGTAGAGGTTCTCCAACTGCCTCCACTGGAAGACCTGGAGGAGCAGGAGGCACGCATGAGAAGTAGACACGCAAGAGGAGTCACTCCCCTGTCTGTCTCCGCGCAGCCCCGGGCTGAGGCTCTCCGTGGCACTCCGGGATCTGCACAGAGGAGATGCTGCTTCTTCTCCCCCTCCTGCTTCCACCGTGTGTGAGTGTGAGAGAGACACCTCCCTCTGAACACCTCCCTCCTGACTCCTCCCCAGGGAGCCTCGCTTCCTCCTTCCAGATCCGCCGCTGGCTAACGTAAGCCCCCCCTCCCTGCCTGCGACACTGTCAGGCTACACAGCTGCGGGCCCCCCCAGAAAAAAACGGTGAGAAACTTCCCCAAAAGCCTCTGCCGGAGAGGATGTGTGGAACATCCATCTCACGGAGGGGGCCAGCTGGTGCGAACGCTCCCTCAACAGGAAACATGTAAATGCTCTCTTGTGCTGGGGAGGCAGTCAGAGAAACAGCGTCCAGACACCTTCACGCTGTGAGCCCTTTAGAGTGCGTGTGACACACTGGACCGCAGACGCACTGATGAACATGCCGGTACATGAAACGCACACTGTACGTCCAAGGAGAGCTGCACGCTTATACAAAACCTGTATGCCTCTAATATGACCTCACCCCCCCAAGGGCCATGATTGTGTTTATGAGGTGGTGTATGGGTTCCAGGCCTCAGCAGCCCTATGATCAGAAGGTCACTGGTTCGAATCCCAGCATCAGGAGAGTGATGTTGGGCCCTTCAGCCCTAATTGGTCTTACACTGCTTCCTCAAATATGTCCGTACTTTGGGTAAATGCCATCCGATAAATAAATTTAGTGTAAATGAATCCACTGCAGATTTCTTCTGCTGCTGAGTTCTGGTGGAGACCTGCTCAAGTGGTTTTGATCACCAGCTTCATCCCATGGCTGTGGCAGTAAAAGACCCACAGAACCTTCCAGTCTATTTCACTGCCAGCGTGCAGCTGTTGGGCGGATGCGCAGGGGGTGCAGACCCTGCAGGCCATGCGTATGTTCTCACGCATTTCCAGTAAATACTAAAAAAAAAAAAAGAATCACCTCACTGCTTCTTGTTCCCACTGAATCCACACAGGTTTGAAGGGGAGCAGGAACACAAATCAAGAGACAGCCATGCATTGTGGGATACTGAGCATGTATGACAAGGCGGCCCAGAGACTGTTTGGCGTTACGATGCAGATTCTGTCCCTACGGTGCTCTGCAGTATGATCTGGCACATAAAACTTGGATAAAAAACACCCAGGAGATTCCTATTCCTCCAGATCTGCTCTATAAATAATTAAAATCTTAATATCAGCTTCTACACTGATATTTATTTTTTGCAGGACAGCACAGTCAGGACCGCATAGTCAGGACAGACAGGATAGCATGGTCAGGACAGTCAGGGCAGCATGGTCAGGACAGTCAGGATGGGACAGACAGGACAGTCAGGTCAGCACAGTCAGGACTGCATAGTCAGGACAGACAAGATAGCACGGTCAGGACAGTCAGGACGGGACAGACAGGGCAGGATGATATGGACAGTGCACTGTGTCCAGCCTACTCCCCTCCTACTCCAGCCTACTCCCCTCCTACTCCAGCCTACTCCCCTCCACACCTGAGGCTCCGGAGGAATCGACAGTTATCCTGGACATCATGGCGAAGGTGATCCACACAGTTACGTACCCTAGTCATGGTGATGCAGAAAGTGCAACCAGGGCGTGATGTTCAGACAATTTAACCCAAATGAATCACTGTGGTGAAAATGGGGCTTTTTCCACCCACATGTTGTGGATTATTTTATATAATAATCATTATTGGTTTACTCTGGAAACTGGGGTCAGACTACCTACAGCTGGCACACAGATTCAGCAAAATGCAGCCAAGTACTTGGGTTTTGGTGAGAAACCCTAATTAGACTAATCTTACAGTTTTATAAAATGAGTCATTGGGGATTATTCTGGTGTGTGTATGGCACTTCAAAATGAACCATCTTTAAGGCCTGGAGAAGCTTCGACTTTTACTCCCTGAAGCGAAGAGGCAGACGCCTGACAGACAGCCTGACAGACAGCTGCCACACATCGACACCCTCGGCCCTCAGTTACAGCCAATCGCTCTTCAGAACAAAAGCTTGACCTTCTGCCAGACAGAGATGTTACTCAAAGCAGCCATTTGCAGACAGTGGCTGGGCGACAGTTCCCGCTTCTACATGGGGTCTCCAAACCGGCGGTAGGAGCAGCGCGTCTTTGCTGTGTTTGACTCCACCTCCCTGCGATCTCGTCCTTCTCAGCACATAGAGTGGAGAACCAGAGGTGCCACCCCGAAGACAGCCTTTCTCTTGCTTATCACTGCACAACTGCAGTGATAAACAAGAGTCTTTAAGACCATCCTGCACTTTTCCGGAAGTTCATATTAGATGTTTATTGCCATGGTAACACTGGCGTATTCCATCACGGGTGCGAATATCAGGCGTCAGGACAGCACACGGCTGAAGACGGGTCTGTGAGGTCACAGAGCAGAACACGGACAGGGACCTGAACAGGTGGCACCTACATGATATGGTATCTGAATGGCACAGGCTGAAAAAGTCACTGGAATTGTGCTCACAGACTGTCAGTGAAACTGGCACCGCGCCCAACAAACCTATTGGCTGACTGCTCTGTTGAACCCTGGTTAACACCCACAGACATTAATTCCATACCTAAAATAATTAAACATTTTCAAATTAAATACTGAAATCAGCAATGGGGGAAGTGACTCTGGCCCACCTCAACGCCCCTCTGAAGAAGCAGGACATGGCGTCACTGCTCCCACTCTGCCACCACTGACACCCAGGGGGCTGCAGATGATCCTCCAGCTATTTCCTCCCAGGATCAGCCACATGGCACCCAGAGTGGCACCCAGTGATGCGGAACGAGGGGGGGCAGCGCAGGCATGGCGTGTGAGCGGGGACCGGCAGGCAGCTCTGCACAGGCTGCCACTCTCCCTCCTCCGGCTAACGCGCAGACCGTACGCCTCGCTTTCCCACGTCAAGCTGCTCCAGGCAGGACTAATTTTAGTTTCCACTTGTCTGTTGTTTCCTCAGCCCCACAGGATTATGGGAAAGAGACCCACCCCCTCTGACTCACCTTGCGCGGCTTTACTTTGTCCTGATAGTCATACAGGAAGATGCCCTTGTAGCTCAGGCCCAGCCACCAGGGGATGCCCTGTTTGTCCTGTTCAAGACAAAGAGCCACCAGTAAGGACGGTGAAGCATTACAGGTAACATCTCTTCACATTTTGACCTGTTGCAATGTTTCAATCAATTACTCTTTAGGATTTTAATTACTGGCGTTAATTAGATGTGGAGATTCTGTTGAGGGCTGTTTTTGCTGGGTGGGGGGTGGCATCCCGCAGAAGCGCAAACTACATGTGTTTGGCTCTCAGTACGTCGGTGTCTTTGCTCCTCCCATGAGGCGACATTCCAAAGCTGAGTGGAAAAGGTTACGGTGACAAACGGAGCAGGCAGCATCGAGATGAGTCCTCCCTGTCACCTCTGGCATTTTGCTCAGACAGGAAAAGCCTTTAATCCCGAGTCATCGCTAAAGGAAGCTGGAGGCACCAGAACAAGATCCGCAGAACCACATGCCCAGACGGGTCCTTCATGACCCCAGAAGCCCCCCAACCCTCAGTGTCCCGCAGTCAGATGCACACCTACACATTATCTGCTGTGGTCATGGACACCATGGATTGTCAGCATGGTTACCTGCGGCCAAAGCCCTGGGTGAAATGTGAACCATATGCTACGAGCTGAGAGCCAGTGTCCTGAGGTTATGTAGTGTGGAGAGCATGAAGATGTACCTTCACGGCGTAGTAATGGACTCCATATGTAGGCAGGGATTCCGCTATGCTCATGTAACTGTGAAGAGAAGCAGAGAGACAGAATGCATTTATGGAAGGCGGGGCTTACATAAGGCAGGGCTTGTGGGGCGGGGCTTACATAAGGCAGGGTTTATGGGGCGGGGCTTACATAAGGCAGGGCTTGTGGGGCGGGGCTTACATAAGGCAGGGCTTGTGGGGCAGGGCTTACATAAGGCAGGGCTTGTGGGGCGGGGCTTACAGAAGGTTGCGGAAGGCAACAAGCTTGCGGAAGGCAGGGCTGAAGGAAGGCGAGTAAAATAGTCACAGGTGACAAACATACAGGCTTGACACGCAGGCACCGCTCTGGACTTAGCGGCTCCTACAGTCAACATAATGCTGACACACATATAGCGGGAGAGTGAGAGCCAGATCGGTGGAGAGCGGGGCTTGCGGCTTCCTCGCACTTACTTGACGATGGCCTGGCCCCTGGACTGACCCCCGAGCTTCTTGTAGTGCTCGATGACACGGTCCTCACTGAAACAGGAAGACAGCAAGCATCTCCGTTAGTAACACTGCACCGTGCTGTAGGAGGACAGTATGGAGGCCAGACCAAAAAGGCAGAGAGGGACAGGGCAGCACCATGCAGGGTTGGCAGTGTTCATTTTCAGGAGCAGATGTTTGGACCAACATTCCAACATCAGTACAGAAGTTGAATGTGGTGCTGACTCGTTTCCAGAACCTTCTACAAGCCAGGAAATATGTCACCTAAACATGATCTGTCTGAGGGTCCAGAAACAGTCAGACAGGAAGCAGAAGAACATGGATCATGGGGCTGACGAGCTTCCAGGTCCAGCTCATATATCAGAGAGTCCCGGCTGCGTGGTGACACTTAGGAGGGGTGCGATGGGGCTCGGGGTTGGGGGGGAGTTACAGCTGCTAAATCAGTCCCGCTCTCTAATGTGACTGTTAAAAGGAGAGCATAGATTAATTCCCATCGTGTGTCCCCCTCTGTGGTTACTTTGAATATTTACAAAAATCGGAGTTCCCCCAAGATAGAGGAGCTAGCCAAAGCACTCTGGGGTGGGGGGGTACAGCTCACCAGTAGGCTAGCGAGGGGTGCTCCTTCAGCGCCTGGGTCGGCAAAGCCGGAAGCTTCTTCAGATCAGCCCTCGTTGCTTCATTGCTGAAAAGAGAAGAAGCGTGTTTAATGAGGTGGTGTGAGGAGAGCCGCCCCCCCCCCCCCCCCCCAC
>JAODJU010000062.1:32648244-32670241 GCA_026776725.1 Gnathonemus echidnorhynchus | reverse complement strand
GGGGAGTGCCCCCCCCCCCCCCCCCCCATCGGCATCAGTATGACCCTGCACCCCAAGAGGCCTGCATTTTAGCATAGGGAACCTTCCAGACTAGGAGCAGACCCTGCTCATTTGCATTTCTGTGTGCAAAAACTAGCCCTAATGCTGGCTGGTCCTGCATGGTCGGGTTTATCACTGCCAGTGGAGGGGGGGACTATAATGAAAGCCCCATTTCTGCAATGTTTCTTTGGGAGGCAAGTCTGAGGAGCAGCTGGGCAGAGATGGAGAAGACAGCCAGCCAGGACCCACCAAGGCCAAGCCTGTGATGCCCCCTGAGCGATGTCACACCGCAGAGCAGGGTGAGTCTGCAGTGACCACCCCGTTCGCTCCAGTCACCATGTAACACCCTGATGTGTCACTCCCGTTCCTGTTACCTTCATCCCAGAGCTTAGAAACCCACCTGACACGTGCCAGTAAGGCAGCAGGGTCACCTCATACTTCTGAGCCTTTATGCGTCTCTAGAGTGAGAAGTGGCTCATGATCAGGTACTGACCAGCGCAGGACTGATTCCAACACCAACTATTAAAGAGTTTTCCAGAAGGGAAGTGAGTAGGACAAATGTCCAACAGAGACCCGGACTACACATGATTAGTCACACCCTAAGACGTTCTTGCTGTGTATTCAGCATGAGGCCCGGGGAGGGCGGATGACAGGGAGAGAGGGAATGTGGCAAAACCACAGTCACCGTCGTTAAGCGTGAGAGAGCATGGTGACACTGTCTGACAGTGACTGCTGTCCCATTCTGACATACTCTCTGACAGTGACTGCTGTCCCATTCTGACACACTCTCTGACAGTGACTGCTGTCCCATTCTGACACACTCTCTGACAGTGACCTGCTGTCCCATTCTGACACACTCTCTGACAGTGACTGCTGTCCCATTCTGACATACTCTCTGACAGTGACTGCTGTCCCATTCGGACACACTCTCTGACAGTGACTGCTGTCCCATTCTGACACACTCTCTGACAGTGACTGCTGTCCCATTCTGACATACTGGTGGCACAGGTGACCCTGTGCCAGATTAAAGGCCCTTAAGTGCCCTGAAATGCCGCCTGCGCTCCAATGGACAACCACAGCCCCGATGTCTCTGATGGCAGATGGAGGGACGAGGCGAGTCTGTGTGTGAAAGTCCCGGGAAGATGCCGGGGCAGCATAAGAACGTGGCTGCTGTAAGCGACTGTGGGCAGAGACGCCTTTCTCTTCATTGATGAAGGAGTGAGAGCATTCCGGCGAACCAGGGGACTAATCAGAGGCTCCCCCTACTGGTGCAGAAGTTCACAGCTTCTACTAACAGAGCAGTAAACCCACACTAAGGTCTTCAAAAGTGCTTTAAACTTTGCCTACACTTCCATGTGAAAACAGGGATTGGAATCAGATATTTGTAATTGCATTCAAAACACTGACAACACTGACACTCACAAGGACAGCAATGACATTATCAGGAAGAACAAAAACATTAGAAACAAAATGTCTCAGCTGGCTGTAAATCTAAACTAATCAAGGCAAGGAGACAGAATATCGTCTACAGAGAACATCTCATCTAGAAGGAGCTGAAGGACAAAGGTGGGAGGAATGAGACGGTGAACAGTGGGGACGCCTGAAGTGGGAAGCTGGGCAGGACTACACTGGTGTGGCCATGGCTGGGTCACTGTATTAGGGGTCAGAAAGCCCCCCCACGTTCCCCTGGGGTACTGATCGCTAACGACCACAGCGCTCAGCTCCGGGACTCAGCAGCATTAGTTGAGGGAGGCATGGAATTTACACACCACATTCCAGGGCATGGGAAAACTGCTCTCTACCACAACTGGCGAGGACTAGTGGTCAAGAGCCTACTCTATGTGATTTTGAAACAGTACAGTGCCACCCAGAGGCCAAACGGACAGCTGCACCAATTGTCTTACACTTGATTTTATAACAAATATCAGTGAACAACAAAAAGCAAAACAATTATGCTCAACCGACTCACCGCAGGTTTTTATTTTGATGCAGTTAGAATTTCTGCTTCATTTTCTGTTTATGGTTTTGTGTTTTGGGATCCTTGATTGTATCTGTTTACAATGCATTGTTTATTGTCAGTCTGTTTATAACCCATTGGGGGGGGGGGGGGGGGGAGAACAGACCCCATACTTCGCATGGTGTGGGGGGGCTGCCAAGGCACGCACATTCCAGCAGCCTACTCCCAAAGCAACGTGGTGAGGGTCTTACCTGGTGAAGTCGCCTTTGGCCTCCTGTTATAAGAGAACAGAGGATGACAGCAGGTTAGAGACAAGTGCTGGGGGCCACGCATCTCCTGGGGAGGGACTGGGCATGTGGGACTGACTCAGGTAAAGCAGTCCTGGGACAGCGTAACCCCCACCCAGAGGGGCACCTTCTAAGGACCCCTGGTTTGACTCCATGCCATAACCCTCCCACTGGACTGCCTCTGTCATTTAAGCCCCAATCTCCAACACGCGGTGACTGACGGGTGGAAACAGTGCGCCGTACCTTTAAGGCGGCGTGAAGCTGATGGAGCTGCATCCTGCTTACCTGAAGTATGTAGGAGGCCAGTTCAAAGACCACTTCACTGTCAACATCAATGAGCTCCTGAGGAGACAACAAGAGGAGAAGCTGTGGACATCTGGGGTTAGGAGCCTCGAAGGGAGACACTGGGCTTAACCGGAGATGCACCACAAAGGGGGACACCAAAGTTAACTGGAGACACACCTCAGAGGGGGACACCTGAGTTAACTGGAGACACACCTCAGAGGGGGACACCTGGGTTATTTGGACACACACCTCTTCTTCACATGGTTTGATTACTGGAGTGTGACTACTACAGCCCTGCATCACAGCATAAGAGGACAGACAGCTAAGGTTTCTGAGTGTGACAGGAAATAAACTGCAAACTCTTACAGGAGTCACAACGTGGACTGATTAAAATCCAGAGAAACCAAGGCTGGCCCACCAGAGCTGAAAGATCACTGTCTGACTTGGAAATGAAATAGCTGTTTGAAAACACAGCATGATGGGAAAGTCAAAGCTCAGTATGTAAGGTGCTATATCCCACTGTCATCTACCTGGTACTCAGAATGGTCTTTTAGATTTGTCAGAAATTTACTCCCCAACACACACACACACACATACACTCTTAACCCAAGAAGATGAAAAAAATATCAGTTTACCTTGTAGATACAAGACTTCGCATTGAGGAAAAACAGTTCAATAGTTGCATTATCTTTCAGGTACGATATACTCTCGATGTAAAACCTGAAAGGGAACAAAACAGTGTCATATTACACACAAACAACAATAGTACTCAGCTCCTTCACAGTTAAATGTTGCATTTGGCATTATTCTAAATAAAAACACCATCAAACGATCTTCGACTTCACAACAAGAAGCAAATAATCACTGGGAGTCAAACTCTGACTGTGCAACTCTGTTACTCTCTGCAATATCGTGCCTCCACTTCAATGTACATCTGTCTTCATATGTACATTACTTCACCTCCATGTGCAATATGGTGCATCACAGTGCACTGTATAAATATATATGCATGTATATTTCTTTATTTATTTTTACAGTTTATTTAATTTAGCTTTTTAATTAAAAAATTTTATTTACCTTTTAAAATCAGTTTGCAAAGAAAGGGACTGTATCTAATTTCATACTTTTACAATGATAATAAAGATTCTTATTCTGATAACATTTTGCTCTGGTTTTACCTGCAGTGTTGAGTAAAACCACTAGAGGGCAGACAACAACCTACAGTCCTGTGCTGAGATCTGACCTGCACTGCCCTATGAAATAATAGGATGATACCTTCTCTTGATAGACTGAAGCCACACAGCTATCTATGTAAGAGTTTCTCTGTGTCTGGGAGGTGCTTAGGCATGGGATGTGTGGAGGAACCTGTCACTGGGAATGAGAACCCTGCTCTGAGCTGGCTTCTCACCATATCTGAAGCTAACCGACGCCGTATCTGAAGTGGATTCACACCTGGCTATAGGAACTCATGCACACTTCACTCATTCTTCCTCCAGAGGTTGCCAGCGGAGGTGTTCACCACCCAGACCTTGCATTTGTGTGGGGCTCCCAAGGTTTGAGTTAGACTCACAGACACTACGCCAAACAGGAAATAAATTTGCTATTTGTTTAGGAGGTGCTGAAGCAGCATGTTCTGCTAACCAGCTAACTAGCTACCATCTTCTGACTCCTAGCTGAGCCTCAATGGCATCAAAGAGGCCACATGAATCTGGGAGTGAAAAACAAATGACATCTTAGCATGTTTCTCCGGGAACGAGGCTGTGCACCCAAGTGACCTGCAGAAAATCAAGCTGCTGCTGCCTGACCGGATATGGCAGCTCTTCCACCATGTCAGGTCAGAGGAGTTGGGGCGTTTCTCTCTGCATGTTGACTTAAGAGGTATGATTCTGGGACGAGATGATTTAGTCACATCGACAGGCCTTTTAATCGAGGGCGTGAACGACGTGCTTAATGGCAGGGGCTGCGGCCGGAAGCAGCTTCCCAGTCGATACACAGTCAGGGAGGCTGCACCAGGACAAGCTGCCCGGGATGTACAACGCTGAGTTCGGACCAAATCACCACTGAGTATTACCAAACAGCACCGGGGCAGGTACCCCATGGCATCCCATAGTATAAAACCAACAAACACAAACTACCGTTCTTTCCCGAGTATGATGCAGGGCCTGCATCTCCATGTCGCCTAAGAAACAGAGCCCACAGCTTGGACCCCACCCCCCAGATCCGGAGAGCTATGCACTGTGCCTGGACCCCACCCCCCAGACCCGGAGAGCTATGCACTGTGCCTGGACCCCACCCCTCAGATCCGGAGAGCTATGCCCTGTGCCTGGACCCCGCCCCCAAGATCCAGAGAGCTATGCTCCTGTGCCTGGACCCCGCCCTCCAGATCTGGAGAGCCATGCCCACAGCCTGGTTGTTGGCAGGGACCAGATGCTGAGACAATGAAATTGGAGACTTGCTGACATATTAGATGCCTCCAGGTTCCCAAGGATTTTGTAAGGACAGCAAAACACAAATATCTGTATCTGCGCTTTGAATCTTGTAGGGTACCTGGCAGGGCACCAAACAAAGCACTGAGCAGGGCACCAGGCAGGGCACCAAACAAAGCACCGAGCAGGGCACCAGGCAGGGCACCAATGCGTCCACCAACCAGGGTACCAGGCAGGGCACCAACCCGTCCACCAAGCAGGGCACCAAGCAAAGCACCAAGCAGGGCACCCACCCGATCACCAGAAAGGGTACCAAACAGGGCACCTCCCCGGTCAATAGGCAGGGCACCTACTCGGGCACAAGCAGGGCACTAAGCAGAGCACCACCTCGAGCACGAGCAGGGCACCAACCCGGTCATCAGGCAGGGCACCAGGCCTACGGCCAGCAGTGATGTGTGTCCGTGACATCATACACAATGCCCCAAGACCAACAATGAAGCCTCACTTTGTTATAACTGATTCAATATCTGCTGAGCTGCAGCACAAAAGACACAAATGCAATTCATGCCAATTATGTTTCAGGAATGAAACTATATTGAAGGGAGGCATGTTCCCCTTCTGAGTGAGGTCATGCTTCTGAGTCACATGACTGTGCTTTCTTTCCAGAGCCCTCTGGGGCTTGTGGGTGCGTTTGGTATCCTCCCCCATCTCCAGTTACAGCGGTGATGCTGCTCTACCTGCCCTGAAAGCATCAGGAGGTTCATTAAAGCCCCACATTTCCTCCCCAGGGTCAGTGACACCCCCACCCGAAAAAAGATAAGATTACAGACAGTTAAGGAGATAAAAACAGGCACAGTGGTGACATCAGGAAATGGGGGGGGGAGTGACATTCACACACACACACACACACACACACACACACACAAACAGACAGACACACACACACAGACAGACAGACAGACAGACAGACAGATACACACACACACACGCTGTAAACCTCACGCTGCTCCAAAGCCCAGCTAAATGGCCGTGTCCCCAGAGAGCCAACCCCCACCCCCCCCAGCCCAGAGCTCAGAGCTCCGTCACAGATGATGACCCCCTCCCACCCGTCCTCTCTCCAGCTCTCTCAGTGGTGAAACCTGTAAATCGTCATTGATGTGAGTCTGTGGACAGATCTGCTGTGTCTGGCCCTTGGGGCGTGTCCACCCTGAGAAGCTGAGGACACAGAAGACCCCCGAGGACTGCCTCCCCCCTCCCCCCAAGGTACATAAGCGGTGCTGAGATCCCCACCACCGAGATGAGGGGACGTCCCTGTCACCGTCACCAAGCTCATCCTGATGGTTATCCCCCTGCATAAGCATCACCCTGGATTGACAGCCAGATCAAGCATAAACCATCCATTCATCCATCCATCCATTCATCCATCCCTCCATTGCATGGGCAGGGGTGGTGCTCGCAGCCCCACCCAAGTCAACACCTACCTGACGCAGAAGAACAGAACCACAGGCCCAGATTTCTTGGGGAACTCATGCTCCAAAACTCGACGGTCCAACTGCAGCCAGCTGAAGTGGCCCCTGGGGGAAGTGTGTTCAATAACATCAGAAAGTGGAGAAAGAGAATTCGACCATGTCAGAAAATGGGGGAAGCGGGTGTGACCATGTCAGGAAATGGGGGAGGCAGGTTTGACCATGTCAGAAGATGGGGGAAGCGGGTTTGACCCGGTCAGAAAACAGGGAAAGCAGAATCGACCATGTCAGAAAACAAGGGAAGCGGGTTTGACCGTGTAAGAAAACTGGTGGAAGTGGGTTTCACCAGGCATACTCACGTTTCATCAGTGTACGATATTCCGAAATACTCCTTCTCCTTCAGGTTGAAGTGGGAGGCCACCAGGTCCAGGAGCTCCTTCGCCATCAGTTTGGGCTGCAGAGAGAAGGGGATGGGTGTTGGGATTAGGGCACTGGGGTACGTTAAGGTCAGCTCCCTGCTGGTTAACGATTCAGCACGACGACTTTCGCTTTTCCCATGACATACTGGAGAGAAGCCTGACATCTACACTCTGCATCTTGTCTATACTCAGTGTATACTCATTCGATACTCGTTTCATACTCGGACAAAGAGCTTAGTTTCCACAAACGTAGTATGCACACCAGGTCTAAGCAGCAACCACGTTTGGGGTGGAAACGTAATATTCACACCCCCTGGTGGACATTTGGGATCTCCCACCTCCACGCCCACCACACGGAGCTCCACGCCAAAATGTCCTAATTACTGCTTTTCTTTAGCTCAGGCCGTTTGTAATTAAGTGCAGGAAATGCGAGAGAGATCGTTAATCTAGCCACAAACCGCCTTGATGTCCCAGAAATAGCTGTGGAATAGAATGCAGAGCAGCTGACCCCCGAACCGGCTGATGCCACCGCGGGTCGGCGGTCCGGCCTGCCAGCACGTGCCCAGCTGCCCGTGAACGAGGTGGTTCTTTTTGATGTTATTGTCCTCCTCAGTGTCACATAAGGTTTAGCCACTCAGAGCAGAGGACAGATGCCCTCCTTGTTTACATAAAAACATTTACATTTACATCTCTGAGTTGGGCGACTTCAGCACACACGCACACGCACACACACACACACGCACACACACGCGCACACACACACACACATACACGTACACACGCACATACACACACACGCACATACATGCACACGCGCACACACACACACAAAGAGACAGAGACAGGTTTGTAATTATATCTTTGTGGGGACTCTCCATTCATTTTATATCAATCCCAACAATGAGAACCTTAACCCCTACCCAGCCCTAATCTTACCCTTAAGTAACCAAACAAAATACGATTGCATTCACAGATCTTTGTGGGGACCTAAAAAATGTTCCCCACAACGTCAAAATAACAGGTATTTATTACATTGTGGGGGAAATTTGGTCCCCACAATGAAATATAAACATAATCCACCATACAGACACACACACAGACAACTACCAGTCAAAGGTTTTTACACACCACAGGTTTTTACCACTTTTCCATTTATTTCATAACCTGCAGGTTTTTTATTCTTTGTTAACCACTGGAAAGTTTAGCGAACAACTATAAATAAAAATATACGTCAAATAAAACAAGTTTCCTTCATAGCATGGAAAGAGTATGTAACAGTGCATGTCTGACATCCTATTAACTGGCTGTGTGGTGGTGGCAGTCAGATTCTAGGCTGTCATTTAACCTTAAATGCACTAGTTAAGTTTCACCCCATGAAAGAGAGCAGCATGTAATGTCCCTTGTAGAAAGAATGCCTTGAATGCTCTCTGCTGTTATAACTGCTAGAGGAGGTTACTTTGGTGAATCAATGCCGTTTTCTTGCTAATAAAAGGTACCCAAATAGTAAATGTACTGTAAATTCATTTGCTAGCAAAGAATATTGAGTGCATTTTTAATACATGTTAAGGGAGTAACATGCACATGTAGAAAATCTCTTTTTTTACTGGTGGTAAAGACACACTCACAGACACACATGCAGCATTCAGTCTAAAGTCTAAATGTAGGGGAATTCACCAAAGAGCACCATGCTGGTTGTGGGCTTGAATGACAAGAGCTTCTTGGTGCAGTGCCTGCAGTGACAATGTGCAGTGCCTTTAGTGAAAGTGCAGTGTGCCTGTGCAGCCTTTGCCAGAAAGTGCAGCAAAGAGCATTAGCTGTCTCTCTGTTAGAAACAGCCTGTAACCTGTAGGCACCGGCCTCAGCAAAATGTGCCCCAGGCTATTACACAGAAATGTTCATCCTTACTATTAAGACTCTTTCAGGAGAGACAGGACATCCTTTCTGAGCAGAGAGAGCAGGGCCTCCCTGACGCTGCACTGGCGCTCTCACCACAGAGGGATCACTGGCCTCTGCCGCGCAAGGCCAGCATGGCCAATCAGGATCCCCCGGCAAAGGAACCCATGACGTCACAGTCATAAGGGAACCAGGAGCGGCCCAAGAGGACCAGAGTTCTGAGCAGATCTCGAGCTTAAACCCCCACGTTCACGAGACCGACACACTCTGCCTGGAACCCCACAGAGCCTTCCTGACTGCAGTTCAACATTGATCCTGCAGGAGGTGCTTAACTAGGGTTGGGTCAACCTGTTCAAAGCTCTGGGTGTGAACTGAGAGAAAGCTCCAGGCACTAATGATGTAAAGCTGCTGAGTCATGGGGGACTTGCCCATATTCCTAAGGCTCCATACTGCCACCTAGTGGTCATAAAAGGGTTTCAGACAGAAGGAGTCAGCACTAAATACTTCCCAGCATGCACATCTGCGTGCATAAATACCAGCATTCATAAAAGAAAAAAACTGTGCAAAGTAGAATATTCATTCAACAAGCCCATTTGGCTCTGAAAAATCAAAGAGGGCAAAAGCAGCACCAGCAAGCTATTTGTGGCGGACACAAACACCTGGAGAGTTATTAAATGGAGCAGGTTTAATTTTAAACACCCCACATTAATCCACGTTGCTGTCATTGACTGAGCGCAGAAAGGCAGCAGATGGCCCACTCATTCAGGCCAGCAAGCAGAGCACTGTGTGTTACAGTCACAGTCCCCAGCTGTGTGGATCACATGACTCACAGCTGTATGCTTTGTGCTGATTGGAAGTGTCAGCCTGGCTGAAATGTACGAAGGCAGGTAAGAGAGCATCCAAGAAGCTGCATTGCTGGGTGACCACTCACAGGTGTGGCCTGATGCGTCATGCTGCATCTACAGGGTGCCTGTGCATTCAAGGTGAGAGAACTTCAGCGAGTCCCGCAGGAGTCCATCTCACTGCTCACAGGATGTTTCTTCATCAGGACTGACTCAGATTCAGTGCCAGTTTGTCACATATGGGGAGGAGCCGTGGGAATCGCTCAAATCACAGGTATATGCTCTTTGGGTCTGGGTCACATGGACTGCTCAGAAGATGAGACCGAGGTGGCACTGTGGTAGGGAAGGAAGAACGCAGTGAAAGCAGTGGAACATCGCAGATGTTTCTAAGCTAAACTAGATTTCACTGGTTATCATGGTCCAAAAAACTGTGCAGCTGCATTCAGATAGGGAAGAAAGGTCTCTGTTAGTTCACAAGGTCTATGCAGAAAGTGGACAGTCTGGCTACAGTCTGGCCTGGGGGCTTCAGCAAGGCGGCCTTCCATCTCCAGCGGACTGAGGGAGTGTGTCCCCCCACCGAAGATCAGAACTGACAGCGCCACAGTCCTGCCAGCTAAACTCTGCGAAAACAGTGTGAAGAGACTTGGCACGGCACCGGTAAACATAACGGCCGCATTTAACTTCATGCAAAGCCCCTTTAAAACTGAGAGGCTTGCAGTAGGAAGTCTGAACCGTGAGCTGAATAAACACCCAGATCCATCATACTTGTATTGCTTCTTAAAATAAAAAAAGGACAGCACGCAAGTCCACTGTGAGCACTTTGCATGTCAAAAACATCTGACAGCAGGAGAGCAGACGCCCACGCAACAGAGCCCAACGCGCCTCTCTCAAAGCAGCGCTTATGCAGAGCATCATGGGAAGCTGTGGTCCAGTTGGCCTTTTTTCAGATGGGGGAAACTAGCTTTCCGCTTGTGTTTCTTTTTAAACACAAAAAAAACCCATAATGAGGAGATTTGTATTTATATCCCTGCTAATAACATCTGCATGCCTGCTAATGACATTCGCATGCTCCTCACTGGCCGAGAGCCTGTCAGGGTGGGGCCAGCGGGCTGTCCCAGGGGGCTACCGATCCAAAGGCAGGGTGACCTTACAAGGTGACATGAGTAGGGCAGGGGGTGCAGTGGGGATGTTTATAATTAAATCTTTGTGGGGACTCGCCATTCATTTCTATGGGAATAATTCTAATACCAACATGACGACCTTAACCCCTGCCCAGCCCGAACCCTATCCATAAGTAACCAAACAAAATATAAGACATTTGGCATTTTTAGCTTTTAGATTGCATTCACGGGTACCCAAAATGTCAAAATAACAGGTTTTTATCACATTGTGGGGGACATTTGGTCCCTACAATGTAATATAATCCTAATTCACACACCAATATAATAGGTGTGGGGGGGGGGGGGGGGGGGCCAAAAGGGAAACTCCCTTATCCAAAACTCTGAAGTACCTGCACAAGGAGCTCCAGCTTTCTGTCGTCGAGGAGGTGGACCTGGCAACGGCGGCCCTCCGTCATCTGGAAGAGAGGAGATGGTGGGGATTAGGACCAGGGGGCAGGGGGTCAAGGACACGTGATGGAAATAGGAATGCTCCCCCCCCCCGGTACCGAGGACAGATCCGGAGTGTCCATCCGATAGAGTGAGTCACACAGAAGTGAGGCTAACATAAAAATATAACCCACACAGAGTCCCTCCCCAGGACTGGATATAACCCAACACAGTGTCCATCCCCAGGACTGGATATACCCCACACAGAGTCCCTCCCCAGGCCTGGGTATAACCCACACAGAGCCCCTCCCCATGCCATGGTATAACCTACACAGAATCCCTCTCCAGGTCTCAATATAACCCACATAGAGTCCCTCCCCAGGTCTGGGTGTAATCCACACAGAATCCCTCCCCAGACTAGAAATAACCCACACAAAGACCCTCCCCAGGATCGGATATAACCCATACAGTCCTTCCCCAGATTAGGAAAAAACCCACACAAAGTCCCTCCCCAGGACCGGATATAACCCACAAAGAGACCAAACAAAGACCCTCCCCAGGTCTGGATATAACTCTATGTGAGTCCCCCTCAGCACTAAATATAGCCCACATAGTGTCCCTCCCCATGCCTGATTTGCACAGAGAGCAGAAGTCATGGTGAGACAGATGCCAGTGAAGCACCAGATCACCTTGTTGAAGCCACTGTGCAAGAGATGCCTGTGAACCAGTTCATCTCCTCACTGAAGCCATCGTACAGTAAGAGCGGTGGTTGCAATTCACCCAGACACCAGCCACACATTGGCAAGTCAGTGAGAAGCAGGTGATCCAACAAGCATGCCCCCCACAGACCAAAAATTGTCAAACAATGCATGGGCAAAACATAGTGCTTGTTTTTCTTTTCTCTTGTACAGCTTCATCAGGATCTCCATGACATCGATGGAGGGGGGGTGAAGAACTCCCTGTATGCCATAAATTGTACATGGGTGGATTTCGGATCTCAGCAGGAAGGTATCCATCACTCAGTCCACATGGAAAGTGGTCACATGACTCCAAACGAGAGGCAGAAGGCAGGCAGACAGATCTTTTAAAAGAGCCTGAACATGACGAACGAATCAAGTTTCCTCCACATCTGGGGAAAAACAATTCGAAAACGGCCGAAACATTCTTCTGGCACGTGAACACCCAACATCTCCTAACACCCAACACCAATAAAAACGCGGTGCCGACCAAACCGTAGCGCTAGCCATCGGAGTGATGTTTACACTATGCGGGGAGATGTCCCTCGGGCCGCAAGCCCCCACCCCCAGGCTCAGTCTGGGACAGAGCGCTAACGAAGCAATGTGATCTCATCACCTCTGTGCAAACACACTGCAGTGGGTAAGCGGGTCCACGGAATCCGCGAGGTCTGTGGGGTGAGCGTGCGGTGCAGTCAACCCCCTGCAGCGCGTGCAGCCGACGGGGCAGTGACACTCATTTCGTAGTCAGAGAGCAGCGACACCCACATTGTTGACAAAGGGAGCCAGTTTCTAATTACCGAGAAAGCGCAGCACTGAAGCTGCCTTATAAAACACCTTTGAAAAGTAATATCGGAGAACAGAGGCGCATGGAAACGTTTTATTACTTGGTCACTACGTAAAACATTATTTACATAAATAAATGAAGCTGCCAGAAGGTGATTGACGGGAGTGTCACACCTTTAAAGGGTTAATGCCGCACAATCTGACCGACCAGCTGCGAGTAAAGCAAAGGGACAGAAAAAGAATCCAGATCTAACATGTTAAACATATTTAACAAGCGTATAGTATATGCTTTCACTTGGCGTTATCTAGGGCCAGCGGGGTTGTTAAATCGGATTAAAGAGCAGCGCTGGATTTCCCGTTACATGCATGATCTGCTCGGCATTGAAACCGCATCTTATTTATAAACAGGAATGTACACCGTGGCACTAGGTCCAAGGCACTGAAATGCAAGCATTTATTACAAAAATGCCCACGCTTCTATACGAAATGCGACACGCATGCAAATTAAGAGTAACGCATTAAATCAAAGTGGCAAGAACTTCATCCACGGTTTCCCGACCTGCAAATTATGATAAAATGAGTCACCAACTTCCGATTTGTATGAGGCGCCTATGCATCAGCATACCGTCCCGCACTGGACTGGACCAGACCGGACCGATCCGCTGCGCAGCAGCCTCCTTACCTCGGAGTCCTCCGGGCGCTTCCGACATGCGATCCCGAAAGAAGCGACTGCGGCGCCGCCGCCGAAGGCACACGCACCGCAGCCACCTACCCCCCGCCCGTACGGAGGCTGGCCGCGGTGCCGAGACGCCCCCTCTCCACAGGCGCGGACCGAGCGCCTCTCTCACGCAGCCACCCGCCACGCACAGCTCTCCATCGCCCTGCTGCGCAGAGGATGGGATCCGCCGCTTGCCGCCCCCGAAAATCCGACTGGGAGGAGAGAGACTGGGTTGGGGTCGGAGGGAGGGGAGCAGGAAAGCGGGGAGAGAGCCAGTGGCCTGGGAGCAGGTCCTCAGTGCACGGCAACCTCCGTTCGTCACCGAGGTTCCGGTCTTAGTTTAAAAAAAGCATGCATAGATACTTGACAAAAGGGTATGTTTGATATGTCAGTTGCGGCGCACCTTCCCGTCATCGGTGTTTAATTATTATGTGAAAATCATGGTAAGCTTCAAATAAAATTCTTTGTTGAATGCCTGATATAACACAGACACTTAGAGAGGCGAGTACAGTCATAGCAAACGTATATGTGCCAAGAACAATTAAATGATTGATACCCATTTTATCCAAAACCAGCAGCACTTGGTAACACTGAGATATAGTCCAAAACATCTGCAAGCTACATGGAAATTTAATATTTGAGGAAAAGGCAGCAAAATCTATAAACATGCACACCGCAGGCGACAATAATCCTCGCTGACTGCCTTATGAGTAAAATGGCACACAGCAATCACTGCTGTGACATCACAGGCATCCGCCAGCCTGAGTGACACGGCAACTCTGCCTATAAGCGGTTGAACCTGAGTGGAGATTAAACAGATCCATGTGCCGGTTTGACTGTGGCTTTTATTGTTTTCTGTTGGTTGGGCAGGAGGGGTGTCCGCCACTGTCACAAGGCCCCCTTGTTTGGCTAATCTTGTAAGTGTGGGGGGTTCACTTTGAAGTGAGGATGTCCAGAATGCAGCGAGGCGTGTCAGCCTGGACGGGAACATCCACATTCCTGCCAGTCCGCCAGGCTTTTTGAGGGACACTCCGAAAATAAATCTCAGAAGGACACTTTGAAATAGCAACCCGCTTCTGAGGCTGTATTGAAAACAGCTGCACGGGACTGCCTTTAAGGAGAAAGGGGTGCGATAACGGCGGGGGGTGGCTTGTGGGAAGGGGCACACTGAGCAATCAAAGGCCTTGATGTGGACCATGTGAGCGGCAAGTCACGATCCATCAGCACTCGGGCGACCTACAGAGCTCTCAGATCGAGTTTCACGGTGCTGGGGGCGCCCCCTGCAGGTTCCTGGAGGCCACTGACACAGGGCTGAAGGTCATCTGCATGATGTAAACACCACTGGCTGCATAAATTCACACAAGCTGGGAGAGGACGTGACCCCCGACCCACT
The DNA here is from genome assembly GCA_026776725.1 of Gnathonemus echidnorhynchus. Classification (NCBI taxonomy): domain Eukaryota; kingdom Metazoa; phylum Chordata; class Actinopteri; order Osteoglossiformes; family Mormyridae; genus Gnathonemus; species Gnathonemus echidnorhynchus. The sequence goes on along the minus strand of JAODJU010000062.1, from coordinate 32,655,449 downwards.
CGCGGTGGCCCCCATTAACGGGAGACATCATCTGTTGAGGACAAGGCACTTAGGGACAGCCTGACAGCCAAGCAGAGAGCTGCTGAGTCTCTTTATGAGAGAAGAGGCCCTCAGGCTGCCCTGGGGGACAACACACCAGATGCGTTCCCCCCATTATGCTGTATCTGGTGCCCAGGGGCCAGTTTGTGGTTTCTGACCCCCCTTCCCAGATGTTCCAAAAACTTAATAAATATCTTGTGAGTAGAGTCAGAAGACCATAGCTAGCTAGCTGGTTAGCAGAACATGCTGCTTCAGCATATCCTAAATAAGGAACATGTTTATAGTTTAATTTAATCCACTTGCACAATGACAGATAAAAAACCTTGAATCTCAGTACTTAAAGTAATTAGTGTTTGTGGTGGTAAATGGAGCCGCCACTGAGGCCCAGGCCTCTGGGGGGCGCAGGTGAGCGTGTCGGGGCAGTAGAAGCATTTGTGTTATATCGGGGATGCCTTGTTCTTGGAGGTGCTGTGTGCATTCCTGCTGCCAGAGCACGCTGCCTCATCTTGTTGCTTTTATAACAAGGCCTGACCCATTTCTTCCTTGGGACCAAGTCCCCAGTTTGCTGATGCATTTTGGGAAACTTACATCAAAGCTGAAGGCCATACTCGTGCCTGTTTAGATGTTAAATTCGGTGACTAATTCTGACATCCCTTCACAAATTGATGTTATGCTTAGCGATGATGCTAAGCGGCTCTGCACCTCCTTCAGAACCTGAAGGAGTCCAGGGTGCATGGCAGGCCTAAGGGGGGATGGGGAGGTGGGTGCCAGCGGTATAGCTTGTGTTTAACGGCCCCCGGCCCAGATCAAGCTCTATGCCAGAAAGAACCCTGCAGTGACCCCAATACTCTGTACTCATCCATCCATTTTTTTCCGGTTGCTCCCTAATGAACTATTTACTGATGGATTTATTCTGTTATTACCTGAGCCACCTAAAGGCACCACACAGCTGCATAATCAGGGTCACAAATGTGAGTGGCATGTTGTTAAGTCTGATCGTCACAAGAGGCTACATCCCAAAACACGTCAGTCTGTCTAGGATAAGAAGGTCTCTGTGTCAGGATGAAACAGCAGTAATGTCCTCATTGAGACCTCTTGCTTGTGCGCTCATGCTGAAAATGATTCCACTCAGTTTTTTTTTTTTTTTTAGCTTAAAGGTCCAACTGCCGTTGTCCAGCAGATTCAGAGAAAGAGGGAATTTGCTGCCACATGATAGCGATCAACAGATATCCTGGGTGTGTCTATTCCTCAGCTGCCCAGCTAAAATAAGCCTTTTTATGAGTTTGTCTCCTAAAAAAGGAGCCTGTGCTTAAAGCCAAAGACTAAAATGATTCAACAGAATGGAAAGTTGCTTCCAAGCTGTTTCCGGGACAGTTTTGGTTCTTGGAACCTAGCGGTTCAGTGGGAAATGCGGGGCAGGACCTGAGGATGTAGTTTGCTGGCTCTGCGCGCTGTGATTCAGGGACACAGTGCTACTCAGACCATCTGCTCTACTTTTGAACAGAAACTTCCAGGAGCTCAGGTGCTTCAGAGGAGGCGAACACAGGCCAATGAAGGCTGGTTCAAATCACCATGACGATAAGATAAGACAAACTTTTCTGATCCCAGTGGGAAATTCTTTTGTACACTGCAGCAAGTTAGGTAAAAGTGCAGACAAACATAGAGTGTGGAACAAGAGAGAGTGCAAAAACACAAAGTACACAGTGCAAACAAGCAAACATGCAAATAACTTTTTAAAGTTCAGAGTACACAAACAAAACATCCTAAAAAAACATTAAGTAAATAAATAGATATGAATAAAAAATAGCTGTATGCAATGTGAAGGCAGTTGTACCCAGGGCAGGATTCTCCAGGCAAACATAGCAGTGTTTGTTTGTTTGTTTGTTTGTTTACAGCAAGCAAACAAGCAGAGCTGCTGGATTATTCTGACTTTTCCTTGAAATCACGGCAGAGCGAGCAAGTGAGCATAGCCCCGCCCCTTCACACGGCGCCATATTTAGACTAAACCAGAATGTAACAGGAAGAGGGCAGCGCACAGAAAATTACCCCCCTGCCGAAGCTGCAGGCAGGTCACTTGCAGGGCTGAGCTCCCGCTGGAGACAGCATGAAGCGAGTGTTCAAAGATCTCAGCCTCCTCCACAATTAGCAGAGATGAAAAACCTTATTTATAAATAAACCTGAAGCTTTATTTGTCTTTTGTACAAATACACTGGAATTTGTTAGTGGTGACATATCCCATCATGCTCTGCTTTTTAATGCAGACACACACATATAGGGGTGAGAGTGAAGCTTGGGGTCTGAGTGCAGGATTGGCTGTTTATTCAGCACTGCACAGCCTTTTTCTCGTGGGTTAAGGTCCATGATCTTGGGCTCAGTAGTGACATAGCTGTTCACTATGTGATCATATCTGTTCACAGGCACACGGGCCAAACCTGGTAAACCGCACACAGCAGCAAACAAGGCTTTTCCAGTTCAAATATCACTACTCTGACAGCTGGCCTCAAGGAATGGTGACATGGGACTCACATCCAGAAAAGTGAACTGGAAAACCCTGAGCCTTGTTCCACCCAAATCCTGACCCAATTACACCAGACCCACACTAGAGCTGAGCCAGTGCTCTGGCAGCTCATCACATTCACACTGGAATAACCCATACACCTGTGTCTCTCCTTCTGATGGCTCTCTGGTGTGAGGACAGGGGAGGAGCTGGTACTGCCAGATGTATGATTGGAAGGTCAGCAGTGCGGCACACAGGGAGAGGCTCACTGCCAGCAGAGAGGTGAGAGCTGAAACTCACTGGCCTGTTTTGCATTCATTCCCACCTGGAGGCAAACTAGGTCAGGAGGGTGTTGGTTTGACTGGCAAAACATGACCAGGCACCATGCATGCATACGGAAAGGCACGTACACCCACACACACACACACAGGTAAACCTCATACCTCAGGTAAACCCTCCAAAGCTTCAGAGAAACCACAAAGCCAGGAGCAGCCTTCTGGAGATCAGCAATGTCATGTGGATGCTGGAAACAAGGCCAGGCTCCTGCAGATATTCAAACCAGAACTTCAGCATCCAAACATCACGTTCTGTCAGGTAAACACAGCTGTCACCATGCGATCATCGGTCCTCTGTGATGGATGCAACAGAAGCACAAACAATGTCACGATGATCGACTAGAATAAGCCATCCACACTGGAGTGACAACAGAGCCACCAGGAGCCAGAGAAACTGTGCACCCTGCACTGCCCCCCACAGCAGCCTACCCCACATCTGTTTACAGGGTTGCCCCCAGGTCAGGTCTGATATCCAGCCAATCTGCACATTCAACTGTGCAAATAACCAGCAACTTATAAAATTATTGTGAATAACACGCGCAGCTTGGGTCCATCACGGATAACACGCGCAGCTCGGGTCCATCACGGATAACACGCGCAGCTCGGGTCCATCACGGATAACACGCGCGGCTCGGGTCCATCACGGATAAAACGCGCAGCTCGGGTCCATCACGGATAACACGCGCAGCTCGGGTCCACATGACATCATGGAATCGCTGGACACACACTATTACGCACAGACTGATATACTATAGGCAGTTTAGAGATGCCAATTCTCCTGATTGAATGAGGAAATCCACCTAATACAGGGAAAACATGCAAACTCCACACACATGGGGGAGGTGGGGTTTGAACCCTCAGCCCTGGAGGGGCGAGGCTACAGCGCCCCCCCCCCACTGGGCCACCAAGCAGAATATATTTTTCAAATACATATTTTTCATAAACTTTTATGCTAGGAGATAAAGGAGGAGAGAGATTTGGCCAGGAGGTCAGCACATGCACGGCTACCAGCTCTGCTAAACAATGGAAGAGCCCCCCCTGCCCCCCCCAGCAGTGCCACAGCACCCTCATGGGGCCCACGTCAGACACAGGTTGGCTCCCTACTTGCTGATGCTGATGACAGTGCCAGTGATTACCACCACTCAAACCATGGGGCCCCCAGCAAACAGCCACTACACTAAATACTGAATTAGCATGTTCCTTACTTAGGGGATACTGAAGTGGCATATTCTGCTAACCAGCCAGCTAGCTGACTCTGCTCACTAAATTTTTTTAATATCTGTGGGTGAAGTGCGGGTTCAACTCCAAGTTAGTAAGCAGTAGACCTGAGTGTGCACAAAAAACACCCTGAGCAATAAGGAGAAACAGCACCAAAGTCTCCTGCCCCCTTTCTGTGGTCTCTGTTCCAAAGCCGGAACATTCCAGAACTTCCTAGAGCTTATCCGCAAGTCAAAGCTCAGGTCTGTCTCCACAATGATATTCTGCATACCTCTGCAGGATTCCCAGTGGGCTGAGGCCATGAATGAAGCACGAAACAAAATCATCGTACTCCTGCCCCCAGAAGGCTGCCAGGGAATGTAGCGATGGGAAGTGTAGCTTTGTGGGAACCACAGCAGGCCTAAGACACACCCAGCACCCCGCCACACCGTCTCTGCAGTCCGCTGGTTGAGAAACAGAGCAGGTGCTTAGTTTTCCTGTCAGGCCCTGGGTCTGTGTCCTGTCGACTGAGCTCAGTCTCAGCCCGCAACAGTGATGATGGATAAATGGAAAAAATACAACTGCCATTTTTTCTTGGCTATTAAAACCAAACCTGGACTGAATAAAAATGGCAGACAGTCTGAATGCCGCATAAACACATTCAGGACATTAGTGCAAAGGGCACAGGTACATTTACATTAAACACATGGGTTTTGCATAAACGAGGTTTATGACAGAACCTCAGCGGCACGCAGGGCAGACCAGTGCCGCTGGAGAGCTGGAGAGTCTCCACCCAGAAGAATGACATCACACGCCATCATTCTACCTCCTCCCACAGACTCCGGTAACAGGTGGCATCACCTGATGCCGACATGTTTGTGAGGTTGCTTTCTTTCTCGGGGTGTCCAGCTTTAAGGAGGAGCAGGTTAATGTTCATGCATCCTCTGCTGTTAGCCTGCCCCCTAGGGGTCACCCCTTGAGTAGCATGGAGCAAAAGCTGGCAGCTGGGAGCTGATCAGCCCCCCTGCATCATGAATGTGGACCGCAGTCACATAAGCAGCTCAAATGGGTGACAGTAGAGACGAGGCCTCCTGAGACACTTACGTCTGAATCCCTGGGAAGACGGAGCACTGGGCCGGGATTTTATGATGCATTTATGCTGGAGTGCTCACAGGAAGTAGTGGCTGAGTTGAAGAAGCATAGTGAGGCAGTTATGGCATGCATGAGATGGACGCGTGCATGAGAGAGAATCGCACACAGGACATGGGGGCAAACACATCCAAACATCTCTGCTGTTAGGATTCAAACCGGTTTATGGGGGAAACTGGCATTCATTTTTAATAAGCCCTGGGATCAGCATCTATAGCCAGGGGACCACAAGCCTCTGGATGTCTACCACACAAGATTTCACCACCTTCATGGTCTAGCAGCTACATGTGTAATTGTGCATGGAGCTGTATTGCATTTAACAAACTCATTTGTACATTACATTAATTCATCACATACTTTTATCTAAAGTTATCCAAAAAAGCGCATTTTGTTTTTGAGGAAGCAGAGCCAAACAGTCCCTGCAGCAATAGCTTGGGGCTTAAGAGTCTCACCCTAGGGCCTAACAGTAATATTACTGTACCAACCCTGGGATTTAAACCAGCGACCTCCCAATCACCACTGCAGAGTCTTAACCCACTAAGCTACACACCATGTACCTCACACGAACTAGATAATGTCAGGGAGAATAACTACCCGGGCTTTGCTGTCCCCTTTCTGGCCTGAAGGGGGAAGTGTGGCCCACACCAAGAAAAGGAACATGAACAGAGCATGTGCAGACAGTCATGCTAAGGCAGGAACACACACAGAGCGTGTGCAGCCAGTCACGCTAAGGCAGGAACACACACAGAGCGTGTGCAGACAGTCACGCTAAGGCAAGAACACACACAGAGCGTGTGCAGATATTCATGCTAAGGCAGGAACATACACAGAGCATGTGCAGACAGTCACGCTAAGGCAGGAACACGCAGGAGTGTCTCAGCACCAAGCACAGGCTATAAAACATATTTTCCCATTTTTCTTCTTGCACTAGGTCTGGCCTTATGACTGTTTGCATTGTGTTATATGCTGTGTAGCTCTCAGAGATTGTCCCCTCGCTGCATCACCGCTGTGTGAATGCCCTGAACTCACCTCATAATGACTGGGAACCTGAGATGTGTCATTAGAAGTGACAGCCTCACAGCATTCTGTGAAGGAATCTTTAAGACTCTCTACAAGGGTCAGGGTAAGGCTAGCTGCTCATAGAGAGCTCCTGGCTTCAGATCCCTTTAAGAAGCCACTTAGAACACATTAATTTCTCTGTTTTTCAAAGGATTAAAAACACAATGTTACCCAATAATGAGATTTTCACGTGGGTCGACAAGGTGCTGCTGTAAAAACGGGTTAAATCTCATCCAAAAACAGCACATAGATAGGGTGCACCACAAAATAGCTTTTACAAGACATACTAATTACTGTAAAGACTTTTAATGCTCTCTCTCTCTCTCTCTCTCTCTCTCTTTCTCTGTGCTCTAGAACTCCAGACACTTCCCTCGTACCTGGTACACGGCCTTGGGGAACCATGCAGGTGCAAAAGGTAGCTGGACGGCCCTGTGGTTCCCAAGCCGCCAGCGTCTCAGGGCAATGGAGGCCAGGCTCCACAAGAGGCCTCGTCCAGGGAGGAGAACATCCTCGTAGGCACAGAGCACGCTGGCCATGATGTCTCTAGCTTGCTATGTAAAAGCTGAGGCCTGCAGCATGTTCCACCTCCAACCGGTGGCCCTTGGCTTCATCACGCAGTCCAGGAGAATGTCTCCTGGTTCCCCCGTCAGGCTGCAGGGCAGTATGATAAGACCTTGAATGTCTCAATGGAAACTTTCCCACAGAGACTAACTGCTTCTGGGTTGGCTTGCTGTTCCTGAGCTGAGGTACCGTTCCTGTGAGGTTCCTCAGAGGGTCAGACGTAGCACTGATGTAGCAGTTCCTACTGCCCAAAAGCCCGGCTTGTGCTGAGTCCCATCCATGCTCCGGGATGAGTCACCTTCAACTCCACCCCAAACCCTCCAGGTCAGCTGGCTGCATTTATGTGCCCGGGTTATGTATACATAAAA
>JAODJU010000062.1:32578750-32600378 GCA_026776725.1 Gnathonemus echidnorhynchus | reverse complement strand
CCCCCCCCCCCCCCCCATTATGAAGATGTCTGTCAATAACTATGAGCACCATTAACACACTTCAAAGGTGGGATGTTTTCAAAGTATCCAAGTTGTTATCAAGACGGAATGTGACACTAAGGCAGTCACGCCTGACCGGAACGAACTGCCCACCTGCCACCACACACTCTTATCAAGTGCATTGGGGCATCCGTGTTGTGAAAGGCGCTATATAAAAAGTAAATTAAACTGAATTGAACTGAACAACAACTTTTTAGGCATCAGTGCTGTTGATATTTAATATTTCTTATAACCCTTATGCGAATTACAGACATCGCAACGGCACTTTATACTCTGCCTTGTTACTACAACAGCAGCACTGTGTCTGTTCTTAACTAGCTTTCAGCTTAGAAGCAGGCAGTGGGTCTCCCCAAGCAGAAGGAACCCCTGGGTGGGGCCTCACAGCTGGCGGCCGTTGGTGGTAACAAACCGCAGCTTCTGCTTTCCTGAGGCGGTGGGGGGGCTTTTGGGCTCAGCTGCCAATGCATGTCAAAGACAAACTCGCTTTAAATCGGGGGCAGCGAGAGACTGCAGGCGGCGCAGAATGAGTCGAGGCTCCTCTTCAGCTGAAGCGATGGGGCCCACACACATGGATCGCTGGGTCGCGGCCCTTTAGGGGGGGCGCTACGTCCGGAACATTCCCTCTGCTGTATCCCCTTCATCCGCTTTCTCACCCCACTGCCTCACCCCCTCACCCCAAATACCTGCCCCCCACCACAGGTCCCTTTCCCACAAATTCCCCGAGGCTGTTGTCCACTCAATAGCGCCGCTCTGTTGGTCTGCTTCTGTTCTTCACACACTAATAGGCCACTGCAGTGATGCAGTGTGGCACAATTATAAGTAATTTAGAAAACAGCATTATCTAATTATCAGAGTGTTTCACTAGCTTATCTCATAACCCTGAGAGTACTGGGTAAACTGGAGGGTGTGGGGGCGGGGGGGTCAGCGTCCATGGGGGTACATGGTGTAAAGCCAGTTTCACTGACTCCATGCTCTAAGCCCGTTACTATGTAACTCTCTGTAATGGCCATGCCTTGACTGTGAGACACGCATCAGTTCTCACACCTCATCACACCTTGTGTTTCTCACGCTGAGAAATAAGGAATGACGCCCACTGAGGTGCCCTGTTATCCGGAATTAATGGGCGTGCCGCAGACATACGGAATGGCGTTTTCCGCCTAGTTCATAGCTGTCCCGAGTTAATAGCCACCTGCCAGCCAATCAGAAGACAGCATTTGTTTGTTTTTTTTATGGGTAAATAAGTTACATGTGATCCCACTGCAAGCACATTATTACATGAACATAGTGCACATGGAGAGCAGACAAGATGGAAGTGGAGAGCAAGATATGATGAACGCGGTAAGCACTGACAGTGAGACACACACTGCGCCCCTAACACTGTAAACTCACTGCAAACCTTTGATGAAACTTGGGAGCCCTGGTATTAAACACAGGTATTAGACACAATACAGATAACAGAGTAACAAACTGTGCAGAACACAGCTAAAGGGGCTATTTTACTGTGCAGAACACAACTAAGACAGCTAATGTATTAAACAGAGCACAGCTAACAGTGTAACATGCTGCACTGATCACAGTGTAACTCACCTTCAGCTGCCTGATGATAGAGGGCCGAGGTATCTGGGGGCAGTTAGTCCGAGGGAGGGGGCTCCCATCTGTCTCCTCGTGCTGGTGGGGGGTCCGCCCCGAGCTACCAGCTCTGTTAGTGAACAGGCGGCTGTGGCCGTTGGACTCACAGCCAGAACCATTGGCCAGGAGGGGCCCCGCTTGGTGGCCCTGGGGCTCCTCTGGGTCCTGCCACCCCGGCTGTGTGGCAACAGCCTCCTCCTGGGGGGCCCCGGGGGCCTCGGGCTCGGCACCGGCATCGGCGGAGCTGCCAAAGCAGTGGCGCAGGGCAGCACACGGGAGTCCGTGCATCGCGGGGGTGCAGTGGTACCGGGATCCGGGGGAGGGGGGGCACCTCAGAACATGGCAGTAGGGGTAGGGTTTTAATCCCAGCTCCGATCAGCCATGGGGTGCGCTGTGCTCTGCCAAGCTGCCCAGACCTCACCGCCTCCTCCTCCCAGTGAGCGAACGCACTGGGGGCCCAGTGCGGTGTCCGCTTACTCAGGTGTCCCCCTGGTGACCACGCCTTCAGGGGCCAATCAGAGTGCCGCCTGGGGTTAGCAGGGTAAGAGATGGGCCTCCAGCGAAGCCCGAAGGGTCCCTGGCCTGCAGCGCACAGCCTGACAACACGGCAAGCTGTTCTTCAGTTACCTATGCTGAAATATTCATGCTCCACAATAAAAGCACCTTGACTGGGGTACATTCAGGTATTCCTCATACCTCCATCCAATTTGGGGGGGCTCGTGAATATTTAATGGAGCCTTGGACAAAAGCCCATTGACAGAAATGCAAAAAAAGGAAGCCGACGTCCTTATTTTCCGGCTAATTGTCTACAGGTCTTATGTGTGTCTGTGTTTCATGGGAAGACGTGAAAGCCCATCTAAAGTGAAGGGCGATTACATCTCCACACAAGCAGAATGATGTTTACGCTTCTGGAAACTTCCTGTGCCATAACACGCATAAAAGCAGGGCGAAAATAGTGAGCACACGCGCACCAAACAAAGACCCAGTGATGAAATATTGATTCACTCTTTTCATTAGGCAATGTAAATAGTCCATAACTTTCCACAACTTTCCACAGCTTTGTATACACACTTCCACCAGCCTACTGCTGGAAGATGTAGATGGATGAACATCCTGCAGGACCCCCTGAAACTGCAGTAAGCAGTGAACTGTTTTTAGGGGTATTTGGGACACAAAGCTGTTACATTTAAATTAAATTAAATTAAATTAAATTACACCAGAGGGATGTATGGTGATGCTGTATGCTGTTAGTGGGGGGGCGGGGTCAGGGGTAAGGTGTCAGACACCTGGCATTCAGCTGGGGGGAGGGGGGGTCTCGTCCTCCAGCTGCCCAGAGCCCTAACGGTGAAAGCTGCACACGTCACCTTTCTGTACATCTAACCAAGCGTCTGCTTCACTTAAGCACCTGTAAACCTGCTGCAGGTCCTACACTCCAGATTCTGTTTGAGCATCATGTGACCCAAAGTGAGCAGCCATTTGGCACAGCTGGGGGTTTTTAGGGAAGCTGTTGATCGGACGCCAGAAACTTCCAGAGGACTCTCCTTGGCCCCTGCCTGTCAGCAGTCATGCCACCTGCAGGTCACACTGGGTATTCTAGCTGCAGCTAAGCAGGTCTGGGCCTGGGAAGTACTTGGATGGGAAACCAGCTACGAAATCCGGGCTGCTGCCAGAAGAGGTGCTGGTGTGGCCAATGGGTCAGATCATCCTGTGGTCAGTGTGGATCCCAGTGCAGTGATGGGGACACAGTGCTCTACAAATGGAACGATCCTTCAGGTGAGAAGTAAAATCGAGGTCCTGACTCTCTGAGGTCATAAAAGATCCCTGGGCACCTTTCGAAAGAGTAGGGCTGGTACCCCGATGTCTTGGCTAAATTGCCCCCTGTGGCCCAATCAGGCCCCCTAATCATCCCCTGTATCTAACTGGTAAATTCTCTCCTGCCCCTTCACTACCGTATGGTGAGCGTACTGGTGCAGAATGGCTGCTGTTGCATCATCCAGGTGGGGGCTACACAGCGGTGGGGGTTGAAGAGGCTCCCCATTGGTTCTGTAAAGTGCTTTGGGTGTCTCGAAAAGTGCTATACAAATGCAACTTTGTAAGAGTTCGTCACCTTCTTATGATCAGGGGTAATATAGACCCTGTGACTGCCACATTTTCAAAAGAAGTTTATTTGAAGGAAGTAAAAATAAATTCAAACAATCAAACACAGCAGCCTGGGGAATGAGAGTAGAGAATGACACAAAAGCTGCAAAATGATGAATAACGGAAGGTCACAGAGAACAGCGAGAAGGTAAATATGTGACGTATTTCTGTTATGGAAATATATTAATGTTTGGAAAATGGTAAAAATGTATGGTACGAAAAACCTGCTTTGATACCCTTCACAAGATTAAGCATCTTCATTAATAATCTTTATGAACAGCTTGATTATATTCAGCCATTGTAAAATAAATGAGGTCAGATAAAAACAGTCAGGATGTCTGTCAGTGGTCTGCATTGTGTCCTGATGAATCAGCAGATATCAAACGCCTTCATCCTCAAATTTGCCGTCAGTGTCCAGTTCTTACCAGATTCTGATAACACTGAGAACCTCTGCTTTTGTGCATTGCTAGCAGCACGGGGGGCAGTCTGGGTGTGAAGCTCCTTACTGCCCCGTCACTGAGTCCTGGCCCCCGGCTTCAGACCTGGGATCAGGCGCAGAGATGGACTGGGCGGGGTCATGGGCGGGGTCATGGGCGGGGTCATGGGCGGAGTCGTCATCTGAGTCGCTGAACAGCTTCGGCGACAGCGAGCCCGTCTCCCCCGCCGGGTGTGTCCGGCTGTTCTGGCTATTCTCAGGCTCCGAGCTCTCGTCCGTCATCACCGGCTCTGCCGTGAAGAAGGTCTCCCACCTGGGCGGCTCTCGTTCTGCCCCCTTGGGACCCACAGGATCCGGAAACTCCTCCTCCTGCTCGTCGTCATCGTCATTAGATTCGGTGCAGTCCACGTAGTTCCCTGTCTGACGGACGGGTGTCTGGTCCTCCTGCATGTGGGGCTGGCCGCCTGCGAAGCGAGGAGCCCCCTCTGCGTCTGGGGCTTCCAGAGGCAGGAGCTGAAACGTCTGTGGGAATTTCCTCCTCCAAGGCATAAGCTCTTCATCATCAAACAGCTCGCTGTCACTGTCGGAATCTTAACGGTGCGGAGAAAGAACCACGTCATCAGGCACATTTAACAGGCGGACTTTACAGCGCCGGGCCAGAGCGTCAGCTGCAGTACCTTCCACAGTATAGTCTACTCTCGCTCTCTTGAGAATTCCGAGTGGCTTGTAGATAATCCCCGTCCTTCCGGAATATTCACGAAACATGGGTTTTAATCTGAAATTAAACACATGCGGCTTAAACTGCATACATGAAACATGGATGATAAGGTAGCCAGTTTGATGAGACATCTGGTGCCACCAGTGTCACATGTCATACTCACATGTCTTTAACTTCCTGTACAGTTCTGCCCACAGGGATGACATTTGGGTGGATATTGACAGGGCACAAATGCAAGAGAAAATCAATGAGCTGTAAGAGAAATCAAACCGCTTTCCTGTTATCCATCTAACTGAGCATCACTCGTAATAACAGTAATAACTGTGACTATTTAGAAGAGTAGGATTTGCACATGCATGTAATTTCACTTGTTCTGTTCACACCTCTGAATAAGATGAATGAAAGGAAAAACAGGCTCTGTAGGAGCTTCTTCCTGTTCTGGAGACAAATCCTACATCAGCATCCATAGCAGTGGAAACGACACTAGTCAGAGTCAGTGAGGCTGTCAGTTAGAGCCACAGCAAACTGCAGGACAGTTACACAGCCAACGAGCAACAGTGAGGAAGCATGGAATTCTGGGAGCACATTTGCCATACTTCACAACAACGTTGGTCCTCCTGGACCTCTCACCAAACCAGATGGTGGAGGGCTTGACGCTGATGATGTGCAGGGGCGTGCCGTCCGGGGCCGTCATCCCACATGGCAGGCGGCTGGTTCTGAAGAACTCTTCATCCTGGCCCGACATGAGGTGGGGGGGCATGAGCGGGTGGGCAGGAATGTGAGCAGGTGGGAACAGGAGCGGGCAGGAGCATGAGTGGGAGGGAGTATAAGCGGGCGCAACCGGAGTAGGTACAACTGTAAGCGGGAAGGAGCGTGAGCCTGAGTGGGTGGGAGCGTGAGTAGTTGGGAGTATGAACAGGAGGGAGCAGGAACATGAGTAGCTGGCAGTGTGAGCAGGAGGGAGCGAGAGCAGAAACAGGCAGGAGCGTGAGTAGATGGTAAAGTGAGTGGGCAGCAGCATGAGCGTCAGTAACCGGGAGCGTGAGCACGAATGGGAGCATGAGCCTGAGCGGGCAGGAGTATGAGCGAGCAGGAGAGCGAGCGGGACCATGAGCCTGAGCGGGCAGGAGAGCGAGCGGGACCATGAGCCTGAGCGGGCAGGAGAGCGAGCGCGACCATGAGCCTGAGCGGGCAGGAGAGCGAGCGGGACCATGAGCCTGAGCGGGCAGGAGAGCGAGCGGGAGATGCCGGCGAGGCTCGGTACCGTGGGGTGCCTACACGCGTGGATCTGTGTGGCTCGGTTGGTGGTCACGTGACACAGGATATCTGGCATTTTCCTGAACATGTCCAGGTTATTCACATGGACCTAAAGGTTGTTAGTGAGAGATGCAGGAACCTCCATCACTAAATGTGCATGACAGGCACAAATAATTAGAGATACACCGTTTACGATTTTCTTAGCCGATTCTAATTTCTGATTTTCTTTTTAAAGTGTGACCTGCCGATAGCGATTTCTGTCCATTCTGATTTTCTTTCTAAGCAATGTAATTGACAGCATATACAAATAAAAATCAGCTTTTCATCAATCAAAATTTTATTTTCATAATGAAAGAGATTGTTAAACTTTCAACAATTTTCCCCAAACAGCACCAAGTTACAGGAAACAAGTCTCAAAATAAAGTGCTCTGTGACTGGAAAGAGGTACAAAAAGCTGCTGTACACCCAACTTTATCTGACATATTTTACTTCACCAAACAAGAGCAGGTGCAACAGATTTAAATAACAAAACAAATATCATTTACTTACATCATTTCCCAGGATGTTTAAAATCACCAGACAACACGACATTGACCTTTTTCTTTTTTTTTTAAAGTCCATAGGTTACAAACTTCCAAATAAAACTGAAGTGGTACCATTGTCTTTCAAATAATAATAGGTGCAGGGCAATATTATTAATACCAACACTGCATGTTATGCACATACAATTCTTACATTGCTAGTAAGCTAAATTAAGATCTTACCTTCATACTGTCCGGACATTGTAGCGCAGGGGGTTAAAGTTTCGCTAAAATGTTTTTACTCTGTCATAGGAAAAAACTTACCTAGCTTTGCTCTTTTAATGATTATTCCTTTTCAAGATTATATGTTTGATAAGTTGAAAGTTTACCTCCGATGTTTTACTACGTTTTCGTGGCAGTTCCCCCACGGTTTACTTTGGTTTACATGGATTACAAATGGCAGGCTTTGTGTCGTCTTCACTCACAGTGAAGGACTTCCACGCTAACCACATGTGAGCGTGTGCCTGTGAGCGTGCACGCCGCTCTAAGGCTAGTACCTGCGCCGCTTAGCGTATGACATGGGGCGCATGCATAAAACAGTTTGGTATTGAAAATACATGAGACTGACCGGCTGTTCTCCGGTCTGGGTTGAGCACACTAAAAATCGGACGATTCCAGTCCCTGGTCGGTTGACTGGTGCATCTCTACAAATAACCTCCCTGTGCTCCACATAAGATTAACTGTTTCTCTTTTAGCACAAATGACACACTAACATGTAGCGAAGGAACCTCTTTTTGTTCATCAAGGCAAAGTCACACCAGATTCCACCCGGGGAAGTGTAAGGTGCCTGGCAGTCTGTCGGGCCACAGGAACGGCAGACTCACCTGACATCCAAACTCCTCGCTGAGGTGCGTGAACAGGTACTCGTAGCCATAGGCTGCCTTGCAGTTAAGCCAAATCACATGGTAGGTGCTAATAGACATCCATGACCTCACTAACTCCTTAATGCCATCCAAGCAGTCCTCCTAATACAAGAAATAAAGACTCACATCATCTGGCGATGAATGCCAGAATGGAGAGTAATGTGAGACAGAATTAGGACAGAGATGGGACCAGATCAGTGATTGAGACGCACCCTGCTTGGTATTTGGAAGTACTTGGGATCACAGAAAGTCGTATCCAGATAAACACTCTGGACGTCTTTCACCCTAGATGCACAAAATGTGAGAGTGAGTAGAACCTCCCATAAATGTAGATGATCAGAGAAACCAATGGCACACTTATTCCGGGGCTCGACCTGCTGCCAGAGTGCAGGAACTCCATCCTGGACACCTCGCCCACAGCCAGCCGGAAGTCCCCTGTGTATAGCACCGTGCCTCGGTCGCCCTCCACGAGGAACCTGGGGGCCACAGCAGGCACACATGGTCTGCATCGCTCGCTGTGCCCTAATTCTTGGAGGGAAGTCAAAGTGATATTTCTGTCCCCCTTACATGACGGAGCCGGGGCAGTGCCCTGCTGGCAGCAGGGTCACCATGACGTCCTCTTTCTGTTGAATCACAGGACACAGAAATCAGCAAGAATCTGCGGATCTGCAGTGGGGAGACGTACCTCAGGGCACGTTCATATGTTCATACTACTACCTCCCCGGAGATCTCATCAACCAGCGAGATCTGAGTCGGACTTTCCAGTTCGAGGGCGACCTGGAACAGAGAGAGATGAGGGGAACCCCCCCCCCACACCAACTCAAATAGTCAGAAGATGGTAGCTAGCTAGTAAATTAGCAGAACATGCTGCCTTACAATCTCCTAAATAAAGAAGGGATTTATTTAATATTTAGTTAATATTTGATGTGATGACTACTTATGGCCAGCAGGGGGCCCCCAAACTTCAGGGCCCCCACATGTATGGGGGGGGGGGGGGGGGGGGGGTTGAGTGACGGTAAGCACACTGCTGTATAAAATGACTAACAGTCCAGTCCCCATGAGCTGCATACTTACAACGTGTTTCTCCCAGAATACATATTTGGGATTACTCAGCAAAAGTTCCTTAGACACAGGAGAACAGTACAGCTTCACTGTTAAGCTGGGAAACACCAATCTCATTAGTTACATGTGAATGACAGATGGATGACAGTACATTATATTACAATAGCATTAAAGGAGAGCCAGTCATCTTCTTATTGTCTAAACAGGCATGTGCATCACTTTAATGTTGACTGCAAATAAATACCCAGAAAAAAACACTAGTAATTAAGAAGCCACTAAAACAGACGGGACTTACCTAAATTTTAACTTTCTTTTCAGCAAAGGTCCCTTGAGACCCTTCATATGATCTGGAGAAAAGAAATGACAAGACAACCTTTTACTGCGGTTACCACACCGCGCATAAGACCTACATGGCGCTGATCCATCTTCCAAGGAGACAGGAAGATTATTTTAAGACATTTATTTCTACCTTTATGGCAGTGGGATAAAAAATACGCCCTGGCGTGCAGGTTCTCCTTGTCAAAGCGGTCCAGGGAGATGGTTGGGTACTCTCTCATACGGCCCGCGAATGAGCTCATATCGGAGAAGGACGTTCGCCCGGCAGCGTCAGTTCACTTTCTGCATGCAGACCCGCAACCAGTGTTTGAGACCCCCGCCTGAGAGCGGCGACGCGCATCCTGTGCGCGGAGGCGCGCAAAAATAGACGCTCCGACCGAAAAAATATAGACGCTCCGACTCTGTAAGGTGACTGGCGGAGCAAACGATCACCGCGAAATATAGGCTACCATACCATATACTATAACTATATTGTCGTTGATCTTTTCCACGTAAAAACGGTACTTGTTTCTTCACTACGGAAAAGTTCAGAGACGTAGTGAAATATTCCGTGAAATATACTGTCTAATCGTTTCAGATAAAAACAACACGTATATATATATATAAAAAAAAAACTAAGGTAAAATGTTTTTGAAAAGTTTGTAAAAGAAAGTATGCGATCAGAAGATGGATAGATTTCATATGCCGTTTATACGCACCCAGATCCATATACCAGTAGTGCTCGGTATTTATCGTATTGAAAAGTAGCTGTAGCCTACGAAAATATATTAAATTTAAATAAATTATTAATAATAATCTCAGAGGTATTGCAAATATGAAACCCTAAATCAAAGAATATAACTAAATATTGGGCAAACCTCGTGCTTAATACTCTCACGCATTTGTCATGTGACACCAGAAGGGGGTGCTGTAATGAATGAGATATTTAAGAGTTAAGAAACTTTGACCTACCCTACGTATTCCAAAAGATTTTTTTCTGGCGTTCTCAAAGTATTCTTCACCTATCAGATCCGAAGGAATTTGTCATCTCCGATGTCAGAATGTGAGCTGTGTCAGCAAACTAGTGATTACTGAGCCTTCCTGCGAGACCCAGCAAAGTCTGCTGCAGCTACCTTGGTTGAAGATTTAGTGTGAAATCACAGGAAAAACCCACGAGCGCTGCTCATATACCAGTCAGCAGGTGAGCTTCATACAAAGCTAGCGATGCAGCAAACTCTCAATGTATTTAATACAGATTTCGAGCACGGGGGCGGGGGGCTCAGGTGGGGGTGACCTCCCCTTTAAGGTATAGAGTACTGATGAGGTATCACTGGATAGACATTGGGAAATATCACACTCGGAATGTATAACACATAGATATAGCGGGGGTGGGGTGGAGGGACTGATGCGGGCAGACCTCCCCTTTAAGGCCACCTCCCTTTAATGCCCGCCGACCTGTGTGGAAGCTGTGAGAAAATCTCACCCAAACCAAAGCAGATCAAATCTCATAACTTTTACCAGCTTTATCGCGGCTCGCTCTGTGGCTTTAACTGGTGAGTTTTCGGGCTTTTTCGCCTCTATGTCTTTGATATTCTCGCTATAACTTGGACGGTGGCACTTCAGCTAGTCCGGTAACTAGCTATACGGACAGCTAACTAGTTACATACATTTCAGGTCGAAGTTCTCTGTACCATAGCTAGACAGACGGCGATAGTATTACTCAAGTATATGCCGGTTATCGTCCATCAATATAGTTTATATAATATATGATTTTGTATGAAATCATACGCAAATTAAATAAAGTAATACTGTATACCAGCTTCTTATCTGTCAAACAGGCACCACACGCTTGTAGTTACTACAAATTTACTACAGCTAGTTGTAACTTACTAGCTGGCTTAGCATTAGTTGGCTAACGTCACACAGAACTGGACAGTTAGCTCATTATCTGGACTTTTTATCTGGTTAGCGTTAACTAAGCGACGAGATGACTTCGTTAAATTGGGATTGGTTGATGGATAACGAGACGAATAATGGAGCTGGGCTATGCTATGAAGCGTTTATCTGCCTGGTTACCTCTAAGTAACTACTCACACCGTGTGAACCTCTCTGCTTGGTGGCCCCTTGTTATAACTATCCGCACCCTGTGTTAATCTCCCTCTCTGGTTGTCTCTTGTTAACCACCCTGACCCAGTATAAGCCCCGTGCGTGTAAGCACACTGGCTGTGTAGCTGGGGTTCCACTTGAACCTACACACACTGTCCTCTTTCTGATGAGATTTTTTTTTTCCCCATCCATCCATCCACCCATCCATCCATGCACCCGTGGCACCGTAAGATCAGAGCTGCCATCGCGGCCCGGCTAAGCAGCCTGATCTCGATGCGCTGTGCTACACTGCTAGCTGCTTGTGCTCCAGCACGGGGGGATAATCCCTGCTGGCGTGAAGTAGGTGTGCACTTCCGGGGTGTCGCTGCTCAGCAGGCTCTGCTGGAGGAGAACTGGGTCATCAATGCTGGCTGCGCAGAGACCCGGCCTTCAGAGACGGACCAGCCTGGACTCTTCCTCCAGCTGCCTTCTGGAACTGCGGCCTCTTCCCTTTTTCTTTTCTATTTTCCAGCACATTCTCTGCTCATTTCTGTTCCTTTTAGCAAACCATACACCAATGCCCAGATTCCCGATGCCTGACGTGACGTCATTTGCTCGTATTGTAGAGTCTGGGTTGTTCATGTGATGGTCACACTCCCAGGACACTGCTCCCCTTTGCCTGCGGAGATGGCTCCTTAATGGCCTGCTTGTTCACGCCAGGCTCTCTGCCCTTCCCAGGCGCTGTTCGGTGGATCGCGCTGCGCTGTGTGTGACTCACATTCCTGGTGCTGCTGGGAAGGGCCCCTGGTACGTTTCTGATGCTGGCTTTTCGGATTATCAAGCTTAGGGCTTCCAATGCATCCCTGTGGGTCCCTGCAGGGGGACTCTGCCAGCCTTAGACACAGTGCCATTATTATAGTTGTTCATATACTTATTACTTATTCATTATTATGTACATCATATATCAGGACAAAGGCACCAACTCTAAAATCATTTGTATTTTTACTAAAGATTTGATGCTAAAAATAAAACCAGAGAAGAGCTACTAAGTGACCTATTTCTCGCTGTTAAAATTCTTCCTACTTCATTGCTTTGGTCCCTTCCCCCTTTCAGGAAGCCCATCCTGGAGAGCAGAGCACTAAGACGTGGCCCCCGCCTTACACCTGGCCCCCTGGTGGCATTTGGAGGAATGCTCTTGGCAGGGAGGGAGGAGTACCAGATGCAGGCCGTTCCCATGACCCAGTACGGCTTCTGAGCGGCAGAAAGCCTCTCGCGTGGGACTTGGGGGGAAGAAGCGATGGCCATGGATGACTTCACGACCCGGACGTATGGCACCAGTGGGCTGGACAACAGGCCGCTGTTCGGGGAGACCTCAGCAAGGGTGCGAGTCCTGCCAGGGGGCTGATTGTTTGTGGTCTGCAGGCAGCATTATGCTTGGAGAAAAGGGAAGTCAGTGCCCCTCTGAAAGTGCAATGACAAGTGCAAAAGCTGATGTCTTACAGAAACCAGCTCCCCATATGCGCCCTGGGGCTTCCCTTCATGAAAATGTCAGCATTTGTCTGAGGCCAGAACAGCTTGGTGGTTTATTCAGTCATTTCCATTTTATTACAGGACCGAATAATCAATTTAGTCATCGGCGGACTCACCTCTTTGCTCGTCATAGTAAGTAAACTGCTGTTACCTGGTATGAACTAGCATAGGTGATACCTAGTGGTAGGGTGTGAGACTCAGGGATATAGCCTTTCCTGAAGTGTCACGAGAGAGGACTGAAATGTTTCTGTTCTATGATGATACCATTTCTCACTGTTTCTTTCTCCAGGTAACAATTATTAGTTCCTTTGTTTTTCCCGTTCCTCCGAAACCTCTGAATATCTTCTTTGCCATCTGTATCGTCATGATCTGTGCTTCAGTCTTGGTGCTCGTAAGTGACTCTGGGGCCTCAGACTCATCTGGTTCCATCAGTCTGCTGACCTCTCGCTTTAGAACCTGACTGAGATTTCTTTTCCTCCCACAGATTTTCTGGTACCGCCAAGGAGACCTGGAACCTAAATTCCGAAATCTAATCTATTACATTCTGGTGTCCATCGTCACATTGTGCATCTGTGCAAACCTGTACTTCCACAATGTAGGGAAGTGAATGCCTTATTAAACTGCAACATCAACATTAACAAGAGGGTCTTATCCACTGGGGGCCACTCTACCTTTAATCAAGCACAAAGAATGCCAGCATGTGTCTATTGGATGCAAGATTCATTACATGGCCTGTTATTCAGTGATGGTGTTTGGAGATGGTGTGGTCACAGACCACCAGGAGGCGTGTATCACAATCAGCCCAGCCTATTGGGGTGTCTCGTTATCATCCCTTCACTCAAAGCAAGATCAATAGTTCAGCTATTCAGACTGTATATCATGATCAGTCAGTTTCATCCTTGCATGAAATGTGAACCAATGTTGGTCAGCTGGTCTTGGAAATGCCACCTCAATCTCAGTCACTGTGGTTCAGCTGTGATGATCCCAGTGTCGCGCCTCATGGCAGAACCTGTATGAATCTGGCTCTCCATCTTCCTGGTTTAGTTTACAGTCTTTATTGTAGCACTCGTATGATTATATGGAGGATGTTTCAGTTCTTGTTTTTCTGTACTGTATATTTTTCAGAATCATTGCACTTTGATGAGCTTAAGCATTTCCAGCTAGAAGCACCAGGGAGACCAAAGTGTATCATTTTTAATTTAAGATTTTACATAATAAACAATCTGTCATTTCTGCTTCTCACGGGGTTTGGTATTAATCTCCAGACATCTGAACAAGGGTGGCACTTAAGCAGGATGTGCTTGGAGAAAAGTGTCATCCGTCCAGCAAGCCATTTAATCTTTGGGACACACCAGAGACAGTGCAGTGGCCTGGATTCCGTTAGCGGTTAGCTCACATGGACCATTTCTCTGCTACTCCTATTTCAGTGTCTAACAAAGAAGCAGGTAAATAAAAGATCCCCTTTCCTTACAAGGATTGTTTTCCCTCACAGGTCATTTGGTAAATGTATCAGGCCATTGACTTGAATGAAGGAAAGAAATTTGACAGCTTTATAAAGTTATATTTAATAAATAACGACAAAAACCATTACAAACAGAAACTGATAAATTAATGAGCTAGGCAAGTCAGACATTTGGAAGTAACTGACAACATCCTGTAACTGGAAAAAAAATTATATAATCAGTGCAAGATTCAGAGAAACCCTGAAGAGAGGAGGCCGGCCGTCCAGCAGGGGACCCATGGATGCAGTGACGTCTCTGTAAGACGAAGCTACCGCAAGCCTTGTAACAGACCTCTGTGTCAGCCGGAGGAGCAGACCCTTACGGAGGCTGCCCACTCCCCAACGCAGCACATCAGACTTTCCAGAAACCCTGGCTTTAGTTCCGGGCTCCATTGACAGTCTTGGGCTGTGAGGAAAATGCTTGGCGGGGAGGTCACCACTGAGACGACGGCTCACCTTCACCAAATTAAAAGTATCGTGGGCGCACAGCACGCTAACGTAATGAAATACACGGAGATGCGTAGTCATGCAGACGGGTGTTTGTGTCAAACGGCTGAACTGATACTTTAATATCGAGAGTACTGAAGGAGGGAAGGTATAGAAAATCCCCAGGATGTCCCGTGATCTCACATCACACAAGTGTGGCGTTCATGAAGGAGGCTTCTGTGTTGGCCTCAACTGGAAGCTCTCGGTCACCTTGTGGATGAAACCGAGTGAACACCATCTCTCAGGAGCTGCTGGGAAAACGCCTGCCTGCCCTCCAGTGCTGGCACACGCTTCTGGGTCTCCAGGCGCCTCCTGCTTCATTGGTGACTGGCCTACTCAGATCTTGGAGACCTCCCACCTGGCCACAACTGAGGGT
Source organism: Gnathonemus echidnorhynchus (assembly GCA_026776725.1). Lineage (NCBI taxonomy): Eukaryota > Metazoa > Chordata > Actinopteri > Osteoglossiformes > Mormyridae > Gnathonemus > Gnathonemus echidnorhynchus. The sequence continues at coordinate 32,585,340 of JAODJU010000062.1, read as the reverse complement.
AAAAGCCCAAGGGGAGTCGCCATGATTCAGGAACACTGGGAGCAGCTCTCCCACCAACATCTCCGTTCACATTCTCCCTCCGTCAATCCCAACGGGTGTGTCTTTGAAAAGGGCTCACCCCCCGCTCCACGACATCAGCAAGAACACCTACATGTACACCAGCTGCCTTCAATTTACTGAGAACTATTTTCTGGTGGATCCAACATAAATCTGCCATTATTTTAGCACGAAGCAGAAATAACACTGATCTAAAGTTCCAGGGAGGAGGTCAGCTCACAACCCCAGCTGCCGTCTGATCTCATGTGCTGCCTAAAGCAGCTGAAGCACTGAGACCCGGAAACCTCTCATTCATCCGATTAGTGAGGGGAAGAAACAACCACACCGATAATAAATTGCATATCCCTGGAAGCTGAGGGTCACACACGAGAGGAAAAGCCACCGGCAAGTGATTCAGGGGCAGTTCTGCGTGTCCTGGTGACCTCACGCCTGCGGCCCCGCATCAGTCAGAGCTCTCCCCCTGGTTTTCAAGTATAGGGTCTGAAATGGCAAAGGAAGCTCATGTAAGTCCTTGTGCAACCAGAGAGCAAACGTGTCCGGGAAGCGTGGAATGACAGGTCAGACCAGCTTTTCAACAAATGAGCTCAGGTCACCCACAGGGGTCAGCTCATCTCCAAAAAGCTCCCGTGTTAAAAAATAAAATGCCTAAATCAGAGGTGCCCTCGTGGGTGGGTGAGTGTCATAAGAAAGGTCTCCCAGCCACCAGGGGGCATCGATCTCACCTGTCAGTGCTGTTAGGGGCAAAACAGAGTCTCCTACGATGTCATCTGCAGCCTGGATAAAGGTGTTGGGTGAGGGCACGATGAGGACTGCGCTGCCCCCTACTGCCCCTTCCACTACCTGCGTTTCCAGAGGCTAAAAAAGCCACACACTGGGTCACATTTAGTCAAAAACAAAACAGAGGAGCAAGATGATCTTGGTGTGTTTCCCACTGGATAACATAACATAGGAGCAGTAAGACAACACTAAAGGCACAGATTAGAGTCATGAAAAGGCAGCCCTGATACAATATGTGGAACATTTCAGTATTAGAGAGCCACAGAACCCTAAAAGGCATGTCAGCCCACGGGCCGGCCACCCCCCACGACCATGCAAGCACGAACGCCCACCTCCGAAGCAAAGGCCGAATCCGCCAGGTGCTCCTGCACTCCTGTGGGCTCCTCGTCCTCCTCCGCTGAACTCTGCAGGAACTTCTCGCCCCCAGGGCTGGTGGCATGTGTCCTGGGGCTCCTGGAACCCTTGACTGCTTTGGCCAGGCTCCCATCTACGTCCTCAGAGGCCTCCAGGGGAGCAGGGGAGGCCAGCTCGTCGGAGGAGACCGTCTGGATGATGACGCCGGGGTGAGCCATCTGCACGGCAACGTTGTCGCTGGAACTCAGGAGGCTGTCAGCCTGCGGGTTTGAGAAGAGGAGGTCCTCAAAGCATAAGCAGCTCCAGGGAGGCTCGGCAGAGCCAGACCTGCAGGGAATCCCAATGGACCTGTATAGTCATCCCCCTCCTCCCCTCTAGAAGGCGCTGCAGGTCCATCAGGACCTCAGCTTCAAGATAAGACCCTGAACTTCAAAGGAACAGCTTCTTCTGGACAGTAATAGGAATGCTAAATACACACAGATAACTTGCAATGTAATCCCAGACACCACTGCAACTGTAACCTTAGCTGTCCTATTGTATATCATGTGTTATTGTATATATAATGGATCCTCAAGTAGAGGAGTTTAAGTATCTCAGGGTCTTATTCACGAGTGAGGGAAGAAGGGAGATCGACAGGCGGATCTGTGCGGCATCGGCAGTGATGTGGACGGTGTACTGTTCTGTCATGGTAAAGCGACAGCTGAGCGGGAAGGTATTGATTTACCGGTCGATCTACCTTCCTACCCTCATCTATGGTCATGAGATTTGGGTAGCGACTGAAAGAATGAGATCGCAGATACGAGCAGCAGAAATGAGTCTCCTCTGCAGGGTGTCTGGGCTCAGCCATAGAGACAGAGGGAGGAGCTCAGACATTCAAGAGGAGCTCAAAGTAGAGTCACTGCTCCTCCGCATCGAAAGGAGGCAGTTGAGTTGGTTCAGCCATTTATCTAGGACGCCTCCCTGGGGAGGTGTTTCAGACATGTTCAACTGGGGAGAGGCCCCAGGGCAGACCCAGGATACACTGGAGAGATTAAATCTCTCAGCTGGCCTAGGAACACCTTGGTATTCCCCTGGAGGAGCAAGAGGTGGTGGCTGGTGAGAGAGAGGTCTGGGCATCCCTACATGGGGAGGAAAATGGATGGATGGATGGATGGATGGATGAACTGATTAAGTGACGGATGGGAAGCATGCCAGTAAGTGCTTCATTGCACTTGTACAAATGACAATAAAGCTTTGGAATCCTTGAGAAGCTTCTACTAATAGACCTCAGACCTGAACCTGCCATGCTCCACACGTCTGTGCAGGACAGGAAGATCTACCAACAACCACTCAACAAGGACGGCAGCTGTGGGCCCAATCCAGGCAGGGGAGGCCGTTATTTACCGATAGGCCATGGACAATGATCTGCTCAGGGGAGGAGGGTGTGGCTGTGGCGGTCAGGGTGACCGTGGAGCTGGCAGAGACTGTCAGCGGCAGGCCTGAGCTGGAGCCTGTCTGGATATAGTATGTCCCTGGGGTTCCTGTCGGCTGCAGGTGGAATGACTGCAGGGAGGGAGGGAAAGAGAGAGGGAGAGAGAAAGAGAGAACCCAGACATAGTGAGCAGGATAACACAGCTGTTTGAAAACCATTTTTTTTAAAAATTGCTGGTTATAATGCTGTGGTCATGTGATAAGTCATGTGATCATGTGATGGCACAACTCACAGGCAGGATTTCAAAGGCCTGCATGGCTCCTGCGTTTAGTGTTATCGTGTCAGAGTCGTTAGCAGCAAAGGAGGGTTCTGAGGAGGCTTCACAGAAAGACAGCAGCAGAGTCAGTCATACCAGGGCCACGCAGTGCATAGCCAGGCAAACACAGCAGCAATGACGTCAGCCACCACTCACAGACGTGCGTGATCTGCACCGGGATCTGCACCGGGATCTGCAGCGCCCCCATGGGGCTGGAGGCCGTGGCCCCGCTCTCTTCCAGCCGGGCAACCCTGATCTGGACTTGCTGGACCTGCCCGGAGGACGGCGAGGTGCTGCCGGCCCGCGGTGACCCCACCACGACCTTGCTGTAGGGCTGCTGGTGCTCAGCCAGGTCTTGTAGGCCCTTCAGAAGCACTGCAGAAGTAACAGGCCAAACTGTGAGGGCGCTCTGGTCCATGCGCAGGAGACACGACATCAAAGCCACCAATATACTTCAGTGAAACAGCCAGTCCACCAGAGCGCAGATACACACAAAACGAGACCACAGCAATACAGGGAGCATATTAGCCTCAAGACCCTTCTGCTCCAGGAACACCTCCTCTACTCTGACACTACTCCATGTGCTGATGACTGAATAGCTGTCTTACTAGGATCTCACTTTGGACAGAAGTTAATAAATAAGGTAAGTAAATGCAAGTGCAGGTGGAGAGCAGTGAGCCGAGGGTGAGGTAGAGGAAGCAAACGACCGACAGACAGACGGAGGGACCCGAACCCCCAGCAGGGTGGGGGGGGGTCCAGCACGTACCAGGCAGGGGCAGCTCCTTATGGTTGGACACCTGTCTCTTGATAGTCCACCATTTGCTGCGCAGCCACTGGGGGGAGCGCACGCTACTCCACCCCCCCGCCAGCACGTCCCAGTTGATCTCGTTCTCGTCATTCACCTGCAGCTCCACAATCCTGTGGGGTGACAGGACTGTCATCCTCAGGCATGGCGCCCCCCCATGCTGAAGAGGTTCATGTCGTCCTCCTTGGTCCCCCCAGCCCATTACCTGCCGATGAGGTTCATGTCGTCCTCCTTGGTCCCCCCAGCCCATTACCTGCCGATGAGGTTCATGTCGTCCTCCTTGGTCCACTCAGTGCCGCCGCTCTGCTTCCAGTTGAGGTAGTTCAGCCACTTGGAGCGGCACTGCTTCTCGGAGCGGGTGCCCACCAGCTCGGCCACCGAGGCCCAGGACACCCCCTGAGTGACGGCGTGGCCTGGCTCCGTGCCCGTCAGCTCGTGCACCACCTCAGCCAGCCGCTGTTCCTCCTCCTCAGTCCATTTCCCTACCGGACGGACAGGCCAGCGTTGAAGCTCGCTCACAGATAGGTGCAGAGCTGGTTCCCCCAGGTCCCTCCAGCCGCCCCCCCCTCACCCGTGTTGCAGGTGTCCTTCATCAGCCGGCACCGGTCTTTCACCGAGGAGGCACTGCGGCCCAGCGCCGCCCCGATTGTTGCCCAGTCATTGCCGTGCTTCTCCCTCAGCCTGCGGAAGGCACAGCGGGGTGGGGGGCGTAAAGAATGCTGCCAGTGAGCCCCCTCACGTACACCCCGAGGAAAAATTCACTTACTCTTTCAGCTTGTCTATTTCCTCCGGCGTGTACCTGAAAAATCACAAAAAAGGAGCCATTATCAAGAGAGAGGGACGGTGAGAATCACGGACCAGAGCGTCGCCTGCCGGCTGCTGCCCAGTCTGCTCTGACAGGCCCCTGACACCCACAATGGTTTGGCTAACTAATTTAAGCAATTTGAACAAATGAAGTGATGATTTAGGAGGGACACCAATTTTGTTTAGAGAGATAAATCAAATCACAGCAAGTAACGTACAATGGGGTCACTGTGCCCTATCTGAGGGCTGAATACCTTTTTGTTTAAGAGCTCTGTGACCCCCCTCCACAGCCCCCACGGCTGTCCCCCATGACCCCCGCCCCCCGGCCTTACTCACTTCCCAACATGGTTCCTGTTGTCATACATGCGAAGGACCCGCCGGTAAACAGCGAAGAGCGGCCGGTTGAGGCCCCATGCAATGCTCCTGTAGAAATCCTTCCTCTCATCTTTGGACATCTCGAAGATGATCTCCGTGGGGTCCTGGATACCCCGGCTCTGAGGAACAGGGCGGACCACAGTGATGTCAGAAGGGGGACAGAAGGGTCTCAGGCCAAGTGGGCTTTGCTGTCACACCATCCATGTAAAGGTATACAGAGGCACAAAATGACATTTCCCCAGGACCACGGTGCGACATAGAGACAGTGGATTGGGGGGATTTCACAGGACTTCAAGTGCAAGAAGCCACTTTGTGCAAAACAAATACATGCAGTCAGTGAAGCAGGTCCAGAGACAATGAGAGAGAAGGGAGAAAATCAGACCCCTGATGTAATAAAGAGCACCACACTGACCTTTATATACTGGTCAATATTGCTCATGAGGATGTCAATCTCTTCCTTTGACCACATTCCCTGTTTCCATTTATGACCTGCAGAAAGATGAGAATCAAACACAGAACAGTACTGGCGTTTCCCAGAAACACACCGACAAGCACAGGGTATCAGACACTTTTGCAAATGGGTGACACATGTGAACGCACCTTTGTTCACGAGAGTGACCTTGTCCTCTTTGGTTGTGAACCATGCCTGGCTGACCGGCGAGGCCTCCTCAGGCTTCTGAGGAGAGTGTGTGTCATCGTTCTGCAGTATCTGTCAACCATGATGGAACGTTAATCTGACGCCATCCTGGTATTCATCCTATTCATAAAGAAGCTAAATCTCTCCCCTCTTTGCTTTTCCAGGGGACAGCCAGCTGATAGGCATGTGTCGTCCAATCACACTTGTTCACAGGGAGTCGAAAACGCAACAGGAATGACGGGTACCTGGATCTGGGCCACAGCGCCCTCGCTCATGTCGCCCTCCGTCATTTCTGTCGTGGCCGTCATTGTCACCTCAAAACTTTCATCGTTCTCTGAAACTGAAGAGAGGATTGAACCACTGTCAGACTGCTTTTAAGCTTAGGAGGTCTTCATTTATATTATGGAGTGGGCAAAGAAAAATTTATAATAATCACTGATATGTTTATGGTGAAAATTAGAGAAAACAAACACGAAGAACAAATGTTTGAGGCTGGTGTAAAGTCACTGGCATCCTGGCTCACTGGGGAGGGTGACGACAGAGATGCGAGGGGCAGAGCCTGAGACGTGAAGCTCATCGTCATTGGACAGGCACAGCCTTTTGTGGGCAGGCTCCAAGCTCTCATCTGGTCCAAGGTGCTCTGCTTCTGCAGGGATGGAGACCAATGTGACTGAGGACCAGCAGGTGGCATGGTGGAGAACGACGGGCTTGTGGCTGGTTCAGCTGTCTTTTGAAGAACACCTCGAAGTGTACACCTCTCACTATAATTACGTTTAGAATTATTGCACAATATTTGGACATAACCACAGTATTTTTTTCGTATCTCAATACTGGCAAAATTTTTTCCCATAAGAATGAACATTTTAGCCAGTTGCACTGCTTCTGCCCTCTGGCTCACGGTTGGTTTTTACTTCATGTGGCTGTGTGAGCGCTGCAACGCATGCTCCATAGCGCTAGACCAGGGGTCTCCAACTCCGGTCCTGGAGAGCTACCGTCCAGTAGGTTTTCTATCCTACTTGGCTTCTGATGAGCCACACCTGTTCTCAGGTAAATA
>JAODJU010000062.1:32566836-32578650 GCA_026776725.1 Gnathonemus echidnorhynchus | reverse complement strand
GTAGCTCATCAGAAGCCAAGTGGGACAGAAAACCTACTGGATAGTAGCTCTCCAGGACCGGAGTTGGAGACCCCTGCGTTAGACCGTCTGTGATCCCCAATGGTCATAATTCTAGCACCAATGCGCCAGACAGCCATGTACTTTGACATGCAGAGCAAAGCTGCTTTTAAAGGTCACGTTTACAAGGTGTTGAATGGATGTTATATGAATAAACAAGAATATCACTATAACTAACCATCCACTATTTACTTACAGCATGCAAGGCAGGGTTATTATTGTTAATGAAAACTTACCTAAACTGAAATACGATATCAAAATAAAACAAAAACTACAACTAAACAATAACTTAAATATTGCTTCGGAAACCAAGTTAAATAAATAAAAACAAACATTCCTGTTACCGTTTGTAAACACTGTTTAGCTGAAGAAATGAATTGTTTATCTTTGGGCCTCTCGTGCAATGCACCTGACCCATAGGAAAAGTTAATGGCGCCACATCAAGTCTTTTTTAGTCCACAAGTCCTACAACATACTGTCTATCCTTAGAAAAAAATATTAAAGCCTAAAGTAAAACATAACAACTAAATCGATTTACATCTTTAAAATAAAAACTGAGACCACACCTAAAATTAACCTAGATTTCAAATGAAAATAACCAATAATATAAAAACTAAATAAATTCAAAATTATAACACTCTGACGAGAAAACAGTCACTGGGCATTACAGTACAAACATGTTATTTTATTTTAGTTTGTGGCCACTTGGCCACATTATTTATAGTCGTAGCTAGGAGTCATACAAGTGCTGGCATTTCCAGACTTTCTCAATCAACCATTCTTCAAATTCACTCGCCATTTTTGCTATCATTTGGATCACAGAGGGTAGAAAAGGTGTTTATATACCATCTTCAGTCCGACTACTTCCTGACTTCCTGCTACTTTTTCCCTGGCCAATGAACAATTGAGGTTCATTTGCGTCACTGGGCGGAGCCTCCGCAAATCTGGACTGGCAGTATACTCCCTGTAAAGGAATGAATGACTCTCTAAACCCTTGTGCCAAATGACTGATATTCAGAGCAATCTTTGTTAACAGAGATCAAGAGTCCACTTAATCTGTTTTTGGTTATGTGGTTTTATTTATGTTGTGTTTCTTTAGCACATTTACATATTTACATTTTTTTATTCCAATTCCGATGTCTAAATATCCTAAAGAACTGAAAATCCATTGCTCTTTGAAAAAGTGTTCTTGCATTATAATCCTATTTTATTATCGTTACATTAGCAGCATAAAATGCTCTTAAAATGACAGTACTATTCTTTTCTCTGATTAAACTGGGTACAATATATTACCCAACTAAAGCGGGGCGATGGTGGTGCAGGAGGTAGTGCTACCGTTCAGCAACCGGAGGGTTGCAGGTTCGAGTCCTCCTCAACCCATCAAAGTGTCCTTGAGCAAGACACTGAACCCCAAATTGCTCCCGGTGTGCAGGTTGGCACCTTGCATGGCAGCTTCCGCCACTGGTGTGTGAATGTGTGGTGTGAATGGTGAATGTGAGGCATGGTGTAAAGTGCTTTGGAATAAAACGCTATATAAATGCAGCCCATTTACCATTTTTAAAGCAGTCATGATGACAGCCCTATTGAAGGGGTTCCCTGTCAGGAGGATTCCCTGGCTCAATATTTTTTAATATTGAATATTTTTTCTAATATTCTAATCTAATAGCCCCCCACCTCCCACTTTTAAGAAGTTCCTCTCACCATTTTGAGGGCAGTGCAGAATGATGTTCCCTTCCGTGTCCTGGGTTAATGTCACGGAGTTTACTGCTTCCAGAGTCACTGTGCCAGACTCATCCTCTATTGTGTTCATGCTCAACCTATAAAGTGAAACGCGCATCACTCAGTGTGCATGGGTGTGATGGCACAACAATATCAGTATAAAACTGCAGAACCTTGATTTATCATTATGCTGATACAATGATGCAACGAAGGGGAAAACACACAATTAAGCAGAAACCGGCAAACAAACCTTGACAAGCAATTTGAAAACGCATCCAAATCGACCTTTCTTTGTGTCTGATGTTAGTATCCAGGTAACATTTTGATAACAGGGAATCCAGTTGAGCTGGCATCCTGACCAGTAATTCTAAGTGCACAAGGGGGCATTAAGGCCAAGCAGAACCTCAAGGGGCTTCCACCGTGAGAGATATCATCTGTTTGAGGTGCCCGGCCAAGCTCGACCCAGCCCGGCCGAGCGCAGCCCAGCCCGGCGGCCGATCCCCGCACCCATCGCTCCCTCAGAAGAGCACCTCGGGAGTGGCGGGGTCGTGTGGGGCTTTTCTAAAGAGAAACAGCGACACAAAGTTTCTCTTTACGCCCCGTCGCCATATTTTCTCAAGCGGCCAAAGGGCTGCGGCTGTAGTAGCCGACAGGCTAAAGAAGGAGGAGGAGGCGGAGGGAGAAGAGCCGCCAGGGCACCATACGCGCGTTTAAGGCGCTCCGGCGCCGTCCCGGACCTCGGCTTCGCGCTACTCGAGCCCCCGACGGGACACTCGATTTTGGGGTTTGGTCGCGATACTTACTTCCTGTTTTGGGTCCGGGCACTTCGAAGAGACCAGGATGAAGACAAATACCAGGATGGAGGAACAAAAAGCCTCCGCGCGCAGATCGGAAATGAACGCCAGCTCTCCGTGCGTCAGTTCCTGGCCCTGGCAGCGGTGTCCTTTTATATGCGGGAGGGGAGACTAGTGTAATTTGAATTAAAGGTAGGGTGAACACAGGTCATACGCGACGCGTAAACGCCATTGTGTATATTTTTGACTCTAGCAAGACAAATCAATCATTATCATTTACCAAGCATTGCAATGACACGATGTGATATAATAACGTGACGTCACGGAAGTGAGGTCACTGGTATGGGTGGGGTAACAACCAAACAGGAAGTTTCCGGACCGCGGCGAAGGTAAGTTTAATGACACAGGGATTCGCTTCGATATTGAGAATATATGTATCAGACTAATAAATGTTCCTAATTCGTATGAGATTTTGTATATGACATTCTTATTAAATAAAAGCAGAATGTATTGGTGAAATGATGTTTTTGGTTTCCCGTTGAATCATTTTTAACATCTCCCACTTTACAAAGCACAGTAGACTTAGTTCTTCAAATGCAGGAAGGATGCATGTTAAGGTTTGTAGTATTTCCATACACGGTAATCTAGTTTATTAAACACAGTCTAATTAAAATATTAATTCCTCACAGGTGCCTGTTCTTTACAAATATTGTTGCTTTGAATTAAATGACAAGCGATAAAACAACATTTTGCCCATCTGAAATATGCCTGTTGCATAATAATTGTTTTTGCTTTAATAAACATATACTACACGACACATTGTGACTTTTGATGTTTATTTAATCTTTGGGAATCTAGAAGCCCTGACTTGAGAGTCTTAAATAGAGTTCATTTAAGTGGATGACAAATAGATGTTAATAAACATGAGGGCGGGGTGAGGCTCAGTGGTCGTGATTGGAAGGTGTCATTTTCATATCACGGGGCCAGCAAACTAATGCCACCGTTGGGTCCCGAGCAAGGCCCAGGGGTGCTGAATGCTGGTTGACCCTCTTCTGTGACCCCCACGCTTGCTCTCACCTCTGTATGTGTCTGTGTGTCCCATGGAGTGCAAGATCTATTCTAAAAATTAAAATGAATCAAATGATATATTGACTATAGAATAGAATATATACAGTTATGGCAGGACTGTCTCCATTTTTACTTAAGGCTCTAGACAAAGCTTAACCTGAGTGCCCCCCCCACCAGGAAAACTGATTTCATTTCTTACACAGCGCAGATAATACGTGGGCCCGAAGGAACTGCCTGTTCTGCCTACAGCTAAAGGCAGCATTCTTTATTAATATGCGCATTAAGGTTATGACCCGCGGAATTTGCCTCTATAAATTATTTTATGGCACATTTTGTAGTTTGCTGGCCAAAGTTCAAACTGAAAAAATGTTTTTGCACAAAGAGCAAACAACGTTTGCTGATGTGATTTTTTTGGGCAATGCATAATTGTTTATTTAAATGAATGTATAAGACCGCCTAAATGGTATGAGAAATTCCGTCCATCCAAGACAGTATAGCGAACTGCATAGTACACAGCAACTACGGACAGCGGCGGTTAAGCCAGACAGCATAGCGGTACGTGAGATTTATACCAGTTACGAGTGACTGTAAACCATCTTAATAACCATATAAATATATAGACATATAAACCAACAGAAAGTAAATCCAGCATATTTCACAGGATGTCGGTGATTCACACGATACAGGTATTTACCCCATAAAGTGCTGAAAGGACTGGTTAAATCAGCGGCTCCTTCGCCTGCGGTGTCCCCACCTTCGCCGAGCGGCTCTAACGTCATCTCTGCTGGATGGGTTGGGGGGGCTAAAACAGTTTGGAGCCGATTAGTGTTCAGATATACCGACCTGAGTGTAGGGGGTGCTTTTTAAACGCAATGGCACTCAGGAATTGCTGGGGACGGCAACGCGTTTTAATGGTTTTTTATTTAATATTTCCTTCCTGGATGTCCTGCGCTTTCTTGCTGGTTACGGCGGCCGGGGACCTTCCTCCATGCACCGAGGTAACAGCTTGACCCGCTCTCCGTTATGCATGCAAGTTAGCCGCTTTACGTATATTCAACCACATTTCATAAAATCACTGCAGCACAGTATAAGTCGGCCTCTTTACACGCAATTAAACGCTTTATTATAATGCCGATATATTGTATTTGTTCTATTTTAGCAGGACCCGGTATGTGCAGATTTGTAAATAAATTTTTATTCTCAAAAATCACAACTTCAGATTAAGACAATATGCGAGCCGATTAACGAGTCCGATGAACAGAATGCGTTAGTAAATACGTAAATAAAGATGTAAAATCATAAATATTATTTCCATAGACACTGGGGAGTATTTATATGGCAAAACCCCCAATATTCACCGTACATAATAACTTTTCTCTGTTTTCATCACGAAAATAGGCCTAACATTTAGCTCACCTCATAGTACAATCAATATTCACTGAAATTAAATTAATACTTTTAAAAATAGCATACTTTTATAAATCACAGCCCTTTTTGGGAAATCATACTTCATAAAACATACACCCGAGTTCGCTGCTCTCCTCAATCTATAAATAGGTAGTGCTTTTAAAGACACTCTTACTACTGCAGCTTTACCAGCTTTCAAATCCGATTATGATTAGATGAGAGAAAATGGTACGGATACTCGATCACCATCGTTTCTTTTTTTTCTTTTTTTTTTTTAAGCCACGGACCTATATATGTGTATATAATACATTTATAGGTGTGAACGATTTATTAAAGCTTTGTTGTTGAAACTGACGTCGTATACATTTAATATAGTTTAAAAATACATCGCCGAAAGGAGAAACGGCGAATCCTTCGGGGGAATTAAGGCAAATTGTGAACTAAAAAAAAAAAAAAAAAAAAAAAGAAAACATACAAGCCTTAAGTCCAAAAGCGACAGTATTAACCCACCATCCTAAGGGGGGCAGTTATTGGGATCCACGCCTCTTTATGATTTGAGGTGTCCTATGAACGACTCCCACAAACTTACATGCGAGTTTTTCCTTTGCTTTATGCCAGCTCAGGAAATGTACGTCATGCTTCCTTTTCTTATTTCCAGCGTTTCTCTGTTTTGGTATCTTTGAAATTCTACCGTTTCTGCAATTTACCTGCTACCGCCCGCAGTCGGTTATATTCTGTTATATTGTATAAGAAAGCGAGCAACAGGCATGAAGGATTATCTCCCTCCTTCCTGGTTTCACCCAGCAGAGGAGGCTGGCCAGCTGGTAAACATACAGCCAAGACAAAGATTTGGGCAAACAATGCCTGTAGAGTAGCCTGGCTGTATTCCACAAAGCAGGACTTCTTCCTTAGCCAGATAACAGAAGTCCTAATCTGGAGTACAATGCAGATATCTGAGAAAGCGTGCCTGCTGGGCTCGAAAGCTCGCACTGATGCTGTGTCCATGGTGTATTTCAGACCTCTTCCTTACCAGCTATCCCAAGTCCCTTCCTATGATTTACAGGAAGTCGACCCCCTTTTCTTGCCCGGACAGTGACAAACACTCTGGCCTGGTTATCCAGCAGTTCGATGGCATCGGATTTACGGGGGGGGGGGGGGAGGTGTCCCTTTTCATCTCCCGGCTCATTTTTCATGGAGAAGTGCATCACACATAGAAAAAAGGAATACCAACTTCTCTTTGTGGCTCCAGATCAACGTTAAACCCTTTATCACTAAAATTAGAGACAAATTTTGCTCTCAAAATAATCCTATAAAGGAATTATTTATGGTTCAGCTGTATGCAGTACTTATGGTCAATTCACACAAGATGAAGTGTATCAGTCTATCATTTTCAGTGGTTTTATCTAATTGTAAAAATGCAATACAACAAACTGGCTTAGTGTGAACCTGTGATTTGCAGACCCAGCAGGGGTAGGGGAGGCCATTCAAACCAGGACCCCCACAGTGCTGAACCAGGCAGCGCAGGTCCCAGCCGCTGGCAGTCTTATCCCCGTCTGCCTGAGTCACACTATCAGCTTCCTGCAGGGAGGCGCCCTTCCTTCCTGCTCCCTGACAGCTTTCTTAAGTCATTACACAGGAAAGAGTGCGCTCTGTTTTCCCAGAGTGAAGCTGAATGGCATCGGAAGGTGGTACAGCGTGCATGGTAAACACGCTTTAGATCCTGTGTGTGCTGGACGTTGTGGGCTCCCTCTTCTCTGCTGGTACCTTACTGGGCTCACAGTCCCGCTCACTCCTTGCAGACGGAGTACTATTTTGAGTACACAGAGTGTGACAGCACTGGCTCGCGCTGGAGAGTGGCCATCCCTCGCGAAGAAGGCGCATGCAGCGGCCTCCCTGACCCCACCCGCGGGACACAGTGTGGTAAGGGCAGCTGGGGGTGTGCTTGTGTGTCTCAGTGTTTGGGATGCCTGTCTGTCTGCATGTCTGTCTGTCTGCCTCCCTGTCTGTCTGCATGCCTGTCTGTCTGCATGTCTGTCTGCCTGCCTGCCTGCCTGTCTGTCTGCATGTCTGTCTGTCTGTCTGCCTGTCTGCCTGTCTCTATGTGTCTGTCTCTCAGTCTTTATGCCTATCTGCTTGCCTGTTTCTGTGTTTCTGTCTGTCTCTGTCATCTCTCTGTTTGTTTTTCTGTCTACCCTACCTGCCTGTCTGACTTTCTGCTTGTTTGTCTATCTGTTTGTCTCTGCTTGTCTGTCTATCTGTCCCTCCATATCTGTCTGTCTTTGTCAGTCTTTCTGTGTCTGTCTGCCTCTCTGTGCGTCTGTTTGTCTGCCTTCTCTCTGTATGCCTGTTTCTCAGACTGTCTGTCTGTCTCCCTGTTTGTCATTCTGCCTGTCTACCTGTCTGACTTTGTCAGTCTGTATCTCCATGTCTACTTGTCTGTGTCTCTGTCTGTGTCTGCTTGTCTGTCTTTGTCGTCTCTCTGTGTCTGTCTGTCAATCTCTCTGTCTGTCTGTCAATACTGTATGGCCAAAAGTAGGTGGACCCCCCTATTAATCAGAGGAATTTCCTAATCAAGCCACAGCCATTGCTTACATACTGTATAATTAAGCACAGAGTCACACAATCTCCTGAAACATGGATCAGTTAAAAATTGGTGGTTGTGTAGAAGGACTTTGTACTTGGCACCATCGTGGGACGTCATCTTCTCAACAAATCAGTTCACCAAATTTTTGCCCTGCTGGAGATTCCCTGATCACCTGCAGTCTGTCTGTCTATCTAGACTGCTGCCCCTCCATGTAACGGTTGTGATTTACAAGCTCGACACAGCTGTGGACGCTCTTATATCTGTTATTGCCTGGAGACAATGATTTGTAAACATTTCCCAAGGCAATCACACTTTCCCTGACTTCTTAAAAGCATCCAGAGATGAAAGAATTAAATTTCAGCAGAATAAGACCCCAGTGTGCAGTTTTATTCCTCTTGTTGCTTTGGAAAAATGCCAAGGTCCTTTTGTGTGTTGATATGTAGACTTTGTGTTGTATCTGGACTGAAGTCTCCTGCAAACACTTGTCAGTTGGGGACTGGATTGGAATGCTGGTCCGTTCCTGCTGATCCCACCTTGGGGGTGTCCAAAACCTCTCAGACCCATTCTCTTTGTAGCCTGCTACCTAGCTGCCCATTCTTCCTCCTTGGTCCAATTGCAGGGGGGGGGACTCTGTGAGGCTCAGCATGGTAGGATGCTGTGCCTGTGATAGGAAGGTTGCTAGTTCAGATCCCAGGGTGGACAGAATGGTGTTACTGTTGGGCCCCTGGCGAGGCTCTGGGGACTGTCCCCTTTATCAATTGTTTGTCACATTGGTGAAAAGCATCTGCTAAATAAATACATGTGTAAATATTTGGCTGTATTATTATTTGGATATGAGGTCAGGGCTACTCACAGCTACTTCAGTGAGCTCAGCCCTAGAGATGGATGGATGGATGGATGGATGGGGCTGGTCACAGCTCACAGACTGTCCTGGTGCCCCATCTGCTCACAGACTAATTCGGTACCCTGTCTCCTCACAGACCAACTTAGTGCCCTGTCTGCTCACAGACCACCCTGGTATTCATCTGCTCACAGACTGTCCCATGCCCTGTCTGCTCACAGACCGCCCTGGTATTAGTCTGCTCACAGACTGTCCCATGCCCTGTCTGCTCACAGACCATCCCGTGTCCTGTCTGCTTACAGACTGTCCTGGTGCCCTGTCTGTTCACAGGCTGTCCTGGTTCTCGTCTGCTCACAGACTGTCCCATGCCCTGTCTGCTCACAGACCATCCCGTGTCCTGTCTGCTCACAGACTGTCCTGTTGCCCTGTCTGCTCACAGACCGTCCGGTGCCCTGTCTGCCCACAGACTGTCCCATGCCCTGTCTACTCACAGACCATCCTGTGTCCTGTCTGCTCAAAGACTGTACCATGCCCCGTCTGCTCACAGACCATCCTGTGTCCTGTCTGCTCACAGACTGCCCCGTGTCCTGTCTGCTCACAGACTGTCCTGGTGCCCTGTCTGTTCACAGACTGTCCTGGTTCTCGTCTGCTCACAGACTGTCCCATGCCCTGTCTGCTCACAGACCATCCCGTGTCCTGTCTGCTCACAGACTGTCCTGTTGCCCTGTCTGTTCATAGACCATCCCATGTCCTGTCTGCTCACAGACTGTCCGGTGCCCTGTCTGTTCACAGACCGTCCTGGTATTCGTCTGCTCACAGACTGTCCCATGCCATCACAGACCATCCCATGCCCTGTCTGCTCACAGACCGTCTGGTGCCCTGTCTGCCCACAGACCGTCCCATGCCCTGTCTGCTCACAGACCATCTGGTGCCCTCTCTGCCCACAGACCGTCCCATGCCCTGTCTGCTCACAGACCGTTGTCACGATCTTGTGCCCTGTCCACTCACAAACTGTCCCATTGATGGCCACTCTTCCAGACAGTAACTTGATTCATTCACCACCTCCTCTGTCCTCTGTCAGCTGAAACACAAACTTCTCATCAGTAATTTATGGGTAACAGCTGTTTCTTTGTCATTTACATAAGCTCTCAGGTTCCACCAGCAGGTGTGACTGTGTGTGTGTTTGTATCACTTGTCACCCTTAATGGTGGTTAATTGTAACAGCTGGTAAAGCATGCTGACCCTTGGGGCATAAATGTTTTTTAATGTGGACCAGAGCTGGCTTTAGCATGAAGTCAAATATTTGACCCTCTTGGCATTTGCAAGCTGTATTAGTTTAGCTGTCCTCCTCTGGGTGGCGTGTGGTTGGCGGGGAGGGGAAATGATGATCTGAGAGGTTTGCAGCTTGGAGATGTGCACACTTCACTGTTGTCCTGTCATAGAATGGTTGGTTTGTAGGTCAACTCCATCAAGATCCATCGCCACGTCATCTGCTCCCTTACTTCTCGTCTGCCCTCGTCTTGCTCATGAGTGCTGTGTCATTTTTATTAAGAAATCCAGGCCTGTATGATCTGATACCCCCCCTCAATCACAGGCTTCTCCTGCAAGGCCGGTGAGTTCCTGGAAATGTCGAGCCAGCAGTGCACAAGGTGTGCTCCCGGGACCTTCTCCCTGGGCAGCGGGATCCGTTTCGATGAGTGGGACGACCTTCCTGCTGGCTTTACCAACGTGGCCACCCACACGGACGCCCATGACAACAGCGGTGGCGAGGTCCAAACATGCCACAAGTGAGCAGGTGTCGCTGTTGCATCTGGATGACAGTCCTGGTCTCGCAATAACTATGGATGCGTGTGGAAATCTGTCAAATGCATGTTGGATTTGCTGGTTTTAAGTTTCAAGGTTTATTGGTCACATTCACAATCATACATGTGTGATGAAATGCTTTTGCTTCTAGGATCATGCTCAAAGTAAATAGGAAAAATAGTGTAAAAATAAATAAAAACAAATAATAAAAATACCAAGAAGAATAAAATAAGATGATAAAAGTTAAAAAGCTATGATATTTTCTGTGTTTACATGAGAAGTGAGGAGTCATGTGAAGTATGTGGCACTGGCCTGTCTCTGTTTGGCCTGTTTTAGCATTCGACTTGTGTGAGGCCAGAAATCTGTCCTGCTGTAGGTCACTGGTAGGAGATGATACTTGACTTGTTTTGGTCCTCACTGTGTCATGAGGATGCCCCCCCCCCCCCTTTCCCGTCACACACGCTGTGGTTCCTCCTCCTTCTCCCCAGCTCCTCATGGACCCCCCAGGGCAGCTACTTGGAGTCAAACCAAGATGAGTGCATGGTGTCTCTGATCTACACAGTTCACTTGACAAAGCAGGGCTTTGTCTCCTTTGAGTACCAGTACGTGGATGGCAACATCATTTTTGAATTCTTTGTGAGTATTTATCTATCCCACTAATGAAAAATGCAATCCCCCGCAACCCTGGCCAATATAAGCTCCTGGACTATGGAAGGATATACGAGTTGGGAGTAGATTGTGTTATTTTAAATGCTTGACTTGATATGTCACCATCATTGAACCAAGGTGTGGATTTCCAGATCCAGAATGACCAGTGCTTGGAAATGGATCAGTCTTCCGACCAGAAGTGGATCAAGCTTAGCAGTAATGGAGACTGGGCCTCTCACACGGTAAGTGGCAGGTCCTGGGCTCTGGAGGGCTCTCTCCATCATCCCCATGACGACGACATCTCCCTGCTGATCTCTGCTGTAGGTTAACTTGAAATCAGGCACCAATATCCTGTACTGGAGGACAACTGGAATTCTGTTTGATGCTAAAATGGTGAAGCCAGTGCTGCTGAAGAACATTCAGATTGAAGGTAACAGGATCCTCATGGTGCTGAACCCTACTGTGGGGTGTCCACTGGCGCCCCCACTGGCAGCATCCTGCTTTAATGGTGGATCTCTCACTTCCAGGGGTCGCCTACATGTCGGAGTGCTTTCAGTGCAAGCCGGGCACCTTCAGCCGCACGGCCGGCTCCTCCGTGTGCGAGCTGTGTCCCAGGAACACCTACTCCGGCAGGGGGGCCAGCTCCTGCACCGCCTGTGACCTGGAGGTGGCCTACGCCCGTATGTACCCCAGCCAGAACCAGGACGCACTGGGAATGTAGCTGACAGCGTGACTGTTTTTGTTCTACAACATTCTGAGAGTCCTGTTCAGGAACAGTAAATGTAAATAACAAATGGAGAGGCTAAAATGTCTGTCTGCCTATCTATCTATCTATCTATCTATCTATCTATCTATCTATCTATCTATCTATCTATCTATCTATCTATCTATCT
>JAODJU010000062.1:32540355-32566736 GCA_026776725.1 Gnathonemus echidnorhynchus | reverse complement strand
TATCTATCTATCTATCTATCTGTCTGTCTGTCTGTCTGTCTGTCTGTCTGTCTGTCTGTCTGTCTGTCTGTCTGTCTAAAGGGCTGACTGACTGTGGGTCATGTTGGCTTTGTGGGCTGCTGGGAGTTTCAAAGGCCTATGCCGAGATGCCATTGACTCACACAGGAAGCAGGATGGTCAGCTGGTCAAGGAGACAGCACTGAATGTCCTGGAACAGCTGCTGTGACATTGACCCTTAATCTGGCTGCATTGATGGAGAACACTGTCACACAGAAAGTGTTTTGCTGGAGGGCCGAAATAATGAAGGTTTGCGTCCACAGCTGAGGGGGCCGTGGAGTGTCGAGGGAGACCCCCGTGCAGCAGGAAGGACTACTTTAAAATCCACACGCCATGCGACAGTGAGGGCAAGGTGACATCCTCCCACCATACTTCAGAGAATGTATCTGTGGAAATGTCACTGTGCAGCCTACCCATGAGTTTATGTAGGCTGGTCACCAGCTTGTGGATTTGTGCCATAGGAGAAAGGCAGCTAGTAATGGGGTCCCAGCTGACCCCACAAGTAAGGCTGATGTTTGCGAATCCGAGATCAGACATGGAGGGTTTCGAAGACAGAGAAGCCTAACCAGGAGAAGGTGTTGATGGATGGATGGATGGATACATTTCATTTCATTTAAAATTTAGAATATTGGAGGGAATATGATATTCAGTAAAAAACAGGGATGTGCCTGTACTGATCACGAAACCCATAACAAATGTACCCAACAGGGTGCTTGCAGAAGAAGTAGATGGTTAGATTTCTGAGGTGAGCTTCTCTACATGTTTCCAGACCCAGATCACGTACAAGTGGATTAAGCCAAAGGTTTGCATAGAGAACATGACGGATGCAGTGACGCTGCCCCCGTCTGGTGAGCGACAGGCGTGTCCACCCTGCAACCCTGGTTTTTACAACAACGAGACGGGATCCTGCTTGCCCTGCCCCCTCGGGACCTTCTCAGATGGCACAGACGGTGAGTCCTGACCACAAACACCCTTAAACCCAGTAGAGGTCCAGCAGGCCAAAGGATGGAAGCTTGCATTCCTCAAATGTGTTTCATGCAAATTCTAATTTCCTTTCATAATCATCTGAAATCATAATTACCTCCTATTGCTTGTGTTGGCAGGCCATTTTGACCTGTCAATGCAAAACTTTCGTGACTTTTGATTGACGTGGTGCTACAATGGCTGCTCTTTCACAGCAGCCGATAATATATCTGCATGTGATGCCCCTGGGGTGTGCAGGGGGCATTCTGCTGTCTGTGTACGATAGTGGGGGGGGGCTCTTCATAAACTCTCTAAATGTGCTGGAGCATCACAATGGTCAGCATCGGTGCTCAGGTGCCCTCAATGATGTGATGTGATGTAATGTAACCCCCCCTCCCAAGGACGCTGCCAGAGATGCCCTGCTGGCACAGAGCCAGTCCTTGGGTATGAGTACAGGTGGTGGAACGTGCTCCCATCCAACATGAAGACCTCCTGTTTCAATGTGGGAAACTCCGATTGCGACCAGATGAACGGTGAGTGTAATGCAGTACCAGCTTGTGGGGCCTAGATGGCACTGTGGTGTCACAAGAATGGGATGTCACAGCCAAACACCATAGCACGCTTGCATCGCACCAAGACAGCCTTTAAAAGAGGGATTTATCTTATTATTTTAGCATTAAGAGCCATTTGTTTAGGACTTGCCTAGAGAGGGAAGGATGGATTTAGCTAGGAATAGCAGAGGACTGCCAGGACTACCCCATGTGACATGCGATGATCGTGATCTGTGACCATTTTCCACCAAACGGTGTTCAGGTGTGGAAATGACCAGGACAGGAGCGAGGTGTCCTTAAATGTTTCGCCTGTCCTTCAGCCAGCATCTAAATTCTGATTTGTGGTGGCAGCTGGTGGAGACCAGGAATTACAGGCACTGTAAATATTCAGTGATCTCTGTTAAATACAAGGGTTGTTCCCCAGGTTTACCGGCCTCTGATGTTAATGTTACTTGCCTGGTCTGATGCTAACATTGACTTTGTTGGGATGTGCATGATGTTCTTGACTCTCGGGTCCACAAGCCTGGGAGGTGGCTGGGGACCACATTCGGAGTGGAGTGGGCAGCTTGGACAATGATTACCTGATCCTGAACCTCCGCATCCTGGGCTTCAAGTGAGTCCCACAGCTGGATATACTAACACTGCACTCATATATCTCCATGTATGCACAGACCAGCAGCCCCATTCCTGTCCTCAGCTCTGTCCCCAGCCGCATCTACAGCCATGTCCTTAACCCCTAATCCTAAGCTCTTTCCCCAGCCCTGTCCTCAACCCTGTCCTAAGCCCTGTTCCCAATCCTGTCCATGAACAATCAGTAACCTTGTGTCACCTCCACTGTTACCCACACATATATTTCTGCCACTGTCTCTATTTATTTCTGGGATTCTGGTCTTATTTATTTACTTATTTATAATTCACTTCATCATTACATTCACTTGTCGTCTTGTTGTCTATCCGTCTTGTTTGTCTATGTTCACTGTCTGCAGGAGCACATGCACACAAGCATTTCATTATACACGGTACTCATACATGAACACATGACAATAAAAGAATTGAATTGAATTGATCCTGGCCCCAGCCCTGTCCTCAACTCTGTCCCTAGCTCTGTCCTCAGTCCTGTCCTCAACTCTGTCCCTAGCTCTGTCCTCAGCCCTGTTCCTAGCTCTGTCCTCAGCCCTGTTCCCAGTCCCATCCTTGATCCTGTCCTCAGTCCTGTCCTCAGCCCTGTCCCTATCTCTGTCCTCAACCCTGTCCCTAGCTCTGTCCTCAGTCCTGTCCTCAGCCCTGTCCCTATCTCTGTCCTCAACCCTGTCCCTAGCTCTGCCCTCAGCCCTGTCCCTAGCTCTGTCCTCAGTCCTGTCCTCAGCCCTGTCCCTAGCTCTGCCCTCAGCCCTGTCCCTAGCTCTGTCCTCAACCCTGTCCCTAGCTCTGTCTTCAACCCTGTCCCTAGCTCTGCCCTCAGCCCTGTCCCTAGCTCTGTCCTCAGCCCTGTTCCCAGTCCCATCCTCGATTCTGTCCTCAGTCCTGTCCTCAGCCCTGTCCCTAGCTCTGTCCTCAGCCCTGTTCCCAGTCCTGTCCTCAATACTGGTCCCAACCGTGTCCCCAGTCCTACACCTCTCCTTTGCAACCACACTGGGGTTTTAACCCATGCTTTTCTTTGTGCTTTCCCCATGCTTTTCCCAGGCTTCCAACATCGGCGATGGGCAGCACAAGCGATGAGATCGGTCGCATTACCTTTGTGTTTGAGACTGCATGCTCTGCTAACTGCGAGTTCTACTTCATGACGGTGCGTGGATCTCGGCTGCCAGCTGATAAGCAATGGCCCATGGCAGGATGACCAGGGTCTTCTTGTCTCATGGGGATCAGCTCTGTAGGGGGTGTGGTGGTGCTTCTCTGCCTCAGACAGTCTTCACCTTGAGTGAAGATATGGCCGCCTGTGGCGGTCCCTGTGTCCATCTGTGTTGGCTGATGTTTCACTTTGGAAAAAAATGGACATCCAATGGGAATGGTGAGGTTTGGTGAAAATCTAGTCCTGGCGTAGCGATGATGGTGACCGACTCTCAGGTTTATCCTGCAGGACATGAACAGGAAGAGCACCAACATTGTGGAGTCGTGGGAAGGAAGCAAGGAGAAGCAGTCGTACACCCACATCATTGCCCACAATGCCTCAATGTCTTTCACATGGGCATTCCAGAGGACCAACCAGGCATTTGATGTGAGTCAGGAGAGAGTTCGCACTGAGCCATTGGCTGCCATTCTGCAGAGTTCTTAGGGTACTGATGCTCTTTTGTGCTTAGAGGGTTTTTTTTATCTACCTCAGGGCAGGCAGTTTGTCGATGATGTTGTGAAGATCTACTCCATCACGGTCACCAACGTTCTGGGCGGGGTTGCCACTTCTTGTCACACCTGTGCCCTGGTGTCCCAGCAGCTGGGCTCCTCCTGCGTCCCCTGTCCAGCTGGACACTACATCGATGTGGACACCAACCAGTGCAGTGAGTGTCCCCCCAACACCTACCTGTCCGGGCACCATATCTATGGCAATGGAACCTGTATTCCCTGCGGTCCAGGCAGCAAGAGCAACAAGGTAGGTGAACATCTCACCTGGGTGTGTGAGAAGATGATCTGGTTTGCCATTGCTGTTTTACACAGGTCCATATGTCTGTTTAGAGTAAGATCTCTGGCTGCAAAGCCTGCCATTTTTTGCTAAATCTTCCTAGAGTGTCATGGAAACAGATATTTGCAGTCATGTCATGTTTGCTCTGTCTACATTCTTGCCTCGACCGGTTCGACATGTAGTGCTATGGCGTGTGGCCGTCCGGCAGGTCCCCACTGCTGCTGTCCCTGGCTTGTTGACTTGTTAAAGCCATTTCCTCTATCGCCTTGTGACCCATGTGTTTTTTGTGGGACGGTTTTGGCATGAGGCGACAGCGTACCAGGGAGGCAAGCAGCAAAGTTGTTTTGGAATGGGATCAGAGAGCTGACCAGACAATGCCTCCCTTGTGTGCAGACGGCATTGGACTGCCGCCGCTCTCCGCAGTGCTGATCCCGTGTGTCCCCAAGGCTCTCCTTAATGCTGCTTTTGTTGCCTTCCTTTTCCGGCAAAGGAGCACTCTGCTTGCTTCAGCGACTGCAGCTTCTCCCACGTGGCAGGAAAGCGGACCCTGACCTACAACTTTAGCCGGCTGGGTCCAGTGGCCTCCATCGTGAACGGGCCCAGCTTCACGTCCAAGGGCACCAAGTACTTCCACTTTTTCAAGATCAGCCTGTGTGGGCAGGAGGTAAAGCCCTGCTGGCCAAGGCCCATTGATCCCTGGTCTGGGGACCAAACCGGGCTTCAGATCTTGCCTGTTTATGTTAGTTTTTGTTCACAAGAACCTCAGATGAGCAATTAAGGTGTTTATGATGCTTTAGTGCTATGCAAATCCACCACTTCCATATTCATATTCATATGACGCCAGAGTCTGATGTGGTCCTCTCGGCTGTGGCTCTCAGGGCAGGAATGGCGCAGTGTGTACTGACAATGTGACAGACCTGTCCAGAAATGACCTGCAGAACAAATCTGGAGGGCCCACCAATCAGGTGAAGTCTTTCATCTGCCAATCGACCATCATACCATCAGATGGGCAGGGCTTCAGGACAGCGCTGTCCTCCCAGTCCGTCAGCCTGGCGGATATTTTCCTGGGTAAGTGCTCGAGGAACAGGGGCAGGGATGCAGGCCCAGGAGGATTGTTGGTAAAAAGAAGCCTGGCCAAGTGTGACATAAAGGTGCAGTGGCAGGGTGTATATATGTACAATTGTGGAGGTGGGGGGATCTGCTGTAAAATCACTTCATCATTGGTGCCTGTGAATATTTGAAAAAAGCTGTGAAAGCCCCCCCCTCCCCTCGTTATGGGGGATTTTGATAATTCAGTAGATGGGTTTGTGAAAAATATGCTGCATTACATAACAGTCTTCCGTCTCCGTGGCGATTGTTGATGCTGGTCCCAACCCTGTGGTTTGATGAATACTCTACTGTTCTCCGGCATGTATGACCCCTGTCTTTATCTGAAGGGGCAACTGCAGAGAATGTTCTCGCTGGGATCAGCGTGAACCCGGGCCTGTTTCCCGAGAAGCCAAAGAAAGTTCCGGACGTCAACTTCTTTTACTGGTGAATACAGTCCAGAGCACCTATGTTCAGCATTCAAAAGCAGGGCTCACTTCCAAATCATTACGATTAAAACTTTGCTTGAAGGTCTTTATGTCGTCCTCATGCAGGTAGTTGCTGTGACTCTGGATTCTTCCTTCTTCTTTCTCCCCATGTTCCAAGGTTGCGGGATAACAGCTCTGATGTGATGTGTTTCACCTGTTTAAATTGAAAAGGTCTCCACGGGCCACGTCATCATGCGAGAATGGGCGCCATGCTGTGGTCACGTTGAGGTGTAACCCGGACAGGAGTGCCAGTGGGGAGCTGAGCATGCCCAGGTACACTCTTGTGGAACTGTACCCCCTGTTGTTGTTTCTCAGCATGAGCAATCTCAGTAAGACACAGCAAATCTTTCAATTCCCCGGAAACCCGTAAGGGTCACACTGGGCACTCAGTCCTGCTATTACTTCCTTATTAGTCTTTAACGACTTCCAGGTACAGTTTATAGGCACAGGAAATCTGCAAAAATCGTGTATTTTCTTCTGTTTATGTCCTTTGAGAGATTTATATAAGGACACTGCAGGGATCTAAACAAGGAGCATTGCAAATTAGTATCCAAGAGTGCTTTTAATCCGCGCCGCAGTTTGTGCTAATTATCATATTAATTATCAGGCTCATTGAAAATTACAGAGGAGACTTCTTGAACGAAGCAGGCGGCTTTGCAGCCACATAATCCTCCAATGTCTGCAGTTGGTGTGGAAGCTGTTTAACTTAAATGTGATGCTCTGTAGAGATAACCTGCCAGAAATACTTTACAGATGGTCACCCTCAGTGCAAGGCCATGGCAGGAAATTCCAAGCAGACACCTACAGATGCTGTACCTTTCACTTCCTCTTTCTCTTTCTCTCTGTCACAGGAAATGCCCGGCGGGCACCTGCGATGGCTGTACCTTTCACTTCCTGTGGGAGAGCTCCAGTGCCTGTCCGCTTTGCACAGAGATGGACTTCCACGAGATAGAAGGGGCCTGCACAAATAGCGTCCAGGTAGCCGCACCCACCACATCATGTGATCTCAATAAGGGACATGGAGGGGCGTGTCGAGGGGGGATGTTCACATGCGACATCTCCCTCTCCTGTCAGGATAAACACTACGTATGGAATGACCCAAAGCTCTGCACGGGGGGGGTCCAGCTCCCGGCTAAGAAGACCTCAGCCTGTGAATCCATCGATTTCTGGTTGAAGGCTGGGGCTGGGATCGGCATCTTCATGGGCATCCTGCTCACCGCCATCACCTGCTACTTCTGGAAGAAGAACAAGAAGTAGGCAGATCTGAAATACTGGCCAGTTTTGGTATCCCACAATGCAAAGTGCAGGCTGACTACTCCACTCACTTGGCTGAATAAAACTGTATGCCAGCCCATCCCTGGGTTCAAGAGCTGACCAACACGCCCTTCTCTACCCCGCTCTCAGGTTGGAGTACAAGTACTCATTCTTGGTGATGAGCACCAACAGGCAGGGTGAGTTTCCCACTGCAGACAGCTGTGCCATCATGGAGGGTGAGGACAACGAAGATGAGTTGGTCTATTCCAGCAAGCTGTCGCTGCTGGGCAGATTCAGGTCCATGGTGACAAAGGTGGGGCCCCTCTATGGTCACCTGACTGGATACCCTCATTATCATGGAACCCGGGCCTGAGGTGAGGTGTCACTTTCCCTTCACAGGCGAGCAGCGAGAAGCACGAGTGCGTCCAGCTGAAGTCAGCACAGGAGCACAGGTGGGTGTGTGGATAGCGGCGGGTGGAGAGCCTGGAGGCCACACAGAACCCACTGTCAGCACGACTGGAACAGGCAGGAGCTTGACTGGAGGTCGGGGTGGGGGGGAGGCTCCAGTGGGTCATCTTACTGGCGAGACGGTATCGCTCTGCAGTCTTCCGGTATAAGCCATTCTCCAGCCTGCTTATTCCGTCTTCTACGTCAAATGATAACAGCGGTGTTTCTCCTCTGAACTGAACAATTGTAGCGAGATGGAGAGCTGTCGAAGCATGACTTCCTCCTGGGATGACATGATTAAAAACCCATACTTATTCTGGGGTCTCTCAGACCCCTGACTATCAGTCAGGAAACCCTTGACCTGAGTCTCAGTTATGAGCCTTGTTCTCAGTCTGTGTTTTTAATCTCGTCTTTATTGTCTCTTTCTGATGCACCGTGCTGCTTGTAACCTCACAGTCTCTCACCAGTCAGTCCAGGTTATTTTTCTGATATCTAATTTCAGATGAAATAATATGCAGTCGTTCCTCTTGCTTACTGAGATGTGAGACTGGCACATTCCTTTGTACAGATGTTTATTTTTGAACGAATAAATTGTGTTTCGAAACAATCTGACCCCATTTAATGCTTGCAGCATACACAATAAGTTGATATGTGAAAATGGAAATTGCGATGGAGGTTTATCTACAACGTAGTGGGTGTATAAGGCAAGCAGACATGAATAATGTAGAACTACTGAGTGGATGGTTTCATGACATGAAGATCTATATGTATTTCCAGTGATCTGTTTTCTTTTAACATCTATGTATTATGCAGCTTCAAAACTGGACATCAGTACTGCTGGAATTCAGCGGAGCACAAAAGCAGCAGGATTTGAATAATTCAACCTCCACCTCACCCCCTCCCAGAAGGAGTAGCACTAGTGCTCCCTGTGGGATCAAAGTGATGGGGCATCTTCTAAGAGCAGAGAAAGGCCACTGATACAGGACTAATCTTATGTAAAATGTCCCACTGGGAAAATCCTGAAGAAACCCAGGATCCCACCACAGAGACACAATAACTACTGCACTATGGACTCCACACAGACTGACTCTGTCCATAATGGGGCAGCATGGGGACAGACTGACTCTGTCCATAATGGGGCAGCATGGGGGCAGACCGACTCTGTCCATAATGGGGCAGCATGGGGACAGACCGACTCTGTCCATAATGGAGCAGCATGGGGACAGACTGACTTTGTCCATAGGGGAATGGGGACAGAAGCATGGGGACTGAAGAGTCATACTAATGGCAAATGTGTGACGTCAGTCCAGCATATCCTGTCCCCACTCAGATTAAGGTGGCGCCCTTGGCTCTCTGCCCTGTGCTTTCAGTATCGCTGACACGTAGTGTCAGTGTGTTAACACCATGTCATTGCTGGGGGGTCTGTTACGGCAACTCTGCCGTTTGACTTTTTACCACCCAGATGAGTGGTCTGTAACCTGCGGCAATTGGCGCGGCCATCGATTTGATGCAACAACCTTGCATGTGCAATACTAGTGTCACAAACGTCTCCGAGAGGCTGCCCAGCACGTGTCCCCACTACGGGAGTAAAGAAGGAAGAGGACAAAAGGAACAGGAGTGGGAATCAGTTTATTGATGAACTCTCTTACTGCCCACAAAAGGTCACAGCTATTGCTTAGAACTTAGAGCTAGCCCGGTTCGCCCTGAAATCGCTGTGTTCCACACCTCTGCCTTTCCTCAGTCCTAGAATGGATAAGAAGTTCACAAAATGAAATATATTTCTCAGACACACCTTCCCGGAAACCATAGAATACAAGCAACCCCCCCCCCCCCCCCCCTTCAGCCGGGCTACAGACATGTAGAAGTTTGTGAGAAGTATCTGCTCACCTCAGGCTGGAATAGTACAGCTCGTACTTTGAAAAGCTCAGTACTCCAGCCTGCCCCCGGGGGGAGTTCAAAGAGACCGCGGTCCAAATAAACATTTCACACAGCCGACGCGCACTGCATATGTCCTGGCTACAGAGCGGCCAAGTTGAGCACAGCGGGCAGATAAACCCGAGAGTGGCGCTGCAATACCTGCGAGGAGCAGCCGGAGTGTGACGCAGCACGCAGGACACGCTCTACCTGATCCACCGCATCCTGCTTGGCGGCTCCCCACCACTCTGACTCCTCAGCTCCTAACATCCCTCCCTCTTTCACGGGGATAGAAAGCCTCCTGCTGACTACACCCACTGTCAGACACTGGGTTTGGAGTGTGTGATGGGTTGTGTGCGGTTCAGTGGGTCAAGAGTCTGTACCAGTGATCGCAAGGTTGCCGGCTCAAATCCCACAGTTGATGTCACTGTTGGGCCCCTGAGCAAGGCCCTTAACCCAATTGCTCCAGGGACTGGCTGACCCTGCTTTCTCAAAAAAAAGTATGTTGCTTTCGATAAAAGTGACTACTAAATAAATATTGATTGAAACCTCCACTACTGTTATCCATAAAAAACAGGCAGCGAACGTGGTTTAAATTAATATGAGATGATACGAGACTCTGCCTGAAGAGCGTGAATCAGCTGGAAGACATGACAAGCGCGAGATTGACGGGCGACGTCCACATCCTGTGTTTGGGCTCCACCTCCTGCCTCTTCTGCCCTCCCTGAGGCTCGCTGTACAACGTCTCCTGCAGGCTATTTATATCTGCTGCCCAGTGTAGTCATTTGAGCTTCATGGGTGGACCTGCGACTTGTATGTTTCTGCTCAGAGATGAGCCGTCCTGCATTACGAGCATAGAGCCATCCATTAAACCCCAGGAAGACTCACGGGTATTGGTGTGGGTGACATGAGCTGAGGGGGGGGTCACCTACACGTCTGATCATTCAAACATGCACCACCCATCCAAAGACACGGACCCTGCATAAAACTACAAAAACACGAGTTAAGGCACAAAAAGCCATCGATAGACAGGGTTACGTTTTACTAATCATAGACTAATCAACACGACACGGGAGGCATGACCCCGATGGGCGCAGGCTGTTCTTAAAGAAGACATGGATGTCAATAACACCGATTAGTAGGTCTTTATACACTGTGACACCTCCTGTAATATCGCTGACTTGTGCTGTTAAAACCATCAGTAACGTTTAATGTACATGGTTTATCTACAACTACATAGAAATGCATACTGAATTAATTAAAAACAAAACCAACGGGTACGTTGTCTCCCCCGTATCGCTGGCATGGCCCCTTTGTTATCCTTGAGTCCGAACTGATCAATGACCACATTACAATGGGGGTCGTGGTTATTTACAAAGCATAAGAAAACTATCAAAAACAAATTCCCAGAAAACAGACTATAAAGACTTTTCTTCTCTCTACAATGACCTCAGTTGATATGTACAGCCCTTAAAAATCGTGTGAAGCGTCCTTCCTGCATGAGAGCAGCGGGGGCGACACACAGCAGCCCCCGGGCCACTAACAGTCTGGGAGCTGCAATCCAGTGGTCGGCGCTCACAGGGATGAGGTGGTCGAGTCCACGATCTCCCTCCCGTTGCACACAGCGGGAACGAAGCGAGCATTCACAGAGGCTGGAGGGAAAGCGAGGAGTTAGCACGGAGATCCTCAAATCTGCTCCAGCAGCTGGAGAAGGTCAGAGATACCACATCTAGTGCTGGACCAAAGCCCGGCTAAGATTCATTGCTGAGGAGCAGTGATGGGGTTCACCACAACTCAAACCACACATTTGGGTCGGGACCCTGAGGTGTGGAGGGCCCCTGTTGGCCTAAATATTAAATAAATGTGTTCCTTATTTAGGAGATGCTGAAATAGTATGTTCTCCTAATCAGCCAGCTACGAAATTCACACTTCTCATTTAACAGATTTCTCATTTAACATCATCTGAGAGAATAAACCTCACCCCTGGTGACATTAATGACTGGTGAGTTAACTTACATCAATCCTAAAAAGAGATACAAAAAACACTGTCTCATTAGCTGATTTACTGACTGATTGATTGATTGGTTGATTGATTGATTTATTATAATATTGGTCTATGACCTATGAAGCCATTATGCTAAAGCCTGTGAGAAACCAGTATTCTGGATCTCTTAGAGAACATCTACTAACCTGTCATCCTGCCCACATCTGCCACTGCCGATGCTGAGATGAGGAAGAGGAGAGATAAAGGGGAGGTAAGTTTACCAAGCATGTGAGTCTGATCTGAGCTTCAGGGCAAGAAGCTGCACCAAAGAAACATGCAGATGCTGAGAAATTCCATGCACCGTGAGAGTAGGCCGGCCCAGGTCCCGCCACGCTGAAGCGGCTCATGTTCATCCGGTGGCTGGTGACATTCTTCTGCGGCTGGAACATTATGATGTGAACCTTGGGGGCGAACATGCAGCCAAGCACCACAAAACCACTCAGGCTGACTGAAATGCACATGGTGGTGGTCTGTACCTGTGAGGGTAAGGAGGTCAAGAGGTCAAGGTCAGCAGGTCAGTTCAATCAAAAAGTCAGTAAAATCAAGGTCAACTGGTCAGGGTCAATTGAAAGGTTGATAAGATGCACAATTCAGAAAAGAATTCTGTAACCAACTCCTGAATGAATCGTCTTTCAAATCGTGTGTTTTCAGAAGCTTAATTAATATATTTGTGTCTCTGACATCTACACTAATTAACAGACAAAATGAACCTATACAGTTATCTGGTCAAAATTATAACAAAGACCTAATTACCCTCTGCACCTCTGAATAACTAATATAAGAGCCATTTTCAGTAAATTTCAGTACATTTCTGAACAATCAAAGCTACCAGGTGACGACCATCAAAAATGGAAGAGTGTTTGAGTGAGGGGGTCGTCAAACCTCCATGTGCTGGCATTGGTATATAAAATACTGTGGATGGAGCCTTGGAGTGTCACATGCTAACGTGAAGCCCACCCACAGAAGCTTCTTAAATAAGCGTGCATCCATGTCCCTAATATTCCCCTCAACTAGCTAACTTGTGATGTTTGTGAGACTAGCTGAGCTTGCTGCAACTAATTAGTAAGAGCTATGGTATTTTATTGATCCCTTTGGGGAAAATCTCTTGTCACCTAACCCATCCTGCTCTCCATGACATACAAACACATTTGTAGGTGACAGCAAGCTTGAGAGTGAAGGGCAGCCACCTGTAGCAGTGCCCATGGAACTGGGGGTTAAGGGCCATTCTCAAAGACAATATTTCCCAAGGTGAGACTTGAACCAGTGACCTTCTGACCACAGTCACAAAGACCATTAAGCCACACACTGCACCCAGTAATATGTTACATCCTTTTTTAATTCTCTATGGAAGATGAAAGTTCGATTTGTGGGCCTGATTTAATAATGAATTAGACTCATGGGCGAACCCCAAGTTCTCCACTATGAAAAATGGCTGACTGTCCAATGCAATCCTTGCCATCATTTTAGTAGGTATGTCTTTAGCTCTGCTGCTGCTAACTTTGAATATTGACTAAAGTCTAAATATCGTCAGGCAATATCGAGCAAGTTTGATGCCAATGTCTTGATGTATAACAACATTGGCCGATACTATTATGTAAACCAATATATTGTGCATCTCTAATATCCCTTCATGACTGTCCTGCTTACCCTGTAGTCACTGGAGGTGACGTAGAAGATGGGCAGGAAGGCCAGCCAGATGATGCAGGTGGTGTACATGGTGAAGCCAATGAACTTGGCCTCATTGAAGTTTTCGGGACATTTTCTGGTCTTGAAGGCGTAGACGGTGCACAGGATGACCAGGAGCACGTCGTAGGCCAAGGAGAGCAGCATGCTAGAGTCGTGCACGTTGCACTTCAGGATGACGGTCTCCCGCTTCTCCGGCAGTGTGAAACGCCGCGTCCCTGGCGGCTCTAGTAGCAGCCAGACAGACGCCAGGAGTAGCTGGACGGAGATGAGACTCAGGCAGATGAAGACCTGGGAGCTTGGGCTGATGAAACGCGGACGATGGGCGCCGTCCTTCACACCACCAAAGATGCGGGCAATGCGGTTGGTCTTGGTGAGGAGCGCCGAGTAGCAGACGGCGAAGGAAGTGCCCAGACCAAGGCGGCGCAGGGCACAGATGGCCGGTGATGGCTTGGCGATGAAGAAGAACGTCATGGAGTAGGACATGAGAACACCCAACAACAGGATGTAGCAGAGTTCGCGGCCGGATGCCTTCACCAGTGGCGTGTTGTTGTGCCGAATGAAGACACCAGCCACCAGGAGGGTGCAGACAAAGCCCATGCATGCAATGGCTACGGGCCCGATGGCCCAGGCATCCTCCCACATGATATAGTCCTCGGGCAGGTCGTAGCAGCCCTTGAGGTCCTCACTGGGCCATTGGCCAGCACCACAGGGCACGCAGGTGAACTCATCGGCCAGGTACTCGTAGGAGTCGCATGGCGTGCAAATCCAGCAGCAGAACTCACCTGCTTGCATCTTCTTCATTTCATTGCGGGCACAGGGGTCACTGCACTGTGAAGTGGGTGCCGTGAGGTGGGGCCACTGGATGAGGTCATTGTTGAGGGTCAGTGTCTCCGCCCACTCGCCGACATGGATGTAGGAGTACTTGCCTGCTGTCTTCTGATAGTTGAAGATGTTATAGCGGCCCATGCCATCTCCATAGGTGTCGAACTTCACAAAGTTCTCAATTCCAGGAGGTGAAAATGGTGCTGAGGAACACAAAGCAGATGGTTGCGACCTTATGAAGCAGGTATAAGGGCAGCTTGGAACATTTCCAGTATTAATGGTGTGTTAAATGGGGTGAGTTTATTGTTTCTGGGCCCCCACCCAAAAAGTCTGTTTGCCCCCCACCCCCGATTTTTCAGAACCTCAGTAAATGGCTCCTATGTAAGGAAAAATACTGTAATTGTTTGAGATGAACAGGGGGCCTCCAAACCATAGGCGCCAAAGTGGCGGGAATCACGTCAGATTACGTAGTAATTAGGGGGTGAACAACTGTTTCTGTTCATAGCCACATTTTATTGAGGTAGGTTTCCTTTGAACAGACCATTAAGCACAGAGGTGTCACGCTAGGAAGTGGCTTTAAGGCACTCAGTACGACACATGCAGATGAAAGGAAACCATCAGGAAACGGAGCCCTACCCAGTGGCGACATTGTATTCTAAGATGTGTGTACCTGCCTGTTGTTTGTCCTTCTGCGTGTGCCTCTGTGTGTACATCTGTGTGTGCATATGTCTCTGCATGTGCCTCTGTGTGTGCGTGTGTCTCTGCGTGTGCGTGTGCTTCTGCGTGTACCTCTGCGTGTGCATGTGCCTCTGCGTGTGTCTCTGCATGTGCATGTGCCTCTGCGTGTGACTCAGTGTGTGCGTGTGCTTCTGCATGTGCCTCTGCGTGTCCGTGTGTCTCTGCGTGTGACTTAGCGTGTGCTTCTGCGTGTACCTCTGCGTGTGCCTGTGTCTCTGCGTGTGACTCAGTGTGTGCGTGTGCTTCTGCATGTGCCTCTGCGTGTCCGTGTGTCTCTGCGTGTGTCTCTACGTGTACCTCTGCGTGTGTCTCTGCGTGTGCGTGTGTCTCTGCGTGTGCGTGTGGCTCTGTGTGTACCTCTGTGTGTGTCTCTGTGTGTGCGTGTGTCTCTGCATGTGCGTGTGGCTCTGCATGTGCATGTGCTTCTGCGTGTGACTCTGCATGTGCGTGTGCCTCTGCTGAATTTTTGGAAGGGTGGGGAAATGGATGAGGACAGGGTTTAGAAAAAGAAAAGTGACATGGCTGTCATGCCGTTGTAGCGCAGTCATGTGTTTGTGGTGATGCTCATGACAACAAACCTACTGCGCTGCCAGTTGTTTAACAGAACAGCACATACAGGTATGTACAGTAAATAATAGGTGATAATGATAATAAACTCCTATGTTACTGCTTTCTGTATTTCCTATACTGAACTGTTTAACTGTTATTTTGCCTGTACTATATAGCCTAGGTGTGTAGCAGCCTATACCATCTTGTTTGCTGGTACACTTTGTGATGTGCGCACAATGGAAACCAACACGTTCCTCAAAACGTATTCCTGTATGTATACGTTACTGTATATGAAACAGTCATTAGGGATCAATGTGGCACAGGCCATGCAGGAAGTGTAGGGTCCCCTAGGTGGCAACACTACATTTTACAAATGCTTTACCAACAAAGATGGGTCTCAGCAGCACTGAAGGAGGCGCTGAAGAGCATCTGCGAGAGCCAGCGGGGATAAACCCTCCAATTAAAATCTCGCAAGTCAGAAACAGCTGAATAAGAGCAGTTTGGAATCATGGCGATCTAAGGGCGTAATTAGCAAGAAGACACCGGCTCTGCTGGGTGTAATAGCTCTTAATTAATCGGCACTCTGCTGCAGATTATGATGCTGTAGGAATGCCTGATGCCAAATTCCTGCAATGTTTTGTAACTGTCAGTCTGAAATATCCCAATTCAGTCCTTGCTTTCACAGGCAAGAAGGCCAGCGTTAGCCCAGAAACACTGCAGCTGGTGACGTCCAGGATGCCCAGAACCAGTGGCAGTGTTTAGTATCTCTCAGACCTTTAATGTGTGTGTTAGCTACAAACAGTTCTACAGCAAATATTAAACAGACATGCCCTTACTTAAATAAAGAACACGAACGTGAACTGTGTTTAAGCAGGGTGATTTGCAGACACATTAACCCAGTTTCCTGAAACAGGAGGATTTCTGTCGTTAGGAGTGTTGCATCTGACATTGTTTGTGAGATGGAGACACTCTGCCACTCAGCACAGACTCTGGATGGGAGGGGAGCACTGTGGCTCTGACAAACCATGCTCTCAGAAAGATGGAAGGGACTAGGGGACACAGGTCAATGTGGAGAGCCTGGCACAGAAGATGGCAGGGCCTGGTACAGGTATGAGAGCCTGGAAGAGATGGCAGAGCTGGGTACAGGTGGCACAGCCTGGTGCAGATGGCACAGCCTGGTACAGGTGGCAGGCCCTGGCACAGTTGATGGGCCTGACAGAGATTATACAGCCTGGTAAAGCCAGAGCCTGGGCACAGGTGGCAGACCCTGGCACAGATGTCAGAACCTGGTGCAAATATCGGAGTCTGGAACGGGTGGCAGAGACTGGCAGAGATGGTAGAGCCTGGTGCAAATATCGGAGTCTGGCACAAGTGGCAGAGCCTGGCAAAGATGGCAGAGCCTGGCGCAAATATCGGAGTCTGACACAGGTGGCAGATCCTGGCACAGATGGCATAGCCTGGCACAAATATCGGCATGTGGCACAGGTGGCAGATCCTGGCACAGATGGCATAGCCTGGCACAAATATCGGCATGTGGCACAGGTGGCAGAGTCTGGTACAGGTGGCCTAGCTTGGGATAGATGACAGACTTTTGTATAGGTGGCAGTGCCTGGCACAAGTGGCAGAGCCAATTGCCGGTATAAGAGATTGGCACAAGTGACATTTACACACAGTGGAATGGTTCAGGTCTACATTCCACATCCCCGCAGAACATGTTTGACAGTGGGCCTGGAATTGAACCCTCTAGCACGGTAACGTCTGTCCTGAATGCCGCGATGATGCCTTTCATCAGTGAGCTCACACCATTTGCTCGTAAATCCTCATGAAAGCCTGACACATGTAAGAATGCGGAATTTGGAGGACAGTCATAAAAAATTAAAAGAGCCTTCAGACAATCTACTGTAGAGATGCTCAGAAATTCATTAACGAAAATGCTGCTGACAACAGACTCTCGATGTAATAAAACATAATCCTACCATGACGAGTAAAGGTCCCTAATGAGATCAGGTAGCTAACCTCCATCTGTCTTTCTCCAGTCCGTGTTGTGGTGATCCTCAGCCTGTCCCAGCAAAGCACAGCCAATGAGCCAAGGCATAGGATGGCTCTCTGCTTATCTTCATTATAATGAAAAGATAAACTTAAACCTAGGCCCACTATTCTAAGATGTGCCAAGACAATTTTTCAGCCCAGCTAAGGGTGGCCCTGCTAAGACATACTAAGATGTGTTACCGGCCCTGCTAAGACACGCTAAGATGTGTTACCGGGCCTGCTAAGACACGCTAAGATGTGTTACCGGTCCTGCTAAGACACGCTAAGATGTGTTACCGGCCCTGCTAAGACACGCTAAGATGTGTTACTGGCCCTGCTAAGACACGCTAATATGTGTTACCGGTCCTGCTAAGACACGCTAAGATGTGTTACCGGCCCTGCTAAGACACGTTAAGATGTGTTACCGGCCCTGCTAAGACACGCTAAGATGTGTTACCGGCCCTGCTAAGACACGCTAAGATGTGTTACCGGCCCTGCTGTTTCAGATCACTCATTGTTTCAGATTACAGAACACAGTATACAATTCTGTTCTTTTAGTTTCTGTGCCAGTAATTAGGAAGTCCGGTAATCCGGTAAATGAAAAATACAGTTTTTCAATAACAAATTCAGATTTTATAAAGTACTCACTACCCTATTAGTCTTTTTTCTAGATACTCTTTTACTCTTTCTTAAGTAGTGTGATTGTTGACTACTTATACTCCTATTTGAGTTGCTATTATACTTAAGTAACAGTACTTTTAATTGAGTACAGGTTCTGGCTACTCTACTCACCTCTGCTGCTAAGACATGCTAAGATGTGTTAGCAGGCCTGTTCCGCAAATCCTTGTCTCTGGAAGGCCCTGGTGAATACATGGCCCCATTTTTGTGAAGTTCCCAAGCCTGAAGACTATCTACACACTCTATGCGTCTGGGTCCTTGTGGCTGTGTGTGCGACTTGTGATAAGGAGCCAGAGGAGATGCATCATCGCCGCTTAAGCAAGGCCAAGGAAACAGCGACTTACATAATTGTTTGTTAAAAAGCCAAAAACCATTCATGTCTCTGAATCTCTGTGTACTGCAGCCAAATTCCTCAACATCTCCAGTGTTCACACAAAACATTATGTCATGAGCAGATTGAGGCCATTATGCACTAGATGCTCTTCACTGTCTCTCCCTCTGGGCACACTCCCATCAGCCCTGATTGGTGGGCTCGGGGCCATAGCTTAGCCGTAGCTTAGCATGTCACAGTTTACAAAGTAAACAGAACTCAGCCTCTTCCAGAAGGTTTAAGAAGGTTGTCTTGATTGGACTGCAGCCGAGAATCCAATTTAAATCTTCAAGCCTGGCAGCAGAAACCGACGTGTTATGCAATTGACAAACTGAGCGAAGCTGGGAAGATGTTATGGCTGTTTTTGGGCCTAGAAGGGAAATGACGTTCCCATAGTGACCCTTAAATCAGCTTTACAGGGGTCCTTAAGAGACCCAGGCGTGTCTGTGTGCTTGTATGAAGGGCGCAGCGCATCTCAGCAGACACATTCAGTCAGCCGTGAGCATAAGGCTTTGACCAATTCTCTGACATCAGACTCATCAGACCTTCCAAGAAAACAGACCAATCCACCTTTTGAATTCTGGCAATTCCAGAACATCCTCATAGTCAGTTCCCAGCATGCATTGCAGCATGTCATTAATTCCCTACTTGAAATGAAGAACTGAACAAAGATTATGCATCACATTAGATGAATAACTAATAAATGTTCCAGAGCCTTCTGGCCCTTTAAGATGTTTTTGAAAGGATGATGAAGACACTTGCCATGTTCCCCTGGCTGCCTAGAGTGGGTCTGGTCTCCAGGCCAGGGAATGATTCATATGTACCATGGCA
Source organism: Gnathonemus echidnorhynchus (assembly GCA_026776725.1). Classification (NCBI taxonomy): domain Eukaryota; kingdom Metazoa; phylum Chordata; class Actinopteri; order Osteoglossiformes; family Mormyridae; genus Gnathonemus; species Gnathonemus echidnorhynchus. The sequence goes on along the minus strand of JAODJU010000062.1, from coordinate 32,547,616 downwards.
GTGTTGAGCTCCTCTGACTCCTGCAGGCTACTTGCTTACTGGGTCAGTCTGTAGCTCCTACTGGGGTCACCTGGCTCTCTGCAATGTGCCACCAGGTCTGCAGTGTGTCATTCAGGGAGACACGTGTGACTCACTAGACTTCTGCTGCAGGGACGACACTGGCCTCCTCAAGGCTCCAGTGATGGTCCTGTCCTATACCAACTGACCAGTAGAGCATCTCAGGCCTCTTTATGAAGGCGGGTGTGGCTCAGTGAATTCGGGTTTTGTGGCTGTGAACAGAAGTTTGTTGGTTTGAATCTCAGGATTGGCGGAGTAGCCATGTCTCCTTCGGGTGGTTCAGCAAGGTTCTTGACCTCCTGAAAAATGCTCCAGGTATGCCAGATAGATGGCTGACCCTGTGACCAGACCCCAAGCTTCACCCTCACCTCTATATGTGTGTGTCTGCATTAAAAAGGAGAGCATGATGGGATATATGACACCTAACACAATCCAATTTAGCATACTTAAAAATAATATGTAATGATATTAATAATAAGCAAATAAAGCCTTATTCTCATTAAGGTCCCAGCTGTGCATGACTAAAGACTAAAGTCCTGGTTGTTTGTCCAGACAGATGCAGCTAACTTCCTGTAACTCGGCACTGATCTGCTTTCAGTACCGACAAGCTGTCGTTCACCTTGCGGCAGTAGCTTGTTTCATTCAACCATTCATCTTCATCCTCCGTTTGTGGCCTTGGTCCACGGTACGCGTCCTGCACCAGATGCTACGCATTAAATGCAGCTCCCACAGTGACACGCGGCTTCCTGCTCTAATACTGAGCGACACGCTTCAGCTCTTCATCAGTCTCTAGGTCCCAAAATCAGGAGCAAAGATGCACGACATCATCAGCCTTCACCCTGGGACTAAGGTTTAATCCGTAGATTAAGATTAATTAAGATGAGTCTCTTCGGAGCTCAAAGGCTGGGAAGGTGGGGAGACTGGGTAAAGGTACCCCCAGATTTATGGGGGGGTATATACAATGTTGGGGGGCCCTTTGGTTCTATAGGACTTTTCCGTTAATTAGTTTCCTGACGTACTTCATAGACCCGTCGATCGATCTTTGGCCCTGAGGAAATCACTCCTGCCTGTCGGGTGATGCTGGTCTGCTATGAGGCCATCGAGCTGTATGGCTCAAATAGCTTGTGGGGGGTTTTAATGTCCTTTAAGAAGTTTCCTTGGTAGTTAAAGGCGGTTTAAATCAGAAGGCAGGCTCAGTAAGGTGCAGGAAAATGGTCCGTAGAACAGACAGAAACAAACAAAGGCTTGGTGTTTAAGTGTCGACTTTAACTCCTGGGTTTCTGGGATAAAGGGCAGGTTAGAACGTTTTTCGATGCATCACACTTACAGAAGCTGCCAAAAAGGAACAGAATAAATCCATACATGTCTTGAAAACACCCGCTAATCCCGTTAGATGTAAAAAATTGAAATTCGGTATAGTTTATATAATGCTTTGTGTGATCTATAAATGTTTGCGGATGGAAAGCTGTTTGAAAAGGCAGCTGGCACGTCACACAGGAGCAATATGAGGCGGTGCCAGCAAATAACAGGATTACAAGATAAATTCAGAGACACGACAAAAGTAAAAATGAAGATGCGAATGACACGATTCCTTCCAAAATATCATGTTTTTTTTTTTTTTAATGTGGGTCGACACCGGCTGAGCATGTTAAAGAACCGGCTAACTCTCAAAGTAAGAAAATTAAATATTAATCAAGCACATGACATGCGGATGGTGGGAGCAGAGCAAGGCAGTGCGGCAGCAGGGAGGGAGAGCAGTGCAGCCCGACAGTGCGTCTGCTCACGTCCCGACAGGAGGGGAGATCAGGGACCCAGCAGGGGGGGGGGGTGGATAATCAGACACAAAGAAGCAGATTATTACCAGGCAAAAAGAGCCCCATCAGACAGGGTCACCCCCATCCATTACACCCAACCCCTGCCTGTCAGGCCCACCCTCCACCTGTAGGCCCTCCTCTCCGTTAGGCATCCATCACGCCCGCCCCCCTCCATAAGGCCCACCCCCCTGTTAGGCACACTCCCATCTGTCAGGCCGGCCCCTATCTGTAAGGCCGGCCCCTATCTGTCAGGCCCGCCCCCTCTGTCAGTCCCACACCCCCCTGTTAAGCACACTCCCATCTGTAAGGCCCACCCCTCTATCTCAGGCCCGCCCCCCTCCATTAGGCCTGCCCCCCTCCATTAGGCCCGCCCCCTGCACACACACCTGTGTATCTCATATTCCCTCTCTATAGCATCAGCTCCCTGAACCCATTTACTCACAGTTACTAAACTGCGTGTTTAACCTTATGAGCTTAAAAACAGCGAATTGTCACTGGCAGCAGTTACTGCAGCATAATTAACATTTACTTATTTAGCAGGCACTTTTGTCGAAAGTGACGTAAATTCTCGAGAAAGCTGTCAGCCAGTCCCGGGACCAACTGGGGGTTAAGGGCCTCACCTAGGGGCCCAATGGTGACATCATTCTGCCGACCCTGCGATTGGAATCAGTGACCTTCCCGTCTCTTGCTTTTCCATCTATGTGTGACTTCACCTCAACTCACGGAGAAGGAAAGAGAGACGCCTCATGAGGCCTCTGGGGGGGTCGGGCTGGGTGAAGGTTATGGGCTCCATGAGCCGCTCAGCTCAATATCGCCCTCCGGCTGCCTCACTGCGGCTCTCGGTGCAGCGCAGCGTGGCAGAACAAACATCATACACAGGAATACTAAACGTGTGAGCAGAATACATCGCATTTATTGGCGCGCCTTTGTTGCGGCAGCAGATGGGGGGGGTAGGCTCGGCATGTGTGGGACCGGCAGGCCGGAACACACTCCGCGAGTAGCACAGCCCCCACCTTACCCCCCCCCCGGCTCTCACGGTTCCTGCATCTATGTCCGAAAACCCTCACGGACAAGACTGTCACCTTCTGTGCCTGTATGATGCCTTAATCACCCTCCTCACCTCTGCTTCCGTCCTTTCTGGGGCTAATGGGGGGAGTGGGTATGCTGTGAACTGCGTCACACAGGTACCAGACACAAGACGTGGGCATTGCCCCCCCCACCCCTCCCCCCCGCACAGAGCCGCAGCCGTGTACAGGAACAGCTGTGGGAAAAGCTCCGTTTTCGATGTGAGGCCCTCGCTAACTGCTGGTACCATTACTGATACCTTATTCAGTCACGTCCCATCAGCCCCTGCTTCTTACAGCTGCCTATCTCACCAAAGTGATTCCGGTTCCTGCCAGAACCAGCAAACTTCAGGCACGTGACCTTAAGTGTTTTGCCCCCCTGCGGCTCCAACAGCAATAATTACCATCTCTGCCACTACTCTGCATTTGTCTGTGTTAATTCGTCATCCCCTGACCCATCCTGGTCTTTGACCGTGCCGTTCATCTCCCACATACGAAAATTTCTTTCCTGACAAGATATGTTTAAAGTGGAGCCTTGAAGCAGCAGCATCTGCTTCCCCTTCCTCTCCAGCTTCAAACGTATGGAAGTCGCTGAAATATTTACACTATAGTTCCAAAGGTCACCCTGCAGGGGGCTCTGAACTTTCCCACCAGAGATAAAAGCCTGTCAGTGACGCGGGGATTTAAAAAGGGCGCTCCCCCCAGCGTAGCCACGCCCGTCCTCCCTGCCGGCTCCGTTGTGACGTCGCCACGGAGACGAAGCTGCAGGCATTATTGCCGCAGAGGTGATGCGACGGTTCAGCAAGGAGTGAATGAATGTGTCAGGTAGCAGGAGCAGCTGGACGGGGGGCCTGCAGCCAGCCCCAGGGCCCCACTGCAGATGTCATTCATGAGAACCGCAGGGCGACCCCTAGTGGGCAACCCCTAGCCTTTGATTTGCAGCCTCTGAAATATGAAGTTGGAGAATTTCAAAGGAAATCATCGCAGGCCGCACTTGCGATTTCTCTCTCTCCCTCTCTGCCGCAGAGCAGCTCCTCCACCCACCAACAATGCTGAGACTGCACCCACAGCGGCCGTGAGGGATGTGGCGTGTGCGCATGCAGATCTCTGCTGCGCCTGCTGCATTCGGCAGGCGGCACGATGCATAAAGCTGCATAAAGCCTCGCCGTGCATGTGGGCCAACTTGTTAGCAAATCTCTGATTATCTTGCTTGTGTAGCCTGCTTACAGTGGAGGCATAGTGGCTGGTGTTACTTGGCGCCCCACTAACACAGACTTCTGCCCCCCCATACGCACCCCTGAAGTTGATGTTGAGCAGGTAGTCCCTGTAGAGCCTCCTCCCATCCAGTGGCCTCATGCTGTCGCACAGCTCCGTCGTATTGCTGCACAGTGTCCGCTGCATCTTGTGCAAGGCATGCGCCATGGCGTACACCGCATTCACCACAAACATTATCTTGGACTCAGGTTCAAAGTTGGAGTTGTCGATGGCCAGATGCTTGGCGCAGGGCCTGCGGCTGTCCTCCCCACCCAGCGTGCACTGGAACTTCTGTTCCCAGAAGTCCTTGTACCAGGGGTTCCTCCTGTTGTTGACCGGGTTCAGGTACTGGAAGTAGCGGTTGAACTCCTCGACGGGGTGGGCAGCCAGCTCCAACGTGATGGCACCCTCGGCCACCGTCTCTTGGCCCTTGACGATGCTCTCTTGCGCCCCCCAGCCATCGCTGGCGATCCAGGTGAAGGAGACGGCGAGGCGGGCGGCGGCGGCCAGCAGCTCTCGGGCGTCGTCGCTGCGCATGAAGAGCACGACCACGCGGGCGTTGGGCTTCTGCAGCAGCTGCCGAATGACGGCTTCATACGACTTCTTGGCATTGGAGCGGCCCACCTTCTCAGATGTCGCGATGCAGATGTTGCGCAGCCGCGCCTCCTGCTCGAAGGCCTCGATGCCCGTCTCGCCGTAGTCACCCTCGGATGCCACCGTCGACACGTACGTCCAATTGAAGAAGCGTAGGATCTCTGCCATGGCCTTGGCCTGGTAGAAGTCGGGCGGCACTGTCCGTGCAAAGTAGTCATAGCGGGATTTGTCGCTCAATTTGGCACTGGTGGAGGCATAGCTGATTTGGGGGATCTGGAACAGCCGCAGCAAGTTGGCCACCTGGGAGCATTGCACATTACATGTTACACATTCCATACTACACATAACACATTACATTTAACACATCACATATTACATATGACACATCACATCATTACACATCACACATTATATATGACACATCATATCCTTACACATCACACATTATATATGACACATTACATATTATATATTGTTATTAACTTATCCAAAAATTACATATATTTTTTTTTAAGTGAAACTGCTCTGCACCCCCACAGAGCTATTACTCTTCTGACTGTGGGATTTGAACCAGCAACGTCCCCATCATAGGCACATTGTCATAACCTGCTGAGCTACACAGCTCCCCCCCCCCCAGGGAACAATGGAGGATCGACATCCCCAGAAATCAGAGGTGGCTCTTCCTTCACCCCAGTTTCCAGAAGAGAAATAATCAGGTCAGCAGCGGCGGTGTTCACCAGCACTCAAAGCACGCATTGACATGGGGCCCCAAGGTTTGTGGGCTCCCTATTGGCCACAATCAGTCACTACACTGGACACTGGGGAGGGCGTGGGGGGGTCCAGAAAGAGCAAACCCTGCCCTGCACATCTGGTGACTTCCACATCGTGGACCATGTGACAAACCGTGCTTAACGAGTGTACCTAATTAATTATCTTGTGCTGAGCTGTTCATTTAGCGAATCATACCTTTCAGGCCACATTATGTCAAACGCATTTCCCCGGTTTGTTTCCACAAAGCTAAAAAAGACATTAATGTTGATGAGGAATGTGTGTAAAAGGCAAAAAGGTGCACAGGCATGTGGTAATTTTCTATATAAACCCTCTGAAAACAAAAGGAATAAAAATTAGCATTAAATTGGCCCTGTGCATTATATTTTCACAACACTTTTACAGGTCAGAACGATTTAGTTCTAAGGCTCATCCCCACAGTGAGGTTGGGAGGTGGGATCTGGGGGTCCGTAATGAAGAGCGTCTGGGCAGGAACCAGACACACCGTCTGACAGTGCTCTGACCGGGTCCGGACCATACCTAACGAGCAGGGGCGTGTGTGGTGTTTCTGGGGCCCTGTGACCCCCCGCCAACCCCTTTGGATGCTTCAAAACCTAAATTAGTAACTAATGAGTCTGAAGACCATAGGTATCTTTCTGGTTAGCAGGAAAGCATTTATTTAATATTCAGTGTAGTTACTGTTTGTGGCCAACAGGAAGTGACTGTGGCCCAAACATCAGGGTCCCACGCAAATGTGTGGTTTGAGTGGCGGTAAACAGTGCTGCTGTTAGCAGGAATAAATAAGGAGGGCAGGGACTCTGAGGGCTATGGACGCTGAGGGCTATGGACGCTGAGGGCTATGGACGCTGAGGGCTATGCAGCATGTCGGCCTGTAATGGCTGTCGCGGGAAGCAGAGTGGCCGCTGAGCGTTGGACTGGACGGAGCCACGCGGTAAAGCATTCGGCAAAAAATAATTTACTGAAGAACTTGGCCTGTGTGCTGCATGTGACACAGTATAGTACTTTTCAGAGGAGAAGGGCAGTTGGGGGGGCATGGAAAACAAGGCGAGAACAACAGAGAAGACAGTGCAGGGGGCAGTGAGGGGGGTGAGGGACAATGGACCATTGTCAGGAAAGAGAGAAGCACATGACAGATGACAATGGCTATCTAACAGGGACAAGCACTGAGGTCACCTTGGGAGGGGACAGGGTTACTGGGAACACAGCGATTCCTGGGCAGATTGGATGGAGGTGGGGGGTGCACTTAGTGTTGGCATGGCGAAGGGAGAGAGAGGGGTTTATGCAAAGCTAAAGCAAATGGCTCCCCATTCTCAAACACTACCACAATGAGGAAGCACAATACGGGCATAGCAATTTAAAGGGCCGGCACACTCTTCTGAGGGGGGTGGGGGGGCGTGGGTAGTCATGGGTCTGATAACAACAGCAGCATTTCGGAGGTGACACTGATCCTGGCCTGAGAAATCCTGCGAGGGCTAATTCCAAAGACTACAGTGTGACCGGCTCTTTAATGACCCATTTGATGTCAAGGGAAACATGGCAGAGACTGAGAGGGCTTTATATATGACCTGAACACAGCAGAGACTGAGAGGGCTTTATATATGACCTGAACACAGCAGAGACTGAGAGGGCTTTATATATGACCTGAACACAGCAGAGACTGAGAGGGCTTTATATATGACCTGAACACAG
>JAODJU010000062.1:32526721-32540166 GCA_026776725.1 Gnathonemus echidnorhynchus | reverse complement strand
TGACACGCTACCGTAGGAGCCGCTCTACGGACACGCCGCCGTAGGAGCCGCCCGTACCTCTACGGACACGCCGCCGTAGGAGCCGCCCGTACCTGTACGGACACACTGCCGTAGGAGCCGCCCGTACCTGTATGGACACACTGCTGTAGGAGCCGCCGACGACGCCAGCGATGGCCAGCGGCACGTTGTCCTGCAGGGCGTAGGAGCCGTCGGGGCAGATGAACTCGGTGTCATCCACCTTGGTGAGGGAGGCGCGCACGAACTCCAGCGCCTGCTCCAGCGCGTAGGTGTCTCGCGAGCACGTGTCCAGGATGTGCACGCCCAGCGTGACGCCGGGCAGGAGCGCCGGGTCCCGGTTGATCTCGTCGATGGCGAACAGCATGGCCTCCAGCCGCTGGATGCCGCGGCCCTCGTTGATGCGGCCGCACTCGTCCGTGCCGGCGCCCTTCTCATGCACCGGGAAGAGGCCCCCCAACACCAGGTCACCGTCAATCTTGATCTCCCTTCTGGCAAAGCCCGAGTCGCTGCGTAGGAGGAGGGGCCTGCCAAAGAGCGCCACCAGGAGGACGACGTGGAGGCGGCAGGGCGGCATGGTGCAGAGGGGGCAGCAAGACACTCAGGAGGAGGAGGAGCGCATGGGGAGGCCGTCAGCTTCGGCACACGGTGTAAGCAGGGGCCACGCTGCACTCAGGCATGGAGGACAGCAGTGCATGGACCTGGAGGAGAGATCACCAGCACTGTTTATCACCACTCTAGCCACACAATTGCATGGGGCCTCTGAGATCTGGGGCCCCCTGTTGGTCACACACAGTCATTACCTGAAGTACCAAATAAACGTTCCCTATTCAGGAGATGCTGAAGCAGCATGTCATGCTAACCAGCTAGTTAGATATAGTCTTCTTACTCTACTCATTAGATATTTTATTTTTGAAACATCTGGGGGGGGGCATGGGAGACTCCAAAGTGACTCTTTGAGTGTGGCCCCAGAAAAAGCAAACCCACCACTGAAGATAAATGAGGATGTGTCTGACAAGGGCCACATCAGGACGGCACGGTCTTCGTTAATGCTGCTTGGTGTTTGGTGGCTAATTGGTCCGCTGGTTTCCTGACGTGCCCCTGCCCCGTGAGGTGCCGGTCGCCACGCACCACCAACATGTTTCCTGTGGCTCGGTCTGCCAGCATGTGGGTGGCTTCCTTTGTTTCACATTTCCAAAAATAACTATTTCCACGTCCTCTGAAGGGTTTTACATAAGACCTAAAGCAGCCGCCGCCGATGCAGGATCAGAGCGCCGCGTGCTCAGCGTTCGGATCCGGGGGCTGGCGCAGCCGCCTTAATCCCGCTTCATCTGCTAGGCGGCACCGCGGTGCATGGAGACAAAACTGTCTTTGCTGTTAAGGAGCACATCTGCAGCAGCTGGACCGGAGCCTCATTAGGGAGGACGTGGGAGATACTGAGAAGTTCAGGCATGAAGAGAACAGGGCTCAGACATTCAGAGGCGGCCAGTGATGTCACATGGAGACTGGCGCGGGCTCAGGACCTCAGCTGCTAGGCTCAGAGACAGCTCTGCAGTAACTGGACCGAGACTGACGTCACATACAGCCACAGGGCCAGAAGAATGTAAGAATAAACAGCAGAAGCAGGCGACGATGGCGGACAGCAAACAAAGGGAATGCAGATGGCAGATGTCGGGAGTGTGGACAGCAGATGCAGGCGGCGAGTGTGGGCAGAAGATATAGGTGGCGAGTGCGGATAGCAGATGCAGGTGGCGAATGCAGACAGCAGATATAGGTGGCGAGTGCGGACAGCAGATGCAGGTGGCGAATGCAGACAGCAGACATGGGGAGTGTGGACGGCAGATGCTAGGAGTGCAGACAGCAGACACGGGACCTTGAAACTGCAAGGGGCTTGCAACCTCACATACACCAAAGAAAGACATCTCCGTTTTCCTTTAATTCTTTATACATAAAAAATCAAGGTTCAAAAACAACTCCTAGGAAGCATTATGAGTTTTAAGAATATGACAAAACTGTTTTGCTCTCTAATCACAGGGAGGTGATAGCGGAGCCCCGAAACTGTGGTGACCCTTTGGGCATTTATTGGAGCCCCAAATCCACCACGAGCCTTTGCCAATTTAGCAGAACCCCGAATCCACGGCGAGCTTTTGGCCATGTAGCGGAGGTCGAATCCGCAGTGAGCTTTTGGCCATTTAGCGGAGCCCCAAATCCGCAGTGAGCTTTTGGCCATTTAGCGGAGCCCCAAATCCGCAGTGAGCTTTTGGCCATTTAGCGGAGCCCAGAATCCACAGTGAGCTTTTGGCCATTTAGCGGAGCCCAGAATCCACAGTGAGCTGTTGGCCGTTTAGCGGAGCCCCGAATCCGCAGTGAGCTTTTGGCCATTTAGCGGAGCCCAGAATCCACAGTGAGCTTTTGGTCGTTTAGCGGAGCCCCGAATCCGCAGTGAGCTTTTGGCCGTTTAGCGGAGCCCCGAATCCGCAGTGAGCTTTTGGCCGTTTAGCGGAGCCCCGAATCCGCAGTGAGCTTTTGCCCGTTTAGCGGAGCCCCGAATCCTCAGTGAGCTTTTGGCCATTTAGCGGAGACCGAATCCGCGGCGAGCATTTGAAGCTGCCTGACGTCTCGTCCATTTTCCTGTCGACCGTCTCTGCTTTGAATGCTTCATTTCACCATCTTTTCATTATCGGCTGTAAAAAGCACACTTGACTCCAAGGCCCTTTTTAATTTAATCTACAAATGCTTGTTTAGTTTGGCCGTCCTGCAGAATGAATCATTTATTTTGTCGTGCGGAGCACTGCATTAAACTCAGGATGGAATTAAACGTGACCGAGGCCCCTGGGGGTGAGATGTGGGCTGCCTCGTTGCTGCCTGCTCCTGTCTGTAGTGCATGTTAATAAACAGATCTTCAGGGGCCCTCTAAAGAATCGCTGACACATCTCCTGCCAGATTCTTCAGTAGATCTGTCGCCATGTGTGTCTCTGTGCATGTCTGTTTCTGTGTGTCAGACTCTGTGGGTGTGTGTCTCTGAGTGTACGTCTGTGTGTGTTTCTCAGTGTGTGTTTCTGTGCCCTAGTGTATGAGCCAATCACAGGCCCACATGGGAGTTTATTAGCCAACAAAATCACCATCGTTATGCTGCAAAAACCCACAGGTTCTCCCCACCATCTCCTGACCAGTACTCCTGATATGTAGATTCCACAACAGGAAGATGAGGACCCCCTTCTGATTGGAGCTGGTGTGGGTGATCTCAGTGGAGATACGCAGGAGGTTCTGCTGTCATCATCAGCCTCCATCGTGGTGGATGCACCTTTTCTTAGCTGTGACAGCTGTTCTGTTAGCTCTGACAAAGACGACATTATGTCATTTTGACTTTATGACTTAAGCAGGAAAGTGGGATGATGCAGACCTACCGAATGCGCCTGATGCTAATGGCTGCTAACGGTCAATGAGGTGGGAGGATGGTCTGAACACCAGCTGCCAATCATCACACGTGCCAGAATCACCATCCCTTAATGTAAGGGATATACATTTCCTGCCGTTAGCATCTTTGCCTGCACTGAGTGTGCAAAATGCTAATGGCTGTAAGTAGGAGGTCAGAACCAGAATGCCGGCAGGTGGGCGTGTCCGGGCCCTTCAGCCCACAGATGAGGCCCGCTTTGCCGTACTGAGCGCACGCGCGTGTCCGGGCCCTTCAGTCCGCAGAGGCGACCCGCTTTGCCGTTCTGAGATCTGGCGGGCAGGCGTGTTCGGGTCCTTTATCAGTGTGCTCCCCAATACCTGACAGAGATTATCCTGAACCTCTCTGACCCCCGACTTTTATCAAGCGAAAACTCCCTAGTGCTGATTTGAATAAATCACTGCTGGAACTGGCAAGCGTGTGATAAAGTGATCATTGCTGGGATTCAGGAAAATGCTGATATCTACGATCATTTGCATAATTCTTGTGTTTCTGGATTCCTTTGGTGTAAAGGGTGACAGCTACCAGTTTGCTTGCTAATAAATGCGAGTTTACCATATGTGTAACACTCTTGTCATTTCCTGTGTAATGTTTTAATTGTTTTTAATGTTTTTAGTCAAAGATGGAAACTATAAACTGTATTATCGAATATTAGCATCTTAATGGCATACTGTAAGACTGGAGACCACAGAGAAACCTGAGCTCCTTACCCTATCAATTTATCGAATGGTGACTGACATATTCTGCATCAGCGCAGTTCCATCCCCAGCAGCAGTACTGGGCCCTAGGCAGAATTCATTGTAATCGGACTCTACGGTGGGTGGTATTATACTAATTACTGGGGTTTACAGTGTTGTGAACTCGCATCTGTTGGTACACTTACGCTTTCAGGGTCTTAAGGTGATGATACACAGGGCAATTTGTTGTACAATGTTGCCGGGCAACTGCCATGCAGGTGAGACAAAGGGCGACTCATCTGGATCTGGATGATTGCAAATGGTTCACTGCCGATCAAAGTTTTCCAAATGTTGTCTAATATCAATGACAAAGTTCCTGAGCAACATTATTCAGCAAAACTGCCGGGTAACATTGCTTTAAACGTCGTCCTCTGTATTGTCACTTTTAAGGAAAATCTGTTATAAACCTAAAATTAGTTACATCAAAAGTGTTGGGGCAGTTTGCAAGGCCTACAGACTATTTACAATCTTACATACATGTAAATGCATGTGCATGTGTATGCAGACTTGTCTCGAGTTTAAAAACTCACTCTAGCCAGCTGACCAAAACTGACAAATCCCGAGTTGATTCTCCAAAGGAATGCCCAACGTTTACCTTTTAAAAGTGGCTGCATTAGGGTAAATGAATCCATGTCTTTACCTGCTACACCCCCTGATGTCCTGCAGTGAAATGTTTAGGTATGCAGTCTACATGTCTACAGCTCACTGGCCACTGCAGAATTTGATGTTTCTTTTCTGCTTTTCAGAATAAACGACAGAACAAATAATTTTTAAAAGTATGTATTTAGACAGGAATATTAATTAGGTATGTTCTGAATGAAGACAGGGAAGAGAACGCCAAACAGAAAAAAATAAAATGAAATATAAATCAAAGACCAAATGTGACTGGTGTTCCTGGGTCTGGTCTTGTAAATGGGGAGATACGTATCAAATATTCATGGAGTGCCTGTTTAAAGCTTCGGACACAATGAGACAGAGAGCAGGAGGTGCTTTGTGCTACAGGGAAGGAGGTATGAAGCTCCTTCAGACACTGAGAGCCTGATCCCCCCCTGCTGTAGTGACTATGAATCAGAACAGGTGGTTCTCATCCTGACAAACGCCAAAGGAGAGCATGACTGGCATTCCCTGAAGCACCTCAAATCCATCCATCCATCTATCCATCCATCCATCCATCCATCCATCCATCCCTCTGCCAGAAGCTTACCTGCTGCAGAGTCACGGCACGCCTGAAGCATCTTCTTCACCATTCATTCATCTACATACACATCAAATCAAACATCCATCGTTAGACTATTAAGAACAGCTGAAAGCTTACTCTACCCAGTCAGCCAACCATCAAAGAACTGCCTCTCAGAAGTAAACAAGATAATAACAGTGGAACATTCTTTTTTTTATGTAGATAGAGAGAGGCTCTTATACTGTTCCAGGTCTCCCAGGAACATTTGAATTTGGGGTTGGTAAGCAAAGTTCTACATGGGTTCTGGCCTGGTCCTGGACACCATGCTGAAGGTGCAGGGTTGCGGATCTTGACCTCTACAACTGCTGTGAATAATGGGAAGGAGCCTTGAATGGGCAGGGTGCCCTACAGCATGGGGGGAGGTGCCATCGCTCCCACTCTGCTTAAAGAAATCTAGTTGCATAGAAGACAAGTGTCACACTAAAGGCTTTGAAAACCAGGCTTATTTTGGGGTTCATGCAGATTTACATAGGATTAAACTTCCTTTCAGAAAGATATAATGCCACTGAACTAGTACTTCTAATCAGTATGGATGTAAATGACGTTCTACACTCCATTTCTAGCCCCCAGGTTCCCCTGTGCTGCATTTCCTGTTTGATCTGCATCATGCTTCTTCTGACTTTGGATGTCTGGTGGTGTCTGGCTCAAAGGGTTGTGACACTGTGTCTGCAATTGGAAGGTTGCTGGTTCAAACTCCTGGGTTGGCAGAGTGATTCCACCATTGGGCCCTTAACCCTGATCTTTGGAAGGCCTGAACAATCTATCTCTTTGGCGGCAATTATGAGCCAAATGCTTGGCTGTTCTCTGCAGACACTTTATTAAAACCTGCTTGACTAAAGGAACAGGAATCCTAAATAGCTTTTTTTCCCATTCAGACATTTTAATTGCAAACGCTACACATGCATACTGAGGAAAATCGGACAAATCCAAATGTAACGCATGCGACCTCCACCAGGCACAATGGCTGCTCATTTCTCGAGACGCAGACTTTGGTGCAGCTGAATGGAGCTACTCTACTCAAAGGCTTTGGCCTGGCCTGCAGATTAATGAGAACTTTCACACAGTCACTTTGCACAACCCACAGGCCCCGTTTACCCCCCGATGCTGCCTCCCAGCGCTGCTAGCCATCGCTGTTTAGTGAAAGAATTCCGCTGACTGGAATATCGACTGGCAAGGGGGCCCCGTTGGAGACTGGCCCCTGCCTGGCCTCTACCTCACCCCTATTGGCTCTACATGGGCACCTGGCCCCTGCCTGGCCCCTCTTGCCTCTATATGGCCATCTGGCCCCTACCTGGCCCCTCTCAGATCTACATGGACACCCAGCCCCTGCCTGACCCCTCTCAGATCTACACGGACACCCAGCCCCTGCCTGGCCCCTCTCGGCTCTACATGGGCACCACACGGTGTTAGGAGCTAAGTCTCTGCCGTGCCCTTTAGAAGCAGTGGGCAGGAGAAATACTCGCTCGGGGTCCATTTCCACCAGCATCTGGAGGAAATGCAGTGAGAAGAAGCCTAAGGCAGCGAAGTTTACTGTTACTCGTCGGACAGACAGCAATGTCTCACCTAGAACACGCATACAAGAGTAAGAGAGATTCATAAAATGATGTTTATACTGCATGGGTAGTATGTACTTTTCTTCAGGCAAAACATTATCTGCTTTATTAATACAAAATCAGAGTCTGTATCTGTGAATGTTGAACTTAACACAGAGATGCTGAGAGGGACGTGAACACAGCATAACGATGCAGGAAGCAGAGTGGAAGCAGAGTGAGATGCGTCCTCCTAACACACCTCTCACGACAGATCTCCAGAATAAGCGAAGCCTCATCCTGCAGCCTCTCGCTCTGCTTCTGATAAGCCGGTCACTTTTCGGTCAGTGGTCATGCCAATCATGCCCAAATGCTATCCTCCGTTTTCTGGAAAAAAGTACCATGATGCAGGTCGTGGGACTGGCTGATATGTGGAGGGGCGTGAGGATGAGCGCGAGGATGAGCGCGAGGATGAGCGCGAGGATGAGCGCGAGGATGAGCGGGAGGATGAGCGCGAGGATGAGCGGGAGGATGAGCGCGAGGATGAGCGTGAGGATGAGCGTTAGGATGAGCACGAGGATGAGCGTGAGGATCAGCGCGAGGATCAGCAGGAGGATGAGCGTGAGGATCAGCGCGAGGATCAGCAGGAGGATGAGCGTGAGGATGAGCGTGAGGATCAGCGGGACGTCCCCCTCCCTGATCGGGCTCCGTGACCGAAAGCTACACATTAGATTTGTGACCAGAAGGCTGCAGTTTACATCCCTCAGCTACACCTGCTGCTCCAACTGGATACCTACAGAAGCCATTCCATAATAAGCAGGTTACCAAGGGATACAACATCTCTCTGCAAAGTTCAGCTCCCTCCGCTTTCACACCAACCTCTGCATACCGGTGTTTCGACAAAAAAGCGGGATGATGTTGGGGTGATGGAGGCAGTCATCGAGCGCTGTCGCCTTAGCGACGGTGGCTGTCTCACCTGGGCGGCATTTTATCGTCAGATCCCCGTGTTTGACTGCTGGCGAACCACAACTCTTTCCCGCACGCTGTCTTCACGAGGATCCGTGGGATGGAATCTGCTTCTTTGGATATCTGCAAGGCTATTTTCCACGAACAAGCTGAAACATGCATCAGACCGAATGGATCCGTCAGCTCAGAGCACACTGTGCTGTTCCTGCTTTGCTCAGAGGCCTCATTAAAAGGATTCGTCATTGCCGCTGAGGTACGGAGCCGTCCCCTCTTGTCTGATCCGTCGGACACAATCTCCTCGACCGCCCAATGAACTTTGAGGCATCCGGGCCGCTATGCAGACTCCCGTGACGCGCTGACACCGATGCTGAGGGCACTGTGCAGTCGTTCTGGTAGCCCACGCTCTCTGCTACACAGCAAGGGTGCAGTAGCACAGGGGCATGCATCAGAATGACCAGCCCCACCTTCCCGCCATCTACGAGAAGACGTGCACACATCCCGCATCTGTAAACCCAAACATCTGCCATGTGCTGAGCATGACTCTGCACCTCGATTTCCAACGCTGATGAGACCTTGTCCAAAGATCCCCAGAGGCATGGAAATGACACCTCAAGCGAGTATAATGTCAGAGCGGAGCTTGATTCTAAAAGGCTCTCCACATGCGGTTTGGTTATGTAAGGCCTAATAGCTCCACATTGGGGTGACAGGTAAACACAGCCAGGCATGCTAATTTCACTGCTCGTCTGAATCGCTTCGTTCTCACTTAAAGAGCTGAGCTTCTCAGGTATGCACGTCTTTAATTCTCACGCTTACTCCCTTTCTTCCTGCCTCTTCAGAATCCTTTGATGTTTCCCTGCAAATGATTTTTCTCACCTTTTTTTCCTCCAGTTCCAAAGCAGGAATTGAATAATAAATAAAAACATGAAAAGTCTGCATGCCCAGCCCTGGCTTCAGTAAGATAAATAAAATCGCACTAAAGAGGACAAAGATGTCCTCTCTAAATCCAGCTCCCAGTCATTGCGTCCGTAACGGTTATATGAAAAACCAGCATCTGAAGTTAGGAACAGGGGACGGATATTACCACCTTCAAATGGAATGAGAAATCAGCATTACCATTCCTGGAAGATTCTATTGGCGTAAATAATGCATCACTATCATACAGCGAAGAAACGCTGGTGTAATATTCAGGTGTTTGTATACTGGAGACACATTTGAGAATACCCAGCATTTACAAACAAGAGCATTTTTCTGCAGTGGAGCTCTGACTACAAAACAATGTTAACTTTGAAGGGAGGCAACAGGAATGTGAAAAAGCACGCAAGACTGAGTCAGCTCCTGGGTTTTTATAAGGTACACCGTGTAGGACGGAATTCCCCAAACCTGATATTGCTGTTTGCAGTCAAAGTAGCTGCTTCAGCCTGGGCACATCCCGCGCGCAAGCTTTGCAGTCAGGATGCGTTTGCAGCGCTTTGCTCGCCGCTCTAACCCAATACTCTGCTTGACGGTGACCCGTTTACTACGGGCGCCTGTCAAAGCAAGAGCCTTGAATTCACGCCGAGAACCCGAGGAGCAGGCTTCAGGTCACCGGCTTGAATGGACTGAAAGGCAGGTGTAGCGAGGTCGGCTATTCCAGGCGTGGGAGCGACACTGTTAAGATCGCAGTAAGGCTGCTACAGCCGGATGTGCATCGCTCCGTTACTGATATGTGACATGAATATGACAGCGATCGCAGTTCCCATCTTCCCCGTATGTTACATAACATCTGAAATATACCTTCGTGCTGCGGAAAAACAGTGAGGACAGTTTCCCAAGTCACCAGTGAATGAGAAAACGGCACAATGCAAAGACACGCACCACGCGCCTGCATATTTCTTTAACACTAATGATTATTATTATCACTAATTAACATTCTATTGATAAATCAGCAACGAAAAAAATCCTTCCCCAAAATATCCTAATCAGGATGATATACATGCAAGCACAAAGAAAGGCACCGCGAATAAAATAAAGCTAAAAAAAAAAAAAAAAAAAGCTGCGTGGAAGATCTCCATTGCATTCAGTGGCGATTAAGAGAGTAACTTTCCAGCAGCAAGTTATCAGCAGTGCATCTCAAACTGGTGACCAAGCATTTATTACACAAAATCACACACATACCTTCTCAGCAAGGCGCACTGTTTCTTAAATGTGAGCCGTCCTTTAAATCGGACTTTTCTGTTAATCCGGCAAAGAGGCGCTTCCCATTGAGAGTCCCCTTTCACTTGTCGCCTGTTTCGCGGTCCGCCCGGGCTGATGGTCTTACTCACTTCACGGAACCAACGGGTCCCGCTACCTGTCGGGGATGCTTCTGTCTCCTAGCAACAACAATCGATCCTGCAGGGATGCCGGATCCTCATTGGCTGAGCGAAGAAGCGTCTTCCCCTCCCACAGATATTATAAGGGTGCATATGCACGCGCGCACTTTATATTTTAATGTACCGCTATGTAGCACTAACTGGAGGGCATCGGCACTGTCTAGTACCTTCCCACCCCCCCCCCCCGCCCAAAAAAAAAAAACAATTACTGAAAGAGCAAGATATTCTGATAGCAACTGTGTAATTATTTGGTTTGTTAAAATACTGCTGCTTTGTGTAAATAACTTTATATCCTATATCAGTCAACATTTTTATTAATCGATCTTTAAAAGGAAAATAGCAGGTGAGTGAAACGATAGCTAGAAACGCCGGGTAACAGGCGTCATTAGAAATGTAGTCTTCTGAATAAAGATGTATTTATTTTTGTTGTACAGCCTATATATGATAAAACAAGCACGTAAATTTAGGCATACTGAGACATGAATTTTATTTATTAACAAACTTTGTCGAGGCATGATTAACGTGAGAACTCCCCTGCACTTTCTTGTATTCTTGCATTGCCTTAATTACACAACATAAATGCTTTTCTGCAAAATATCGCTGGAGACTGGCTGAGGATGAAGGAGCTAATCTCATTCTCCCCGCACTCACTGAACACTGCGCTCCAGGAAAGGTACTCCCCAGTACTCCCCAGTACCCCCACCTAGTTAACAAGTGGGCAGTTTAAGTAACGCAGCTCCTTGGCGAGTTGCCATCCATCCATCCATCCATCCATCCACAGCAGTAAGTAATGAAGGAGGCTGGGCCGCACTAAGCAGGGGTGAGCTGGCGAATATCTAAAGATGCTTGGAGGCTCTCTCTGCCGACACCTCCGCTTCTCCTTCCTGTCCCTGCAGTCAGCTGGGCACGCAGTGATGTAACTAATGTCTGCTCCCTGGAAAACCTGCCCAACCCGTTGAGATGAGGCAGGATGAAGGAACACTTAGCCACTCGCTTCTTAGCAATTATACAAGTATAAACTTCGAACTTGCTAAATAAAATGGAGGTGTACAGGTTTGTGTCACAGTGGTGCTGATGTCTGAGATTGTGTTGACTCACAGTGTCATCACTAAGGCTGACGGGGGTCCCCAGAGCCCATGTGTCTGACAGACTCCCTGAATTTGTCAGCCATGTAAATGGCTTAACAGCGCAGCCCCAGTGCGGGTCCTGGCTGCTTCTTCATGATTGTAACCTCCAGGCCAAGTGCCAGTGTCCAGGAATGTAATTATCATGCGAAAAGGGCCGCTAGCAGCTCAGCCAGGCTCAGTGTCGAGTGGGACGCCCCGCTTCCTGACACCAAGCGATCGGAGCAGAAAGGAGGCCACCAGAGCGGCCCTGGGAAACAGACCGGCCCAGGCTGCCCTCCGGAGCAGCATGATGCGCCGGTAATTAAAGCGAGCATTACACACTGTATGGGAGAGCCAGCCAACCCATCTTAGCGGGGACATGGCAGAGGACAGGGGGATGGGCACCGGGCAGTGGGGTGACGGCAAAGGACAGGGGGATGGGCACCGGGCAGTGGGGAGATGCCAGAAGAGAGGGGGATGGGCACCGGGCAGTGGGGAGATGGCAGAGGACAGGGGATGGGCACCGGGCAGTGGGGAGATGCCAGAAGACAGGGGGATGGGCACTGGGCAGTGGGGAGATGGCAGAGGACAGGGGGCTGGCGGCCCGGTGCTTATCCCTGCCTTGCGTAACCATTTCCGGCACCTTCTCCAAGCCCCCATAATGTCAGCATGTGGCAGCCCACCGTTGACCCCTGCGACTGGCTCTCTGTATGTATCTGTGCGCTTGTGGCCCAAACAACCATCCCCTGGCTTCACGCTTCTAAATCGGAGGCTGCTGAGATAATGGGGACTTTGTCGCTGGCCGGTGTGGTGGCAGCAAAAGGACCCTTTGTCCCATCAGCCGGGGTGACAGTCGCAGCAGCTTCCTTTGTGCTGCTTTCGGCTCCGTCAGGCTCGCCCCCCCGGCAGCGGCGGGGCCCAAAGAGCTGTGTTTAGCCATGAGGTTGGCGAGAGACGGGGGCTGAATGGAGCGGGGCGCCCCCCCGGCACGCTGCTGCTTTGCAAAGGCAGCCCCCCCTGCCAGCTCTCTTTGGGAAGTTAGCGTGTGTTGACTCCAGACTTTCCTCTCACACCGCGAGTCCATCTGTTCACGCTGCAGTCGTATTATCCCGGGGGGGGGGGGTTCCACTTCCAAAAACAGTTTCTTTTGACGCTAAACAGAGCAGTTGTGTTGTATGATTTACACGGTGCCCAGTTTCTCTATTTTTAAATATACGCTTCATTCAAGGAGGAGACCAACTGGCATTTGGAGCAAGTCTTCCTTTCTTTTTGAGGTGGGGGAGGGTTTTGAACTCCTTCATCATATGAATGATGGGCCAGGTGATGAGCTTGGGTGGGGGGTGTTTTCTGTTCTTCACTGGCTAACCAGCTACACCAGACCAGTAATCATCATCATGATGAAGATGACAGCTAAGTGAACGGGAGAACTCCTCAGAGGCTTATGGCTGCTGCCTGTAGACACCATGCACAGCCTCAGTCTGTCCTCTGTGTGTGGTGGGGGGGGTGCTTGGCTTGCTATTCATCTCCATATCTTTGCCCCACGATAAAATCCCACCGATTATCAGACGAGGGGCGGCCGTCTCCCGAGGGAGGTGGGCAGCTTCTCCACAGATGCTGGTCCCCCCAGGGGACACCCCAGGTGTCTGGCCGTCCACTTCCTCCGTTTTGAAACAAGGCGTGTTTCTGCTCTAAACCCAAAGCCAGAGTTTCAGTGCAGATTTGAATTTCAGTGTCTTGACCCTCAAAATGTGAGTAATTGCTCACATACCAAACACAGCCGGGATGTAATGTATGCCTGGGGAGGTGGATGCGTGGACCCTTTCCTTTCTGTTTAATTTCCATCCGACAGTGAGGAATATGACGAGGGGTGAGGCACAGAATAATATGGGGATTCACACCTGCAGGGTTGCAGGCCTCAGTCTGGCAGAGCCACGTGTCATTTGCCAGCGTTGCTGTTGGCTACCTCCACTGCTGCTGGGGGCCCGGCCTGAGAGCTCGTGGGAGGGAGCGTGTGACAGACAGACCCCCCCCCCCCCCCCCCCCCCCCCCC
>JAODJU010000062.1:32513156-32526471 GCA_026776725.1 Gnathonemus echidnorhynchus | reverse complement strand
CTCACTTCAGGTTCAGTTTGGGGCCTGTAGGACTCACTTCAGGTTCAGTTTGGGGCCTGTAGGACTCACTTCAGGTTCAGTTTGGGGCCTGTAGGACTCACTTCAGGTTTCAGTTTTGAGTCTGTGTTCTTCTGCACTTAACCCCCCCTCCCAGCCCACACTCTCCCATCTTCTCCTCCCTTGATCAGACTGCTTTTATCCGTTTCTCTTTTTTTTAAATAAATAAAATAAATAACACTGCATATCTCAGCCTTCATTAGTTGCCGATCATACCAGCCCTCCAAAGCTTATTAAATATTACCTTTCCATTCCCTGGCAAACATCGGCTGCCCTGGAATCCTGACAACTCCTTTGACGTATCCGGCTGTACGGTCAGATTTTTCTATCTAACAGGCTTTTCCGTCCAACCTGCCCCCATGGGGCGAGTGCGGCTGTGCCAGGCAAGGCCTCCCTTTTTAAACACGTTTTTATTTCATAAAAACAACCATTACGACAATCTCTTAGCTCTCCTTTAATACTGGTGATGTACCAGTTTGCTGCCTGATGGTGGTTGAGTCTTTCCAGTGGTATTAACCATGCTCTGATTTTTGGGGGGCTCTCTGCACACATTCAGAAGAGGGGATTCAGGAACTTTCCAGGCTCTTCAGATGACGATTTGGAGTAGAGAGGCTCAGATATGGTAGCCGCGGTCGCTGGTGTTCCGAAGCCCACACAGTTCCTCTCCTGCTTTACGCAGACTGCTCAGACATGCCCCCTGCTGGAGGACCTTCTCTCTGACCTTCGTCCATGAAGATGCCCCTTCCTGACACGGCCCACAGGGAGCACCGGATGATTCAGCTGGGCTTCCTCTGCACCGTTTTGCCGAGCGATTCCCTGTGGAGGAGGCATCTGCTGATTCCCAAGTGGGGGCCACCCCAGGGGCCCCTCCTGCTGGAGCCTACAGCCAGACTGAGCCTGGGAGGAGGAGAGCATCATAAAGCACACAGACACACACACACACAGAGATCCTAATCTCAACCATCACTAAGCAAACAAAATATGTTTGGCATTTTTAATTTTAATTTTAATAGTAGAAACGTAATAATTGCTCTGGAGCATAAGCCTGGAGGCTTGGTAATGTTAAATCGTTTGTTATCTTGTACTTAAGTGGAGCAAGCGAGTGTTTCTCGAATTCCCTCGTGACTGTTACCACAACTAGTTCATAATCTTGCTCGTAAATTTACTATGGCTCTGACTCACTTGTTATTTTCTGCATCGTTCTTGATTTGAGCTTTTGAGACAACATAATAATGACAATGATGATAAAATAATAGGTCAATGATACAACATAAAACTATAATGTAGGATGTATCAATTAATGGAAAAAGTGCTCATTTTTTGACACCTCTTAGGTTTATGTACCATGCAGAATTGGACTGAGAAAGGCCTTCAAACTCAAATACAGCTTATAAATCTGTTTGAAAACAGGATGTAGAATCGGAATTCAAATTTGAATGTAAGGAAGTGGAATTAAAATTGAATTGAATTCACAAAAGCTATACATAGCACACTTGGAGGTATAAAAATACAGCTTAATATTTCAATATGAACTACACATAAATATGTTGAAACACACGGCATATACCGATGTCCCCCTGTTCGGCAGCTGCCCGAAACGTCTGTGCATGTCACTGCAGTTCACAATGCCACATTTGTCGTGTCACCTATAATGAATAACTAATTGAACTGTCATTTTGTGGAAGAGCACTTCATGCCGTCATACAGGTAACCCTTCACAACCCTGTCCATCTGACAACCCACGGAGAAAAGTGAGTGCAGACTCCTCACAAATGCTAACGGAGATCAGTAGTTACATATGCAAAAACAAACAAATATTTGCCCATGGAAAAGGAGTTAGAGGGCCAACATATACCAAGTGTATATTGTTATAGATAGGCTAAAGCATGCAAAGAAATGCAGCTTTCTGAACAAAGGGGAACTTTATTCTGAACAGAATTCAAAAAGACCTAGAAACCAAAGAGACCACAAGGGGTCTATACAAAGGCAGGGAAGCAATACTGAAATTAACTAAAAAGTAACTTAACTTTGACTGATCATGAGGAAATACAGAGTGATCAAACAGACCTGGAATGGGCTTCACAGAGGAACGAGGCAAGGGCAGGCACATATACAGATCAGCAACAAGAGACAGGTGTGGGCTATTACTAATTACACACACGAGGGAGTAGCAGCTACTGCGAACAGGTGAAGGTTATTAACAATCATAAGCACCAAAGACTCAAACACTAGGATACAGTAGAAACATAGATGAAATAGGACATAACTAAAGTACTAGATACAGACAGGAATAATCAAGAACAAAGGTACAAAAACAAAGACTAACACAGAAATACATTAAGACAAGAACATAATTAACATGCCGCAACTAAAACATTAATAATACATTACTAAAACATCGACCTCACTATGTTTACGGATGCGCAGTTCTCAGCTGCACGCTCGGCCCATGTACCTAGGGGAATCGCTCCACATGGCCACACTGCTGTAACTGAAGCTCTCTCACAATGCAGGCAATGTGTCTCATTCGGGATTTCCTAAGCAAATGCTCGTTCAACACAAAGAGTCAAACCGGTGGTTCTCAAGAATTCCAGTCTTCATCTCAGGTCACTGGACAGCGCCCATGTCTCGCAGCCAACACAAGGATTCCAGTCTTCATCTCAGGTCACTGGACAGCGCCCATGTCTCGCAGCTAACACAAGGATTCCAGTCTTCATCTCAGGTCACTGGACAGCGCCCATGTCTCACAGACAAACAGCACCAGGACTCTCAAGACTTGGAACTTTGTTCTAGTATATTAAGCAAAATACTTTTTCAGTTACTTGTCATTCCATCTTGATCTTTTTGTTGTATCCATTTTTTCTCACCAGATCTCAATTATTTATTTTTTTACTTTGTTTATTGTTTTCTGAGTTCGTAACTGTTTTCAAGGTGGCTTTTTGTGTTGTTTCAGTGGCAGCTTTTTGCACAACCACTCAACAAAGAAAGTGCTTCTAGCCCCACCCTAAAGTACTGAAGTAACAAAGAAGTTCCCCAGTTGGTCTGGTACTTTTGGACACAGCCTGCGTCTGCGGAGCGGCCGAGGTGCTGTACACTGCGCTCTCTGACGGACGTACATCTGCCACACAGACTCCTCGCTGAGTCTCTCAAGAGGCCCGATCTGAGCCTCCTTGACCCAGTTGGATGAAATTGGTTCAGGAAGTCTCTCCCAGCCCTGATCATGTAAGACAAAGCTTAATGAAAATACCTCCACAGTCAGAGTGCCATTATTGCTTCATAACTCAAATTATTAGATGAACAGCTGTGCCGTGACCCTATAGAACATGAAAGTGTCCCAACGGGCCAGAACGGCTGAGTCAGGTGTCGGTTATCTTCCGAATGAATCATAAGGTTTCCAGGAGACCCGGTGTTCACAGGGACCAGCGTTGAGATTCAAACCTGCGGAAGACCTGCTGCTGTGGGTGGACCTTCTCAAGCTGTGTGCTTGGCAAGCTTGTATCAATGCACAAAAACAATGCGCATCTTAGGGGACCCTGCCCTGCACTTCATCAAGGATGCAGTCAGGCACCCATGTAAAGCTTTCTCATGGGCTTAGCCAGGGAGCTCTGAGACACTGATTGCTAGCTTCAAACGAAACACTGTCAGCCAGGTATCCATGGAAATTTCTGGGGCCCGTTTAGCCTCTATGTCCTGGATGCCTCCCAAATCCTGCTGCTAGGTACATCTCACTGTGAAATGAGTGTTATATATTCAGAATGATGCGTTCTGCCAGCAGGGTAAGCATGACTATATATGGTATATATACATATGTGAAAATCATAGTCATTCATTTCTCCTCTAATAAAGTTTTCAGTTTCTGCTTTGGTAGCTTGGTAAGCAGGAGGCTAGAGGCTAGATATATCAGATTAGGATTTGGGACATAGAGTGTAGAGTTTTGTTGAATTTTTTTTTTTTGAACCGGTGGGATTTGGATTTTGTTTTGAGCTGATGGGATATGGCTTTTCATGAGACTGTCATTCTCTGCGATCCATTCCTCAGCCAGACCCAAACTGGGCCATGAGGCTGGTCCTCCTGGTCCTGCTGAAACTCTATCACCACATTCCTCATTTTATGAATGTTTTTGGTTGAGTTGTGTGGTCTTGTTGGTTTTACATTTCTTGGGTTTTCATTGATCTCCTCCAGGCTTCAGTCTCCTCCAGGCTTCGATGTCCTCCAGACTTTTGTCTCCTCCAGGCTTCAGTCTCCTCCCGGCTTCAGTCTCCTCCAGGCTTCGGTCTTCTCCTGACTGTAGAGAATACAGACTGTAGAGTAAAAATACTCATGACTGCTGGCATGTATGCAAAAAAGCAGCAAATTCATTTATAACTTTGTAAATATTTTATATCTTGATCTCCTTGCACCTCATTATCGGACCCCTCTGTCTTGAAGAGCCTCCAAGACAAGCTACTGTCTTTTAGGAGAAGCTGTAACTTTCCCTCCGCATTTTCTGCACCACCTGTTTTTGTATTGAGACCTGACCTGTTTCAGGGGCAATGTCTACCTCAGTGGCTTAGGATGGTTATCGGAAGGTTGCCAGTTCAAATCCCCCTTGTTCCCCACTACTGACCCTGCTTTTTGAAAGAAAAAAACATTGCATGGATAAAAGTCTCTGGCAGATAAATAAAAGATAAATGTCCTAATGTATACAGACTC
This sequence comes from Gnathonemus echidnorhynchus, assembly GCA_026776725.1. NCBI lineage: Eukaryota > Metazoa > Chordata > Actinopteri > Osteoglossiformes > Mormyridae > Gnathonemus > Gnathonemus echidnorhynchus. The sequence goes on along the minus strand of JAODJU010000062.1, from coordinate 32,521,722 downwards.
CTGAGGGGGATGTGAGGGTGAGTTTTAATCAAATGGTGAGGAGTGTGTAAATGTAAGTGAGTTTCTCAAAGATGGGGGCTGGAGGGTGGGGCTCTCAAATGCTGCTCTGGTCTTTTTCACCATTTTAATTAGATGTAAGAATGGGGAGATGAGGGATGAGTATGTGTTTGGCTCAGGTGTCGAGTCAGCGGTCGGTGGGGGGGGGCGCTATCTTTTCGGCTCCGAAACAGTTTTCAACAGCTTGATAATTATCCAGGCTAATTACAGCCCTTTCCGCACAGCTTGCTGTTATCCAACAGCCACCCCCCTCCCGCTCACTCCGACCCTTTTTTCTGGCAGCATGCAGGACGCCCCCGATCTCCGTGCGGACCTGGAGCCCCTACGGCTGGCAGCATGGTGTGATTTAGGGTGAAAGTTTAATGACTTTACTGTGGTAAGCAGAGCTGCAGGACCCAGTCCAGACCCGCTTCGGTGTCACTTCCGGGCCGGCAGTGTGTTGACGTCCTCATTTTGTGGGTCTGCAGAAACTTGCATACTCACCATCTGATCTTAAAGGAATTTTCCTGAGAACGGAGAGTCAGATGAACAGAAGCAGCAGCACTGGACTTCTAGGACGGCTTCAGGCCTTATCTTTGTGTTGAGGCTCTCCAGTTATTCCTGAATAGACCTGAACTTATAATACTCACTTAATGAGGATATTAAAATAAATTTTATGGAGTTCATGAAGACAAGCATACAGCCTTGGTCTGCTTCGCTTTCCAGTCAGCTTCCCCTAGAATAATCATCAGCGGTAAGGTGCTGGGCACACCGGACCCCACAGGAGGGTCCACTAACCTGCGGACCTCCCCCACCGCCCGCCGGAGACGACCCAAAACACAGTGGATGGTGCTGGTGGACATGCAGCACCTTTGCTAATTTCCTGTATGTGAATCGCTCATGATGAAGGTTCAGAATCAGATCTCGTTTAAGCTTTTACATCTCTGAACAAATAACGAGTGAAAGTTCACAGAAGGTGAAGAAGCAGAGACTGGACCATAATATCCACAGCACCTGAGAGTGATAGAGAGTCTCACTATTTGAGGGAAACATTTTAAGACCCAGTGAGCTGATGAATGGTTCCATAGGTTACCTTTCTGTGTAGGTGTCTGGAAGGTCTCAACTTCAAATCCTGTGTTCAGCAGAGCAGACGCACCTCTGTTGGACCTTCACCCCTTGAAAAATACTCCGGGTAAATGAGTGACCCTGTGCTCGGACCCCAGGCTTCACTCTCACCCCTAAATGTGTGTCTCCGTGGAGAGCATGCTGGGATATATGACAGCTAAAGCATTCCTGTGTGTCTGTTTTTATACAAAAGCCAAATGCAGCTTCATTTCATTCTGTTCCATTGTCACAGCATATCTATTCACTCGGTTTTGAAAGATAGTTATAATTCCACAAATTCCTAAGGTGTGAGGAAGCACTCTGTAGTAAAGTGATTATAGAAGCATGTCACTGAGGGCTGACTTGGTGAGCAAAGCAGGTGGATTTTCTTTGTCACTAAAGTGAAATACTTTCTCAGGCTGCCTGCTCAGCTGTGTCGAGGCGGGCGGGACACCTCAGCGTTGGCACTCACACGGAGAAGCTGTGGCTCAGAGGCACACAGAGACACTGAGGAGGCAAGGGACAGGTCAGAGGCAGAAAGGAGGTGAGGAGTGGGTCAGAGGCACAAACAGAGGCACTGAAGAGGCAAGGTGCAGGTCAGAGACAGACAGACGGTATGAGGAGGCAAGGTGCATGTCAGAGGTACAGACAGAGACACTGAGGAGGCAAGGCATGCATCACAGACACAGACAGAGGCTCTGAGGAGGTAAGGTGCAGGTTAGAGGCACAGACAGAGGCACTGAGGAGGCAAGGTGCAGGTCAGAGACAGACGGTATGAGGAGGCAAGGTGCAGGTCAGAGGTACAGACAGAGGCACTGAGGAGGCACGGTGCAGGTCAGGGAACGCTTTGCTCTGCTTCCTACAAGCCTCCACGATGCCCCTGCTGCCTACGTCACCAGGCTCTGACTCACCCCGCAGACAGACAGGGAAATGGCCACTGTGTCTGTTTTTGGGTGTTCGGGGATTGGATGCTCTGCTTTTACACATTAGAAGTCTATCCTGTTGGCATTTGATCAGCGAGGCCAGTGCGAGGAACTGTTGACTGATGTGCGATTTTCGAGTGCTCACTGCCCCGCCCCTGCTTTCTCCCGAGGGCATGATTCGCTTTCTGTGTGTTTGCGTGTGCCTGATGGTCTCGACTCCCACTCCCTCTCTCAGAATGAGCGTGCGTCTGCTTCTCACCGTCCACACGTGTGTCACCTTACCATACCAATATTTGGGTGAACTGGTATCTCCAACCCCCCCTACTGTATCCCTGTCTGGTTAGAGGCAGTTGATTGAATGTGTCCTCTGATAGACTGAGACCCTTCACTGGATAAGCAAGTATGGAAACTCGAGTGATGGATATATATTAATCCAGCTGTAGCTCCTGTAATTGATTTGCTGCTCATGATGATAAATACAGCTATATTTCCATCCATCGATCTGCCTGCCGCTCCATTCAATTGTCCTGATAATGAATGATTATATTGGCATTAGTCATATGTATCATTACATAGGAGTGTGTGTATAAACATCCTTCCGTCCATCCATCCATCCATCCATCCATCCATCCATCCATCCATCCATCCATCCATCCACCCTTCTTCCAACCGCTGACCTTGGTTGACCAATGGTTATTTCTGTCCTGGATGTCATGTCCTGCTGATGACTGTACTGATGTACAGAGGCAAATGTATGTAACTGCATATATAATTGAGTTGTAGCAGAAATTGGATTTCTAAGGCTCTGTTTTATCTCGTGATAAGTTATCTTAGCTCCACGAAGCTCACTCTTCTCGAGAGAGTGAAAATTACAGTAGCTGCAAAATCCACACTAAAGCCAAGGCAAAACCTGGTAGCCTCAGGTTCGGTGCTGGAGTAGCTGCGTGGTTTTGTACCATTTTGTCTCGGTAAGGTAGTGTATATATTATTTATTCAGACACTATGTTTTTTGCGCTGACCATTTTGTGTCGTTGGTTGGGAGAGTTGGAGTCCCACTTGGAAGCCCTCTGCTATCAGCCCAACTGGAGGGAACTGGCAGGGAACAGGAAGTGAGGGGGGGCACAGCGAAAGGCCGCTTAAATGTTGGCACAGTGGAGTCAGGAAGAGAGATCGTCCAGAATTAGACTGAGGCTGGTAATTAGGCAAGCTGGCTTAGCGAGTTGGGCTTCACGGGGCCTGGCTGTGGGCCCATTATCCCGGGGGGGGGGGGGGGGGCATTTCTGTCTGAAATATGAATATAATAAATCAAAGCTCGCGTTCAGTATGAGTTTTCTGTGCTATTATAGCGGGATCAATTGTGAAACACATACCCGTATTCTGGGTCAATGTGCAGAAACTCAATCACGCAATCACCACTCCCCCACTTTAGGCCTCCCCTGCCGCGGATAGCAGGCGGGATTTCGACCGCCAACAGAATGTGCTCCACAGGAGCGTGACGCACTTGGGGCTGACAGACACACACTGATGGGCGCAGTCTGACACCGTCCCAGTGGAGGGCCGTAAATACCAGACCGGGGCTCCATGTGACACTGCTGATGTGACACTGGAGATGTGACACTGGCGATGTGACATGGCACGTCAGTCCAGTGAGACCGCGTCTCCTTTCTTATTTAAAGAGACACAGAGCTCTTCTACTCAAGTCCAGTAGAGAGTGCTTGCTCTGTCCCCCTGGCCTTAAAGTAGACATTTGTTATCTAAATAGCATTTAAATGATAGCAGTTTCAGTGCTGTCCACTCTCACTCATAGCAGCAGCAGTTGTCCTCCATCTAATCATCCTGCGGCATAAATTAGGACGTGATGTTAGGCTTCTCCTCAACAAACTACCGAAAAAGGCAAACCCCCACCACGCATTTGGCTGAAAAAAAAAACAGGGAGAATCTTCACAAAGTGTTTCTTTTGGCAGTTTGTCCAGCTCGAGTCAACGAGTCAGCCGTTCCCCCCAGCCCAGTCCTCGGCCCTCTATTCAATATAATCACCCCCACTACCTGTCGTCTCCAAATGGGACAGGATCTGACTGAAACAGGGGACTCACCAGAAAATATTCCCGCCCTCACAGGTGAAGCGGTGCTTTGTTGTGTAACAGCAGCTGGTAGCAACACTGCTCCTCCTGCTCATTCTGTTAGTGTAACGGTTTGTTTTTTTTTTAAATCCCAGGGTCGTTTTAGCCTTACGGCTTCAGCAACAATAATTCATTAGCATGTTCAGATGAAATGTCCTCTTGTTTCATTGTTTCAAATTTTCATTATTCAAATCTAGGGATACAATTGCCCTCTCCAGTATGAAAATCTGAGCAAGTATGAAAGCCGGTTACTATAGAAACGCGAACAGGCTGTTCATTAGCCACTAGATGTTTCTGGTCAGGCATGCCCAGTTGCTCATGGTAATGCTAGCTTGAGGCCTACAGAGCCACCCCAGACCTTGAGGCAGATGCGGGCAGGTGACTTCATCACAAGCTGGCCAGGTGGACAGTTGACACAACTTGGGTGTTTCTCAATTCCAAGAACGGAAGGATTTGCAGTCTTGGCAAGAGCAACTTGTCTCCCAAGAATGAACTTGGGATGCAATGAATTATGGGATTGTTCTCATTTGGCAAGGATGCAACTGATATACCCTTGATATTTGGAGCGGGGAAAAAACGATATCTGGGGATTTTTGCTCCTGAAATGTTTCTTGATATGTGTTCTTGACCATATTTGTGTTCTCATGCTCCCATTTTAAGCTGTCTTCCATTACAGAAGACCAGTTCTAATGCTAAGAACAGAAGTAGAGAGGACAGTAAAGGTCACTGAAAATGGCAGGGCATCATGGGAATGGCTGTCAGGGCATCATGGGACAGCTTGGGCAACACCACAGCAGCTGGAGGAGTACAAGCAAGCTGCACACACACCCAAAGCCTTTTGGGAAGCAAACTGCTTAGAATATGGGGAATGGAGGTGTCCAAGATCAGCTCCTGGGCAGTGGACCAGACTGGGGCTCCATGTGCCGATGTGACACTGGAGATGTGACACTAGCGATGTGACACTGGAGAAGTGACACTGGAGATGTGACACTGGAGATGTGACATGGCACGTCAGTCCAGTGAGACCGCATCTCCTTTCTTATTTAGTGGACCTCTCCTATCACTTTAGCATGGCGCTTAATCTGAACCAATGGGCTCTGACTGAGCTCCAAAAGTGTCTTTAGATACTGCTGCTTGCTAAGTGACTAATCCCATTTTACCATGTCTAATTTGCAGTTGTACTAGGTCATTATGTGGTTCAAACTCTTGCAGCCTCAAGATAAATCTTATTAGTGTTTAATTGGTGTTAAATGTATTTATACAATAAGCTGCTGTTCATCTGCTTTATTAAGACTTATAGAGTGAGCATACAGAGTCCTTACGGCATATCTGTATATGCAGGTTAAGGTTCCAGCCGTATCTAGGTCTTCTTAGCGGAAGACAGCAGAGCACATAGCCTAGGTCCTAGGAGGATCTGCTGAAAGCAGGCAGGAGTCATGCTGCATCCGGAACAGGATGTTCAGAATCGTTTGGCTGTACGCTGCCTCACATTCTCACTTAACAGTTTGTTTAGCAGTTCACTTGGTTATTTTAACTGCAGAAAGAGAGGCAGCCTAAGGTATCTGACGGGTCTTGCTGGTCTTTACATAGCATTTTTAGCAGAGACTTTAATCCAAAGTGATGTACAATAAAGCAAGCAGGATCAGACAGCCCCCAGGGTTAAGGGGCTTGCTCAGGGGCCAATTTCAGGCTTTGAACCGACAGCCATCCAATCAGAAGCAGAGAATCATAACCCACAGGACTACTTACACTGCCAGAGAATTAGTGGGGCGGTTTTCCTTTTCTTGTATGCTGTGTGTTTTCAGATTATTGTCCCGTGTGGATTACAAGCTGCCACAGACCTGGGTCTCCCCATGTGCAGGTTCACCTTCAGATGAGGTCACTCACAGCTGAAGCTAATCGCTCAGCCTGTCCGTCTCTTCGTGCTCACGCTGGGACTCGCTCCTTCGTTGGGACTCCATTGCTCATATACCTTCTGTGAGCTCCTGGGCTTGGTTTCAGGTCCACTCCGTCTTTTGCCTCTCGTCCTGCCATGTGCTGGCTGAGTCCCATTCAGCCCACGATCTCATTCAGTCTGTCCACCTTGTCTGTGCTCCACGTGGACGATGACGCCGGTCCTGTCAGTGCGGAGTGCTTAGAGGAGCTTGTGGACGAGGGAAAGCCACTGTGTGTGTGTATGTGTGTACGCTGTGTGTACGCTGTGTGTGTGTATGTACACTGTGTGTATATATTGTATATGAATATGCACTGTGTGTATACACTGTGTCTGTGTGTATGTGTGTGTATTACACTGTGTTTGTATATGATCTGGGGCAGCAGAGAGCCACGCCCTCAGCCCCCCGGCGTGCACTTCCACAGCTTTCCGATAGGGCGGCGGCAGAGAGCCACGCCCTCAGCCTTCCCATGGCAGGCCACACAGCTCCAGCTGCTGTCTTCAAGCCCAACAAGCGGGGGCGCTGTGGGATCGCCGGTTAGCGCCAATGGCTGCCTAATTAACTTGTGGAGTTAGCACTGTTGTCGTAAACAGAACATGTTGAGTGTGGGTGATGCTGGAAGCTTGTAAATGCTAACAGCCAGCCGCAGGGATGCTGGTCACCCCATGCACGTGTGCACTTAATAAATCACAGCCGTCCCTGCAAATCACAGACATGCAGCGTGACGAGAGATCATTCTATAACTGTATTTAATGCAACTTCGAAACATTTAAAAATCCTTAACTTTAATCAAATGCTAATTTGCTTAATTAATTGAACCTTGTTCCCTAGATTTTGAAGCACTGCATTTTGGAGTTCTTTGTGGTGAAGGTGGTGAATGGTCTGTCCTGACTCGGTTAGAATCTTGACTCTGGGGGGGGGAGGGGGGGTCCTTTCCGGGCTGCCAACTCACGCTCATGCAAGTAATCTTATAGCAAATCTATATTTTTCCATTATAAATCTAAAATGAGCTACGTCAAAAGTGTTGGGGTGGTTTGCAAACCCTACAGACCATTTACAAGGTAATAAAACTATTACATACATGTAAATGTGTGTGCAGACTTGTTTCAAATTGAAAATCTCAAAGTTGGTAACCCTGGGTTGTATAAGTCGCTGTTGTGGCTTCAGGTTGCTGACAAGCACTATGTGGGCATCATGATCGCTTCTGCAAGCAAATCCGGCGTCCCCCACGTGGCCTCTTGGGGGCGTCTCTGAGTCTCAAGGCTTCCCTTAATGACAGGGCTCTTTAATAATCGGTCATTTCACTCCGAAAGCACATTAAGTCTGATGCACTGACTGGTTCAGTTGCAGCTCAGGCCTTCTCAAGTGTAACAAAGTAAATATGTATTTGATCCTGTTTAGCTTCCTTCATTAAATATTCTCATGCAGGGATTATTAGCTGTTTGAGTATTTTAGGTTAATAAACCATTAAAACCAGTCATTGAAAGCCTAATTGACGTAACATGACTAATGTTTAATTAAAAATCTGCCTCATTACCAGTATGTAAGTATTAGTTGATGCTTGTATGGCTTCTGTCTTTGCATCCATATACAGTCCATGTTGTACATATATCTGCTGGGACAAGGCAGGCAAGGCCAAATTTAAATGATTAATATTCACCCATTTTTATGCTTTATTTATAATTTAATATGGCTCCTGTGAATGGGCATTGCGCCTGTATATGTTTGTTTCTTTCCTCTGTCTTTCACAGAACACCATGAAGGTGTGCAGGGACCTCAGAGGAGACATCATGCGGCCTGTGCAGAGAGAGGGCACCGTGCAGAGAGGGGGCACCGTGCCGATCTGGGCTCCGTCCGCAGGCAGCACAGCTCCAGCTAAGCGCGTCTCTCACTTCCTCTGTCAGGAAGGCTCTGAGGTCAGCAGCTGCCAGCTTCACTTACCCTGCTGATTGTAGTCCAGCCATCGGTGCAGCGTAGAAGCGATCGTTTTTGTGAACAGGAGAACCGGTTCTTAAAGAGAGGATGTGGCAAAGGACACCAAGGGGTGGCCTACGGACCCCCTCCCCCGCACGTTTAATCAGCCGCACAAGGAAAATGGCTTCCTTTAATGGTGACTCGACAGCAAAATTAAGAATTTAAACGTGAACGAATCATTAATCTCATGACTTACGCAAGTCAAATATTTATTAGGCTTGATGAGAAAATTCATATTTCAGATATAATTGGTTTCAGTTTTTTTTTGGTAACCAATTGTCTGCGGATACATCGCAGAGCTGGGTGATCGCACACGGAGCCCAGAGCATGCTGGGTGATTGCACACGGAGCCCAGAGCATGCTGGGTGATCGCACACGGAGCCCAGAGCATGCTGGGTGAGTGCACACGGAGCCCAGAGCATGCTGGGTGAGAGCACATGGAGCCCAGAGCATGCTGGGTGATCGCACACGGAGC
>JAODJU010000062.1:32502371-32513056 GCA_026776725.1 Gnathonemus echidnorhynchus | reverse complement strand
TGGGTGATCGCACACGGAGCCCAGAGCATGCTGGGTGATCGCACACGGAGCCCAGAGCATGCTGGGTGATCGCACACAGAGCCCAGAGCATGCTGGGTGAGAGGATGCAGAGCCCAGAGCATGCTGGGTAAGTTTGGGGTGTCTGCATCCCTTGTTGTTGATAACCTTCTTTACAATGAGGCTCTTTCTCTGCTCTATCTTATTATCACGCTAATGAATAACGATCCTCTGACCTTAATGATGTTATTATCCTAATAAGTCACCTCATTAGAAGGCATAAAATGTAATGCAATCAACAAAATATTGAAAAAAGTCAGGCTCCATTTGAAATGTCTCATCCAGTATGAATGAATTATGAATTACAGCATTAGGCGGCGACCTTAGTCTGACAACTATTATGTGTTAAATATTAAGTAGTGTGAGCTTTTAAACATCATCCAATTACCTCTTTGATTGTCTTTACTTGAGTCTGGAACTGGCGTGTCATTTACATATTTAAACATATTAGCATGTTTATGAGGCCAGAACAGAGCTAAGCTAGTGGTCAATACGGCCACAGGACCCCCTGGAATCATATTTGATAACAGTTTTACAATTTTTTTGATTTTCGGTAATAAACACTGTTGTTCCTTTAAGAAATATCTGTCACATTTAGACAACTGCATTTATGCAGACCATGTAGAATTCCTGGTTCATTAAGATAATCTCTAATAATTGAGTATAAAACTATTGATTATAATTTTGATTCAAATAGTCCCCCCAGAACAGGCTGCTTCAGCATCTCCGAAATAAGTAATGTGTTTATTTAATATTTAATATAGTGTTTCTGGCCACCAGGGGGCCCCACGCAGCTGCATGGATTGAGTGGTGGTGAAAACCGCCTCTGTACCACGGTGATATAATCTCGGAAGGACACGCTGTTGCATTTGGACTATAGCTGCTGCTTTTTCCTGATTTGACAGAAGGTCAGCGCCTAGCAGTAAATAAGCTGCAACTGCAGTTTAATCAGAAACGCTGCTGCTATGTGACCCCTTCTCAGCACAGCCCTTTGAGCATCCCACACATTTTATGGAAGAGACTGGGATTAACACAGTTAAATCCACGACTGTGTGTGCAGTGTGTCTGCTCTCCCTGCCCTGTGTGTGCAGTGTGTCTGCTCTCCCTGCCCTGTGTGTGCAGTGTGTCTGCTCTTCCTGCCCTGTGTGTGCAGTGTGTCTGCTCTCCCTGCCCTGTCTGTGCAGTGTGCTTGCTCTCTCTGGCCCATGTATTTAGTATTACAAAATGGATAGATAAAAAAAACAAATTTCTCTGCCCTATCAGTTTTAATGATGCATTCATTAATGGACACTGCTTGTCATCAGACAAGGTGATCTGCACCCCGGAATGGATGTCAGCACACAAGGAGAGGTTTGCCTTAATTGCCATGTAGATGTCAGCCGGGTATTTGACCCAGATCGAGGGATTTGCTCATAGTTTGCCACCCCTGCGTGTCTGACTTTGCGCGGCTGTTGAGCCATGGACTCTGATGCCTGAAAGCCCCCACTGGAATGGCTCAGGAAAGAGGAATTTTAATGTTAACGTGTTTACTGGGGTGGCAGGGAAGGAGCCCAGCAGAAATCAGCGGTGTGGTGGAACATGTGATCAGCCTCAGCAAAGGGGACATGTGTGACCAGGAAAGTGGCGGCTTTGGAGAGGCTGTACATCAGATGGGCACAGAGGTCTTCATTTCTCCGTCAGTGACTGTTAGCGATTTGTTCGCGGCATCGCACTGGCATCGCACTGGCATCGCACTGGCATCGCACTGGCAGTATGGCTCTTATTGTGGTCACCACTCATGATGAAATTACACTCATCTGCCCACTCAGGTGCTCGGCGGCGACAGAGCAGTGATATCCTGCCGGTTGGTCGTCACGGCGATCTGTTACCCAGGAGCAGGGTGCATTGCCCCCCCCCTCCCCCATGCACCATAAAAATACCAGATGTTATTACCGCCTGTTATTTTTAGAGTAATCTTAGATTCACACTCTGAAGCCCACCACCCACCCCCCAAACAGACACTTCATTGAACGGTAAACACTGGCGACCCCTAAAGTCTCGCTAATGCGCTTCGGGTTTTAATGAGCTTTCGTTTCTCTGCGGGGGGGAGTAAGCTCGGGTTCAGGCATAAGCGAGGCTGTGCTGAGCCACTGACACACCTGTTCTGTACCTGCGCTGTACCTGCGCTGTACCTGCACAGCCTCTTGGGGCTGCTTGTTAACCCTCACGTCTCACAGGCTTGTCAGCTAACTAGCTCCCCTGTCACTAACATGCCAGCCGCCCGCTGACCCCCTAACCTGCTCCTCAAATCGCTTCCTCAGCTACATTCTGCTGTTACCTGACTATGTTTTTCCTTTCAGATGAGTTTGGTTTATGTTTTTTGGGGTTTCAGGTATTTACCATAGTCCTCCTCTTTAACTATAGTCCTTGCCTTGAATATAGTCCTTGCTTTTTACAACAGTTCTGGTGTCTTATGATAGTCCTTGCATTTTACCGTAGTCCTTGCATTTTACCATAGTTCTTCACTCATTCTGCCTCCCCCTTTCATTCTGCTGATATAAAATTATTGCTAGACCACTGCTAAATATAACTAGACTGTTACCAAACTGGATCTTGAGGACATTTCAGAGCTTCCGGTTCATTATTCCAAATGAGCCTTTTATTGCCTGCAGTTCCGCTTTGAATATCTAAGGGAAATTAAAATGTTAACACTGAATACATGTAGATTGAGTTTTAAAATGATTTTTGATTTTATTTTTGGGTTCCAGCCCAACCCTCCCCCCCCCCCCCCCCGCCATTCCAACAATCCACTGGCAGCAGGAGAACTTGAACCGCAGTGTTTTTAATAAAGCTTTACTCCCCCTCCAGAGAGAATAAAGTGCTTGTCTTCAGCAATATCACAATACAGCAGACACACAGAAAAAGGACACAGGTACAGACATAAAGAAACACATACAAAGGGAGCCATCCATCCATCCATTCATCCATCCATCCATCCATCCATCCATCTTCTGTATTTATAAATATATCTTAGAGAATTCCTAGCAGTCCATGATCGCTGTGTAGTTATGCTATATTCACAGTGGGTTATCAGAATGTTGCAGGTTCAAATCCTAGGGTTGGCCGAATGATGTCACCCTCGGGCCCCTGATGAGCCTTAACCCCCAAGTAGTCAAGGGACTGTTTTATCTTGCTCTCTCAGTTGTACATCACTTTGAATAAAAACTTACAAACGCTAAATTACAAAAAAGCTAGCATGTATAGATTTATAGATTTTAGCTGTAGATTTGCCCATATGGTGCTAGATCAGTTAATATGGATTAGCAGACCCATCTCCAACACCTGCTGTGTCTTCTGAGGAAGTTCACCTGTGATTCTGACACGGGGCCGTCTGAAATGACCTGACATTCATTAGAACGTGGCTGCCCCGTAGGGTGACATCACTGCCTCCATGGTTTTTAAACATCTCCGGTGAGTCTGAAGTGGGCGTGATGAGAGCTGTGGGTGAGAGATGAGGGAAGCTCAGGGAGAGACACTCCTGTGCCAGACTGGGAATGATGGGCAGCAGCCATCCCTCCAGTGAGGCAGAAGGAGGGGCGATCTCTGCTGCCTGATTATTAAAGACAGGAGCGGGTTTGTTCTTTGTAGAGCTTAAATGGCACCTAAAAGGCACTTTACACCCCCCCCCCAGATGTTTCCAAAACAATATAAAAAGCTAGTGAGTAGAGCCGATGGGTGGTTTGGCTGGGGAGGCAAACCTGGCGTGTTTGATCCACGCTCCTTAGGTTTTTGAAAAGAGACAAAAAAGCCTCATTTGAGGTGAGGTGGAATGCAGAGGCTGTGACTGGCAGCAGTCTGAGGCTTCGAGCAGGCGGTGCTCACCTGGGGCTCCGCGCTCTGAGTGTCGGCACGGCAACTGCGCTCTCCTGGGGTGGCATGCGGAGCTGCTGCATGTCACGGCGTGTTAATGGGTGTGGGGAGGGATACAGCAGCTGGTACTGGCCTGAAAATGGCATGGAAAATGTGTTTGATGCACCCCAGGAAGAGAGCCATGCGACCGCCTTCATGGGGGCCACACCATGAACAGGGACGTCTCTGGGTCTGTTTATAGCTGAGAGCCCAAAATGCCCAATCAGAGTCAGCATCAGAACACTGGTTTGGCACCCAGGGTGAGCTACACCTCAGCCTCCTTTAGTTCATGGAAGTGACCGACGATGCCTGCTGATGCTCTGCTGACGTTCCCCGAAGGAGAGAAAGCGGAGGACATTTCTTTCCTTCAGGAAGTGGTGAGCCGCTTGATTTCATGAAAATGGGTCAGTACTGGTTGGACTCCGGCTTGTCACATTACATCGTGCCGCCGAGGCTGGCCACAGGACCGCGGGGTCCCAAAGGGCAGTAGCTGTGGGTCAGTCTCCAAGGCCGGGGCGGGGGGACAGGCCCCCTGATCTCCTCCCGAAGGCACGGACTCCGCCACCATCCGGCCCGGAACAGCGTGTGGAATGAAGGGGGCTGCAGGCAGACTGCTCTCTGTGCTGCATTGATAAGGACTGTCTGCTCCACCAGTAAACTTTGCATAAATGAGCATGACGAGGCCAGTGGGACGAGAGGGCCACCAACTCAATTTAGCTGGCTTTGGATCCGACCTTGTGCTCCGCTGAGAGCATCTTCCCGGGAGAAATGCTGATTAAAAAGTCAGCTGCTGAGCTGGGAACGTCCCCTTCCGTTACTTTTGGATTAGAATTCAGTGCATAATTATAGGCTGAAGCGTGTGTGGATATGCAAACTGCAGGTTCTGCGCATTTAGCAAAATGGCAAATAGGATTTTAAGTTGGGAAAATGTTTCTGTTATTTTAGGATTTTGATACATTTCATAATAACGGAATTGTTTGACTATCATGTGACAGGGACAGGGGTGTGGAGGACAGGGGTGTGACAGGGACAAGGATAACTGCCTTTTCTGCCCGTCTGCGGAAATGCCTCTGGGCGGCTGACTGCCGTATCTGGCCGTCTGCGGAAATGTCCATTTCTCTGGATCATGGTCTCTGCTGCCAAGTAAAAGGTGACGCTGCTTCATCCTTTGGATTCCATGCATCCCTGAACCTGAGATGTTTGTCCTGATTTTTTGCCTGTAAGTAATTGGACTAATTTGTCTGCACTCTCCTTCTGACTCATTGAAATCGCAGATGATTTATTCAGAGCTTTTGTTACCTCTAATTAATTTGCATATATTTACATTTGTACAGCTCCTCTCTTATTAAGCAGTAAAGCTTAATAAGTAGATCTATCTATCTATCTATCTATCTATCTATCTATCTATCTATCTATCTATCTATCTAAACTTTTACAGTTTTACTTTTGTTTAGTATTTTTCTGACTTTGTTGAATGCTTATCTGGACAAGACAGCAGATCACCAGACTCATCCTTCCATCCATCCATCCATCCTTCCATCCATCCATCCATCCAGCTTCCATACCCGCTTGTCTATCAGCCAAAAGGCACCTCGCTGTGCCCGGACAGAGGGGGGGGGGTGACTGTCGGCAGCTGTCGGATGAACCCATGTGACCCTGAAGCACCGTGACGCTTAGAACACGCCACCCATGAAGACCTTTAGGCTTTTAGACTGACCCAGGCCCTGAACAGGAAGTCGGCCATTAGAGTCTGATTGAAAATGTACAAGCTTTCGGCATGAAAAGGCAGAGGGCATAAGCAACATATTTCTAAACAGAAACTGAAATCTTGAATCGAGGAATTGGAGGAATTCTTCTGCAGGAAGAAGCTGCTTTGCCCCCATGAGACGTATTCTGTCAGATCAGCATGCCGAAGAGGTCTGGACCTCCACAAAACGGTCCACAGAAAGTATCGGATGCTGGGATACCCAAAGAAACACGCTGTTTAGCAAAGCCGATTCACTGGAACACAAAACCCAACCCACTGCAGTAGCATTACTGCGTTAGTGCACAGCAACGTTATATGACATTTCTGTTGCTATAGTAACACTTTTATACGTTAGCCAACCCAGTTTGCCCCCCACCCCCACGCCGCCCTCTGCTGTCAGAGGTGCTCTGTTCTGTTGTGGGAGAATAGGAAACCAAGGCAGATGAACTTACCCTCACCACATGGGGGCGCTGTCGCTTTTCTTTGGGGTTCAGTTATTTATGACTCTGTTGTTTCGCTTCAGGGTTTTTTTGTTGGTCCATCTGTGTGTGTTACTATGTAGCATCTCAATAAGCTGCTGTCAAGAGCTACAGTGCAAATCTCCCGGTGCTTCATGGACTCACTGGGTTTTCCTGCTGACTTTCTGTGCGGAAGTGAGACTGTGATGAATGATAACAACAGTGACCCCTAGTGATCCTTACCCTGTCAGTAAGACTGAAAAAAAATGAGTCAAAAGTCAAAGTATCTTTTGTTGTCAGCTTCAGATATACGACGCACAGAATTACACTTGTTGGTCATAGTACAGATAAAAAAGCAATAAACAGAATATACACACTGAGACATATAAACACAATACAAAGGTGACATTTTTAGACTGTAAGACAAAAAATACAGCCAGCCAGCTGATTGGTGGGCAAACTCTCATTTAATGCAAAGTGCTGTAATTACTGCTCACGATTCTCAGTCCAGAGAGTGAAAGTGAGTGAGAGAGAGTGCTATTCTCCCTCCTTCCACACATCCCCCCCCCCGCCCCCTGATGTAATGTCATATACCATAAACCCTCTCTGATATTCCGGCTCTTCATTCTGCGGGTGCTGCCCCCCCTGCATCACTCAGCGGGCGAGGGCTCTCTCAGCTGACTCCATCAGCCGCTGTAATCTACCCAGCCAGCTTCCTCTCTCTGTGTCTGGCACTTCACATCGTCGCCCGCCATCTTTATCGTAAATGTGACGGCCCCCAGTCTGCCTTCCCGCACACATGAGGGGCTCAGACGCTATAGGGGGCTGCGGATGACAACCTTAAGGATGATGACGATGAAGATGTTAATGATGATGAAGATGACTCTTCAGTGAACCTCTTACATGGAATGTATGTGTCTTTCTAGATATATGCTTGAGTATTTAAATACAAACGCACTGAAATGCTTATTACACGCTTATTTTGAGTTTTTGTGTGTGCTCCGATTTTAGTGACCAGAGGAGGGCGCTGTTTATTCATATTTCATCCCTATTTAAACACCTTTATGCAATAAATGAAGAACTGCTGGTTTTATGCTGCATTGCTCCATTGAAATAAAGGCTCTTTTCTTTGCAGAAGTGAAGTTAACACGTCGTTTCTAGGTGCAGGTTAAGAGTGGCAATTTCCTTCTGTTAATGTGGCCTATAAATCCAAATAAATAATAGGCCTCCAGGAGGCCGAGCGTGAGGGGCACACAATTAGCGTCTGGCTCGTTAGGGCCTTAATGACCCAGGGACTCCATCAGGCTGACTTTTTAAGAGCCGCTGCTCCTGCTGTTGGGCCTGCTTGTGCTAAATCAGCGTCGTGCAGTCAGACTGACACCCAGTCTGCTGCAGTCTTTGTCTACAACAGCAAATCTTTTTGCAACAAATCCACAAAAATCCAGAAAATCTGTTTCATTTATGAAGGTGGTAAACAAGTGGCTTGTGAGGGGCTGGGGTGCCTTTCTTAGCTCTGAAACATGATGCAGTGCGTAAAATCCCCACAATCCTTAGCATAAATACAGACAGAAACACTTATATTTGTTTGGGTTTGGTGCTGGTTTGGAATTAAGAGGGGGGTGCTGATGTCACTGTCGTCCTCTTTTCTGGGTAACTGCACATCAGTCCACAGATTGTTTCGAACATCTCGTTCTCCTGCCCATTTAGGGACCAGTTGTCACATCTGGCAGCTTAATCATCTCTGCCTCTGGCCAGAGGATCGATCCAGAAATAAAAGCCGTGTTTTTGGATCATATCAGATGTGCTGGATACACACCTGCAATCCCCGGAGTGAACAGTGCTCCTGAAGAGCCAGAGGGGGAGCATCCCTGTGCCTTCCTGAGAGGCTCCCAGCCCACCCTGTGCCTCCCAGCCCACCCTGTGCCTCCCTGCCCACCCAGCCCAACCAGCCCAACCAGCCCCCTGACCGAGGCACACAGCTCTGAGACTCTTCATGTCTGTCAGTCTCACTCTGCATTAATCCCAGCATGGACGTGCCCTCCTCTTACTAGGATAGGGAGATAGTGAGTTCCAGTCTCCCCCTCACCCTGCGCTGGGGAAGAATGGATGGTTTTAATAATATTAGTAATTGACCCTTTTGTCCGGTAGCTGCCAGCTTCAGTCGACACGCTGCCCATGTACCTGCTGTATTAAATGTGGTTTTGGTATAAATATTTACCAAGATCCCACTGGGATGTTAGAGATGTAATGACTGTAATTTGCAGTCCTGTTACATTATTAGCCACCGGTACCTGTTTGCTCTCCTGACAGGAGTCCCTGCTCGACGGCTTTGCCTGCTTGTCTGATTTCCCATTACAGATGGCGAGGTCTGGTTGGAAGGGGGGGTCACAGTGGAGGGGGCCACTCCTTGTGCCCCCCCCCCCCAGGGACTGAGCCCTGACCTCAGCCTTTTTCGTTTCCTCTGCCCACTCTGCCTTTTTCACTTAGACGAGGTCCAGGGTCGGTGAAAGATCACGTGTCGCAGCTCCTCATTTTTAACATGGACTCGGACCCAGCAGTACCAGCTGATCTCTCCTGCTGTGAATGCTCCTCTATACGACCCCGGTGGTGGGGGGGGGTTATGCCAAAGAGCCTCACAGCAGAACCCACCCGCTGGCTCAGTGCCGCCAGGTCACCCCAGCAGGGGGAAGACACCCCTTGGCTGCATAAACAGAGCTACCTCCATGGGGGGTGTGGGGGGGTGGCAAACACCCAGGACCATGGATGTGGTCACGCTGACGAGCAGCCAGGCTGCTCAATCATTATCCTGGAATAAAGTGGCGATTCTGAAGTTACAGGAGCTGCTTTGGCATGGTCCTTCTTCTGCAAAGCTCACCATGATTAGGCAGGTCTGTGGGGTCCTCTCTGGAATGTGAGGAGCGCTTTGAGGTCCAACAGACACTCACGCAGACCTCAAACTCAAGCCAGAGAAATAATACTCTTACCCTATAAAGGTACCGTAACACTTTACTGGACAGAGCGATAATACTCCAGTGTCATAAACACACAGTGCACTTTACTGGACAGAGTGTAATACTCCTACCTTATAAACGCCCAGTGCACTTTACTGGACAGACTGAAAATACTCCTACCACATAAACACACAGTGCACTTTACTGGACAGACTGATAATACTCCTACCTTATAAACGCCCAGTGCACTTTACTGGACAGACTGATAATACTCCAGTGTCATAAACACACAGTGCACTTTACTGGACAGAGTGTAATACTCCTACCTTATAAACGCACAGTGCACTTTACTGGACAGACTGATAATACTCTTACCACATAAACACACAGTACACTTCACTGGACAGAGCAGTACTTCACAAATTACACTTTGCCATATTTCCTGTTTCAGCCGTGTGTCTGCTTCCATCTCTTTCCACACTTGTTTTAGTTATTGACCCTGGACCTAAGCTGCATGGTCTGCCGCCGGTGACCTTCCACCATTCACACGGCCTGTTCTCTTTGTGCCCCACCTGACAGAGCTGTATGTCGAGGTTGAGTTTGCAGCAATGTCACATATGAAGGTCGGGTGTTTTATATAATAATAATAAGATCAGGCACAGAGGAGACCCAACGCAGGTGTGACACAGCCACAAAGGCTACAGGAATGCTGTGCTTATCCACAGCTCAGCTCAGGCGGGATGTTGCTGTGTGGATCATGAAGCCCGCTGAGGGTGACTGGGAGCAGCTGGATGGTAAAACCGGAAAGATTCACGGCAATTTGCTTATCGAGCTTTTCCAGTCAGGTCGAGGTATGGTTCAGAGCTTTGGTGTGTTTGTAAAGCTTCACACTCATCAACGTCACCTGGGAGAGAGTTCCTAGTGAAGAGCTTGGGGGCTTCAGCTCACCAATCATATCCCATTAGAGGTGTATGCCTCTTTGTCCTGAGATGTCGGCAGGAGTCGCAAACTGCTTCCCCCGACACTTTGAGAAGCAACGATGTCAAAATTGAATCACTTAATCCTCCTCAAAGTGCAGTTTTCTATGATTGCTAATCTGCCCTGTCGGGCAAACACAAAACATTGTAGGTAATTTTATCCAAGGACATTAAATTCACCCTAATTTACCTCCATGTTTTGTTTGTAATCTTTTCACACTATTAGGAATCATATTTCAGATCTGATAAGAAAAGCACAAGGGGCAAGTTTCACTTTTGTATAATAAAAAATTTCATATCTCGAATTTCCCTCCACTGAACATCAGGTTTCTCCAGTGACATAAAGATTAGCCCATGTCTTTTTGAAGGGTGACAGCGGCTTCCTCCCCCTAGGGCTTCATGCTGATTTATGTTATTTATGTGACCCAGACCGGCAGGGTGCTCTCGGGGCCTCAGCCGCTCTCTCCTGTGAGCTCCGACAGCGACCCTTAGGCTTCCCTCATGTTGATTTATGTGACCCAAACTGGCAGGGTGCTCTCGGGGCCTCAGCCGCTCTCTCCTGTGAGCTCCGACAGCAGCCCTTAGGCTTCCCCCATGTCGATTTATG
>JAODJU010000062.1:32457489-32470872 GCA_026776725.1 Gnathonemus echidnorhynchus | reverse complement strand
CCCATTGAAATGAATGAGCGGTCCCCATAAGGATATGTTTACCCTACATGTGCGTGTGTGTGTGTGTGTGTGTGAGAGTGTGTGTGTGTGTGGGAGTGTGTGTGTGCGTGCGTGTGTGTGTGTGCGCGTGGGTGTGTGTGTGTGTGCGTGTGTCTGTGTGGGAGTGTGTGTGCGTGGGTGTGTGCGTGGGAGTGTGTGTGCATGGGTGTGTGCGTGGGAGTGTGTGTGGGTGTGTGTGTGTGGGTGTGTGGGAGTGTGTGTGCGTGGGTGTGTGTGTGTGTGGGTGTGTGGGAGTGTGTGTGCATGGGTGTGTGGGAGTGTGTGTGCATGGGTGTGTGTGTGTGGGAGTGTGTGTGTGTGTGGGAGTGTGTGTGGGAGTGTGTGCTCAAACCTGAGACCCTATGATGTAAAGTGTCAGTGCTTCACAGAGGGCTGGGGCTGCAGGAACAGACTCCAAAGGCAGCATGTTAACCCCCTGCTGGGGAGACTTCCGGAAGGTTCCCATCTGCTCTCAGGTAGCTGGTGACTGTCCAGGGCAGGTTTCACGGGAATGAGGACCATCTCTGCCATCCATCTCTGCCCCTTAAGTACCTTAACTCGAGCAATAAGGAACAAGCTGAACGCAGACAGTAACCATTCTAGATATCAGACAGCAAGTGAGGTGCATAAAGTGCGGACAAACAAACATATTACGTGGAAAAAGGCAGAAAGCGAACATACTGCAGACAAGCAGACGTATTACAAGGAGTACAGGACACAAATAGAATATACTGAAAAAAGAGAATATTAAGGAGAAAAATATCAAAAAAGAAATAATTCATGTGTGATGGTATATGTGCAATAACAAAGACATTTAAATGTCATAAAGTCACTCCTGCATAATGCATAGCAGGGTAACATTTTTCCGACTTCTAGATTGTAGACATTGGAGGTGATGATCTTAGGCCTTGAAAGCTGGTGTATGGTAAATCTGCTGTTCTGTCCTGTCACATAACTCTGCTCCTGGGTGAGGCCCATGTTGATTTAGATGGTAAAGTCGTCAGTGAGTCACGAGAGAGTGAGAATATGCATGTTGCCTCTGTCCACAGCAGCAGAGGAGCTGCAGATTGCCTCTGTGATGCAACCCGGTTCCTCTTTGATCTGACAGGGTCCTGCATGACCCCAGCTGTAAGAGGTCACTCTCGTAAATCACCCTGCTGCTGACCTGTGCTGACCTTATCCAGCTGCTTCGTACACAGCGCCAACCTCACAGGATTTCCTAGGGCCTCATGGGTCTTCTCCTGGTCCTCTCTCTCCATCTTGTTGTGTGGGGTAGGCACTGATTGGCTAAGAAGTCCCACTCCGGGGTGAATGGGAAGCAGTTCTCAACTGACAACTCTTATGTTACCCTTCTGTTAGTGCTTCCTAAACCCTGTCTGTCTATGATATTTTTTGCATAAGTCTAGATTTACCTTAGTTTTATGTAAGTCGAGAGCTGCCTGTAATGGAAAAATCTCCTGCTTCCTGTCCCCTGATTCCTGTCCTCTGCTTCCTGCCCCCACTTCCTGCTTCCTTCTTCATGTCCCCTGATTCCTGTCCTCCACTTCCTATCCCTTGATTCATGTCCCCTGCTTCTTGCCCCCACTTCCTGCTTCCTTCTTCATGTCCCCTGCTTCCTGTCTCTTGCTTCCTGTCCCCCGATACCTATCCCTTGCTTCCTGTCCCCCGATTCCTATCCCTTGCTTCCTGTCCCCATGTTCTGTCAGGCTTAGAGCTGTCTGAACATCTCTCATATGGTGCACATTTTCCATAGGTTTTGCTCTCACCCTGTTTCAGGGTGGCTACTGAAAGCTTATCTGGTGCTGGGGTCCTGTTTGGATCCCAGCCCATCCCCCCACCACCCCCACCCGGTCTCGGTGTCCCCCCTACTCTGCCTCGCATCTGATCTGCTTCCAGCCCCGCTGCCGAGCCAGATGCCCCCTCCCAGCCTGCAGAGACGGGCGGCGGACTCTGCCAAGTCACCCGGCTCCACAAGGCTTGACCTTGGCCGTGTTTGCTTGGCCACCCGTGGTCCCAGGTACGAGGCGTGGGGCCCACACGTGGCTGGCCTTCCATTCCACAGAACACGCCCAGATCCTGGGTTCGGGTTGCAGTGTACCCCGTGCTGAGACCCTCCTGCCTACACAGACTGATCGTTTCACTCATTTCTACAGCTGGATGTTTTGCTTATGCTCTAGGGTACCTCTGCTACAGAATTACAAGTTGTTGTCCTTAAGTACCACGCACCCTACTGGGCTTTTGTGCACTTTCAACGGTGACTTTTATGCTGAGCTACAAGAAATTTTGGTAATGTGTGAAGTGTAACTGAAAGATGACTCACTCCATTAAACTCCTCACTGAGCACCTTCCATGCAGCAGAAATGTTTTCAGACAGCAGAGAAGATGAAAATGATGCCAACGGATCCCTTCTGGTAAGGAATCGTAATTCCAGTGTTAGTCGGTGAGAATGGGAAAGATGGTCACATGATCCTTAGCACCCTGAGAAGTGGGGCGCCCTTCAGCGGCCGGCTGTGCCAGACTTGGCCGGGTGTCTCACTGGAGATGAGGCTTGGGAAAAGCGTTAAGTACCTCGTGCCCAGAGACGGTAACAGCTGCCCAAACACAGAGCGTCCCAAGCGCTTGGAGTGAGTGCAGGGTCAGTGGAGCGCAGATTCACTTAACATCAGCAGGCAGGCAGAAGCAGGGGGGTGGCAGGGTGCACTCAGTGCCACTTTCAGGGGGGTCACGGTAAGATCCCAAACAGCTGATCAGGCCTCCCCCCCCCCACCCCACACACACACACACCCCACTGAGCCCAGCTGGGGCAGGTCGAGCTTTGAAGGACTTCACTTTCAAAGCGGGGGGTCAGCCTCGTTAACAGGTTCTCGTCGCTGTTAATGTCGTTCCCGTGGGGGGGGGGGGGGCTGTCAGACTGCAGACAGACAGGCCTGCTCAGGTGTCTGTCACATCGTCACTGGCTGCTTCATGGAAGAATCTGCAGCTGCAGCCGTGAGAATCAGCAGGAACTTTAAATGCTCTTCCATACATGCTCCCCCCACCAAGGCTGAGGTCACCCCTACTACACCCCATCACTGGCCTGAAACCCCCCCACACTCAAGGAGGTACCTCGAAACTAAATTAATGTAAAGGCCCCCTGTCTGGCATGATGTACCTCAACAGTGTACCTCCTCTCCTCTCCTTTTAAATTTCCTTTCTGATGATTTGTGCGTCTTAATTTAGCTGAAAACCATGTAACACAGATCTGGGTATCCTTCCTGGATCACTCTGAGGGCAAAGTCATTTTCCTCCAGATAAAAAAGCCGGTTCCTCCTTCCCTGTGATCCGGGGGGGGGGGGGGGGTGAATACCTCTTTGTTTATAAGTATCTCACTTTTGTATATGTCTGTATATCACCGGGACAGACATGAAAGCAGACTGACCCAGGTTTAATCTCTGAGCTGCCGGAACACAGCCGTTTCCCAGACGACTTCAAACGCCGGGAGGTGGAATATTTCATGTTATGTCATTGCCTTAATGAGAGAAGAGGCTCTCTGGCCAGAGACATGGAGAGATGCCGTTCGAGGGCTTTAGCAGTTACAGTTGCAGTTAGTAATGTGCGTGACCAGCGACACAGGAAGGTTATCCGCCCGCCAGGATGCCCAGCTTGTGGTCTGCCTCATACAGACCCCGAGGAAATGGTCGTCTTTAAGAGGGTCCCCTGTAAAAGCCGCCTCTTTGGTGTCAAAGGTGGCCGACAGCAAGGCTCCCCAGCACACACTGTGTCAGTCCAAACTGTCTCTTCCCCATGTGGCCAGCAGCTATCAATGGCCTTTATCCCCTTTGTCCTCTCATTGTCTTTAGCCCTCGTGTGTTATTCTGGCTGCCTAGACGAGATGAGTGTGTGCTGCAGAGGCTGGAACTCTCAGCTCATGGGTTTAAGGCTAGACACAAACCACTCTCACCTGTTTCATATATCTATTGTTTTTTCTGTTCTCCCTAGTGTTTATGAGTTCTGTGTTCTCCTTGTGATGCTTCTGCTTTGTTTTATTATGTTCCCCATGTTCCTATATTTTGTTGAATTCCTAGTGTGTGATTAATTCTTAATTTCAGTGTTTGTTCAGTTTCCCTAGTCTTGTGTTCATTAGTATAAGTTACTGCACCTGCGGCCTGTTTTCCCCGCGCTGTTGTTGTTGCGTGATTGTCTGATGTTCCACACCCTGCCCCCCTCGTTAGCCCACTTACCTTTTGTATTTAAATGTCTGTCCCTGCTCTGTTCCTAAGTCAGTCATTGTGTTCATGTTACTGTGTGTTGTTGCTCCTTTTGTGGCTGTTTGATATTTTTGTAGTTCTTGTTTCTCTCATTTGCGTTTGACCCCACGTGGTCCTTTTATTGTGTTTTACCCCGTGGTGTTCCATTTTGTTTAATAACCCCCCTTGTCTTAGAGCCGTAAGCGGGCCGTCGCTCTGCACCATGCCCCATGCCCCATGCCTGTAATACCCTGAGCATGGCCCTTAACCCCCAATCGCTCCAGGCACTGGCTGAACCTGCTTTTTTTGGATAAAGGTGGCTGCTTCCAGCAGGAGGTCCTGGTCCAGTCAGTTTGCCTTGCCAGGTCCACCTTCTCATTTGTAAGAAATGTCCATAAATCAGCAGAGAGTGAATATTAGAGGGACGGAACACTGACGCAGGTGTCTGTGGTCCTACAGGTGGTGGCTGCTCTCCGCTGCAGGACTCCAGCAGGTTGGGGGCGGGGTACTGATTGGCAGGACGATGACAGCAGGCGAGGCAGGCGGGACTGAAGGTACGTCTGTATGTGAAAGAGGCGGCTGTCTGCGTGGGGCTGATAACGGCCTGTGATCAAGACTGAGATTTATAGCTCCTGCCTTACAGGCTTGTGGGAGCAGCCGTACGCTGACGGTGCCTGACATACTCATAGGTTACTTAGAGACCACAACTGACATCTCAATTCATGAAAGGTATGGCGTGTGTGAGAATGCGTGTATGGGAGCACACGTGTGTCACCCCGTGTGGTATGTTATCCCTGTTTGCAGAAAGTGTCATACAGATGGGCATGAAAGGGAAAATGTGCCTTTTATTTATATCACATTTTATAGAAGGATGATTGTCTTTGTAGGCGATTCTTAGTGCAGTTTTTAACGTTTCTGCGCATTTCCTCTTTGATCTGCTGCCATTTTCTCTGCCTGAAGTTTGCATCCCACTCTCTGTGGTGTTCTGGGCTCGCTGGTGCCGATGACTCACAGCACAGACACAAATAATCACAGCAGATAACCTCCAGCACCATTTTCCACTTGTTTAAAATACACTAAATATACTGACGTATCTGTGGAACTATTAATGATATTTTTGTTTTGTGTGTTAAATGAATGAATGTCACCGAAAGGTTTAAAATGCTGATGTCTTTCAGCGCAGACATCTCAGGCTGTCTGGATGCTGTCTGTGCTCTGCACCCGTATACTGCCCCCTGGGGGTGTGGGGGTGTAAGGGCACTTGCAGTCCACCGGTGAAGTTGCTTTAGTGTCATTCGCCTGCCTTTGAACACATCTCAGCCCTATTGCATGACCGCGTCCAGCTTGGCAAAGACCTCACTGCTGGATAGGTGTTATGTAACACACTTTTTTGAGAGGAATTCACAGAAAGCTCTTGTCACGCTCCAGTGGTGCTGGCTGTTGATCCTCAGCGTATATCAGGGTTATTTTAATGAGAGGATTAAGGGAAATTAAAGCAAAGTGCTCCATCCCCTGTGGGATAGTTAATGCGTGTCCAGGCTCACCCCTACATGTGTTTCCTTTAAGCCACTTGCGCATTTATCCCAGCGATTTGTTCAAGCAGGAGTAGCGTTCGTCATGAGGGACACCCGCTGCGCAGCAAACGCAGTGCGGCTCGCAGCTGACGCCACGCAGACCGACCTGCTTCGCAGTGCTGTCCAGGAAAAACACGTCCAGGCCCTGGGATGTGGCCTCCTCAGAAACATCAAGAGCTCGCGCTGGTTTTTGTGGTGGTTACATCTGAGCAGCACATGAGGGGCGGCATTCCAACAGAGGTATTTGTTGAGTCCCGAGTTTGTTTATGAGCCATTGGAGTGTGATGAACAGCCTAAGTGATGGAGATGGATCTGGTAACCACACCGGTGTTTAGACACACATGCAGGCAGCAGAACCATTAGCGGAGACGCAGTGAGATTGAAGATGCCCGTTTCCTGCCAAAGGATATACAGCGCTGTTTTTTTCTTGAGAGTGAGAGAATTAACATTCCCAAATTTAGCAACCGATCAAATCAACAACATATCAGTCTTATTTGACAGATACAGAGTTGCACACAATGTGCAGTGAAATGCTTGGTTACCTAGCACCAAGAAACATGGATATAAGAAAAGACATTAGACATTAAGTGCTAATCATAAATATCCATAAATTTAGTACAGTTGGCAGTGGCAAGTGACAGGTGGTAGTGCACAGAATACACAAGTCTGATTTATAACATAATAGCAGCCTGTGATTCACACAGGCCTGTGAAAGCATGTGACCCGATTGCTTAGGGAATGACTTTATCTACATTCTGTCGTCACCCCAGTAACATCAGCGTGCTAATGCGCAGCCGTGGGGATATCCAGGGATTAGGGGAGGGGGGGAATGGCAACCACATGTTTACTAAAGAGGTTCAGCTCCATGATCAGTCTCCAAGCGTGTCCCAGTCGCATTGTTTTTCTTCTGAATGCGACTCTGCTGTCAGATGTCATTGTGACCTTTCAGCTTGCCATGTTCCCTGCACGTTTGTAACGCCTCCATGTGAACAGGGCCTCCTGGCCCTCAGCCACAGGGGGCTGCAGTGCTGCACAGGTGTCCTGTTGCGTCACTTGACACCTGGGGGAGGCACCCACTCTTATCTTTATGCTAAGCCCCCTGTTTCCGGAACGTTCCCTGTGAAGCCTGGGCTGGTGACAGCTTTATGAGGGCTTGTGGAAGGCATGTGTGTGACAAAGGCCAGGCCCCAGTCGATGCATCTACACTCTCACGGTTATTTGCTTATAACAGAAAGGACTTTTGAAAGTAATTTTGAAGAGACTTTAATTTCACAAAGGAGACACCATGAGTAATAAAGCAGATTAACTGCTCAGACGCTCGCAGGCTTCAGAAGCCCAGTGATTATGCTGCGACCTCCACGGTGAAGCAGCTGCCCAGTTAAAGTGCTTTCAAGCTGTACCCAGGTGGGGGGCTGATCAACGCTGTAATGTAAGTGCGTATGATAGACTCTGCTGGCTCTCTTAGTGTCTCTCTGTTTGTCAGCCTGTCTGTCTGCTGCTCTGGCAGCCTGTCTCTTTGCCTGTCTGCCTGTCTCTTTGCCTGTCTGCCGCTCTGGCAGCCTGTCTCTTTGCCTGTCTGCCTCTCTGTCAGCCTGTCTCTCTGCCTGTCTCTTTGCCTGCCTGCCTCTCTGTCAGCCTGTCTCTCTGCCTGTCTCTTTGCCTGCCTGCCTGCCTCTCGGTCAGCCTGTGTCTTTGCCTGTCTGCCTGTCTCTTTGCCTGCCTGCCGCTCGGTCAGCCTGTCTTTGCCTGCCTGCCTCTCGGTCAGCCTGTCTCTCTCTCTCTCTGCCTGTCTGTCTGCTTCAGTCCTGATGTTTCCTGCATGCCTTTTCCTGACTGTTCTTCCACATTAAATCTCCTGTCTTTCCAGCCTTTTCTAGACATTCCTGGATATGTAATTCTATCGATCACTTTTTCTGGATTGTTCTCTCTGAACCATGCAGACTATGGTATCGGGTTGTTCCCTCCACGCGGGAGTGCAGCCTGGCTTGTGTTTCACGGTGGGGTCGCCAGGGGCATGTGATGCTGGAGACTGGTCACATGACCTGGCAGCTCTCAAAGTGACAGTCACTAAGGATGCCCTGTGACATTGGTGATATATGCTGGAGGATTTTGTTTTCCTGTTATGATATCTGTAGAATGGAATGTGACATGTTTTCACATTTGCCAGTGATGTACTTCATAGTTTATGTTTACAGTTTGTACAGATTTTTATTATTAGTATTAATTACTAATTGCAAACACTGTCTGTGCAGTTTTTATGCGAATGATTACTCATGAAAATAATGTGGTAACTTCAGTGTAAAGGGCCACAGGTATGAGGGCACATTTGCAGCATGAAGGCTGAGTTTGGCGCTGAGGCCGATTATCCTTCTCCTGTTTGTTATTTCAGAGCTGCCCTGTTGAAACAGGCCCGGCTGACTTGCAGCGCCGGGGGGGGCGGGGGGGGGGTGCGGCAAAGCAAATGTGGTTTAACTGTGTCAGGAGTGTCTGTGAAGAGTCAGACATAGAAGAACGACTCCTGTGGATTCTCTGATTACTTCTTACCCCCCAGCGGGAAAATGTACGAAAGAAGGAACCTGCTCCTGTCTCCCAGCCAATTTTCCAGGTCAAGATCACGGGGGACCCTGGGGCCAGGCCCAGGCTGTGAGCCTGCAGTGCGGATACATCCGCATCCAGCAGGGGGCACTTGCAGTAGATTACACGTCCCATAGGAGATGGCTTTCTTCCACGATCACTCCTCCTGTTCCAATGAGGGCACCAGTGCAGCTTCCATTGAGGGCTCCAGTATGGCCTCCAGTGCAGCTTCCATTGAGGGCTCCAGTATGGTCTCCAGTGCAGATTCCATTGAGGGCTCCAGTATGGCCTCCAGTGCAGATTCCATTGAGGGCTCCAGTATGGCCTCCAGTGTAGCCTCCATTGAGGGCTCCAGTATGGCCTCCAGTGCAGCTTCCATTGAGGGCTCCAGTATGGCCTCCAGTGCAGCTTCCATTGAGGGTTCCATTATGGCTTCCAGTGCAGCTTCCAGTAAGGACTCTAGTTTACTATGGCCCTTATTCACATTTAGATCCTGGCTTTGTTCGACACCATGAAGTCCATGGTATGCTTGGAAAACAAAACAGTCCTTCAGCAAGCAGGAGTCTGCTGAGTCAGCATGGGTGTCGTTTACCAACTCTAACCCCCCCATGAAACCGCAACCTCGCGACACCCACAGGGGCATCCCACAAAGGACTCCCTGCGGGCCGGAGCTGAGAATGACCCCCCCATCGATTTGAGGGTGGTGCTGTTCCCTCTTTCTATTTATCTTGGGAAAGGCAGAGACTCGTTTGGAAGGCGGAGTGGCAGTGCAGCAGTGTGGATGACTCCTGTAACCCCCAAAGGAGTCAGACATCGGGAAGTGTTAGTCACGCATGCTAGCTACTGGAGGCAGGGCTAGCTGAGAAGGGACAGTGTGCCCCAGTCCATAGCACTCTCTCCGAGGCAGATCCAGTGGCTAATTCCAATGTGACCCAGCCTGAAGCCAGCAGCATTTAAATGTAGTGCCTAAGGACACAGAAATATAGACAGTACAGCAGTAATAAAGGGCAGCTTTGGTCCGATTCACTTTCAGGGGCAGTGCACACAAACAGAGAGAGAGGCTGCGCTTTCAGCTGAAAATACAAGCTGAGATCAGACGCTGTGTATGAATACAAGGTGATCAGACACTGTGTATCTAAACACTGAGGTCAGGCACTGTGTATGAATACAGGGTGATCAGGTTCAAGGGCGTCCCCCGCCCCGTACCCTATGATGGACTGGCGTCCCGTACAGGGCGTCCCCCGCCCCGTACCCTATGATGGACTGGCGTCCCGTACAGGGCGTCCCCCGCCCCGTACCCTATGATGGACTGGCGTCCCGTACAGGGCGTCCCCCACCCTGTACCCTATGATGGACTGGTGTCCATCTGGTGTCCCCTGCATCACACCCTGTGCTGACTGTCACATGATCACCCTGCTGAATGATCCATACCAAGTACTGATTCATCTAAATTGTCTTACAAATAAATGGGACATGTTTATTAGCACAAATGTGCATAGTTATTTAACTCAGTCAGTTTAATAATAATACAGAAATCCTCAGATAATGTATTCTAATATGTAGCTTGTTCAAATAATATCTCAATCAGGGCTAATTACTCCAGCACACACTGTTCATTAATTAATTACTCCAGCACACATTCAGCCCAGCAAAGTGCATCTGGCTGTTTCATATTTGTATCTCATGAATAAAACACGGTTTACCTTTTTACATTCAGCTTTGGAATATTTTTGATATCCCTCTTTGAGGATGCTGTGAAAATATTCATGTTGGCCCTTGGAGATGGTTGCTGAGAACACTGATGTGGGGAGAAGAACAGTCGTCTCTAATTAAATTCATTTTTGGTTCTTTGGAAAATATTATTCCGTGCATTTTAATCATATTTCACATTTCCTGCCTCCAAAGGCCTTGAGTTAGGGGCACGCTCATCGACACACTCTCCCCTTACGTTTCTCTTTCAGATTTTTAATCCTTAAAACATATATATGTTTAGAAGTTTATTTTTGATATTGAGAAACTGAAAAAAGTCAATAAACGTTAAAGGGTAACGTTTTTACAAGGACTCCATGTGGAGCAGCTGGTTGAATGTGATGTTTTTTTAAGTTTTTAAATTATATTTCTAATATATATACATTTATAAACTTTAAAAGCGAAGTGGCAGATTGAAGTGGTGTTTGATAGATGGGATGGTCAGGTACAGGGTGCGGGGGGGTGGACTGAACTGTGTCCAGAGATGACAGGTGGTCTGTGCATTTGGGAGGAGGCCCCGTGCTGAAGCAGCTCACATGCAGGACCTGCTGTTCCTAGTGCTAGTGTGTCTAGTCTAGGTTTGGGGGTGTCAGTTTTAGGGGAGAGGGGATCCAATAGCTTTACTGAATCTCCTTGGCACTCATGTGAAGAAGGTCTCCGGGTCTGTCCACAATAAAAAAGATGAAAGGAAATTTAAATTCACGCATTAAGTCAGTTTATCCAGCATTTGAGAAAGTATCAGGTCTTCCATCTGTTTGGTTTTGTTTTATTTTCCAGCCACAAACTTCTCAGATTGTTTTCAGGAATCAGTTCATGCAAGCATCATGATCACCCCATATCCATCTCATGACCGGATTTTACCGTATCAGCACTGCTGCAGACATTCCCATGGTGGTATATAGAGACAGCTGATTCAGAATGACCCTCTACAGCCAAGGACCCACAGAGTCAGTTACCAGGTGACTTTAGTAACCATACCTTACTGGACTGGACTTGTCCAGCTCTTGGATCTTGGCGCGGTGTGCAGTGATCAGTCTCTACCCATAATGCATTAAGCAATTATTCTCTGCTTTTTCTCAGCGAGTAACAGGAGAGCGGGACACAATTTTAAAAAGATCATCTGGTCATTCCCTTCAGTGACAGCAAGGGGTGCTGCTGGGTCAGGTGATGGTTTTAGACTGACGTGTGACCTCGCTGCTGCCCTCCGAGTGTGATGGTGTCACGAGGCTCTTCCTGGAAGACAGCAAAAGGATTTTTGCAGGGACAGCCTCAGTGCTGGAGGGCAAAGTGTGAAGACTGAACTACAGATTAAGAGTAAAATTAGGGCACCCTACCAGGAAGCTGCTTCTCTGTGGTAGGATTGGGAGAAATAACAGCCGCTGCACTCTATAAGAGGCACTCTTTAAGGTTTGCGTGGATCGGTGGGTTAGCATGCTGTGCCCCTGATGAGAAGGTCACTGGGTCTAGTCCCAAAGTCAGCAGAGTGATTTCATCATTGGGTCCTTGATCAAGATCCTAAACCCCCAACGGCTCCAGGGACTGGCTGACCTGCTTTCTTACAAATGTACATCTCCTTCAGTAAAAGTGTCTGCTTAATAAGGAAGCATATAAATCTGTCGCTTTCTGCAATTTATCATGATATTAGGGAAAAACGAAAAGCTGTATCAGGTAGCTGTGAAAGCTTCACTCCAGTGGGTGTTGTGTTTCTATTTTGGTGAAATGTCTCAATTCACATCTCATCTCATGGTGTGTTACGAAGCCTTCTCCACGCGTTCCATCTCCATCGGGCTCAGGATCTTTCACATCTCATCTCATGGTGTGTTACGAAGCCTTCTCCACGCGTTCCATCTCCATCGGGCTCAGGACCTTTCACATCTCATCTCATGGTGTGTTACGAAGCCTTCTCCACGCGTTCCGTCTCGTACCGGCTTGGGTTCTTGGGTTTCTTCTTTCACCAGGGGCCCAGTACCATCTTCCTGCAAGATTTCATGGAGGTCGGACAGAGAGATGAATGGCGGCGTCTCATGTGGCCCTGTTGTCAGAATCTCCACTAGCTTGCTGATTCCTCCCCAGATGCATTTTCCCAGCCTGACGGACCCAGGCCTGTTCCGGGGAGCATTTTTCCATGATTTTCCCCTGGCAGCTGCAGACGGGACCTATTACCCCTCCATCCCCCCATCCTCCGGGTCCCGGGTGGGGGACTTTGGCCCAATGGCTGCATCACATACCAGCACGCAAATGGGCGGTCGTCACCCGACGCTCGGGCTGTGACAGGAGGCATCGCTCGCATTGTGAGGCGCAGCTTGTGGGTGGCTCGCATTACCGCCAGAGTCGTCTGCATTCTTCAGGGTGGAATCTAAATTTCATCCTTATCTGGTGATGCACCCATTTCAACGTCCCCGCGTCTCATTCTGTAATATCACCTCCATATTTATGCCTCCACCTGTGCGAGGTGATGGGCTGCCTGGCTCCAGTTAAGCCACAATGCCCCCATTGTCCCCATTGCTGTTGGCTTGGGGATCGCAGCATACTGCCGTGGCACTAAGGGTTAAGCCTTCCCAGCGCATGTGAATACGGAGCTAATTACACGTGTCGTTAATACAGCTCCTTCGCCAGATGTTGGCAGATAAACACAAATCCTGTCAGCAGGGAGTGTGTCAAAATGTAGGGCGTGTAGTGTGCAGCACAGTGTGTGTGTGTGTGTGTGTGTGTGTGTGTCTGTGTGTGTGTGTATGTGCTGCCGATAGAGCCGCTCCAGGCCCGCTGTTGAATGCTGGCACTGAATCGGAGCAGCATCCTTCGTGAAGCGAATCTTGCCAGGCTGAGATTTATCTCTGAAGAGCCCCATCTGTCGTGGCGTTTCTCAGGCTGCCCATCCACACGCGGTGCATCATGGCATTGGGGAGGGAGCCCGGCTGGCATCAGCCACAGCTGCGTTAGCCTCAACGTTAGCTGTAACTACAGTGTTAACCAGTGCGATGTTAACCACAGCAACATTAGCCACAGCAGTGTTAATCATGTTAGACGCAGCGGTGTTAGCCATGGCGTTAGCCATGTTAGCCACGGTGGCATTAGGCACAGCAGCGTTAGCCTCAACGTTAGCCGTGACGTTTGCATTGGCGGTGGCCCTGGCAACATTGACTGCAGTGTTAACCAGTGCGATGTTAACCACAGCAACATTAGCCACAGCAGTGTTAATCATGTTAGACGCAGCGGTGTTA
>JAODJU010000062.1:32417876-32434927 GCA_026776725.1 Gnathonemus echidnorhynchus | reverse complement strand
TAACGCAGGGGTGAGGCCAGGGCGGTACCTCGAGGTGTAACGCAGGGGTGAGGCCAGGGCGGTACCTCGAGGTGTAATGCAGGGGTGAGGCCAGGGCGGTACCTCGAGGTGCAACGCAGTGGTGAGGCCAAGGCTGATTTGACCATTTTATACAGTTGGTTATTTTACCTGTTTATACACCCGGTTATTTGACCCTTTTATACAGTTGGTCATTTTATCTTTATACATCCATTTTTTACCCAATCCATACAGTTAATTAGTTCATCTATTCATATCCACAGCTATTTTACCAGTTTTACCATTTAAATTGATGTATTATTTTCTTTATTGATGCAGTATTGCCTCCTGAAAGGTACACCAGCTTCTCCCGGGACAAACCCACCACTCTGATTACTCACATATCTAACTAATCAGCATTTTAGCTTCTGATGGAAAAAAATATATGTAGCCCAGCTCCTTTTCATTCTGCCCATATCTTTTGCAGGCCAGTCTCAGCTGGAGGGGGCTCTCAGCGTCATAGTCAGTACTGCAGGTGCTTCCAGGACACCCAGTGTGATCTGAGCGACACACACAGCCTTGGTGCCTTTGATCTTTCTCACCTGCTGGTCAGCGCGCGTCGCCTGAGATTGCAGGCCAGTGTGGGGTCACACCTCGTGTTAACCTGCATGCCCTTAGCTGACGGCTTTATGGGTGTCTATTAAAGAGGCTGCCTGATTCTTTTGTGCCTTTTCTGGAATAACCATACTGGCTGCAACGTTGTCATTAACATTTGGTAAATAATTTACCTGCGATGCTTCCGGCAGCTTTGAGTGCCCTGCTGAAGTCTGGCTGCTGAAATCTGTTCTTGCTCATATACCTTCCATTATTTTTTTTTTATTTACATATTTGATTAATTATTCTTTTCAAGATGTTATATTTCTTTACTGTATACATAAATTTGTTTGCAGTTTACAGTGTACTTTGTGTTTTGCGCTATAAATTTGTTTGTGTGTACTTCACATACCTTGCTGTTGTATGTCATCTCTTCTCTCATCTTATCTTGATGTTTTTGTGCTGTTTCTGTGCTGACCAAGAGCAATCAGGCTTCATATCCAGTAGTTAGACATCTCCTTGGGATGGGAAAGTGGAAAATCACAATACTGAGTGAGATCGGGAGAGTTAGTGTGTGTGTCCCATGGAAGTCTGAACCGTTAGTGAGTCTGACTGCCACGGGGAAGAAACCTTTCTGCTGACGTGAGGTGCTGGTCTTGATGGACCGGGATGCATCATCCACCTGAATCTGGTATCGGTTTACCATGAGTAAGGCAGGAAGCCCTTGAAGACTTGCTCTGCGGGGCTTTGTGAAGAGAATCTCATGACACGGGAATGAACGGAAGGAAGAGGAGCTTTGATAGGGGATGTGGGTGGAGATGATTTCACAAAAACGATGAGGGGGCAATGAAAACAAAGGGCACCCATTTTGGCATCTGCCCAATTTGAAACCCAAGATAAAGAAGCATTGGCTTTGGGTGTCTTCAGATTAAATTCATGCCTGACAACAGTGAATAGGTTTTATGCACAAAACTCCCATTTCCAAACTCCTGGCAGGGACAGATTGTATCCATCAGTCAGGATTACGGTGCTGAAGCTCGGGTGTTGAATGTGAGGTCAGTAGACATACTGATAAAAGGCAGAGATGATACCTCACCGTGGCTAGAGGTCTGGCCATGATCCTTTGAAATTTATGAGCTGTTACAATGAACCTTTCTGTGCACCTTGCAGTCCCTGCTGGGAATCACCATATACCACGCTGTACCTAATAAAATATTTATTGGGTTTAATATTGTGGAGTCTTGGTCGCGGTGACAGAGTGCTCCGCAATGGACATGGTGAGAGGGCGCTCTGCCACGCCCACAGTAACGGAGCACTCCGCCACGGCCGCGGTGACACAGTGCTCAGCAATGGACGTAGTGAGAGAGCACCCCGCAATGGACACGGTGACAAAGCACTCCTCCACGGCCGCCCTGCACACACCCTCACTCCCGTTTACTTTCTCAGGCATTCTCACTCACATTCACTCTGCAGTTTCCATCAGCTGAGGTCTTAGCTAAAGTATGCAAAGGGGTTTTGGGTTCCTGTTGGCCATGTCATGACATCTGTATTCAATTCTTTCTTATTTTAACGTAATGAATGAGTTAATTTAGCATCGTTCGAGCCATGGAGCTTGGGAAGTTTGATAACTAACCCAAACCAGACCAAGTTGATCCAGCTGGACCTTCCTGGAATTTGCATACTACCATAATACGTTTTAAAGATCTTTTAAAATTCGCATGTAGCCCACAACCTGGAAATAATAAGTGGGTGTAAGATAGATGTATTGAATTTGTACGTATAAATAATTGCTAAGTTTTTGGCTGGAGACTGCAGCAGCTGAGAATGAAAAATATGAAGAAGGTCATGTTTAATTGTAGCAGTATGATAAGTAGATGTTTGCATACGTGGTATGCACTGTTTTATTTATGTACTCGTCTGCTGTTTTGCTCTCTGTTACTGATTAAGAATGCTTTCTTCATATAACACACTAATTTCCCCATGTTGCACTCCCATGAAAGCAATGTTCTCATTTAACTTCCTTTATTTAGGATGCAGGATTATATTTTTAACTGACGAGAAAACGTTTTTTCAAGCCTCACTTCACAAAGGTACATGCAAAGAATTTCCTTCAGCCCAGATGGAAAAACGCCTCGCAGCGTCCTGTCTGCAGGGCGCTCTGCGGGACCACACTGCATCCAGCGAGCTGCTACACTTGCTTTCAAAGGCTGTGTTGATACACACCATGATTTTCGCGAGGACGGCCATTTCAAACTTTCACAAGCCTTGCAGGATAAGCCCAGAAAACTTTAAAGCCTCTTTGTTCAGATGAGAAGCCCCCCCGCCCCCCTATCCTGGAGTCCTGAACTTCAGCCTCTCGCAGTTGCAAATCAGCCTGTCGCCTCACCAAAACCCACACCATCAACTTCATTTTATAGTGCCACACTTGCACAGACGTTCGCGGATAAGACATTTGCGTTAAGTTCCTCATGTACTGGGGTTTAACTTCTGATGCTTAGAGGGATGTGTGGACAGCCAGGAGATGTGGAAAGGTCCAGAACTCCACACCTGACGTAATAATTCACGGGGGCTGGTTTCCGTTTAAAGCCACTCCATGTAAAATCCCCAAAGATATGCGTAGGGCTTTAAGCGAGAGCCGGTATTTGCCCATAAATCCATCGGATCCCCAGAGAATCGTTAATCTCACTCAATATTGTATTAAAATCCATTAAGGAACAGAGAATGTGTGTGAGCACAGTGCCTGATATGAAGGATTAACCCTTTGAAATGGGTTCGTAAGGCTGTGTTTACCCATCGGAATTATTGCAGAGAACTTCATACCCATTATTTTAAGAACCTCGGCCACGCAAATACAGGATAAAAAATACACAGAAAACAGTGCTTTTCAGTCCGGTGCTTTAGGGCAAAAAGTCACTAGACAAGCAGCCTAAAAGGTACTTTATAAAAGAAGGCAGCATCTCACCCAGAGCATTCTGGGAGAGCCAGAGTGGCGGACTGTGGTGGCCCAGCTCACATTTATGTGAAATATCATCATTTGCATTAGTATAGTGTTTGACATATTTCTAGCAACCTGCTATAGTTATACCTGAACTAAAGCTTAAAGATCTTATTTTGACTGGTATTAGGAGAGAGTAATGTGCTTTTCTCATGACTTTTAAACAGGTTTCAGCTTCTTACTGTTGTGGTATTCAGTAATGACTTCTTGTAAAACAAGTACCTGCAGTGCAGACAGCTCTTTGGGCACTTAATGGGCAAGATGATGGAGAAGATCGGTCAGCTACGATTACGCTGTGTGATGGCTGAGTCAAATGACTGGTAGAATCTACTAGAGGATTTAGGATGATTCTCCAAATCAACGGTTTTGTTCAGACCTAGATTTTTGAGCCACGATCTGGTTCAGATCTCGTGTTTTTTTTTTTGGGGGGGTGGGGGGTTGGTGGTGAAAAAGACAAAACACAGAAACATTTCTGGTTTTATTAAACATCAACAATTTGGAACAATAAACAGAAGAACAGTAAAGTACAACATAGATTAACCACAAAATTACCATGTAAACAAAAATACATAAAAAAATGAAACACTGTATACTCTGCTGGATAACCAAAATGCTCCCCCACTGCTGGCTTGAATGTGCCTGGGTGCTCTGTAATCTCAGGGTTGTTATTGAGCTAATGAAACTAGCCCAGCTTTTACTGCAGGCATGATCACTCGATCATGATTGGACCAACACTGTTACGTGACACACGCAGCTGGAAGACAGTAAAATAGGAAATATACAGCTTACCCTAAAATAGAAAAATAATTTTGTGATTTTCATGTTATTTATAGTGTTAATTGTGAACTAAGAAATGACTTTTGTAACATTAGCAATGTAACTGAGAGCATAACTGGCTGCCCCCAGTTATGCTCTCAGGGGGGATATTGTGGTCCTGTTTTACAGAACAGTGACACGTTTGTACCCCTGGGGGTTAAGATCACAGAGATCCTCTGATCCAGTCAGCCTTACTATAGTAAACACAGTTCCTTGGATTTTCATTGACTGTTGAAAGATCTGTGGTGCTCTTTGTGATAAGGATGCAGCCTGAAGATGAGGACTTTCGCACCCCTGTGAATGTGTGGCCCGTCAGGGAGAGGGAGGTGTGGCGGTCTGTGTTGCTGTGGACCGAGATCAAGTTTAAGCGCAGCCTGAACAAATGTTATTGGAGAAAAAGGATTTACAGGAAGTGCTATAAAATGATAATCTTCAGTCAGTACCAGCTGTGAGGAACAGGAAGGGGATTACGAGACAGCCTGTGTGCGAGGCCCTGCACTGCCGTCCGCTTGGGAGACGCAGAGACGCCATCACTCTGAGTGCGAGCCACTGCACTGCCGTCCGCTTGGGAGACGCAGAGACGCCATCACTCTGAGTGCGAGGCCCTGCACTGCCGTCCGCTTAGGAACCATCACTCGACCTGGAGTTTGCCCAGGAAACCTCAGCTCTGATATTCAGGACTCATTCTAATACTTCTGGCTGCTCCTCAGCCGTGCGTCATGTGACACATAGGTCATCGTCATTGCTTGGCATGAAAGGCTAACACCAGCTCCAAGAGAACGCCACAGTGCTGAGCTCCAGGCTTCTGCTGTGGAGCGTAAGTGAAGGCAAAGGCAGTGAAGGTTTGGTATGTGCAAAGCAGAGGCAGACAGCCTGCATGCCTGCTTCAGATTGTAATGCTTTGGTGTAACACAATCCGTGTTTCACAGGAAACAATGATTCTTGTAAACACGCGTGTTTATACAATCTGTTTCAACATGTTCAAGGTGTGATCTGCAAATGTCATAACTTTATGCCTGAGAAAAATGGATACAAGATGTAAACA
This sequence comes from Gnathonemus echidnorhynchus, assembly GCA_026776725.1. NCBI lineage: Eukaryota > Metazoa > Chordata > Actinopteri > Osteoglossiformes > Mormyridae > Gnathonemus > Gnathonemus echidnorhynchus. The sequence continues at coordinate 32,429,480 of JAODJU010000062.1, read as the reverse complement.
CCCAGTTTGAAAAGATAAACATCAATTATCTCCTTACTATGGCTTAAGTGAGTAAATAGCGTGAATATAGAAAGGCTGTGTTTTGATGACATTTTAAAAAATGGCTCTTTTATCCTGTGTTTGTGTGAATCCATGCTGTCTGCTAAATCATTCGGTATTTACAAGAGATAAACATAGGATGTATATTTATAATTGTACTTTTCCAAGCTGGAAAATGTGACTAATGCATAATAACAAATAAAAATACATGACCCTCCCCCAAATAGTTAAACACACCCCCCATCTAAATGGTGAATCACACAGACGGATCATGTCTGTAAGAATACCCATTCCTGGTTTCTCTGAGGGTGTGAGCTGTCACACCCTTAGCTGTCAGGAAACCCGAAACCCAAGGGGGGCATCTCACTTGTCCAACACCCACCACAGCCCTACATGTCCCAGACTGGGGGGCATACCAGGGTGGGGTCCCCGGATTGCTGACCTGGGAGGGATCATGTGACCAGCCCCGAGCTGTGCACCGGCAAAAAAGGTGTCTGTCATGTAAAACTGAACACCCTACAAATGTTGACATGTGACGCTGAGGCAGTTTTGCTATTGTGGCCACAGAATATCTGGGGGAATATCAGCCTCGTTGCATGAATGTCTGAAGCAGCACTCTTAAATCTGCCAACCACAACATCCGGGGGAATATAGGCCATGCTGCACGAACGTCTGAAGCGGGACTCTTCAATCCGCCGACCCCAACTTCTGGGGGAATATCGGCAATGCTGCAGGAACGTCTGAAGCGGGACTCTTCAATCCGCCGACCCCAACATCCGGGGGAATATCGGCCATGCTCTACGAACGTCTGAAGCGGGACTCTTCAATCAGCCGACCCCAACATCCGGGGGAATATCGACCATGCTGCATGAACGTCTGAAGTGGTACGATTCGTTCTTCCACATAAATGAATTATTGTCAGATAAATTAATTCATTATACATCTTCAGAAGGGCATAATTTAATTACAGGCATTTGTAGTTAATCTGTGTCTTCCGCTCCCTTTGTTTTCTCTAATCTATCATTATCGCCGAGGCGTCCTCCTGCTGACTGTTAAATCGACCACATGGGAATCAGGCCTGCGCCGCTCTTTCTGTGCTGTCATGCTGACGCCACCCCCCCACCCACCGCCCACCCGCTGCTTCACCAACAGAGTTTGCAGCTTCGTCAGCAGAGAGGACACAAGAGCTGGAAGAAACTTTTAGGCATGTTGAACAGGAGAGCAGCACACACACACAGAGGAACCGTCACAGACACACGCAGGAACACTAACACACACGCACACACGGCAATACACCTCTGCTGGACATTTGTGTTTCTGATGATGTTACTCAGCAATGATAGAAACGCTTAGGGCTGAACAAACAGACTCAAACATACTCATCAAAATGATCCAGTTTAGATCATCTATGCTAACAGAATCGCTGCACTGGTATTTTCAGTCATTTTGTACATGACATGGATTCTAAGAGTGAAATATCATTTTTTTCCCCAGGAAAGGTTTGCCTCAGTATGAAGCTTCTTGGCCTCCAGGCCAGTGAAAAGCTGTGGAAGTCTCCAGAAAATGTGATTTAGTATGTTACATTGCACACTGAGATCACATCAGCAGCTATTCTGCTCAGGTGTGACGGGCAGTGGCTCGCTGAATGGAACAACACTACTTTTCTGTGGGTGAAAGACGATGCCTTGGAATCATTATCCTTCTGCCTCGTTGCCGTCAGGTTCTCAGGTTCTCGGCATAAATGGGGGCTGACCTCTGAGGGAAGTCTGAGTCGTGCTGGGGGGACAGTGAGGCATGCTGGGAAACAGCACTAATGCCCGGCTCGCTCTCGGGAACGTAGGAAGGCGGCCCAGCGGCCCGCAGCGCGATGCAGATGCCCGATAAGGATGCGACAGGCCAGGTGAAAGTGCTACCTCTTATCTGGCTCGTAATCGGAGATGAAAAAATACTAATGTTTGCCCAAAATATTTCCCCTGGGAAAACAGAACTATTTGAACTGAGAGGGGAAACACTGTTGATACTGGGACAAAGAAATAAGAGCATAATCCCTCTTTGGCTCTTAAGATGTTATTGTTTGGAGGGTTTTTTTCAGTCAGCACCGAACATCTTAAACCAATAAGTCCCCTGCAGGTCTGACCCAACGAGGTCAAAAGTCACTGGCGAGAAGCAATGTTGTGTAACAAACTGGGTGAGTCTGATAGGTCGTCAAATGAGGAGGCCTCACCTGAAGGCAGCTGGGATATTAAGGGAAATGAAGCAATTCACATCAAACGTTTTTGAGGAAATGCATTCTGTAACATTAGACATTAAATTATGTCATTCAGCTTGAGCCCAGAATTAGCTTTTGGATACATACAATCTCTCTGTCTCGTATTTACTATAGCTTGCTGTTAGATGGAGGTGGAGCTACAGAGGTCACACAAGAGCTGTGGACAGAGCTTAGGCATGCTACACTGCAGCTTGTGTTGTGGTGACATGACAAAGGCCAAGCTGGATTTAAAGGGCTTGGGCAGGTGAACTTCAGGGTATTACCCATAAGCCCTGGGCAGGGGCAGGTGAACTTCAGGGTATTACCCATAAGCCCCGGGCAGGGGCAGGTGAACTTCAGGGTGTTACCCATAAGCCCCGGGCAGGGGCAGGTGAACTTCAGGGTGTTACCCAAAAGCCCTGCGCCTGGGCACATGAAATTCAGGACTGACCCTTTCTGACACCCCAGGAAGGTGTTGATGTCCCATACATGTTAAGCTAGTAAGAAAGCTGATGCATTTTCCTCCCTGAAACCAAAACACAGACCGCAGTTGGAGCGAAAGCTGGTCAGCTCCTCACTCCTCCCTTTGGCGCTTGGAGGTCATGTTACATGTCTGAGTGGCTGTGTGAAGCCTCACTTTGCAGGTAAGTCAAACACCTTCCAGCAGCACTTTGACAATAAGTGCTTAAACAATCCCCACAGTTCATAACATAGGATAATTTATTTTGAGTGCATTTACAATGACTCTGCATTGGACGGTTATGGTTGGATGAATGGATGGAGGGATGGATAGGAGAGGTTATAGTTTAATTCTTTTTACTTTACATTTTAAATCACGGAGAATCACACTGAGAAAGTCTAAATGTCCCTCGTTAGCCTGTGTGTCTAGAGACCATTTGACCAGGTTTGTTTTGCTTTGATTCCTTGAACACAGAGGAAGGTGGCTGCACGTCATTAGTCATTAGCCTGCCGTCTCACAGAGAGAGTCCCAGGGGACAGAGTGGCCGGTGCTCTGGGCCAGGCTGTCAGTACCTGCCTTTGGCCAGATGCTTGACCATGGGACCACAGCAGTGTTACCCATGTATTTTACTCTGTTTTTCCTCCCATTGTGTCAGTTCCGAGGTTCTTTTTTTAGCCAGATAAGGATGTTGTCTTGCTTCCTGTCTTGTTTCCCTCATTTATGACTTTTCCTCTCTCGTTAGAGCTTCCAGTCATGGATGATAATCTATTTGAGTAATTCCATGCAAAAGGAGTATGATTGGACTTCTTCCAGCCCTTTTCACAACATTGAACTCAGCAGAGGGCACTAGTTACTGCTAGACTGACAAGGTGCCAAAGGCCATCGAGGTTCATGAAAAGCTAGTTGAGAAATGAAGTTGAAAATCTCATCAAAAATCTGATAAAAATCTCAAAACGATAAGAGATAGGAGGGCATGTTTATAATCCCACATGGCCAAGCAGGGTGGCATTACCATACTGTGCACCATCTTCCTGTTGGCCTCGTCTTGAATCTCGAATAGGATTCCAGGTTCACGTTACAATCAATATTGCTTTTCTCCTCCAGAACTAACTGGGTACCTGCATCTCCAGAGCCAACAGCATGTCTGCAATGTTAGACCTCCACCCAAGAACATACTGCCTGTATTTTTCAGGAAATGCTTGCATAGCAAATACACTTTGTTTATGCATAACAAATACACTTTGTTTATCATCCTGGCATTTTGAGATGATTCCTATTTCTCGAGGCTCCGATATTATTTGAAGTTTCAGTTCCATGTCTTTGTGTTTGGACAGTTCCAGCTGAAGTGTTAAAAAACATTATTACAATTCCTCAGGACTTCAAAACACATCAGGCAGGACATCTGGCACACTCTCACACTGGTCAAAACTAATTATGCAAACATGTTGGCAAAAACATCCTTTGCTTACAAGTTTATGAGTACAGGGTCAATCACAATATGGTGTGAACGCTCCTGGAGACTGCAGTGAAAATGCTTTGCACTACGTAAAGTTTTTTATTGTGAGGGAAGCACTTTTTTATTCCTGCACAAAGAAAACAAATAAAGGTTCCTTCCTTCCAAACAGCTGTGGGCTTTTCAGGCCTCGTGGGGTGATGCTGTTAAGGTTTCTGTCTGCTGAGTCTCTAATTAATTACCCTTCATTAGCTGCTGGCTCCATGAACTCACAGTTTAAGCTGAACCAAATGTATCTGCTGAGGATTTTATCATATGAGGACTGCTCATACTGCTCTGGGTGCATTCGTATAAATATCACAGTTACAATATTTCATTGCCATCTAAACAACCACACATAGAGCTGTGCTGGAATTAATGTAAGTTCATTGTTTGAATTATAGATATTACTAGTTACTGTCAAATTGATGTTAAATGCAGGTGCATTTCTCTGGAACTTCCTGCCTGTTGTCTGCCTCCTAATTATACATTAATATTATTAATGTTAATAATATTGTTATATTATAAAAGAGACTTGATGTCATCAGGAATTGATTATTTGTGCACAACATTCATAATTCTCTTCCCGGGCACCAAAGTTCATATGTATCAGTGCTCATCCAGTCTGCTCCAGCATTGCCAATGTCTCACAGCCAGTCATACAAAATGCCACATTCTGATCAGTTCTGATTTTCTGTCCTTAGAGATAAATCAAACTCTTTTTATATGTTATGTCATTCATCACAACTTGGCCATGTGATGGTCTGCTACACATTTCCTGCCTGCTAGGGCCTCCACTGTTGAGACCGAACCCGGCCCTCCATAGCCCTTCCATAGCCCTTCCATAGCCCGTATGTATTTACAATCAACACTCAGGTTGGTTGCCTTTGGCTTGGTCATAACATTCAGTCCTGCAGAGTCCCCTCACACCTTTTCAGTTTCCCATATGTGTAGTGAACCATTTCAAAGCTAATAATATTAATTAAACATTGTTTGTTTAATACACTGATTGCATTTATTACTTGTAAAGGAATTTACTACTTGGTGGGTGTGTGTGGGAGGGTGTGTGTGTGGGTTGGTGGGTGTGTGAGGGTGGGTGTGTGTGTGTGTGTGTGGTAGGGTGGGTGTGCGCCTTTTTCATTTACATTTATACCATCATAACAAACTTCGTATTCTTGTGTTTGGTTTAATGCCAGTGAAAAATGGCAGCTTTCCGTTTAGTCTTGAATCTGACAATGAATCATGAAGGAAAATTCGTTAAGTGCTCAGTGGGGGTGAAACCCAGCAAACCCTTGGGTCCCTCAGACCTGGAACCGGCGGCCCGGCCAGTCCATCAAACCGAGCGATCAGCGAGCGAGCCTTTAGCCGAGAGTGTAAGGCTCTGTGTCTCTGGTGTGCGCCTGCGGAGGCTGGAACAATGGGCCGTTTATTTGCGGAAACTCTGCTGTCAGTCAGCGCCTCTCATAGCTAGAGCACCGTCACATTGGCACCAGCCTGTTTTTCTTTCCTCAAATGCTTGAAGGATCCCTGCTTGTTCCCTCAGTTTTTACCTTTGTTATTCAATAATGTATGTTGGGAGAACTTATTTCAGTCAGCAGTCTACTTAAGAGTAATTTTTTTATGCTGTCTATGAACACGGAGATATGTAAGGGAGTTAATGAAACCCAACGCGATCTCGGGCTACAAGATTCTCCTGGTCCTCTGTGTGACTTGTAAGTTGTTCACCACTTCAAAAATTCTTTCAAGGATAAAGGAGGGATTTTCTTTGATTTGAAGTCATTCCAATGGATATTTCATGATATTACCCTCTGGCCAGATGGACCATCATTGCTGTAAAGCAAATGCCTTTCTGCCTGCTGAGGGCGAGGAGTGTTGGGAGGCTTTGGCCTTGGCCATGGGGAGTGTTTGTTATGTCTACGTCTAGGGGGTGTCGCTACAGTCCAGCCTGGCTTCTTCTGCCTTTTCTAGGCCTCTTTCTTTCAAGCATGTTTGTCTTTTCAGTGTTTTAGAAAGTCTTATTCCATTGAAATTTTTGTTGACCTCTGTTGATGTATTTGTGACATCACAAGAGGAGCTGGGACCAGCTGAGCCCAGAGCTGCCATCCCCAGACAGGTGTAACAGAGTTAGGGCCAAACTCTCTAAAGCCCCTTTCGGACATGCACCGCCCCCCGCAGCTTTTCTAGACATGACCCACAGGGGCAGTATGTGTAAACGCAAATGTCCAGACATGAGATGGACTTTACCCTCCCTGGTACAAAGTCTGGGTAATTTCTGTAATTTCCATGTGTGAATGGAACAGGGAGAATTGCAGAGAATCTATCATGAGTTGGTGCGTTGATGACATTTCTACCATGCGACTGGCGCAAAAACTGGAGAATACAAACATCCAAGGGAGAAGCAGAAGAGTCATTTTCACGAAGAAGACCCCAAGGAACACGGCTAACTGGAAGGAATGGCTTTCTGTCAGTTGTGATCTTTCTGCATCATGTCCTGTCTCCTGCGTGCTCTACCCAAGTGCCACCCCCCATCTAAACCAACTGCAGTATTCCTAGTAGGCGTGAATGTGTCTGATATGGACAATCTGCAGCTGTGTGTCACATGTATGAAAAGGCAACTTGAGGAAATGTCCGGACCCTATTCTCTGGGATAGAATCCCCTAACCGCCCACTAGCCTGCATGGATGGAGTAGGTGTGGAGAATGCATGGATGGGTGACACTCAATGAGTGTGTACATTTCCTCGTCTGCCCGTTCACTTGGTCATTGGTTCTGTTGTAGGAGTCTGGAGGATAGTCATGGACAGCTTCTTTCCAAAATGCTGTGAATGTTTTAATAAAAAATGACTAGGGGGTCGTTTTTAGCTACAAAAGGACATTCCTGAATACGCAGACACATTTTCAATTAACCAAGTACAAAAAATGGAAGTTAAGTAAATGAAGAGTAATTATCTTAAGCAAGCTTGCATATAAAACATAAGAATGTGACAGATAATCTTCTAAGCACATGGCAGAGTCGAGCTGCGGTTTCTGCTAATTGCATATGGATGTTGGGTGGATCCTGGCCGTATTCCCTCCAGCAAAGATAAGTGCTCAGCTTCTGATAAGTATCAGAGGCTGTTTGAACACGGAGACTAATTATTGTGCTTTGGGACGGTGTGTGAAAGCCATGTATCTACAGACAAACGATAAATGGTGAGCTAAAATTCATACAATGGAATGGAGACTACCAGGGGAGTCTCACTGCAGGAGGGGCTGACGGGAAAGGGTCTCACTGCAGGAGGGGCTGACGGGAAAGGGTCTCACTGCAGGTGGGGCCGATGGGGGAAAGGCTGTCAATGCAGGTGGGGCCGATGGGGGAAAGGGTGTCACATTCTAGGTGGGTCCGAAGGGAGATGGTGTGTCACTGCAGGTGAAGCTGTACAGATACATGTGGTATATGTACAGCGCATGGGGCCTCCCTGCCTAAACCTAAGCCTTATCCTAAGCCTAACCCTAACCCTAACCCTAACCTAAGCCTTATCCTAAGCCTAACCCTAACCCTAACCTAAGCCTTATCCTAAGCCTAACCTAAGCCTAACCCTAACCCTAACCCTAAGCCTAACCCCTGTATCGTGCCACACCCTCCAAAACCAGCATGAACTGCTAAGCTTTCCTGTCATCACTGCGGCTTTCATAAACAGTCACATGTGTGCAGTGTCTAAGCAAGCCTTGTGCTGTCCATATGATTAAACTTTTCAATTAACAATATGTTGTGTATTAAAACAGGAATAATCATGAACATTTTGATGTTTTAGAGAAATCTGTACACTGATTTTTGATGATCAGTCGAGAGGTTTGAACAACAGAAGACCAAAATGCCACAGAGAATGATGAAGACATTGTTAATTAATGCCAAAAGTACAGACATGCTCTGATCTTTATTGGCTCATGAGGAATGGATCACAACAAAAAGGATTCCAACAAACTGTCTGATTTTCCATTAGTGCTTTTAATTCAACTGAAGTTAATCTCACATTTTGAACATTTCAGAAAGCAGTTTCTGTAGAAGCGAGTTAAAAGATGGTGTGAGGTTTGTTCGAAGGGACTCGCTTGGTTTCTGTACAGAACAAGATGAAAAGTATGACTGTAAACAGATGTGGCTTTCAATGGGAGTCGATAAAGATGTGCAGAAATGCAAGTATGGTAATTTCCTCTGTCTCCATGTTGTAGGATTGCAGAATAATTTGGATAAAACATCAAGAATGCATCTGTGGAGGAGTATCTCTGCTGTACATCAATTTAAAACATACTTTTGCACTCTACAGCAAAACACCACCATGTTTCAATGCAATGCTCGTTGTCATCACTTTAGAGAATGGACTTTATTTATTTAAGGCCGGCCGCGTCTAAAGCAAAGATGGAAAGGCAGTCAGAGCTTTTGTTTTTTCATGTGTGCCTGAGATGAACTGACAGCATACAGACGTTGTCTCGTTTTAAAATGCCACGCCCAGAAGATGTCGCCTAGGAATGTGAATCAAGCGCTGCGGGCCAGCTTAACGCTGCCCCCCCCCACGGCCCTTGGCAGGGGTTGCTTGCCTTGTCATCAGCAGAAGCTCGTTCATCTCACTTACGCGTCCGACATCCTGATTTGCCGTGGCGATGAGGTCGGCCTTGGGAGAACATCACTCTCAGTGTCATGGAATGTGTCGGGTGTAAACTCTGATAATTGCGGTAAAAGCACTCTTGAGGAAGGTAATCTGTCACTTTGCCGTCCCACGTGTTGGGCGTGTGCAAACGGGCCATGAAGCCCCTGCAACCTCCATTGTGCCTCATCTTTTTAGTGACACCAACGTAAACTGTCCAAAATGTGCTTTTTCTGAAGTATTTCCTACTGAATTTCCCAGTGGAAATCTGCCCTCGCATGAAAACTTCAAAAGCACTGAAGGTGACTTTTACAGGTGTGTAAAATTCAATTTGTCACCATTTGGGACCCAGACATCTTTATTAAAGAGAAGTACAGGTGCAGAATTCATTTTTTTTTCTTTCACATGTGCTCTTGAAAAGAGAATCCAGTAATAAAGATCTGGTCTGTTCTGAACTCTGTTCTGCTGTTTGAGGTGCCCAGATTCTTGTTGTCTGTTCAGCCCAACATTCTGGTCTGGAATGTTTATTACCAAACCCTGGGTTTCACACTAGCGAAGCGCACAGATAGACCATTATTTAAACCTGGCCATTTTTGGACGCCTTGCAGTGGTACTGACCGCTATCCTGAGGGCCTGTAGGCATGGTAACCCATCACCATGTTATTCTTAAAGACATTTTGTTGATTCCAGGTTACACTTGTGTTTGCCCTCCCCAGGTTTGACACCAAACAGACCGTACTTCACCATGGGGGCAGGTCTAGAAAGGTGTGGCCAGCTACTGTCTGCACCTGAAGTTGCAGCTCTGAGAGACTTTATGCTGGGCTCAGCGTGACTTACTGCCCCAGATAGGGACCAGAAAATGAAGGCTGGGAGACCCTGTCGCCGGTCCCCTGCCCTGCGGCCCACAACCCCTCTGCAAGTCACGTGATCAAGTCACATGACGACAATGGTGCCACTCAGAAGCCTCTTATCTGCAGTTGGGGGGAAGGGACCTCCTGACGGATGCTTGGGGTGCCCTTCCTCTGTTATCTCCGTTTTGGACAGCGCCAGCAGAGTGAATCCCCTTACATGCTGTATACTTGGCAGACATTTCTATCTAGAACGTCAGACATTTTTGAGAACTCAAGGTCAGACAGTCGTTGGAGTGCCTGGGGGTTAAGGGCCTTGCTCAGGGCCCCAGTGATGACATCACTCTGTCAATGCTGGGATCTGAACACAGAAACAGTGTCCTAAGCCGCCCAGCCACAAAGTGCCCCCTACTGCACACACTCATGTGTCTCCTGAGAATGGGGGCCCAGAATTCTCCATGCATGTGTCTGATTAGGATTGACTGAGCATGAAGAAGGAGGAATAGTTTGTATTTTGGATTTGTGCAGATCAGGAACATAGGATTATGGGTACGAGGCCGAGGGGGGACGGTTAACAGCAGAAGGTAATTACCTGCTGACCGTACAGGTCCTGGCTTGTTCCCTGTTACAATCCCAGGTCTGGTCTATGATTAACATTGTTGTTATTTTGGGTTAGGACCGAAAACACCACAGACACCAAAACATAAGATTAAAATAGAAAGATATGCTTTTATTAACGTGTGTGGCAAGTAAAGTGACAAATGACGTCATCAATCCGCACCAACGGAGTGACCTGTAACACAAAGAGCAAATGAAAACCACACACAGACCAGACAACTATGGCACGTTACACGTGGAGAAGCAAAGAGAGCCGTCTGTCCTGACCCAGATGCATCAGGCTGGCGGGCGGGACATCGACCATAATGGCCTTGGCACGCCAAGTGGACTCAAGACGTCGGACCTGCAGCCCGTGCAGCTAGACAGCATCTCCCAGAAGAACCAGCAGGGCCAGAAAACGTGTCAGCATGTAAACATCTAACTTCTCCCACCCCGAGGACACTCTCAGTGCCCAGGCTCCTGTGTGCCATCACTTTCCCATAGCCGAGATTTACTATGTTTTTTTTGTGTCACGACCAAGAATAATGGTATATCTGTCAACAAACATGCCGATGTAAACAGTTCAAGATCTTACAAGCTTCCAGGGTAATTCATGTCATTTGTGAAAGTGTGACAGATTTCCTAAGTAGTTTGGAAATTTGTTGCCATTTTCTTGAATAATTAGTGTGAGTCCTCATCTTCCTGCTGCATTCTTTTATAGGCTGAAGTCCCCCACCACACAAACAAATATGCGTCTTTGTGGGGACTCTCAACTTCATTTCTATGGGGAAAACCCTAATCCCAACAATGACAACCTTAACCCTACCCAGCCTTAACCTTAACCATAAGTAACCAAACAAAATAAGATTTTCAGTTCTTTTCATTGCAGTCACAGAATCTTACAAAATTGTTTCCCCCTGTGGGGACCGAAAAAATAGTCCCCACAATGTCAAACTAGCAGGTATTTATCACATTGTGGGGAAATCTGGTCCCCAGAATGTAATAATTACAAAAACGCACACAGACATACAGTATACACACAAACACACAGGCTGGTGCAGTAAACCCCCCAGAGTAACTGCAGTAATCCTGCCCCCAGGGCCTTTTTGAGGTGTGTTGAATTAGGTGCCATATCCTCTGGGGTCACGCTGGGGGGACATTCTCAGGAGGCGGACCACTGCCTCGCCCTATCAGAGAGTGCTGGGGGTGGAGTTTACCGGGAGCAGCTGAATCCTGTGGCTGTAGAGCAGGAGAGGGGCTTCCTGCCCTGTGTTGGGGGGGGGGGGGGGGGGCGGGGGGG
>JAODJU010000062.1:32406919-32417370 GCA_026776725.1 Gnathonemus echidnorhynchus | reverse complement strand
GGGGGGGGGGGGGGGGGGGGGGGGGGGGGGGGGGGGGGGGGGGGGGGCGTCAGAGGTGCCGGCCGCCCAGCCTCAGGTGGATCGAGTTACGGCCAGGAGGAGAAGCTCTTAAAGCTGCATTCATCACCCTCTGTTAACCGTCTGCATCTTTAACCACTTCATTTCAACGTCACCCAAGCAGAAATTCTGTGTAGTGTATCATCTGTAAAATATAATTGCAGCTGAAGTCCCCTGCCACACAAATATGTGTGTGTGTGTATATATATAAACACGCATACACACATACAGACACAAATACAGACAATTCTTTTAGCAGACGCTTCCATCCAAAGCAGTGTGCATTTGTGAGAGCGTAGTCCTGTATAACACGCTACAAATGTGTGCGCTGGCCCTGCCATGGGTGGTTTCGCGTCATGGCCATGCTCTGCTCTGCTGTGCTATGCTGTGTTGTGCTGTGCTGTGCTATGCTGTGCTGTGCTATGTTGTGCTGTGCTGTGCTGTGTCGTTAGCGGCTGTGTTACCGAGAGGCTCATGAGGATTCTTGTGATCTCAGCCCCGTTCACCATGAAGCTGCTCTGTGGGAGCTGGGATGAGATGGTCTTTGTGTCTGGAATTAATTCTGCTTTTCTCAGGAACATCCAGACATGACTCCATTGCCCAGGCCATACGTTTGTCTATATCAATTTAAGGGTAAAATAGAATCAATATCTCCTTGGAAAAAAATATGCTTTTAATGAAAATGTTTCTTCTTCTGTTAGATGCCCAGCTGGTGGTCTGAAGATGGACCCCAATACATTCTGCGCTTTTTATTTGACCCAAATGCCAAATTATCTAGCTGTGTTTGACAAAGAGATTCACTGCCATCAATATGAACCGCCGTGTTTTGGGGGGGGGGGTGGGGGCTGTGTTGGGGTGTCCCCTGGCTGCCTGTAGTCATGCCGGTGCTGGAGATGTGATGATGGTGCTCGGCTCGTAATGTCTGACCACAGGACAGGACGGGCTCACAGGCAGTCGACATGCCTCCCAGCCAGCTTGCTGCACAGTACTGCATGTTATTCTGAACTCACTGACCTGAAATGGCAGCACATTACAGAAGTAGTCATGCGCTGCTCAGCCAAACATCTTCCAGTCATGCCTCCTAGTGGCTGAGTAGATAAATGGGTGTGCCACACTCACCGCTGAGGAAGCTTCTCCCATGGTATGGGTAAGTGGGGCACCGAGGGTTCAGCTGAAGTGAACACACCAGGAATCAATACAGCAGGTTGGGTTGGGGTGGAAAGTCAATGGCAGGCGAAGCTGCTTGGGGCCCAGGGGCTGAAGTCACCGTCCTCGGGCTCTAGGCAGGAGGGACTTGCTGCTCCCCTTAAAATGCATTACCCCCTCCCCGCTTTTCCAAAATTACCTGTCCAGCTCTATTTTTAATTAAAAGAACAGGAAGAAAACATCACGCTGCTTTGGGCTTTAACTGTGCAATCAGGTTTCACTCCTGATTTACCCTCCTGGTCCTCATCCAGACGCAGGACGCACTGGATTGACACATGATACCTGCTTACCAGCCCCCCCCCCCCCATTCCCTTTATCCTAATTAACTTCCCTTTGGCCCCAGCTGGGAAACCTGCTAAAGTTATTATAGCCGATGTGGGCGGAGTTTGAGCGGCTCACGATGCCCCGTGCAGTCACACCATGCTGGTATGATATGATATTTGCTATCTAAAGGCCCACATGCTGGAAGAAAAAAATGGAGAGTTTCTGACCGATGCGTGCTGCCGCAAGCTGGCCCTGGGGGCGGTGAGCGAAACATTGTCTGCAAGCTGGCCCTGGGGGCGGCGAGCGAAATGGGGTCCGCAAGCTGGCCCAGGGGTTGGTGAGCGAAACATTGTCTGCAAGCTGGCCCTGGGGGCGGCGAGCGAAATATTGTCTGCAAGCTGGCCCTGGGGGCGGCGAGCGGAACGGGGTCCGCAAGCTGGCCATGGGGTCGGTGAGTGAAATGGCGTCTGCAAACTGGCCCTGGGGGCGGCGAGCAAAGCAGGGTCTGCAAGCTAGCCCTGGGGTCAGCGAGCAAAATGGCATCTGCAAGCTGGCCCTGGGGGCAGCGAGCGAAACGGGGTCCACAAGCTCACCCTGGGGATGGTGAGCAAAATGGGGTCCGCAAGCTGGCCCTGGGGGCAGCGAGCGAAACGGGGTCTGCAAGCTCGCCCTGGGGACAGCAAGTGAAACAGGGCAGACACAGACCTCCTGACATGGCAGAGCTGCCTTTGTTACCAAAGCTACACCCCGATAGGGGCAGGAAACGAGCACCTCCCTCAGGAAGCTGACGTCTTTTTATCTACTGTGCAAAAACAGTCCCTGCGCTGTAGGTCACAGTTAGCAACACAAGGCCTTTTAAATATCTAAGCTGTATGAATTCAGCTGGAATTATCCATGACTGCAGTCCTATTTGGACAGGAACACTGATGGTAAACCATGCATTTGTGTAGGGTCCCAAGGTTTGGGGCCCCCTGTTGGCCACAAACTATCACTACACTGTGACTTATAACAAAACTGTACCAGGAACTTTGTGATGAAAAGCCCAAAATCTGAATATGTGCAACTTTGGGCTCGCATTCAGGCCTGACCAGGTGCGTTGTGCTTTCCTCCATAAGGGTGGGTTATTCACGGTGTCCAGACGGGATCCAGCACACGGCCGCCGACTGATTGACGTCATGTCCTGCACTTCCTGTCGCACTCAGTCCCAAGGATGGTCGTTCATCAGCTTGTGACGGACAGCTAAAGCGGCGTCCCTGAAGTGTCCTGCCCCTTGTCTGTCGGGAAGTGGAACCATGAGCGGCCAAAAGGTCGCGTTAGATTGTATCTCTGCACCTTTCGGCACCTGGAATCAGGGCCAGTGAGACAAGTCCCAGTAGCCGCCATAAAGCTGAGGGTCCAAGGAGAGACTTTTATCCGTCTGACCACTTTGAGGAGCTTCTCCATGAGGGTGGGATGGAGGAGGGGGGTTTATATGGCAAATGGGGGCAGTGTTTATCAAAGCATTTAACATGGGGGTGCCGGTCACACCCCTGCCAGGGACCTCTTGTGTGTGACGGGGGAGACCTGGGGGGATGACAGGGGCCCCGCCTTACAGGAGAGATGTTATTTTAGAGAAGAAAAGAATGAAAAAGAAGAGCTTTTGTGGACACACAGACACACACACATGCACACACAGACACGACACATACACATAGTCACACAGACGCACACACAGTCACATAGACACACACACACATAGTCACACAGACACACGCACACACAGGCACACATAGTCACACAGACGCACACACAGTCACATAGACACACACACATACAGACACACACACATAGTCACACAGACACACATAGTCATACAGACACATAGAGAGGAAAGAAAATCTAGGAAAAGAACCTGAGCACAGGACCTCTGCCTTCTCCCTCTCTATTCGTCCAGTCTCTCTCTCTCTCTCTCTCTCGCTCTCTCCCGCACTCTCTCTCCCTCCCTCCCTCTTTTACTGGCTCAGCGTCTCTCTCTCTCGCTCCCTCCCTCCCCTGGATGGTGAGCAGTGCTCTCTCACTCTGCTCTGGCTCTGCACAGGATTAGTCGCTGCGAGGGACAGTTTAACTAAAGTGCACGCTGGTGCTGGCAGCTTCGGTGGGTACAGTTAGGCAAGGCGTCCTGTGGCAGCCCGGTCAGCCGCCCCCGCAGATCCCGCCGCTCCCCCGACTCTTTGGTCACCCCCCACCGCATCCCCTGTTCCTGCCCGCGCCGAGAGTGATGTGACCTCCTCGTCCCCCTTGCCGAGAAACTGAGTCAAGTCACCTGTCAGCCCCCAGGTTCTGGGACCCGTTTGGGTCGGAAGGCGCGCCGTGAAGCCCCAGGGCCGCCGGTATGGATTACCTCCTGGGGTTTGGACTGCTCCTCTGGGGGGTGTCCCCATCCAGCAGCACGGCACCGCAGCAGGACAAGAGCAACGTGCCCCGGCTGAAGCTCTCCTACAAAGGTAAGGGCCGCCTCGCTCCTCAGAAGGTGCTGAGATGTTCTCCACGTGCAGAGTGGCTCTGCCTGTGTCTCCCAGTGCCTCTCACTGGCAGGATCTCGTCTGGGGTGGGTGCTCTGCTGACCACTGGCGTGTCGCTGCCTGCTGTCTCTGTGAGAGCTTCATGAGTGTTTGTATATGAGGAGGAGGATAAGGAGGAGACATATGAGACACCTGTAATCCAGCTCGCATTTCCAGACGCAGTGGGCTGAGGCAGCCAGAATAAATGTGTGTTTAGTTTCTTAAACTTAACAGTATCTGTGCCCTCCCCTCTGAGATTTCAGGTTTAAATACGGCTCTCTGTAAATAAAGTGACCTTTTCGCCAGTAACTAGAATATCCAGCGGCCGTTTATAATATCGACCGTGTTAGTGTAAGATTAAAACCCGCTTTAGTTCCTCAGTGTAAAATGTTCCCTTTTCGGGTCTGGGGGGGGGGGCGTTTATAATTAACCTGAGATGTAGAGATGCACACATGACCAGTGCGGCTCCTGGAATGGAAGCTGATGTCCTGGACTGCTGCACACCGTGGGGTCACGCACCACGCTAATGAGCGATTAACGAGGGCCGCTACCAGCACAGTGACGGGGCGCGCGGCCTTACCTGTCGCTCCAGAATTAAAGCCTCCATTCTGCTTTAAACATTACATATTAGAAGTGTAATTGCAGGCTAGATGTGCATGTTACACTGATGAATGGATTCACAAAGAGGGAAGCCAGGGATCCTCTCAGGTATTCTCAGCTTTTTGTAGGGATCTGTCTATAGGGTAAATGAAAAGGGGGTCGGTATGTAAAAGCCTCAAAGAAGGAGCTAAACAAGGAGTCCTGCTCTATGTCCTCAGTCTGAATCCCTGTATGATTCCGATCGTTCCCACTGGATATATACAGTATATTCTCCATATTGAATGACCTTCCCTGTATCTCAAAGCAGGACCTGTATCCCTACGGTTTTGTCCCATGCTTGTTTGTGACATTCCAGGCTTCCAAAAGACACACTGCATATAAGGATAAATTATGACATTTTCATTATGCATCCACATCATTCATTCATTAGCTATAAGCCATCTGCAATTATAGAAGTTAGTGTGTATCCAGTATCATATAAGCGAATGGAGGCAGCCTGCATATATTTCCCTGTATAGATCCCTTGTATATTTCCCTGTATATATCCATTTATATATCACCATATATGTCAATATTATATGTCCCTGAATACATCCTCATATATACCCCTGTATATATACCTAATGCACCGGATGCTGCACTAGCATTTAGCGTTTAGCATCCTTCAAAATTAACAAATACCTGAAATAAATGCATAACACAGTGACTGAGACCAGGCATGCAGAAAAATGCAGACAGTCTGCGGGCTCTCGCTTCAGAATGGCGATGATGCACTTTGGAATTTCACTGGGTGAAGTTTAACACCGTACACAAGAAGGGTTGCTGTACATTATGGGTGAAAAGTCTTCCTGTTGCATAAGGGCATCCTTTACGTAGGAGCGGGTGGTCGCATAAGAGCAGGCCTCTGTTTGGGGTCTGTGGGGGGGGGGGGCGCATGGCTCGTATAAGCCGACTGGCCAGTTAAAGCGCCACTCGGCACTGCTGTGCACCCAGCTTCCTAATTGCGCAAAATGAGATGCTGTGAGTTCTTTGTGAGGGGGCCGTCTGGGCAGAGCGTAAATTCAGCCTTTTCCTTACAGTCCAACAGTGTAATTACAGTCCTCATTATTTCCAAGAGCATCGTTAAGCGCTGGCCCTCTCTGATGTGCGCGTCTGCGTCCAGAAAATGCCAGAGCAGCTGAAGGCGACGGCTGTCATTTTGGACGCCTGTGACGCCGCGGCGTGTAGAACGTGGCGGCCCCATCTGACTGGGAGAGCAGGCTCTTACTGGGAGTGGCAGCCGCATACTGGGAGCGCCATGGTCTTATTGGGAGCAGGCTCCTACTCTCTTTGGACATCTGGTGAAAATAAAATGTTAGATTATTCAGAAAGCGAGAGTGTGAAGCAGCCTGAAGATTCCTGCTCTGGGAAAGGAAGGCAGGGCTACATTACTCATTACTGTCCTTCATACTGCTGTACGTCCCCCAGCCGTCTGCTTTGATGTGCTTTTAGAGGTGTTTTAGTATAGAAAATACTGACCCCTGCAGGATAAAAAAAATACACCAAACATGCATCCAATCAGGGTTCGGGGGGGGGGGGGGGCTGTGGTCTGAAATAAATGGATTATTATAATTACTGTTATTTACATTTACATATGTAGGCTAAAATTTTGTGCGCTGGGAATGGGCGAAACACAAACGTTAAGCACATTTTCTTACCCCGGGTGGTGAAGTCACTTCAGTTGGTGAACAGCGAAGTTAATGACAGAAACAAAATAATCAAGCTTGTGGAAGCAAGACAGGTTAAACAGGAAATAAAAGTGAGTTACATATTTGTAAAAACTGTAAAATGTAACTGCAAAGAATTGCATAAATTACATCAGTTTTCAAAATTGTCTTTTGATTCTTAATGCTGGCAAAATAGAGCAAAGTTGTACTTGGAGGACATAAAGGTTAAATGCATCTCGCCGGCCCTAACAGAGAAACTGGCCTCAGTCCATCCTCCCCAGTAGACACAGTCTGGAACCGGCACTACATCGAATGTCAATGTAACAATACGAGATTTTAATGGTCTCCTTAAATCATTCAGTAATTATTTGTAAATTATATAACCGGCCACATAATTAAGATTAAAACAAGGCATTGTCTCTTCAGACAGCTGTCCATGTTGATGACAGGGTGCATGTTAACCCAACCACAGAATGTGACCCCCCCCCAACCCTTAACGGGTTTATCCCAGCATGCCCAGTGAGAGGACAGACGTGTTATTACAAGGTGTGGCCAGTCACGCCCAACCCAAGGCCTTCAGCTCAGTGCTGCTCTTCAAACGGACACCTGTGCATCAATCCATCCATCCATCCTTCCAACCAACCATCACTCCATCCCTGCTCTCTATCAAGTGAACATTACAAGTATACATATTTGAGTACAGTACACAGTTAAAAATGAAACAGCATTTCTCATGGACCAAGGTGCTACATAAATTAACGCAAGAATAACACATAATAGCCTAGCAATGTAGAGTGTATGCTGTGTAGAGTGTATGCTGTGTAGAGTGTATGCTGTGCAAATATTGCAGGATCGTGCTAAAGGACAGGATGACTGACAGCGACGAATACAAACAGCACAGTAAATCCAATACTGATAGGCTGCAGTTTGGTTCTGGTAACAATAAAAAGATAAATAAAAGTAAATGTAAACATGATTTTAATTAGGTAGTAAATAGTACTTAAATAATAGTGTTAATGAGTGTGTGTTTGTGTGTGTGTGTTTGTGTGTGTGTGTGTGTGTGTGTGTGTTTGTGTGTGTCTGTTTGTGTGTGGTATCAGATAAATCCCAGAGAGTCTGACAGCATGAGGGCAAAAACTGTTTCTGAGTCTGGTTGTGAACGCCTGAATGCTCCGGAGGGTGAAAAGATAATGCGAGGGGTGGGTGAGGTCGTCCACAATGTTGGTGGCTTTGCGGATGCGGTGTGGGGTGTGAATGTCCGTGATGGAGGGGAGAGAGACTCCAATGATCTTCTCAGCTGTCCTCACTATCTGCTGTAGGGTCTTGTGATCTGAGGCGGCGCATTTCCCAGAGCAGACCATGATGGAGCTGCTCAGGAAGCTTGCGGTGGTTCCCCTGTAGAACGTTGTGAGGATGGGTGATGGGAGGCAGACTTTTCTCTGCGGCACTGCTGCACTTTCTTGACTGTGGAGCTGAATGTTGTGGGATCAGGTGAGGTTCTCTACCTAATGGACACCAAGGAATTCGATTTTCTCGACGATCCCCACGAATGTGCAGAGAGTGGTCACTCCATGTTCTTCTGAAGTCAACAACAGTCTCTTTTGTTTAGTCTACAATCAGAGATAGGTTGTTAGCTCTGCACCAGTCTGATAGTCATTGCACTTCCTCGCTGTATGCTGACTTGTCATTTTTACTGATGAGACCAACCACAGTCTGTGTCTGTCTTCTCTGACAGCATTACCAGTCTAACTCCTGCTTTACAGTAGAGGTTTCAGAATAAAGTCCTCATGCTTTTATTTACAAACCCACTCCAGTGTTTTCAGAATAAAAGTCCTTATCGTTCTATTTCAAAACCTACAATATTGTTCTTTTATACTTTTATTTACAAAGCCACGCTGGTGTTTCAGAATAAATGTCCTTGTATTTTTATCTAAGAACTCGTGCGAGCATGATTCACCTGAACACTGAGACACGCTGCTTCCCTACAGTGGCGACCTCCCAGCTTAGAGTGTTGCCCTCCCTGTTTCCTCAAAGCGTGTATCTCGTCCTATTTACATGTCGTGACACCAACACACATGTCGACAGCAGACACTTTCAGTAACTCTGGCAGATTTTAAAGTGCCGGACACACCTGGTCTGGGAGTTGGGTGAGGCCAGGGCTGCAGGGAGGATTGGATCATGGATTCTGGAGTGGTGTATTATGGTCTCTGCGTTCACCAGACCCACCGGAAAGTTGGCAGCATTTAACAATGTTTCCCTTTAAAGGGTACCTCCGTGCATGAAGCCATGTGACGAATACTGTGGTAAATGCTTACACATACATGTAAATAAAATGGCAATAGGTTAACTGCAGCCGACCTGCAAAGACTAAGGAAGACTGCTGACGGGAGCGTGTCTGCATTTGCGAGCCGCACTGGGCCCCCCCTCCTCCGGCAGGGAGTCCTCAGGATGCAGCCTGGCAGTTTATTTTTGTCCGGCTCCAACTGGCCTGTTCCAGGGCGTCCATCTGCCCTCTGTGTCCCACGTCAATCGCAACAGAAGCAGCGTGTGGACAAGCTAGCGCGGGGGTCAGAGAGTGAGAGAGTGATACTGAGGAGGGGAGAGAGACCAGGGGAACAGGGAGAGAGAGAACATGACACTAAGGAGAGAGAGGAATGAAGTGAACATGGAGAGAGATAGTGAGAGAGTGACACCGAGGAGAAAGATGGAGTGAGTGAACATGCAGAGAGTGAGAGAGTGACACAGAGCAGAGAGAGGGACTGGGTCAACATGGACAGAGAGAGTGAGACAGTGATACTGAGGAGTAAGATGGAGTGGGTGAATGTAGAGAGAATGAGAGAGTGAGAGAGTGAGAGAGTGATACTGTGGAGAGGAGTGCCAGTTGGGGACAATGAGAAGGAGGGAGAGATGGAAGGTGGAGGTCTGATGAGGTCAGTTAAACAGAAAGCAACTGATGAGTATGATGGGAAGCAGAGCTAGAGGAACAGCACCCTCTTCAGGTGGGGCAGATCTCTGCGACTATCAGCAGACACTTCTGTCCATCAGTGGGACGGGGATATGTCACGGCCCCACTGGGCTCTTTCCACACCTCCTGCAGCTCTGAGGTTATGGCAACAAAGCCCAGAATCTGCAAGGCCATTCATCATGGTGGGGAGAGCAAAGGAAGCAGGCAGGGGGCTAATCACTCCACAAGTCTACACCGGTGAAACGATTCAGATTCCAAGGCCTGATCACTCCGCCAGTCTACACGGGTGAAATGATTCAGAAACAAGGGACTGATCACTCCACAAATCTACACCGGCGATACAATTCAGATACCAGGGCCCTATCACTCCGCCAGTCTACATAAGAGAAATGATTCAGATACCAGGGCCTGATCACTCCACCAGTCTATACTGGTGAAATTAGGCAGATACCAGAGCCTGATCACTCTACCAGTCTATACCGGTGAAATTAGGCAGATACCAGGGCCCGATCACTCCAAACACAAGACGAGCACTGATTCCCATAGGCGGATGAGAGGCAAGAGCTTTCTGGAATAATCCCTGTATTCAGACTGAGCGAGGTGGGGCTCAATGCCAAAATGCACACAGTTTTTTCAGGGGAGGTCATGAATGCAGGTACTGCTGTGATGGTCAGGTTAGACCGCCACACCCATGCAGACTGAGCAATGTCATGAGTGCCTGGTGACCTCCTCTGTAAAGCTGCCTGTCAGTGATCCCAGCTCAAAGTAGTGCTGAAACGGCATGATGGAGGGCTGCATTCCAGACAAGGGGGTGGTGGGGGGGCTCGGTAGGAGAAACTGGTGCAAACATGCCCTTCCTCTTCAGGAGGTTTAGTGGTGGGGGCTGGGGCAGAGGGATGGAACGTTCTAGCCACTGGGGCTCCCTGGACCAAATGCGGTCTTTGCTGGTGAGGAAGGCAAGTCCTGCAAGGTGTGGATGCAGCGATGTGGATGCAGTGATGTGGATGCAGCGATGTGGATGCAGCGGTGTGGCGGCGAAACTGGTCACACATTAAGCTGTGAATGGGGGCTCCATCGCTCCCCCCCCCCCCCCCCCCCCCCCCCCCCCCCCCC
>JAODJU010000062.1:32372920-32405785 GCA_026776725.1 Gnathonemus echidnorhynchus | reverse complement strand
GGCGGGGGGGGGGGTGGCCTTTCCCCTCCTGGGGTTTGTTTTCGTACGAAAGCTGCTTCCAGTGTGTTTCTTCTTAGTGATGTGAGGCACATTGATTATTTATTAATTTGTTTGTTTGCTTATTTAAACTAACTTAGCCAATGCTTTTACCCAGAGCAAAAAAGGGGCAAATAGCCAGATCAGTCAGTTCCTAGAGCAACTGGGTGTTAAGTGCAAGGCTGCCGCCTTTGATCTATGAAACTAAGATTGAGATTTTTTGCCATGGTGAGAGAGGTGCAGGCCAGACCCTCCCATTGGGGCAGTCTGTGTTGTGTTTTGGTATGTTGGTGATGGGATACAGCATGGTGAGGGCGGTGCAGACCCAGGGCTTCCCCGGGACCCTCCCATTGGGGCAGTCTGTGTTGTGTTTTGGTATGTGATGCCGCGTGCTGAGGGAGGTGCAGGTCAGGCCCGGGACCCTCCTGTAGCAGCAGTAACTACGGTGACAATCAGACTTCAGCTGTTCTGACTCGACGGGGAGCTGATTGGTCCCTGGTGCTCTGTGAGTCTGACAGTAGGCTTTCTGACACAGACACTGCGCAGGTCCTGTGATGGAGACTCCTTCCCTGCTGCATTACTGCTCTTGGGCTCGGTTATGGACGATGGATGTGTTTGCTTCTGTTTAACCGGCTGAATCTCTTGCAAAGCTGTTATTCTCTTATTCTTCTTCTCCTTCGGTGAGGACCTTGGCGCTTTTGCTGGAAATCAGACACTTTCTGGGCCATTTGCACCTTTTGTTGCATGATAAGCACAGTCATGGCATCGGTGTGGAGCGTGTCCCCTTCAGACGAGGCTGTCGAGGTCCCTTTCCCCGAGAAAAGCCGTTTATCAGCTAAACTGTGCAGTGGTTGGCTCAGGAGTTTCAAGCTTCAGGGTGAAGGAGCTCACCTGTGATTCTATGCGGCCGTTTTGTTACGTAGGATTAGACAGAGGGGACCCAGCCATTAGCCAGGCTCATCTGCTACCAGATCCAGCTTTTCCAGTTTGTGCAGTTTCCTCTTTCAATGGGAAATTCCCATGGCTATCTCCTGAGAGGTACAGGAGGTATTGCAGGGTCACCATGAAGTTCTCCCTCATCCATGGTGAGCACGTTGGGGCGAGGGGTGACGAGGGGGAAAGGATCGTGGAAGGTAGAGGTCAGATTCATGGTTCCTTCTGAAGCTCCTGACACGTCTTGGGTCAGAGCTGTGGGAAGAGTATCGGATGAGTCATAGAAATGTACTAGGGGATAGAGTGGCCAACACGCAAACTCAGTGAAGATGGGAATAGAGTGGCCAACTTCCCTGAACATGGGAATAGAGCAGCCAACCCCCCCGAACACTGGAATAGTGACCAAAACCTCTGAACACAGGAACAGAGATGGCAAATGCCATGAACTTGGGAACAGAGCAGCCTAACCCACTGAACACAGGAATAGAGAAGGATAATCCAGTGTTATAGGGTAATGCAGTGTTATAGGATAATGCAGTGTTAATCCTGATGCAGGGTGGTCACAGGGAAATCAGGTGAATCTGTAAAACGTGGGTTTCACCTTGAAACTGGAGAAACTGGGTCAGGCTGGTGAAGTTTCCATGAACCCCGTTCCCTCCTGGGAAGGAGAGGCAAAGCGAAGGCTCTGCTCTGTAAGACAACATAATCCGAGGAGGACGAAGCGTATCGGGGGTGTTGATTTCACTAAGCACTATTGTCCCCAGCCAATGCAGGGAAACCCAGCAGTGCACGAGCGCGAGGGCTTCATGTCTGTCCGTCTCTCCACATACTGTCTCTGGTTTCTCTACTCCATTACTGCAGCTCAGGGACGAGGCTTTGAGGGCGGCTCCTCTCTGCCCCCTAGCAGCATGTCGGGGAAGCTGCACCATCCGATGAATAGTCCCGATGAAGCAGCGGAAATCAATATCGTCTCGCCTTTGTTCACAAGGGAGACATTCAGCCACAGCGTAAAGAATGAGCTTTGGATATCCGCAACCAATTAATGCTCTATCTCCGACTCGGAGAAAGTCCAAAAGCAGGACGTCCTGCCTCCCCTCGAACCCGAGGCCCAGACGCCGGGTGGCTTATCCCCTCCTTCTTCTCTCCCCCCTTTACTTTGTCATGCTGACGGGTGCATTAAATCAGCACCCCCGAGCACATCATGTCCGGGCCTGAGTGAGTCTTGCATGGAGGGGATTCGATTTCCTGGGACGTGTCCCTGGTGTGGAATAACGCCTGAGCAGGGCAGGCGGTGGTGGGGCGTGAAGCTGAGAAGCTGCCGGCTGTTCGGATGTCGCTGACGGAAAGGCTCACGGCGCCGCCAGCCTCCTGTTACATTCCAGCGAGACCCCCCCCCCCCCCCCCAGTAAGTGATACGCCTCACCGACTGCGCATTAATCACTGTGCAGTAGGGGGCGCTGTGGCAACCCGCTGTCACGTTAGGTTTGTCACAGTCGTGGTGAGAGGGAGATTCCCATGTGGTGGGGAAGGTCTGGGAGAGAGAGGATCCTCCGAGGTCACCGGGGCGGGTGGCGTCACCCTACTAACCCAGCACACTAAATCCTGCTTTCTGTTCCACCATGTTGTTTTGGTTTTCTTGTATTCCTTCAATCATCAGAGGCTTAAAATATAGCCAGGATCCCCCCACTGCATGCCCCCCTATAACTCCCTATCCAGCTCGTTCCTCACCTGGTGATTGGCCAGCGTAGCTTCCTTCCACCTGCCTGTATATGGAGGTCAGTTCGGCCATGTTTGCCTTATTGATTAGTGACGGAGCCCCTCACTCTCTCAGCAGCTACAGTATGCAGCAGGGAGACCTGAAAACTCGAGGCGATCCATTCTAAGCAGAACCAGACAATTTGTCATGTTGCAGGTGCTGGAACTTAAATAAGCACCTCATGTGTTTGAAATCACTTCCTGTTGTGTGGGGCATAAGGGGAGAGATCTATTTATGTTTAACAACGAATTTCAGTACGAACTACATCAACTGGTGAGAATGACTTCATTTTGCAGGCACGCGGGACATTTTGATCTCGTGGGCCCTGATTTACCTCACCATGTAACCGCATCACATGATGTTGGCCAGTTCAGAATGACCTTATAAATTAGGGCAAATTTCAACTGAAGCTTGGCTTCATGAAGCATCCCACTGGCTTGCATCCCATAGGAATCTTGACAGGAAACTGGTGTACCTTTTGAACTGATAAGTGCTCAGTGATGGAGGAGATTATACCAGCTTCAGAATGGTGGTCTTGGGATGGCGACTGAAGCTGATGAGGAAACTTCCTTTCTGGAAGTTTCTTCATAAATATGAGGGACAGCATTCTTGACACATACATCTGGATGATGGATTTTTTGCCATCTGTCACCAATCATTATGCACACATACGTCCGCCTACTTGCTGGAACAAACGTCAGCTGGTTCATTACTGAAGCTTATTACAAATTCTTCAATAAGCTGAAATAATCATGTTTTTGTCATGACTGTTTCCATTTTTGTGGGGGGGGTGTTCCCTTTCGGGGCATTTAACTCCCATGCATAAAGACAAAGAGTTAACAAATAAAGTATAAATCAACAGAAGCACTTGGATTTGGACATGCAGTAATTAGTCACTTGGTTTGGCGGCTCACAGAGAGGATTAGCATTTCACCCTAAGGTCTATAAGGAAGCTTCTTCATGGCTCAGAGGGTGGTGGATCCAACCAGAGAGTAAACGAGGCACCATGTGGCTCAAGGACGCGACCTCTGTCTGCCTCTGTGGGAGGCAGAGGAGCAACAACAAACCAAAGTGCTTGTGCAAATGGCCGCGGGAGTCTTTCACATGCACCAAATGTTCCGGTAGCATGCAGTGTTTTTGTTCTCCTACGTCCTAAAAGAAGAGCTGGTCCAGGTGTCCAGGCAGGGCTCTCTGAAGCTGAAGCAGATATGATCAGCTCATTCCCTGATGCCCCCACGAGAAGCTGAGCAGGGCAGGTTAAGGAGGGCTCTATCCGACGTGTGCGGCTTTTCTCGGGACTATCAGAGGAGCGGGCCATCAGACGAGAAGGGACCAAACGTGGGTATCTGCTGTGCCATGGCCAGTTTGGCCTGTATGTCTGGCTCTCTGAGTCTCTTTATCTGTCTCTTTCTGCATCTGTCTGTCTATGTCTGCCTGTCTGTCTGTGCCTGTATGTCTATCTGTCTGTCTCTCTCTCTGTCAGTATCTTTGTCAGTCTCTCTACTCCGCCGCTCATACTGCTCTCTCATCCTCCTGCTTGTCCTGTTTCAGTTCTTCACAATCCTGCTGACAAGGCGTGTGCGTCTCTTCACACTACATTAAATGACAAAAACAGATATCTCACGTTATTCCAGTCCTCAAGGGTGGATCACACAATCGCTCGAGCAAAATGTCTGGTCACATCACACCATTATGACGGATAAATTACAAGCAAGATCATTTATGGTACTTTCATTTTCCAGGAACGGTGGAAAAAAACAACTTTAAAGTCAAACAAGAGGACAGCTGATGGATTCTGCTCATATTTCTTAAATGCTCACAGATGTTGCTGTTTAAATACTTTCACATGTGTTGCTCGAATCCAGGTAACACATTGGAATATGACCTTGAAAAGCGCTTCTCCACCTTCCTGTTGCTTAGTTGTTCTTTAGGCCCAAACGTTGCCTGCACTCTGTGATTGGTGGCTTCCTGCCTAGTGGCACCAATTGCTGCACTTGCTCACATTCTTCCCCCGCGAGACAGAAGACCCCCCGTTTTGGTACCATACCTGTGTCCTGGCCTTCGCTTCTCGGTGATACCCTCTGAACCTTTCCTCCCTCCCTTTCTCTCACTTTCTCTCTCTCTCTCTCTTTCTCTCTCTCTCTCCCCCCATACTTACCCCGAGTTCTCTGTTCCATCTCCTTGCACAGAGATGATGGACTCCAACAACGTGATCACCTTCACTGGGCTTCCAAACAGCTCGAGCTACCATACCTTCCTGCTCGACGAAGAGCGTGGCCGCCTGCTGGTGGGGGCCAAGGACCACATCTTCTCCTTCAGCCTCGTTAACATCAACAAGGACATGCTGACGGTAAAGCTGGGTGTGGCGTGGGGGGGTCGGGAGTCGGCATGGGAATAAAGTGCTTGCAGAGGTGTGGTGAGCAGTGAGACTGACCTGTGGCGTGCTGATGTATGCAGTCAGATGTCAGTCAGGTCCAGTTTTTGGTCATTTCTCCTGATGTGAGTCAGATTCCTGATTGGGGGCTCAGCTTGGAGCAGCCTGTTGCTGTGACAGCCTCTGGATGCTCTCAGATAGGTGACACACTGTAAACTTTGTGGAGGTGTTCATGTCACCTGTCCTTTTGATGGTACTGAGGCAATATGAAGAAAATGTCAGGTAAATTTTTGACATATATTACAGTTCCATTGTGCAGCTTAAAACACTTGCATAAATCCATAAAATCACCAGGCACTGCTTGCTTGGTAACAGGGAGGTGCCTGTTGACACGTAAGCAGTAAAATCTCTGTATGTTTCCTCAGTGATTTGCCCTGCTTCCTGACCTGATCAGTCACTGCAAGGCCATATTCACCAGCCTTAGACATTGAGCATGGAGAGGACATATTGGAAAAGACAGGGCACAAAGTCGTCTGTCCTCTGAATATCAGGCTTGTCACGAAGAGAAATGCAAGGAATAGAAAAACAAGCTGCCCAATGTGCGCATTGCAGAAATGTCAAAGCAGAGGTGCAACATCAGTACTGCGCTCTGCGATGGAGAGTGAACTTCAAACTCAAGTAGAGTGAAGTGCCTGAGGAGTGACTTCAGGTTCAGAACTCATTCAGGGCGTTACGCTACAGGTCAACACTGGACAGCGCAGGGGAGCCTCTCACCAGAAGGCTGCCAGGTTAAATCCCAGGGTCGGGAGAATGATGTCACCCTTGGGCTCCTTAGCAAGGCCCAGCCCTGATTACTGCAGGGACCTTGGCTTTCTCCCAAGTGTACATCTCTGTGGATGAAGGGCCTGATACATATACAGAGTATAGTAAGCGGAGTCTGAGCGTACAAAGAAAGCCAGGCTCTTTGTCGTGAGCCACACACATCCTTTCCTTTTGGATCGACATGTCTAACTTGGAATAAGAGCCATGCTGGCATCGCTGCTGGGGCCTCCTTGATGTTTCATTGTGAGTTAATGGACGCCTCCACCTGCAGTTCCAGCCATTATAAAGGTTTACATGTTTGGTTGATTTCTGACCCTCCAGACCCTCCCGTCTCCTCTCATAACCTCCAGCTTTGGCTTTTTTCACCCACTTGACCTCACATAGATTCTCACATTTGGTTGCATGACGTGAGGACTGGCTTGGCTGCCGCCCCCCCAGTCCTGTTCCTTCATGGGAGTCCTGTTTGCAGGACAGGGTGCAGTATTTGACTACCTGACCGGGTCTGAGCTCAGAACTCTCGGGTTCCCATCCCGGGCTGTAAAAGGTGGTGATGAAAGCAGGGGAGGAGGTACTGAGATGTTTCCCTCAAACAGGGGTCTGTTTTGGTGACTGGCTTATCAGCATTGAAGTGTCAGGGGGGTCATCCCACTACCAGGGGGGAGCCTGAGGAGGTTAGCTGCGATTCCCCTCTTGCTACACACCGCTTGGTACAAGCTGCTTGGTACAGACTGCTGGGTACAGACTGCTTGGTACTGACCGCTTAGTACAGACTGCTTGGTACTGACCACTTGGTATAGACTGCTTGGCACAGATTGCTCAGTGTGGACTGTTTAGTACGGACTGCTTGGTACAGATTGCTCAGTACAGACCACTTCATAGAGACTGCTTAGTAGATTGCTTCAGCATCTCATGAATAAGAACCTATTTATTTAATATTTAGTGCATTGACTGTTTGTGGCCAACAGTGGTCTCCAAAGCTCAGGGGGCCCACAGAAAGTGGTTTGAGGGGTATTAAATATCTGTGGTTGATCTATGGCCATGCAGTGGGTGAAAGGCGGGCTATAGAAGCTTCCAGAAGGTTGCAGCCACCTTGGAGCACTGTGCCGGATTCTGAATGGCTCTCCGGCGTGTTTGGCCAGCCCCATTCGCACCCCCGGCCCGACCCCCCTCCCACATTATTGCGTTATTTTATGTGTGACAGTGTCTTTCTCTCCCTCCACAGATATCGTGGCCCGCAACTCCATCCAGGCGAGACGAGTGCAAGTGGGCGGGGAAAGATTTCACGGTATGTGGGGTGTGGGCTCACGTTTCCCAGGGGGCAGGCTGACTCTGGGTGGTCAGGGCCACCAGAATCCCCATCGTACTCCAGCAGACGGTGGGCAGTCGATGCCGTGGCAGTGACACATTATCCAGCAGCATCATTAATTTGGACAGATGCAAAGAAAAAATAACTCGATTTGGCTCAGGATTGTAAACAAGCTGTAACTTTCCAAATGTCTCCTTCAAGGACAATCACTTGCAGTGACCCTGGTGGTTTTTGAAACATCTGCTACGTTTATTTATGTGTGAGAGGTCCACCATGTTCGGTGCCCCTTAAACAAGAGTCCCAAAGACACCAGAGCACACAGCGCAGCCAAGAGAACTGGATCCATTCAGACACGCCGGGCCCTCCTTCCACTGGGGGCAGATGTTCATGTCAGGCCTGACAAAGGCTGCTCACAGCTCTCACTACAGCATACAGGCCGGGAATTCATTCACCTCTTGTTTTATGTCTTAGGGAAGTTTTTCCGGTCTTTGGTACAGAGCTGAGTTCTTTACCTGAAAATGCTGAAGTGTAACACGCCAGAGTCAGATGAAGACTTTTGTTGCGATTAAGATCTCCTTTTCAGTTAAATGATGTTCAACAACACGGTGTGCATTTAGAGGACAACTTCAAGACTAAGTTATCCAACTCAGATTTAACCCTAACCTGTGCATGTTGGGTTCAGCTCAATGCTATCATTTACTGTAGTGAGATTCACTCAGTCTCCCTGCACCCTTTCCTACTGACAGTATGTCTCTCCTTGGGGACTCAAACGGAGTCTGTTTGGCCACGTTACATCATAGCCGGTACATTTCCTGCCATTTTGGGCTCCGTCGCTGAAATCCTGCAATGCTGGGTCTGAGTTTGAAAATGCAACATCTCAGTGTGCTGAATGGGAACATGTCGCATGTCTTTGAGAGAATGAAAGATAGGGGATTAAGGTATAATCAAACAGGAATGCCACGCCTTATAAACCCAACTCCCAAAATTGCCCGCGGCGGCACAGAGCCCCACATCATAGCGACGGAGCTTGTGAAATGTCAAGGTTTGTTAGCTTTCAAAGGGGCTTGTCTGGAGCGCCGCTGAGGCGTCTGCGTTGCTGCCAATGTGGTAAATGTCAGCTGATCCCCACACTCGTAGCCGCTGACCTGGAACGATGGGAACGTTTCACCCAATTGGCTGTAAAAGAAGGCGGCATGTCCCCTGTCATGGTGTGATGCACAGAGCTCGTGTGTCCGTCCTGAGCAATATCCATGTGCTGCTGTGATTCCCCGGTCGGGACAGCAATGGCGCTGCTGCTTTTGCAGTGTCTCCGTATCTCTGAGTGGGTCAGTACATCGCAAAGAGGCCAGCCAAGGCCTCGAACCCATGTTTACACAGATGGAGCCTGTTTATCTCCCTGACGTGCCAGGAAAAGCCCATGTGATGAAGGGCAGTTATCAGCCGCTCTGTTTCACCCGGAAAACATAAATACGACCGTGAGGCGGGTGAGAGACAATCACCTTCCGGCTATCAGTAATCCACAGCTTTGGAAATATGTGCATTTGCTGAATATGCACAACAAAACAAAAACAATCAAATTCTTTCAAACATAACAATCATATATCTTATATGGTACACGATTGTGCTGAAGGTGATTAAGTTTAAGACATCTGAAAGTGTTTTATTTGAACTGTGAAAGCTCTTCGATTTTTGAGCGATTATTCATTCAGAAAGTGACAATGAGAGACGTAGACCTGTAGAATGCTTATTGAAGCGAGCGAGTGGCCATGCTAATGTCTGACCCCTTCCTGTTCCTGTACAGAAAGAGTGTGCCAACTTTATCAAAGTGCTCCAGGTGTTTAACCAGACTCACCTATACGCGTGCGGGACAGGCGCCTTTCACCCCATCTGCGCATACATGGAGGTGGGCAAACGGCCCGAGGTAAGCCCCCCCCTTTAAGGGACAATGACATTGTGTGCGTGTGTGTCTGTGTGTGTGTGTGTTTGTCTATCTGTCTGTCTGTGTCTATGCGTATGTCTGTCTGTCTGTGTCTATGTCTGTCTGTCTGTGTCTATGTCTGTTTATGTCTATGTCTGCCTGTGTGTCTGTCTGCCTGCCTGTCTGTCTGTGTCAATGTATGTGTGTGTGTCTGTCTGTGTCTATGTCTATGTTTGTGTGTGTGTCTGTCTGTGTCTATGTCTATGTCTGTCTTTGTCTATGTCTATGTCTGCCTGTGTGTCTGTCTGTGTCTATGTCTATGTCTGTCTGTGTCTATGTCTGCCTGTGTGTGTGTCTGTCTGTTTGCCTGTCTGTCTGTGTCTATGTCTATGTCTGTGTGTGTGTCTGTCTGTGTCTATGTCTGTGTGTGTCTGTCTATCTGTGTCTATGCCTGTGTGTCTGTGTTACAGCAGTTAGAAGCTTAATGGATGATAGCTGATTGAGATCCAGTCATGCTCTGCCTGGCATTTTGCTGAACTGACTTAAGCATACACAAACACTTGTCCCATATTTCAGTTACTCCTTTGATTTTTTCCAGTGTTTTCTAACCAGTCAGGGGGGGTCAGTAGCCTAGGTTACGTTTCCTGTCTGTGCCTGTCTCTATACTATAACAGCCTGTATAGTTACAGTATACTGAAGCAGAATCAGGCCCTAACATCCGCACTACATGTTAATTATAGTAAGTTTGAAAGAATATATCAGCTTCTGTCTGCTTGGAGCATGATTAATGGGAAAATGTTGTGTGTGTTAGTCAGTATGGGGTTTTTTTTAATGAAATTATAGTGATTGGTCAAGCTTGTCTGTTGTCTTTCATTAAACAATTCAGTTATCGCTCCTTCAGTTATTCTGCTTTTCAGATGAAGCAGAAGGTTGGTTTTCATGCTTCATTGTCCATGGCTCTGTCACTTCATCATTCTGAATGGATAAAAATGTCACAAAATGTCAATAATTCATCTGGAGATGAATGACTGTCTCTGAGGTTTCATTCCATTAAGGCCAGATCTTGAAGAATCGCTTAAAGAAAAATCACACAAGTTGTAATGATGTATTTTCTAGACAATTATGTGGCCAGACATAGCCTTGGAGTGCAGTCCATATCTCTTTATTCACTCTGATGCCTGTCAGAGAGAGTAACACACTTTGGGCTTCTGCTCTCTCTCCCAGGACAACATCTTCCGGCTGGAGACGAGCCGCTTTGAGAACGGCCGAGGAAAGAGTCCGTACGACCCGAAGATGCTGACCGCGTCCCTGCTGGTCGGTGAGTGTTCCGGCATGCAGGGGGTGGGTCTCCTGGATCTGTACTGCAGGGAGTCACATGGCAGACTGGGGCCCCTCCCGGTTCGGTTTGCGTGACATTAGAGTCCTTTCTCGAGCGTCCCGCAACGCGATGCACACAATGTTAGTGGGTATCAGTTGTCCATAACCCCCCCCCCCATTAACGTCTCATTGGAAAGGGGAAGCAGCTGCCTGAAATTCAACTGATTTCATAGTACCTCACCCTCCAAAAAAAAAAAACGAATTCCAGATGATCCCTTTTGGTCATAAGTAACTGTAACTGTCATTTTCTTGTGCTTCCTAGTCTGTTATGCTCCGGGATTTAAGATTTTTACAGTTGTTACAGTCGTATATTAAAACGCTGACATGCATTAATGCAAAACAAACTGTCTGAAATATTCCATGTGGAAAACGGTCTGCATGTGTCCAGATCTAGGCCACTAGGCTCTATCAAGCTAGCGCCAACGTCCTGCTGCACGCAGAGAGAGAGAAGGAGAGAGCGAGAGCGCGGTGCCGTCCGTCTGGGGCGGGAGACGCGGCCCGATCCGGCTGAAGGGGCCCGTCTGCGCCCGGCTCGAGCCGCCCGCTGATTAGATCACACCCCCACGCCAGGAGCGGCTTCAGTGAGCTGCCAGCAGCTCAGAGCAATTCTCCTTCAGTGCGTCAGACGGACACGTCTGGCCCCCGCCTGCTGGCCTTGTGCTCCAGCAGGAAAGTAATTAAAGTAAAAGCTTCTGAAAGCCAGAGATGAACCAACTGCCCCCCCCCCCCCCCCCCACCTCACAGATCTCACCGTCTTCGTATGAATGGGTGGGACCCATTTGAAGACCCCGCTTATCTGCTGCTGTGTTATTCTACTTTGCTGACTGCCTCCCATGCTAAATGGCTGGTGTCGTGTTATGGAGTGTAAACCTGGCGCGGAGGGGGGCACATATCTAGCCAGGAGTCTTTATCTGCGCTGTCACCTGCTATACATTGCTTACATTCTGTCACACACTCACACACATTTGTGTTCATATTTTTATGTGACTCTCCATTCATTTGTATAGGAAAGACTCTAATTCCAACAATGACACCCTTAAACCCTACCCAGCCCTAAGCTAGGTTTTTACCACATTGTAAGGACATTTGGTCCCCAAAATGTAATATATACACAACTCACAAACCCACATAGACATACACATACACATGCACACACACCTGCCCTTTGTCTAAATTGCTATCTTTTTCCTGGACTTTCTGGAAGCTTCTCTGTTGCTTTTATTGACTCTTCCTTTGACGCTGTCATTTCCCGCCTCACTTCCTGTCACAATTCTCACCCCTCTCATCCGCCCTCCACTGCCATTTGGCCCCATCCCCTACCACTCCCTGAAAAGGAAATGTCACACTGGTTTGTACAGTGCAGTGCCCCTAACAGCCTTCCAGTGCCCCTAACGGTCTTCCAGATCTCTATCGTAAAAGCTCACCTTTCGTGTCTCTCTTCGTGAAAGGTCACCGTCTCTCCGTGAAAGGAAGCATGACACTGGCGTCACGGAACCTTCTGAGCTGCTAATGCTTTTTCCATGTTTTACAGATGGAGAGCTGTACTCGGGAACGTCGGCGGACTTCATGGGACGGGACTTCGCCGTGTTCCGCACGCTGGGACTGCACCACCCTATCCGGACAGAGCAGCACGATTCCCGCTGGCTGAACGGTAAGAAAGTGAACCTTTGTGCAGAGACACAAGCAGCCATTTATGATGCTGAGCTCCTTAGATCTGGGTGTGAAGAGTCACTGTTGCCCGCAGTGAGACCTGGCTCTGATTGGCTAGCTGGGTTTGGATGCTGATCGGAATGTCGCCAGTTGAAAACCCAGGGACAGCAGAGTAATGTCTCCTCTGGGCCTCTGAGCAAGACAGTCCAGGGACTGTCTGACCCTGCTTTCTCCAAAATGTATATCACTAAAAGTGTCTGAATAAGTAAAACGGTTTCTGAAGTCTTATTAGACAATATAGAGACACAGACACTTCTCTGCAGCATTCCCGCAGCGGAATGTTACCCCTGTGTAATCCCACCCCTGGCAGATGTTCTGCCAAGCGGAGAAGCCTTATCAGACACAGGCTTTTTGGAGATTAGCACTGGGGGGTGGCCTGCGGGGCAGCATTAAGGAGGCATTGAAATGCACAAAAGGCACAGGTAACGTTGGGGATTACCTCGCTGGGCTCCTCTGATTAAGCTTCTCGTTGTTTGGTTTGCCTTGTTTACCTTCACTAACTGGTGGGGGAGTTTCGGTTATTAATGACTGACGTGGTGGAAATAGATTGCACTTTGTCTTTAATCCTTTCACATGTGTCCTTTTTCACTGAGGATTTTATACATAGTGTATTCTTGACATTTTTTTTTTGCTTTTTTAGTAATTCTATCACCTCTTTTTGCGGAAAGCTGGTGTGACTTTCAGGATTCATAAGCACAGGCTGTTTGTTAAGCAACCACAGGGCCAGACAGATGACGTTTAACACCAGTGTGCAGTGGTGCTCAGTTACTGCTGAGGAAAAAAACAACTCGGGCTTTTAATCAAAGCCATCAGCTGGAATAATGGATCATGACGCCCCCACCCTGGCTGGCTTTTGGAGCTGGCTGTGGGATTCTTTAGTTAAGGAGCTTTTTCAGTGCTGCTCCCAACAGCAGGACGATCTGCACGGCCCTGAACTTCTTGCAGAGGGCTGAGTGTGCTTGGAGGATTGCAAAGAGCCCCACATGAATGCCTGATTAAGACATCTGTGCCCCCGTCTGTAATCGCGTTATGGAGGCCGACCTGCTTAATGAGCACTCACTGTGTCAGCGTCTACGGCCTGTAATCGCCTCTGTGCCCCTCAAGCATAGCCCTGACTCCACCCCTCTGACCTCACTCAGCAGTGCATTCTGGGAGTGATGCCTGCTCTTTGAAACTGGGCTTGCCCCTGTGGCTCCCAGCGGGATGGGAAACAGGTCACATGGGGGGTATCAGGGCAATTAGGGGGCATTGTGTGGAAACAGGTCACATAGGGGGTATTAGGGCAATTAGGGGGTATCGTGTTTTAGACTAGGGGGTAATAGTAATCACAAGTATGGTTATAAAATTGCAATCTGTCTGCGATGGGGGGGTCACTTCATGGCCATGACTTGTTGAGCACATGTGACCCACACAGGAAGTGCTTAATGGGGCTGTAAAATCTGACGTTTAACAACTGCATGACATGGATTGTGTTGCACATTTCCGATGGGGGGGCGTCTCCTTTCTCTGGGCCAAGCAGCGTGAAGTGTCAGGTGACCCCCTTCCAGAGACGTGTGCCACTCGCAGTATTCCCGCCTGATTTCCACGGAAAATCGCCATGGTGACCTGTGTCCCCGTGATATGTCTCCATGACTCCAGAGGAGAATGTGACCTCGCACTACTCCACACGTCAAACCATCTCGGTGATTGACGAGCTCATTAGTCTGGGCGGCTAGTGGTTAATCGCCACCCCCCCCCCCGCAACCCAGTCCAGGTAAAGCGGTGGCTGTACATCTATCCCATAATGCTGTTAAGGGGATCTACGATTCATAAACGCCTATGCTCATTCCAGGCTTAACGTGTTTTAAAGTGAGGTATTTCAAATGGACTTTCCTGTTTCCTTGTCTTAAGTTTCAGATTCACGAATATCTGTCCCTTGTGGTCCCACAATGCATTGCTGATTGTTGTTATGTATGAATTACAATAAAGCTCACATGTGCTTTCAATTTCATTTGGCCTCATCAGGGCTGTTTTGTGTTACGGGTCAGCTGGCTCTCTTGGTTTTACTCATGTGTGTAGCTACCTGATTGTGTCAGTGTGTAAGCATGACTCTGTGCAGACAGAGAGACCATACTGCTTAGGATCACTCTCCGCTTTATCCGCTGAGAAAAACCCTCATTTTGTTGATGTCCCCCCTCCAGAGCCCCGGTTTGTGGGGGCACACCTAATCCCAGAGAGCGACAACCCGGAAGATGACAAGATCTACCTGTTCTTCCGTGAGAGTGCTATGGACGGGGAGCACACCGGCAGGGCGACGCACGCCCGCGTGGCACAGCTCTGCAAGGTAGCACCCTACGTCACGTGACGGCGGTGGACGGGCATTACCCTCAGCAAGCGAGTCCAGTCAGAAGGTGGTCGGCAGCTGGCTAGTTATTCAGCACCTCCTGAATAAGGAACACATCTATTTACTATTTAGTGTAGTGGCTGTTTGTGGCCAGGAGGGGGCCCCCAGGCAAACGCAGGGTTAGATTGTTGGTACCTGCGCTGCTGCCCCACACCTGTTTTGTATGCTGTTTCCCGGCCACTTCTGAAACCAGTGCTGGACTGTGAGAAGAAGGTAAGGGAAGGCCAGCTTGTGAGTGAGACGGCAAGCGAGGTGGACTGCTCACCTCTCAGCTCAGCTGTGCTCTATCCGACCACTGAGGAGTACTCGGTGGAGTATCTATGGGGTTCCGTGTGCTCTGAGTACTCTCACTCGGTGGAGTATCTGTGGGGTTCCGTGTGCTCTGAGTACTCTCACCCGGTGGAGTATCTGTGGGGTTCCGTGTGCTCTGAGTACTCTCACCCGGTGGAGTATCTGTGGGGTTCCGTGTGCTCTGAGTACTCTCACTCGGTGGAGTATCTGTGGGGTTCCGTGTGCTCTGAGTACTCTCACTCGGTGGAGTATCTGTGGGGTTCTGTGTGCTCTGAGTACTCTCACTCGGTGGAGTATCTCTGGGGTTCTGTGTGCTCTGTGTGCTCTGTGTACTCTCGCTCTGGGGGGGCTTATTAAGGGGGTCTCCAATGAGCCCTCCTCCCTACACTTGACACTCTGCGATGGGACCTGGCCTCCACCTAGCAAAGCCAGCTCTTTGGGCCGTTGGCCTAAGTCGTAATTTCACAGTCATCATGAAGCCCCACGTCTGTTATTAAAATGCTGTTTGATGCCATCTGAAGGGCCCCAGCTCCATTCTGGCAGATTTCTGCAGTTTCAACTTGAGAGAAACACATTCCCAATTAGTCACTGTCACCTTTCAGAATGTGAAAAATCCCCCCCAATTGGAGAAGTCTGTTATTTGTTCATTTGTCGTGAGATTTCGCTTTGGGCGGGGATTTTATTTCGGCTCGTGTGAATCGGGCCTGTTATTGTTCATGTGAGCCCCTCCAAAGACAAACAGACACTAATGACATGCTCACAATGAATCCGTCATGGAATCGCACAGAGCGTGAGGGCGGGCCGATGACTGACGGCCTCCTCGTCATGTGTCATCACGCCGAGCTCCGCGTCTCTCCTCCGCGATGCTCGATCCTGTAATTAATCTTTCAGCTTTCTTCTGTTGTCAGGACACCTGTAACCTCCATTGATTCTTCTCTCTGTACGGTCAAACAAACACAGCTGCTCAGTAGACCTCACATGGCGTTCTCGCTCACTCATGTCTTTCATTCTGGTTGACAGAATGATTTTGGAGGGAACAGAAGCCTGGTCAATAAATGGGCCACCTTCCTGAAGGCCCGCTTAATTTGCTCGGTGCCGGGATTAAACGGCATCGACACGCACTTCGACGAGCTACGTGAGTGCATCTTACGTTTCATAATGCATTCCGATGTGGAGCTGTACGTTCCGTTGTTTTTTTTGGCTGATGATGCCTTGTATTGTTTTAGAGGATGTCTTTCTGATGAGTGGTAAAGACCCGAAGAATCCGGTTATTTATGGAGTGTTTACGACATCCAGGTACGTGTTTGCATGTATGTTAAAGGCAGGTGGTGCTTTCGTTTGCCAGCCCGTAGGTCCAGTGGACAGAAGAATCTGAGAAATGTTATCTATGATACAAGTTCTGTACGAGTCCAGCGGAAACCTGCCACTACGGAGCCTGAACGTCAGCACAAAGTAGTTCTTTTAGTAGTATGGTGTACAGTCACACTGAGAGAGGATCTCAGCGGCACAGCGTGCAAATTCTAATGATGCTAATGATCCCTGCTTTGCATAATATGATTTAAGATTTGCATAAACGCGACTGCACTCATCTCTCAGGTTATTATAATCACGACAGAGCCCTAACTGAACAGATGGAGTGATTAACCATCTGCAGTTGTAATTAAGGTTACCATCTCAGCATTAGCTTGTGTCTTTTTCCAGTAACATCTTCAAGGGCTCGGCGGTGTGTATGTACAACATGGCTGACATGCGGAGGGTCTTCCTCGGCCCCTACGCCCACCGGGATGGACCGAACTACCAGTGGGTGCCCTTCCTGGGGAGGGTGCCCTACCCACGTCCTGGAACGGTACGGCATCGCTGCGTACCCCCCCTGCCGATTTCTGCTGATCAGTTTCCAGCATAGTGTATATATTAATTTCCAACAGTCAATCTGCTTCCTCTCTAAGGCCATTTCTCAGGGACTTTGTTGGTCATTTGTAGGTTTTGCTACGTAGGCACTTTTTTTCTTGAAAAATATCCACTATACTAAATAGAAAATGGCTGATTTGTTTATGAGCCGCCGCGACCATGATTAATAGGCTGTCACTGAAGATGGATGTTTGATGAATGGATTATGTTTATTTCTCAGCATAAATGTTCTCAGTGTTAGTGTACATCTGCTGTGTCAGATGGTTCTGCTCTTGCTGTCCCCTGGTGCTTTGTAGTGCCCAAGTCAGACCTTTGGCGGCTTCGACTCCACCAAGGACCTGCCTGATGATGTCATCACCTTCGCGCGAGGCCACCCTGCCATGTTCAATGCTGTGCATCCCATCAACAACCGGCCCATCATCGTCAAGACCGACGTGGACTACCAGTTCTCCCAGATAGTGGTGGACAGGGTGGACGCCGAGGATGGCCAGTACGACGTCATGTTCATCGGGACAGGTGCCTAAGGACCTATGTCGGTGGACGATCTGTGGGGTATCGTGCGCTCTGAAGATCGTAGCTAGCTAGTTATGAAGCTAGCATGTAAGAGCCATACTGATCACCACCAAGTTATGAAGCTGGAATGGAGCGAGCATGCTGTATTTTTTTCTTTTCTAAGATATTGGGACCGTGCTGAAGGTGGTGTCCATTCCCAAAGAGAGCTGGCATGACCTGGAAGAGGTGCTCCTGGAGGAGATGACTGTGTTTGTGGTGAGTCTGTCGACGAAAAGGTGCTCGCTGCACATGCCATGTGTTGTGTTACGCATCCTCAGCAAGACGTGAGGCTGTTTAGAAAGCTGGTGTTAAAGCTCATTTTCCAGCCTGAGGTGATTGTATTTCCTGGTGAGGGAATGTCCTAATCCTGATGGGATTTGTGCAGTGACTGTTAGTTTTGTTTGTTTTTCCTTTCCTGTGACAGTTTCACAAAAGGGACACACAGACTCAGTGAGGTACACAGACATTTGGGGGGAAGGGGGGTTCTGTGGCTGATCAGCACATTTTGCAGGCCAGGGGGTGGAGTTGGATTATGGGAGCCCAGTAAATTTTCACTATGGGAGCGGGGGAGGGGTCCTCTATGGGAGAACCCCCCCCCCCCCCCGGGGGAGCCGTGCAGACTGATCAGTGCCATTCGGCTCACAGCTCCATACATAGAGGTTTTAAAGCTCTTGCCTTGGTCTCTCCTTCAGGAACCGACGCCCATCACAGCCATGGATATTTCCACCAAGCAGGTGAGGCTCCTCTTCACCGTCTCTGATGTAATACATGGGTTTCAGGAATAAAGAGTCACTCAGTGGGATGCTGGCTACCCTGTGGCCCCTGGGGGCCGTTCTGGCACCGTCCCTCCACTTGATGCTGGCTTGATGAATGGAGAAACAGCTCCAGACAGCCTCACATGTGCTGTATGAGGGACACGGGAGGCTTGATCACGTTTCCTGGCTGTGGACCATCACTGGGTTCAGATCCACACTATGAACGATACTCCGTAATGTCACGGAATGAGTCAAGCCTGCAGGGGAACTGCACCCCGCCCAGCAGAACCTCCCAGAACCTGTCAGGCTTGGAAGCAGCTGCTTAAGGGTGCAGAATTCCCCCAATTGCTGCCACGTGTGTGCAGTTACAGTTTGGAGATGGGCCATTTTACAGAACTGCACCCCCAGAGCTGTGCCGTTCCTCCAGGGCCACAGGGGAGGGAGTCATGGTCCCCTCCGAGGGGGGGGGGGGGGGGGTTTGAGGGGTTCTCCACCACCCTAAGCACACACTTGCTTGGGACCCCTAAGGTCTAGGGCCCCCTGTTGGCCACAGATAGTCACTACGCTAAATAATAAATAAATGTGTTCTTTATTCAGATATGCTTCACATCCTCTGCAGCTTTCCTGGATGAATAATGGCGATCGCATGACATGTTTCCCTCCAGCAACAGCTCTACATTGGCTCGTCCATCGGGGTCTCGCAGACGCCCCTGCACCGCTGCGGGGTGTATGGCAAGGC
Source organism: Gnathonemus echidnorhynchus (assembly GCA_026776725.1). Lineage (NCBI taxonomy): Eukaryota > Metazoa > Chordata > Actinopteri > Osteoglossiformes > Mormyridae > Gnathonemus > Gnathonemus echidnorhynchus. Next base: position 32,386,925 of record JAODJU010000062.1, on the reverse strand, counting down.
ATGCGCCGAGTGCTGCCTGGCCCGCGACCCCTACTGCGCGTGGGACGGCACAGAGTGCTCTCGCTATTTCCCCACCGCCAAGAGGTAGGTGGGGCCTGGCCCCCCACACGCATGGCCATCACAAACCCACACGGGGTGGGGGGGTTATGATGTCCAGATTCCCCAAGTGTGCAGGGAGACGCCGCTATTGGCTAAAATCATCGACTGAACATCCAATCCTGCACTGCTTGTTTTCTGTCTTGGCTCAGGTCCCTCCAGCTCCGCCTACTTTTCATATCAAATACTTTTAAAATGTATATTGGTGTTAAAAGTGCATTTCTAGTAAGCTAGGTCAAGGGTTATATGCTATACAATAAATATGTCTTTGAAGCCTGCAGCCAAGGTTTATTTTGAGAAGAAAGGTTGCATCCAGACTCAGAGAAGGCAAATATATATCAAATATATCTGCAGTATGTGCATCACTGTCCGTCTTCAAGATCCATTTGGCTACAATTGTCACGAAAGTTTGGAAACCTGCAGCTGCAGTTTAGTCGCGAAGCAGTTATACAGGTTTGCAAGCAGCCCATGGCTCCCTGCGTGGGCCTCTTTAGGCAGCGGGCCTGCGGGCCTGCAGGCCTGTCCCGGGGAAGGCCGCCCACACCGGCATCCCACACCGGCATCCCACACCGGCATCCCACAGAGAAACTCGCATGTTTGTCCGCGGTGAGCTTTGTGGTTCCGCCCCCACAGCATGGAGGAGATGTGTGCAGCTTCCCCCTCCTCGCCGTCTCTTTCTTGCTTTTATTGATTTTAGCCTCATGTAGTCTTCTTCAGCTTGGGGGGGTGGGGGGCAGGCAGCGACTGGGTTGGACTTCAGACACGCCCCTGCATTTCTCTCACCGCCTGTTCTCTCCCGCCTATAAACCCACCTGTCTGTGTTTTCCAGACGAACGAGACGCCAGGACATCAGGAACGGGGATCCTCTGACGCAGTGCTCGGACTTGCAGCACAACGGTGAGGACTGGCCAATCACGGATCTTATAACAGCCCGGCATCACACTCTGCGAGCTAGCAGTCTTCTTATTGGTGCAGCATGACCCATATCTCAGACCTACGGCCTCACCACACTGAAAGGTCTTTCAGCTGCGGTGGGGGTATCAGGGCGGGGGCAAGAGGCCACCCACACGCCACCTAGCCAGGCTGCACATCGATCCCCCTCCAAAAGGAAGTGCCCCCCTTCCTGTGCCGGTCAATTATACAGTACAATATCAATGGGAAAGTGTCCGGCAGCAGGGGTCAGCAACACTGCCCGGCAACAGGGGTCAGAAACACTGCCTGGCAGCAGGGGTCAGCAACACTGCCTGGCAGCATTGCTCAGAAAGTTGCCAGTTGGTCAGAGAAGGACTTGAGAGACGGCGGCAGCGAAATGATGTGCAAACGGGCATCATCTGCATTGGCAGGGCAGACTTCACCATCATCTCGTTAGTGAGGCCAGCTATGGATTCCTGTGCCACACAGAGTCTGATTTTATTCAAACAGCAACAGGCTGATTCATACACGCCCAGCCTGTGATATCAGTGATGACGGAGGTCAAATGTGACCCTCGAGGTGTCTGTGAGCGGTTCTCTGTGGGACCCGGTGCTTGACCCGTTTTCTCTTCTCGCAGATGATCTTTACAGCCCAGGCTCCTCGTCAGAGAACAAGGTTTTGTATGGGGTGGAGAACAGCACCACCTTCCTGGAGTGCAGCCCCAAATCGCAGCGTGCTGCCATCTACTGGCAGGTCCAGAAGCACAATGAGGAACGCAAACATGAGGTAGGTTCCCGGGAGGGGATGTTTGGAAACCACCAAGGCTTGAGAAGGGGGAAGATACTATGAGAAACCCAAAGGGGACATGAAGGGGTCACTGAGCAGCCTCTAGCTGCAAGAATCTGAGGCGGGATTATGAAGATCTGCGCTCCAAAGGCTGTGGAGAATGTGGCTGATGTCAGCGCTGTTAATCTTTGGTTCCTCCTTGACATTCCAGGCTTATGTAAGCCCCTCGCCTCCGTCATCGCTGAGGATACTTGGCAGCCATAGAGTCAATGTGCTCTATAAAATGTCTGTGTTGGATCAGCAGACATTAAGTAAATCTTCAGCCAACAGTCACAGAATCGCATCCAGGCTTGAGCTCCTTCGCTTTGTGTTGCAGATAAAGTCAGAAGAGCGTTTCATTCGCATGGAGCAGGGCCTGCTCATCCGCGGACTGCAGAAGAAGGACTCGGGGGTGTACTACTGCCACGCCATGGAGCACGGCTTCATCCAGACCCTGCTGAGGGTCTCCATGGAGGTCATTGACATGGACGGGCTGGAGGATCTGCTCCACAGGGACGGCGATGGCTCAAAGCCCAGAGATGGGCCCGGCCAGCTGGCCAGCCAGAAGGTGTGGTATCGGGACTTCATGTCTCTGATCAACCACCCCAACCTGAGCAACGTGGAGGAGCTATGCGAACAGGTGTGGCGACGAGGGCGCAAGCAGCGCCGGCAGAAGGCCCAGAGTGCGCCTCCTCATGGCAGCAAGTGGAAGCACCTGCAGGAGAATAAGAAGGGCCGCAACAGGAGGACGCACGAGCTGGAGAGGGCTCCGCGGAGCGTCTGAGGACCGCCAGGGAACATCGCTAAACGTGACGGAAATGCCACGTGCGGCTGCGCTGCACGAGACGCTTGCAGTGGCGTGACGGAGAGGACCGGAACCCCGCTTACTGCCGCTGTAGCTGTCAGGACTCACTGTACGCTCAGAACAATGGAAGCCGCCACTACGCCTGGACTTCCTGTAAACAGGCGGACAGGCTGGCTGCCTAACGACTCGTCCGTGTTTAATTTAGTTTTTTCATTCATAGCTATTTGTAGATCTTTCGACTGACTCCCATTAGCTGGAGGCCACCACTGTGTTCGAGCGGGATGACAGGGTCAGTCTGACAGCTACCACGGGATGTGGGACAGCTTTGGACAGTTCTGTCGGAAGTTCCTATTCTCCTGAATTCTGGATGCTTCTGAATCCCACTACTCTGAATCCATGGAAAGCCGCCTCTTCCAAGGAATCTGCTTGTAAATTCAGAATTCTGAATCTAACCACTGTATATAGAACTGAACGAACTTCTTAAGTGGTACCTTCTGACCAATAATATATTAGGATAACCTGATATCATGATTATTTATGGATTTATGGTAAATTCTTCTTCCTCCAGCATACATTGGCTAGAGATATGACTCCTCTCAAAGCAATAGACATGCAAGCCCAGTGATCTATGTTGGCGACGGAAGCTTCCGGATCATACATCTATTTAAATGTGATTCAAAAGGAATATTTTATGTACTTTTTTATTTACAGAGTAACTAAAGTATATCTGACAGTTTCGTTTCTGTATTATTGTTTACTTTCCCATGTTTTTTGTTGAACTACTGCTACGAAGCCCCGTGTGTGTGATCTCATCACTCCTGGTGTGTTTATCAAACCTGTCCCTCACAACAACCTATATAATAGTATATATATTTAATGGGAAAATCTGCAGCATGTGTAACCTAATGCCCCGGACACCATTGTACCGTTCTTATGTCAGGACTGTTCTTCTGAGTGACACCTTCTTGAATATCCATCCATCCATCCATCCCTCCATCCATCCACCCATCCGCTAACCTAGTCAGTGAGGCTGGAGACTGTCCCCTCTGGAATAGTAACTCTCAAAACTGCAATTGTAACCCGTCACGGGCCAGTTGGTGTAACTGAGGAGACAAACATTCACAGACGCAGACAGATGTTGGCTTCTCCAGTCAACAGTTAGCTGAGACATAGATTATATGCAAAGACATCTGACAGGCCACAGAGTGCAAACTGTTGAAGCAACGTTGAGTTTTACCTCTTATGATTATTTATAAGAAGTCTAACAGTGATTTTGCTCTGAGTCTGACCCCCACAATTGAATCCATACAAAGAGACTGTAGTGACAGGTGCAGTCCAGTATACCTCTGGGTAGGCAGCCCAAAGCAGGACTGAGCATCTCACGTTCTCCAGCGAAGCCTCCTGCACACCCAGCCTGGTGCTGATGCCGCTCCTGGGCTGTCAGCGCTTTATTAATCATGGCCTGTGGTGGGGGGGCAGAGCCGCAGCTTATCATCTGCCTGTTCATTGATACGGCCCCCACCACCTCCACAGGCAAAGGCAGGGGGAGCTCTCCTCCCTTCAGTCTGTCAGGAATTTAATGTTTTGGCTTTTCTCCATGTCTGCCAGTTTGATGTTGTTGTAAACCCCAAACAGCTACAGATATTAAAGATATTAATAGAGCTTATTTATCTATGACCTCTTTGGGCAAGAGATAGAGAAAGCTGGATGTTTATTAAATGACTATTTCCTTTTAAAAACAGCTGAAGAATTATCATCAGGGTCCAAAACACAGGAAAGTCAAATGTGAAGATGCATATGAGAAGCTGTTTCAGTGCATCGTCCTTCCCCATATATCCTTAGTGTATAATAACATAGAGTATGATGATCTACCCAATGTGATCATTTGACTGTCTCAGAGATGTACATATATAAATAAATATAGATATATAATTATATTTTTTACAAAATCCAAGGAACAGTCTGAGGAACCAGCATAGCCTTGTACTGCACTCCAATATTTTGTATGACATTTTTCATTCAGTAATAGACACGCTCTCTCATGTGGAAGAAACAGCTCAGTACAACATCCACCAGGTGGCGTCCTGATAAACATGGCCTCCATCCACCAGGTGGCGTCCTGATAAGCATAGCCTCCATCCACCAGGTGGCGTCCTGATAAACATGGCCTCCATCCACCAGGTGGCGTCCTGATAAACATGGCCTCCATCCACCAGGTGGCATCCTGATAAACATAGCCTCCATCCACCAGGTGGCGTCCTGATAAGCATGGCCTCTATTCATCAGGTGCTGCCTCAGTAAACATGGCCTCCATCCACCAGGTGGCATCCTGATAAACATGGCCTCCATCCACCAGGTGGCGTCCTGATAAACATGGCCTCTATTCATTAGGCGCTGCCCCGGTAAACATGGCCTCCATCCACTAGGTGGTCTCCACTTCCCCCTTCATCACATTTTCAGATAATCTTTGCAACTGGACAAAAAAAAAGAAATTGTAAAACTGCTGTAAACGATTCTTTTTTGGCATGTACCCTGTTGATAAAATAAACATTTCTTCAACAACCTGATAGTGTTTGTCCGTCTTTGATAACTGGACACTGGATCTTGTGTGCATAAGTGACCGGGAGCTGAAGCCCCCAGGATCCAAGCGTGAGGTCTGTGGCTGGGTCCTGACAGTACCCCACAGTGGCTTCTGGATATGCTTACTCTACTGTCTTCTCACAGTGATCCAGAGAGGCTCAGTCATCACCTCTGGGGATTGTATACACTCCTCTGGTACAGAGCTTGGGAGGATTCAAACCTGCAACCGAGAAGCTGTGAAGAGGCTCCCACTCCGAGTGGCAATTTTTTAATGATTTCATTTCATGTGAAGTGCAGATTTGCTGATGCCCCCCTCTGCACAGGCCTGGCTGAGAAGCAGAGGGGCTGGCTTTCTACTTTCCGCTAACTGGCTGGGTAATTAATGGACTTTGAGGCAGCTGGATGCCCTCGGTGTTCAAGTAACACCTGAACTTTAATTAGCAGCTCATTTTCAGAGCCTGGAGTTCCCCCGCACGAGTCTGCCGACCTGTGTTTATGTCCCGCAGATATCGAAAGTCACCCAGCACACTGAACGTAGCGCATGCAGCCAGTTACTGATTTCAGCACATAGTTATTTAAAGACGGATATTTGTCTGAGTATCCTGCTTCATTAGTGCATCTGGGCTGAACCAATGATCAGGACTGAAGTAGCCAGCAAGTAATGGTGAGCAATTAATAACCAGCTACTACTCACTGGAAATTAACAGCAAGACTTAATTGTTTCATGTATCATTTTTCACATAAAATCCAGAGTTTGCCGTTGCGATTGATGCGTTTTAATAAAGGTGTGGATCACCAGCGCCATCTGGTGGTGCACATTTTGCAATTTTGAAGTAAGGCAAACTGTGCTGTTTTTAACTATGTACTCTTGTAGTTAAATGTACTTGCTTTACAGGGAAGCAGCATATATACAGAATATGGACGTATGTGTGTTTATTTTGACTCGACCACTAGCACACCTTGTATCAATAGAGATGTCCATCTAGCCGTCCAGCAGGATATCGCTGACAGTGGTGTCCATCTAGCTTAGGTATCAGTAACTCTGGAGAACAGAAAAAAAGTCTTTATTGTAGATTTTATTGTTACCCTTAATTTGCGAATGTTCTAATGTTAAATTGTCTTTTTCGTTCTGAGCAAAAGCGCACTTACTGGCCAGATAAATAGCTTTGACTGCCTAAGACTTTTGCACAATACTGTATTCTTTATGTATATATGCTAGCGTACACGTATGTACACGTATGTTGGTGTAAACATTTATACTTACATGCTAGATGTATGTATGAGTGGGCTAAGCCCCTGTCGCTGTAACCAGAAGGTCACTGGTTTTAGCCCGACCTCCACAGAATAGCCTGTGGCCCTGTGGTCTGTGGGCCCTCGATCTCAGCCCTAAACTCTGCCATTCCATGGGCACTGCTGCAGGAGGCTGCCCTGCACTGCCAAGTTGACTCTCACCTATATGTGTGTCTGTGTATCATGGAGAGCAAGATGGGCTACGCAAAAAGAGAAAACAGGCATGTAATTTTTTGGAGAAGAGGAGGACATGACAGGTTTCTCGGTCCTCTGGACTTCATCTATCAACATAATTACTGAGTGCTTTCAGTACTGACTCTGGTAGGGCAGTACTGACTCCTTTAGGGCAATACTGACTCTTTTAGCAGCAGCTGAGCCTCCCTGGTTTATGGGCAGGTCCTTGTGGTTTAACCATGAGCACAGGGGGCGACAGAGAGCCTAGAGTTCCAGCTTCCAGAGCCCTCTAATGGTAAATAACAGGCTTACACTGGAGGCCCAGAGGCTTGGCAGGTGAATGTTAGCTTTGGCGTTGGCCCATATCGAGTGTTTATTTATACAGCAGCTCGACATCCTGACGGGTCTCACTGACAGCTTGCCTTGTTTTTGCAGGAGCGCAAGGCCAGTGAGGGCATCGCATGCGCCTGTAACCACTGGAACACAGCACCAGGGGGCAGTGTTTCAGCCTCCGGTACTGTGAAAAGAGCTTTTTGTGTATCAAAGGCAGGGAGTTTGTTTTTAATTGGTCCTCAGGCCCTGGCTGGTGCTATGAGGGAGCCCCCCCAGCTCACGGCCGGGTAATAGAAAGCGCTTTGTCCCACCCTATTGTGTTTCTGTACTGCCCTCTCTGTTTGGGTCCCCTCCCAGGCCAGGGCTGCAGGAGAGAGGCTCCAAGAAGATGGTGGCTCATTAGACTGTCTGTATAGGAGCGTCTATATTGGAGCGTCTGTATTGGAGCATCTCTGTTAGAGAGTCTGTATAGGAGCGTCTATATTGGAGTGTCTGTATTGGAGCATCTCTATTAGAGAGTCTGTATTGGAGTATCTGTATTAGAACGTCTGTATTGGAATGTCTGTATTAGAACGTCTCTATTGGAATGTCTGTATTAGAACGTCTGTATTGGAATGTCTGTATTAGGGCATCTTTATTGGGGCATCTGTATTGGAGTATCTGTATTAGAGCATGTGCATTAAAGCATCTGCATTGGAGGATCTGTATTAGAGCGTCTGTATTAGGGCGTCTTTATTGGGGCGTCTGTATTGGAGTATCTGTATTAGAGCGTGTGCATTAAAGCATCTGCATTGGAGGATCTGTATTAGAGCGTCTGTATTAGGGTGTCTATTGGGGCGTCTGTATTGGAGTGTCTGTATTAGAGCGTCTGTATTGGAGTGTCTGTATTAGGACGTCTGTATTGGAGTATCTGTATTAGAGCGTCTGTACTGGAATGTGTGCATTAGCGTGTCATTATTAGAGATTCTGCATTAGAGTGTCTGTATTAGAGCATCTGTATTGGAGCGTGGACATTAGGGCATGTGCATTGGAGCGTCTGCATTTGAGCATCTGTACTAGAGCATCTGTACTAGAGCATCTGTACTAGAGCATCTCTACTGGAGCATCTTTATTAGAGGGTCTGTATTACAGTGTCTGTATGGGAGCGCCTGTAATGGAGCTTAATTAATATCATACCAAACAACACATGAAGGAGTTAATGAGAGAGTGCCGTGTAAAAAGTGCTGTATCTAATCACAGCAGGTTTATCACAGTGTGTTTTCAGAAATATATTACTGTGGTATGAGGGGAGCTGAGTTGTTAGGTGACTCGTGTCTCTTGGGTTGGACTTTCTCTTCTGGTGCTGAATGAAGCGTCAGGGATGCAGACTGCGCAGGCCTCACAGCATAACACACTACTTTCTAGGAACAGTCACCGAAGAAGGTCCTGAAGTCGTTCCCTCTCAGTGGGCTGATTGGTGAGCACCGGGCTTGAGCCCGGACCTCACAAACTTGCATCTGCTCCAGCTTGGATGTCCAGTATCTCAGGGTCCTGGACCATCCATCCATTCGTGAGCCTTAGAGGCACACGGACTTACACGGTATCATAGTGGCCTCCATGTCTCTCCCCGTGACGTCTGCCTGTCCGTCCATCGGTGACCGCAGCACACGCCCATGACTGATTAGAGCAGGCCTGAATATGGCACCTGGTTCCGCTTTAATACCCGGGTTGGCCCAGCTGGGTGAATCCAGCATGGCTAATGGCTACTCGCTAACAAAGAGAGTCTGTCACAAAGGCAGGGAATGCGTGACTGATTGTCCTGGCATGGCTGCCTGCTCGTCATGGACCTCAGGGACCGTAATAGAAGCGCTAACAATGGCTGGGTGTCTGTGACAGTTTAAGCACTGGGCTGCACTGAAGCCGTCTCCAGTTCCACACGTCACCTGCTAGGCGTCCGGATTCCGCAGCATGCAGAGAACGTGCCTGAGAATGAGGAGTGAAACAGCGCTCTGCCGCTGGCTAATTATGCACATCAAGCCCGTATCCGGTGTCAGCTGTAGGAGGATTGGCTCGGGGACCGAGGCGACCTGCAGGAGGGGCCCCGCCCTGCTGTCACCGGGGCCACACTGTCACACCTATTAAGGGACTGACATCTCCTTATCTTCTTTCTCTTCTCTCTCTTATTTCTCTCCCTTCTCTTCTTTCTCTTTACTCTTTCTTCCCTCTCTTCTTTTTTCTCTTCTCTCTCTTCTCTACAAAGTCAGGGTATGTTTGTCTGAACCCGTTTCCTGTTACAACGCTGGTCCCCCTGCTGGCTTTTGACGTGATTTTATCTATTCATCTATTCCATGACACTCATGGAGGGTTTTCCTTCCAAAGTACTCCCTGTACTAACAGTCAGCTGGAGCCAAGCCGATGGGTGTCATTACATTTTCAGAGATTTTTCCGGAACCATGCCTCTCTATCTCAGTGAGCACGGTGACAGTGACGTCCCCAATGGCCCCAAAGACAGGAAGGTTTTGGGATCGGGGTGGAAATAACTGAATTAATTAGCCGTCCCCCCCCCTCCACACACACACACACACACCGACACAGGGGATGTCACCCCCCCACACACACACAGTTACAGGCGATGCCCCACTGTGAGCTATGTCACACATCACAGACCTCAGCCCTGATTAAGTGGATTGAACTTGGCCAGTGATATGTGCGGTTTATTCACAGCGAGCCGAAGCTCTCATTCACTCCTGTTTCCCATCATTTGAGTGTGCTGATGGCTGTTCTTCCAGATGACATGTTAACTTTCCAGCCCACAATTGAAATTAATAAGGAACACTGGTGCGTTCTGGTAATTATTCCCTTTCAAAAGGTCTTCATGGATTTGGAGGCCAAAATGAAAATGATACTGACGTGTCATAAGCGACATCCATCCATCCATCCATTTTCCAAGCCGCTTATCCTACTGGGACGCGGGGGGTCCGGAGCCTATCCCGGAAGCAATGGGCACGAGGCAGGGAACAACCCTGGACAGGGGGCCAGCCCATCGCAGAGCACACGCACACACCATTCACTCACACATGCACACCTATGGGCAATTTAGGAACCATAAGCGACATATCAATCGCAAATACACTGTCCTGTAAGTCAGATAACCCGAAATCAGATCAGCAGTGCCAAAAACAAAACTGGCATGTTCCCATGTACACGCATGTACACGCATGTATGTTTTGGCTTTACAGTATGACCTTTCTCAGCAGAGAAGCTGGCTTCAGTGAGATTTTCCTTGTGCCTTCAGTTCTGTAATTTCTATGTGGCTGAACACTCTGGGATGTTCTGCTTCCTGGTCTCCCGCTGATTTGAGGGAAGTGCCCACCAAAGGCATCTGAGGTTTATTCTTTTGGTTTCCAGAAGCTTTGTAGGAGCTCCTACGCGTGGTGTTACGCGGAGGCTGCAGTGGACCCCGAGAGCCACCCAGCATGTCTGAACCGACAGAACAGCTGTCCTGACATTATGGACAGACGCCCCCAACAGGGAGCCGTGAGACTTCAGAGATGCCAGCGTAGGCTTTGTAAGACCACAGCTCGTTATATACATACATATCCTGCTGAAACCGTCCCATGGGACCCAGAACAAACCGCTCGCACTCGCTGGCAATGTGAGAAATGCATTCAGTCTGGGACTGTTCTGATGTGAGTGTGACTCTGTGGCCCTCGCTCACGGTGATAATGTGTGATGTCATCACAGAACGCGGCCCACAGCCCACAAGAGTCGGCTAAGCAGCGGCAAAGTGGGAAAATGAACCATCATCCTCCTGGGCTTTGAGAGCATTTCACATGAACATCTGCCTGCAAGTTACAAAGCTTTAGCCAGCCTGAATTTTCTGGAACCTGATTCTAATTTGCAGCAGTAGATATTCACAAGTACAGCTTATGGTGAACTTTCTGTGCATTTTGGCACCGTATAGTGGAATGTGAACATTACACGTTGCTTGACTCCATCATTTTGAGGAGCTTGGTGGGTGTTTTTCATTAAAAACAAAAACGTAATACCAACACTGTTTAGTATTTCAGCAGGACAGAAAGGGTAGGCAGTGCCTTTTGGAACATGAAGGACCTTTGGACCTCAGCATCTATATGAATCCCCAGGGGTGCGCAGAATATCGGGTAATTTACCATCATTGCTGTTAAAAAGCGAGACATTGGTTCACTGTTTCAGTCTTGGTCATTATTGCTGGCTGATATCCATGGGAAAGGTGCTATTCAGGATGCCTCAGGGCAGGTGTCCCTCTGGGCCTGCACTCTGTACTGCAGGACGATTCCCAGGTCCGACTCTCCGTCAACAGACTCCCTCTACTCCTTGATCCTGGAGCTCGTTGATACGGATTCCAGGGAGGTACCTGTGAGTGGTCAGTATCAGTGCCACCTAGTGAAATCAGGCTTTTGTACCATGTATTTTAATTTTCGGGGGGTGGGGGGTGGTTCAGTGGGTTAGGATGTTGTATCTGTGATCAGAAGGTGACTAGTTCAAATATCAGGGGGTCAACAGTAACGTCATCGTTAGCCTCTGGTCAATGCCCTCAACCTCAATTACTCCATGAACTGGCTGACCTTTTCTCAGTTGTATGTCACTTTGGATAGAAGCACCTACCAAATTTGTTGAGTTTCCCCCAGAAATCACCTTTTTTTCCCAAAATATTTATGACACCCGGTGTGATGGAAATCATTTTGTAATCATGGAAACTCTTCTTTCATGAAAACATTCTTTCATCTTATAAGATTCCAGTCAAAAGTTCCAAATAAAATGATTAATATCAGTGTTACTAGGTATCATTACAGCATCAAGAATGAGGGAGGTGTCATTACTGCCATGTAGGTCTATGTATGAAGCATGAAGCAGCAGGAGCCCACGTGTCACAGCGTGTGCGTGATTTTATACCCTGTGTGTCATGTTTACGCCCCTCTAATGAGAAGAGCCTGTTCCACAGTCCGGCTGGAATCCATTATCTACTGTTTCCCTGTGATGGAGGCTTGTGGTTTCCTGCTGAAGTGTTTGTGACTCCCACTGGTGACGTCCACTCAGTAATATCTATAAGGATTATCACACTTGTGCTTCTCTGTGCAGATTATTTGGCCCACAGAGAATCAAGTCAGTGAATGTCAGATGAAGGGCAGAGAGAGGTAAGCGTTTTAAACGTAATGTTATTAAAAGTAAGGTTATTAAAGGTGAGTTTATTAACAGTAATGTTATTATAGGCAATGTGTGTTGAAATGTCACCAGCCATTAAGGAGTGCATTGCCTGTCAGGTATTAAATATTCAATGAAATCAGCAATGCAGTGTCTGTCAGCCTCATCCCTCCGCAGTTCCAATGTGCCAATTACATCCAGGTCCTTCACCGTTACAACCAAATGCGCCACCTGGGCTGCGGTACTGAGGCCTCTGCCCCCATGTGCACCTTCAACAGAGTGGGCTGCCATCCCGTCCAGCATGTCCCCTGCCCTGTGCCCTGTGATGGACTGGCATCCCATCCAGGGTGTCCCCTGCCCTGTGCCCTGTGATGGACTGGCATCCCATCCAGGGTGTCCCCTGCCCTGTGCCCTGTGCCCTGTGATGGACTGCCATCCCGTCCAGGGTGTCCCCTGCCCTGTGCCCTGTGATGGACTGGCATCCCATCCAGCGTGTCCCCTGCCCTGTGCCCTGTGATGGACTGGCATCCCGTCCAGTGTTTTTTCTCTTCTTACAAAGTAGAAGCCGAGCATTTTCCTGGTTGTAATTCCATGTGTGACCAGCTGTATAATTTTTGGCTTCTCCCTTCTGGGATTTTGCAGGATCTTGGATATCATCTGCGTCACATGACACCATGTGGGAGGGTGTCTACAAGGCCATACAAGGTGGAGAAAGGCCTTTGAAATGCAATGGGTTATTTTTTGTACCTCGGTAGCCATTTGTCTTTAGCGGATCAGCGAGTAAGGATATGGTGCCTGTGATTTAGATGGTCACCAGCTGGCATCCCAGGGTCGGCAGAGTGATGTCCCTGCTGGGCCCCTGAGCAGGACCCCCTAACCCTGCTCACTCTGGCTAAAAGCATCTGCTAAACAAATAAAAATCTCAGGTTTAAAAACCCAGGAAATTCACTTTGTCGTGAGGGGAGCTGGTTTGCACTTCCACCCTGTTATTTGTCCCTATTCTTTTTGATTTTTTAAACTTGATTCCCCCCCCCCCCCCAACAATACTGCCTCTATGTCCTACAGGGCTGAGCTGGCTTTTAATGGGTGCCAATACCCCCCAGGACAGACTGCTCCACCTAGAGGCCCATCATGTCGAAGACGGACAGGGAAGGTGCCCGTTTGCCCCGTGCGTCCTGTCGCCTCGACCCCTTCTATGGGGCCTGTTCTAACCCATCCTGGATCCATCTGTGGATATACTCTGCTAAGAGCAAAGGCGAAATGGAACAATATTTCTGAGTGATGTTTTTAATTTTTATACATTTTTACCAGTTTGTTCTGTATGCATATAACAGCATGTGTAATAGAGAACAAATCCCCAGCTCTATGCTACCCCCTTGTGGCCCCTCTCAGAGTGACACTATACTCCACAAAGAAGTCTCCGCTGTCTTTGTGTTTTAGGAGGGACCTCTTTGTCAGACTCTACGCAGACTTTGGGGGGAGTAACAGAGCATTCTGCTCACTGGGTAACCGTAGCTACAGGAGGACAGAGAGGGAGAACTGGCAGCAGCTGAATGGTGAATGGGGGGGGGGCTTCAGAGAAACCCCCACAAACACGTTTTCTTGCTGTTGCATCAACCTCTTTTCTTGACACATTTCTTTCGCAGCACATTTTCAGGCCCCGTGCAGTGACGCCCCCCCCCTCCCCCCCCCACCTGCCCCCTGTGGGATCCCCCCGTCCCACTCACATGATACAGCCCATAATGGCGGCTCAGTATCTATCCTCTCCGTCTTTAATCCCTTATCACTTTGTGTTTGGGGGGGGGGGGGGGGGACTCTGTTACACCA
>JAODJU010000062.1:32335687-32363915 GCA_026776725.1 Gnathonemus echidnorhynchus | reverse complement strand
TCAAACTTGCCTGGGTGGGCCAGGGAGTAATGTGGGCGGGCCAGTGCCGCCCTGGCCCATTACTGGCTACGCGCCTGTTCTCCAGTCCGCTGCCTGCCTCTGCTTTAGGTGCTGAAATACATTTGTCGTGCTGCTTCCTTTGGTTGCAACAGTTTTTAAACAGACTTTGCAACGAGGACTTGTTTGGTCTATGTCCGACGGCGTAAAACCGAACCATTGCCGTGTTGTTTGTGAATTCGATGGAGTGTTTTGGTGCCCCGCACTAATGTACCCGTGAAGAACGGTGCGTCGCATTAGTTCCGCTTTTTGCGCTCGCGTGTAAAATAAGTAATAAAATTGATTTTCATAAAAACACATCATCCTGAACTGTAAATTCGAATTAATCGATAAAATCGATGTATCGCCCACCTCTAAATGTATGTGGTGTTTTAATCATAATTTTTAAAAGAATAATAATTAGTTGAAAAAATATTTTCATCAGTAATTTTTTTTTATCAATTATTAGACATTTCAGGGGACCCCATTTGAATTCCAGGTGACCCCACATTCAACCCCCAAGGTTGAAAATCACTGACCTGAACATTAAAGTCAGAGCTCACATCACTGTATATGATTCCATTGACCAAAAGCCCTTTCTTACCTTGAACAACACACACTGTTTCCACTTTTTACTCAGCAATGTTGTAAAGAGTACACTGATGGTAATCGGAGGCACACTTCCAGGGATAAAGACAGATTGGAATCAGAGCTTTCAGTTGGAGTGTCAAGCTGCAGATGGTCTGTGCACATCTGGAGAGGGTCTGCACACATCCACAGAGGGTCTGTACATGTGTGGAGATGGATATGTCTGGAGAGATCCTCAAGGGAGCCTCAGAGAACATTTCAGCCCCCACCAGGAGCTCTTACACCTCAAGGGAGCCCCTAAGAACATTTCAGCCCCCGCCAGGAGCTCCTACACGTGGAGGAAGCCTCAGGGAGCAGCTTCAGCCCCCATCAGGGGCTCTGGAGAGTTTCCAGCATTGAACACATAAATCCTCCCCCCCACCACCTTTCTCCACTTCCAAGGGTACAATGAGTAGTAAATTTATTAAAGAAGAAACAAGGAATCAGTAAGAATTCAGGAAATTTCTAGTTTCCCGACCCTCACTTTTGGGTTTCTGGTCATGTTAGGTTTATATAAATTATATATCAATCCATCCACAAACGGGTGAACAGAAAACTCATTGCTTTTAAATAGGGAAACCGTTCCCAGTTCCGTCTTTGTTCTTCCGGGCATTCAAGCATAAATCTGATATTTGCACAATGATTGATGACACTTATAAATGTGATGCACATACAGCCAACGTTTTAATGTAACAACATTATTTGGAACGTAACAGACATGGCGGAACAGAGGAGGGTGTCGCACGCACATGCTTGCTTGCTTGCGTGTTTGAATATTTAATATTGGAATTATGACACTTCTGATGTGAATGAGTGCAATGGCGTCCCCGATATACAACAGGGTGAAGTTCAGGACAGACAAATGATATGCTTAAAAAAACACCCGGCTAGCTGAGCGCTTGGCTAAAACGCCAGCATCTGCCTGTTAAGCGCTTGGGGCCCTGCACGGCATTTTACCACTGCTTTGGAGAGCAGTAACTGACCCCGGGCTATCAGCGGAGCACCCCGTTAGTTGACTGAACAGCAGCTGACCTCTGGCCTCCTGGCCGGCGTCTCTCTGTGGGAGAACCAGCTGCCATGTACAGTAGATGTCGTAAATCATCAATATTTAACCTGTGACTCGATACGCTTGGAAACAGCGTGGCACCCCAATGATCCACACCTTGACGTGCCCCAGGGCTCGGTGAAGGTTATACCCAGGGATAGCGTCCCAGCGTGAAAGCCACACCAGTGGCCCCTGGTTCGTGTTCCTCCTCCCGTAGGATGCTGGCTTCTTCTAGGACTTTCTTTGTTCCGCTGCCGTACACTTAGAGGTCGCTCTTTGGTGCGTGAAGGCATGCTAATGCCGTTAGCCTCATTGTCGAGTGCTGATGAAGACATACGCCGCCCTCAAGCAGACCGAGGCCTGCCCTTTATTCGTCTTTGGCCCTGCGACCACTGCCGGGATCCCGTATGCCATCACTGCCATTACTAATCATTCTGCTGATGGTGTAACAAAGGATTGCAAACACTTTACTGCGCCTATGTCTGTGAACAGCGAGTACAGGTACAGGTCAGCGGACCGGGTGCCACATTCAATCTGAATAGCTACAACAAACCAAGAGCCACACACTGTCACTACGTCACAGGCGTATGCTTGGTATGTGGCGCCTTTACCACCATGCCTGTGTCAGAGGGACATGGAGGCCAAAGATTAGAAGTAGTTAGTGGAAGGTATTATAATAATAATCTTCTCTGCATGAACAGCAGGACATCATAGCCTTAATTGTAGTTTTATTGAAGGAAATAGGGGGTTTTAAAATTTTGTGTACTCAGTATAAATAAGCCAGCTCCATCTTTCCTCTTCTGATGCCCCCCCCATGTTGCTGTTGGCCCGCCCCCATGTTGCTGTTGCCCCGCCCCTGCCCCTGAGCCCCTGCTGGTGTGTATGATTACATGTTTAATGGCAGGACCCTGTCAGCAGCAGGACCAAGCCACATCAGGGTCAGAATCTCTGCAGTTATTCCGAGGCTCATCTTGTTTTACACCTCTTAAATTATACAGCGCTTTGTCTAGACCTTCACTACTGCATTATTCCTAATGCAAGATGTGGAAATATGTTCTGAGTCCATTATGCTCAGGCCTGAAGCTGCGTGTCCTTCTGTGGGGAACTGAGGGTTACCGGATCGCTTTGCAGGTTCTTGGATCGGTCCGGTCCTTTCCCTTCCTGAACTTCCTGTGACACTGTCATCCTGAACGTTGGCTGTATGGCACACTTCCTGTAGTGCATCATAACTGTCATAAATACACTTTCAGTTACGCATCACTACTGTCCTAAATACTCATTCTTTTAAAAGGCCCAGATATTTCCATTAAACTTCCTTTTCACTGCATCACCTTGTGTGAACCTGTGGAATAGCAAATGGTGATGAAAGTAATGATTCATTATGGCTGTACCCTGTCCACCACCAAAATCCTGTGAGATAAGACGATCCGTCCTCGCCGTGTCCTACGCTTTAATCGACTAACTAGATCTCCCACGAGGAACCTGAAAGTGCTTTAGAAGTCCTTTAGCAGCAAGGATTGGGTTTTAGGCCAAATGCTCAGACTTTCTGTTTAGACATTACTTTTTACCAGGGCTCTTTAAATCTGGCCCTCGATTCCAAAGCCAGGCCTTGTTTTCAGTTCTCTCAGGTAGTTAGTTTAATAATTACTGATTCTGATTGGCCATGGAGGCTTCACACCTGGTTCACGGGTAAAGAAAGGCTGGAAAATTAGCAGTGGTCAGACCTTAAGGACCGTGATTTGAATAGCCCTGCTTTAAGCATTATGGAGCTGTGATCAGTTTTTGGGAGGGGGGATGGTGGAGTGAGCTGATCAACCATGACCAGTAAAATTCATAATGCAGTAAACAGCATTCCAACCTGTGGGTCCTAGGCTTCAAGTAAACACTCATGGAACAGAACAGGGCAGGATAGGGTAGGACAGGACAGCATAAGATAGGCCAGGATAGGATAGGATAGGATAGGATAGGACAGGACAGCATAAGATAGGATAGGGCAGGACAGGACAGCATAAGATAGGCCAGGATAGGATAGGACAGGATAGGATAGGACAGGACAGGATAAGATAGGACAGGACAGGACAGGTCAGAACAGGACAGCATAAAATAGGACAGGACAGAACTGGACAGAACAGGTTAGGACTGGACAGGATGGGACCTCATAAGTTAGGATAAGACAGAACAGGACAGCACAAGATAGGACAGGTCAGGTCAGAACAGGACAGATCAGGACAGCATATGATAGGACAGGACAGGATATGATAGGTTATTCATGTCCATGGGGAAATTCTCTCTTCATCTACATTCTACACCATCATGCGCTCTCCATGAGACACACAAACTCATATACAGGTGAGAGCAGACTTGGGGGTCACAGCACCGGGTCAGCCAGCACGCAGTGCCCCTGCAGTAAATTAAGGAAATTTAATTAATTATTTTTATATTGGCAATTTGATGAGAAATTAAGCAGAAGCAAATAAAATACAAAAATATGAACAAAGCTTAAAGAAACTACTGTACAGTGTATGCTTTGATCTTAAATATACACTTGTACCTTTAAATGTCTAGTAACTTTCCAGCCTGCATGTGTAAAATTTGCCATCATTTGTTGTCAAATGACAGAGGTTTGCAGCTTTGCAGAATCTGGTGTTCATCTGCTGCAGGATCTCACATGCAAGATCTCACATGCTTCATCTGCTGCAGGATCTCACATGCAGGATCTCACATGCTTTGTGTGCTGCAGGATCTCAGATACTTCTGGTGCAGGATCTCTAATGCTTGGTCAGGTGCACGATTTCAGATGGTCTGCTGCTGCAGTATCTCAAACGCATCCGCTGTAGGATCTCAGATGAACGACAGTCACGTGTCTCCTTAGCGACCAGCCCTCTGGCAAATAGGACGAGGCAGCCGGCTTATCCTGTCCGACTGCGCTCCCAACGTATCAAGCGGCTTAGGGGGTGAGCGACGCCAGAGCGGTGGCGTGCGGAGCAGGGACACTGCGGCTTTAAGGGGAACTTTACGGCGGTCTGCTGATGGTGGCGTGAAACAGACGTGTGCTGGGCAGATAGAGTGTGGCAGCTGCACGCAGAGGGGAGGCTGCTGACGATGTGAAAGGTGGAAAGCGTCAAAGCAGGGACGCGTTATCACATTCAAGGTGGGTGACTTTTTATATCTCTGCGAACCTAGAGGTCGCTCTGCACGTCCGACTGTGAATATGCATATTTAACAATTATGCGCTTTTTGCGGCTTTTCAAACTCTCCTACTGCTATAATCTTTAAGTCACATATATATCTCCTTATGGAGGGTTTTTTTTCCACGCAGGTGACTATTTAAATTTAATGAAGCTGGCAGAGCCCGTTATATCGGGTTACTGTATTCATTACGGCCTGACCTTGCTCAGCAGACATAAAGACTACCTGCACTGTCCTCGAAAGCCAACAGGTGTGCTCTCTTTTGATACATATTACATATGATTTATATATGGTTTTAAATGTTGACCGCGCAGCTTATTAAAAATTCCGTTTAGGACCGCGAACTATTAATGTCTTCGGAGAATGAATCTTAATTCTTACATAAGCAGACGTTAAATAACGTACCCAATTGCTTACTGATCATAGTAGGAGCCGTGACGAAGTCAGTGGTTAGACGTACTTGAGCAGAGCATGGGGGTGACCTGCCCGACCTACGTGTGGATGTTCTTTAAAGGTTTCCCTTTAGTAGTTGTCTGAGAAAGTACTTGAAATAGTCCTGTGAAAGAGCTACTTAAACACACTAGGCTTGAATGAAAAAATGTATTAATATTACTGAAAAGAAATAATGAATATTATTTTATTCAGTAATATCTTTTCAGTTGTAAACGCGATTAATCACAATACAAGGCGGACTGTAATTTCTTCTATCAAAGCTATGCTGCTGCATTCCGTATCTACATCCTATACTTCTGGATTGGAAGCACTGTCTGACGGTGCAGCACGGCGCGCGGATCTAACCACCCGCGCGACTCACCGGAGCCCCGTGACGTCATATGGGGAGGCAGGGCTTGCAGATCCCACGCTTCCTGTTAGGGATTTCTCTCTAGCAATGCTGTGATCAGTCAGGACTTTTGGGTTGGACTGTGTAAATACACTGCTGTTTTTTTTTTTTTTTCTTTAATAGCTGTCAGCTTACTGGCGAAAAGCTCATCAGTGGCAGTATCTTGGCATCCTATACTGAGGGGACTGCTGTTTCTGTATCTGCGGGGCCAGCAATGAAAGACAATCATGAAGGATGACTTTTTGATGTTTTCTTTTTTGGACAGAAATACTTGCATTTGCATATTTTGATGCTGTGTGATGTCGGCAGGACGTAACTGAAAGTTATAACACTTCAGTCCTTTATTGTGCCATCTTTGTTCCCTTTTCTTCAGGCAGTGCCAGATTCAGTTTAGCTTGGCTCCTCTTTAAAGTTTTGTCACATACACAAACATACACTGTACATGTGAGCAGTTAAATGCTCTTCTACCGGCTACCAGGATTGTGGTCGAAAGGAAACACGAAATGCAATAAAACAGTATAAAATATAGTAATAAATAAGATAAAAGTTAAAAAAACAAAACTAAAATACGACTGTTAAAAGACATGCAAGTAACTGTTAAACGAGGAGGAAATTAAACAGTGAAATGGTCTAAAGTGTACAGAGTGCTGTGTTAGCTGAAGGAGAATTCCTGTAGTTATCGGGCCCCTTCACTAGGGGGCGATGTCCCTGTCAGCTGAACTTACAGCTTTATGAGAGTTACAACAGAAGTGTGAGGCTTCCTTGCCACCAGAGTTTGGCTTAGCTCCCCCTCATTGGACTGCCTACTG
Organism: Gnathonemus echidnorhynchus; assembly: GCA_026776725.1. Lineage (NCBI taxonomy): Eukaryota > Metazoa > Chordata > Actinopteri > Osteoglossiformes > Mormyridae > Gnathonemus > Gnathonemus echidnorhynchus. The sequence goes on along the minus strand of JAODJU010000062.1, from coordinate 32,357,368 downwards.
GATAATCATCCTGATCATGCAGCTAGACTTAGTTTAAGGCTCCCAGCGCAGCATCCTATCCTGAAAGGCTGGCGTTAAACTGAGTGGATTATGGCCTGCTGTCTGACCTGGGTGGCTTGTAATAAAGAAGCAGGTATGGCTGTCGGGTAACTCCACCCGGAGCTGTGGGCAGCATGTGCTGGATGCCTTAAAGCTAAAAACGCTGGTGCTGAGACGAGATTCCAAGCTTTATTGTCACGTGTTTGGAGGAGCACAGTGAGTTATAGGGGAGGGGAACAGTGAGCTATAGAAGTGTGATAAGAATGAGTAAAAAATAAGTAAGAAATAAAAATATACCGCAGAATAGTAAAATAATAAACTGCAAGGTGGAATATTAATAGTGTGCAATATAATAACATTTTAAAGTTAAAAACTGGCAAAAATCATTGTACAATTATTCTTTTACAACTGTAAAACAATTGTTGTAATTTTACATAAATAATCACTGGGAGGAATCAAATCTAGTGATTATATACACAAATTCCAAAATGTTGCTCTGAGTTGTGAGCAGCCCTAAGGGTCTGTTATAGTGTATAGCCGTCCACTGAGATTTTCTTTAACTTGTTCTTAACTTTAACTGTTGTCTCCACCCCCATAGTGTGCTGTGTTATTGTACTTTGCAGGGGTAAAAACCCTCCCCCCTCACTCACTGTCTGCATGTCGCCCCCCTGATCCAGGGGGAACGTTATTGCATGTTGCTGTATACCTGTATATTAGTATATTAGGGTTCCCCAGTTCTGGTCCTGGGGGCCAGTCTGCATCACAGCTTGTAGACCACTCTGCTGAAATGCACCTATTCAGCACAGCAGCCAGGTTGACTGGCGTTTCCCTGGGCAGGTGGGTGTGGGTATCTGAAAATGTCCTGAAGGTCCCAGCATATTAACGCCATCTGAAGGCTTGCTTCACTGCTAGACAGGCTTGTTAGTGGCTGGCCAGTGAGTTCAACTGGAGTCCTTACCCATGAACTCAGTTTATGTGTGTGTTCTAAGCTGTTTCTGTGTCTCTGTATCCTCTCTGTATCATCCAAACCTGCTGTTCATTTACAAGCAGATTTTGGAGGAAGAATGGGTTAAACCGGTCTCATAAGAATCACTGAGAAGAGGAACGGGAGGGAGCATAAAATATGTATATAATAAAATTCAATGAAAGAGAATTTTAGGATATTTGTCCGCCAGATTAAACCGCTATTGGATCGGATCGTGACAAAGAAGCCCGTGTAGCTGCATTTGACGCAATTTCATTGAATTTCTGGCGTGGTTATTTATTTCTCTCGTATACAGGCAGCTGTCACGGCGCATCCGCTGCAGGTTTTTTTTTTTTTTTAGCGAAATGTCCCTTTAAAGCGGCCGTCCGTCTGAGGCGGATCATGCGCGGTGCCGGGGACTGGGACAGGCTCCGTAACCTCCATGCACATCAGAAGCGGTGCGGGAGCCTGCCGGAGATGCATCGGCGGGTACCTTAGGATGCACGGCGGGCGGAGCGGCGCCACCGCATCGGTGCACCGGGGGACGGCCACCGGCGTGTCCTTTTAAAAGGGACCTGGCATGGGCAACGAAGCGAGCGCAGAGGGCGGGGAAGGGGATCTCCCCGGATTACCGGGAGGCAGCGGGGGCTCCGATCACATCCCCGCAGGAGCAGAGGCGATCGCGGAGGACGGGAGGCGAACCGCGGCGGCACGGAGCTGCCCGCCGCACAGGCACGTCGCCTCGTCCCCCTCTGGCAGGGCAGGAGCTCACACCCTTACGCGGTGGCACCCATTTACGTCCCCCTATTTACCTGACACGAGAGCCGGGGCGGGGGATCGGTGCTGATCGCCGCGCTGTATCCCCAGTGCGGCAATCGGGGGGAAGGGGGCTGCCTCTGGGAAGCAGTAAATTACCGAAACTGACAGAGGATGCAATTCTCATCCTTTCATAGGGAGATTAGGGTTCAGAGCAGACGCCTGTGATTTTCTTTTATCATCCTTCTGCATTGCATCTGGAGTAAAATGCATTTTGAGTATGGTGGATATGTGGGGTATAATGTAGCCTATATAGAGTGTAGTGCATATGGAATAGAATGTATATATGGTGTGTTTATATTCTCGCAAATAAACATGCTGAATTAGCCGGATGCAAAAAGACGGTCAAGTTTAGGCGACGTAAAAAATGCATTTGCGTGAACTTGAGTCGTTCTGCGTGAAAAACGGCGTATTTTTCACGGATGGGGGGCAAAACGATTTTATGAGAGATTGAGCAAGACGTGTGTGGGGTAAAAGAGCTCCGATCCGGCTCATGGTGCGCATAACTTCAGCCTGCATGGATTAGCGGCTCGTAGCAGGCTCCGGCTGCGAGATGGAGCGTCGGTCTGTCATTGAAATGCTGGGGTTTTCACTTCGGGAAGTTTGCGTGTGTATACAGATTGCTGCATCCATGGAATGACCTCCCGTGGACGTATCTTCAGCTTGTATTACCCTCCGTGTGGCAAACACTGAGCTTCTCCCGGCAGCCAAGGATCAATAGCCTTTCTCTGAGCTGGAGTGGCTGTCTGTGGGGTTGAAGGCAGAGGCTAAAAACAGCCGGAGGCTTCCGGTGTGCAGTTAACCTGTAAGCTGGCCTCTCCTTCACAGCTGCCATATTCCGATAAGCCTGTGTGGTGTCCAAGAGCCATGCTGTGTATGTTCAGTCATCTAGGGATTTCTCAGTGAAGGTGACGGCCACACACTCTCTCGCGGAAGTGACCTGTGGCAGGTGAACTGGGCCAGGTTCTGTGAAGCAGAACAGGGCGGGGATTCAGACCCACTATAGCATGTGCTATGGTGACACAGATACCTTAAATTACTGAAACATAAGAACTTAAAAATATAAATTATATATAGGCAAGAAATGAGGCCGGCAAAATGAGGTTAATTGGGGGAGTTCCACTTACTTTAATATGGTGCTTTAGAATCATTGTAGGGAATTTGAGAAAGTAGTGTTACCTACTGATCTTAATTCCTGTTGAAATGTTTGGTGCTTGTGTGTAAAATGTCATTCGTCGATAAATGTTAGGCTAGAAAACCACTTAGAGTGTTTTAAGGTTTTGAAGCTTTGAAGTGTGTCTCAGCCTGTCACTAATGACACGGGGGCTTTCTGTTCTTCTGTCCTTTCAGGGAGTCAGATGCAGACATAACACACCAAGCCCAGCTCCCTGGACGTGCACCTGCCCCAGGGCCTTCTGGGATCAGTAAAAGTCAGACTGTCGATGCCTTGAGGTCAGGTCTAGCAGCCAGGCAGGGCTCGCCGGGGAGGAGTCCTTCATCTGTCACGGTTTTGGAGTCGCGTTCTGATCCACGAGGGCGTGAGGAACCCAGGAGAACCATGTTTTCCTCAAATTTCCTGAGCGGGGCCAACCCCCTTAGCGCCATGTCGTCCGCAGTGAATAAACTCAGCCTGTTTGGGGACGAGGAGGCGCAGAAGGAGGCCAAGGATGAAGAAGGCAGGATGAAGCAGAAGGCCGAGCCGAAGCCTCATCAGCAGCAGGCCCCACAGCAGGGCTCCCCCAGAAACACTGGGCCCAAGAAGCCAGGAGCCCGCAAAGATGAGCCTGAACAGCTTGAGGATAAGCAGCAAGGCCCTGGTCCCCCCCCAGCGGGGCCAGCCGGTGCAGGGCCACAACCACCAGGGCCATCGGTCTGCCCCATCTGCAAGTCCACCCAGCTGAAGCTGCACACGCTGGAGGAGCCCAACCACAGCACCTGCACGCAGTGTCAGGCCGTGGTGTGCAGCCTGTGTGGCTTCAGCCCTCCTGGCTCCGCGGTAAGACCTTTAAAGCGCCAGTATGTCAAGCCAGCTTGGGGGTGTCCCAGGAAAGTCAGAGCACTGTGGGGGGCGACATCTCACATACCAGTACGGAAATCTAAGCTGGTTAAACTGGATGTTGCAAGCTGCTCTCTTGAGAGAATCAGGGGCCTGTATCACAATGCTGCATTTCTTGCTCAGCCGGATTACTTCTCAGATTTAAGGTACCCTAGTTTACATGGACTTTACCTTTATTCACTTCCATTTAGCTCCGAATCCCTTAAATCTGATAAGTTATCCAGCTGTGCAGGAAGTCTTGTTTTGTAATGCCAGCCCCAGATGTCTGCAGTATTATTGCTGTCACTCTTCCTATTCTTATTATTATTATTCTCATTATTAGTAGTAGTAGTAGCTGTATTACTACTACTACTACTACTACTACTAATACCTGAATACTGGCTCCTACACTGGGGTGGTGGTCTTTGCATTTTGGGCCTGTTGTCTTCCTGTGTCCCCTGAGCACCTTTTCTTTATGTGCTGCTGAGGCGAAGCATCATTATGTTTGGATGTTTGACTTTCATTTTATTTACTGTGAATGCTGCCTCAGTACAGCTGATTTACTGTGAATACTGCCTGAGTACAACTGACTTACTGTGAATACTGCCTATGTAGGGCTAATTTACTGTGAATACTACCTGAGTATAGCCGATTTTCTGTGAATACTGCCTGAGTATAACCGATTTGCTGTGAATGCTGCTTGAGTACAGCTGATTTGCTGTGAATGCTGCCTGAGTAGCATACTACCTGAGTACAGCTGATTTACTCTGAATGCTGCTTGAGTACAGCTGATTTAAGATGTCGCTGCCCAGAACATTTAGCTTCCTGCCCATTTTCCACATACACCAGAGACATTCTTTTTATTTGTTTTGTACTGTATTTGCACACAGGCTATAAGAGATTCTATTTAAAAATGGGACCTTTGAGACTTAACATAGTGTAAACAGAAAAATCAGACAGTGTTCAGATGAGGAGCCTACAGTCCCCCCCCCCCCCCCCCCCACAATTAAAATGTCACTTCTGTCCCCCCTTTAGATTTTTAAAATACTAAACAAGTATTTAACGATTCAGAAGATGGTAGCTAGATAGCTGGTCAGCAGAACATGCTGCTTAAGTATCTCCTAAATAAGGAATGTCTTAAATATTTAGTGACTGTTTGTGGCCAACAGGGGGCCTCTAGACCTCAGGGGCCCAGACAAATGCATGGCTTGGGTGCCGGTAAACACTGCCATTACTATTAAGTCCTTGCAGCATAGTTTCCAATTTGTCATCCTTTACCAGTAAATTTTGATAGAAAATATAAAACACAAATATAGGCTTGTGTTTTACATGAAAGGTAATTATGAAAATAATTAAAATATTAATAATATTTTGTATTGCAATGAAAAATGTCTTAATAGAAATGAGTATACGTCACGAGAGCCGCATAATTTCAATGTGCAATGGCCCAGATTTTTAGCTTGCTTGTTTAATTTGGTCCTGGTGCCCCCCCACTTATCTTTTATTGTACATCAGCAAAGTCTGAGCAGGCATGGAGACCAAGATGCACATGAGTGGCTGTAAAACGCAGGATGAGGGAATGAGCGAATCAAATCTATTGCCTTTCAACACAGATGAACAATCATCATTCATGAGAGACTGTTTCATTGCTGGTGACCAGGCAGCCTGCTCTGGCTGCTGCATCTCTGAAGTGCGATTTCCCCTAATACACTAATCACATCAGTACTCCCTAGTCACTGCAGATGTAATGAGGTCATAAATTCATAATAAGTGTAGTTATGGCTTCAGGCTGATAAGAAGTATTAGTTTGTGTGAAGATTGCGATCCATTGGAAGATGCTGTCTTATCAAGTGCCAGTGTGTAAATTGAAATTGTTTCTCTGGGTTGTGGGTGTGGAGGCCACTGTACTACCTGTTTCACTGACCATAAAATTGCGGTGCACTTTTGCAGGTGAAGGAGTGGCTCTGTCTCAACTGCCAGATGCAGAGAGCTCTCGGAGGTATGGAACCTCCAGGCCCACCTCCAATGAAGGCTCAACAACGGCCTCCCAAGCAGACCTCTGCATTGGCCTCCACCACCATCAAGCAAGCCCCTGTAATGGAGAAGGCTGTAAAGCCAGAACCTGGCAAGGCCACAGATAGCGAAAAGCCCTTGCTGGCTAAGCAGGAAGTCTTAACACAGCCTGGGCAGCCAGGATCTCCAAAAGCACGAAAAGGGTCTGTTTCCACTGAGCTGGACCCTTCCAAATCTAAGAAACCAGCAGACCAAACTCCAGCTGGGGAGAAGCTAGATCCCCAGCTGCCAGCGCCAGCCTCAGCTAAGGACCATACCAAGCCTTTACAGCCACAGCAGTCACCAGGCCAGCACCCGGCAGCGGAGGCCCCAAGTGGGATGCCAAAAGTAGATCCCAAGGCAGGCCATCCATTGCAGGACCCAGGGAAAATTCAACAGTTGCCAAAGGGCGGCCAGGGTCCTCCTGCCAAATGTACACATCCATCACAGGCTCCGCCCCCTAAGGAAGAGTCTGGTTTCTTTGGTCTGAGTTTTGGTGGTTTGACTGAGGCATCCAAACAGTTCACTGCCCCACAGCCGCCTGCTGAGTCAGTAACCGGGAAGTTGTTTGGGTTTGCTGGTTTCACAGAGTCACCCAAACCTCAGCCCACTGCCCCACAGCCGGTTGCAGAGTCAGTCACTGGGAAGTTGTTTGGGTTTGGAGGAACCACAGAGTCCCCAAAAACTCAGCCTACTGCCCTAGAGCCAGCTGCAGAGTCAGTTACTGGGAAGTTGTTTGGGTTTGGAGGAACCGCAGAGTTCCCCAAAACTCAGGCCAATGCCTCGCAGTCAGCTACAGAGTCGATAACTGGAAAATTGTTTGGGTTTGGAGGCACTACAGAGACCCCAAAAACTCAGCCCACTGCTCAACAGTCAACTGCGGAGTTGATCACTGGGAAGTTATTTGGAAACACTACGGAGTCCCCAAAAACTCAGCCCACTGCCCCACAGTCAGCTGCAGAGTCAATCACTGGGAAGTTGTTTGGAAGCACTACAGAGTCCCCTAAAACTCAGCCCACTGCACCAGAGCCAGCTGCAGAGTCGATCACTGGAAAATTGTTTGGATTTGGAGGCACCACAGAGTCTCCAAAAACGCAGCCGACTGGGCAAAAATCAGTTGCAGAGTCAATCACTGGGAAGTTGTTTGGAAGCACTCCGGAGTCCCCTAAAACTCAGCCCACTGCCCCACAGACAGCTGCAGAGTCAATAACTGAGAAGTTGTTTGGAGGCACCGCTGAAACACCAAAAACTCAGCCCGCTGCCCCACAGTTAGCTGCAGAATCAATCACTGAGAAGTTGTTTGGAGGCACCACTGAGACACCAAAAACTCAGCCCACTGCCCCACAGTCAGCTGCAGAGTCTGTTGCTGGGAAATTGTTTGGATTCAGTGGCACTAAGGAATCCCCAAAAATTCAGCCCACTGGCCAACAGTCAGCTGCAGAGTCGATCACTGGGAAGTTGTTTGGAAGCAATATAGAGTCCCCAAAAACTCAGCCCACTGCTCAACAGTCAACTGCAGAGTCAGTCACTGGGAAATTGTTTGGGTTTGGAGGCACCACAGAGTCCCCTAAAACTCAGCCGACTGGGCAACAATCAGCTGCAGAGTTGATTACTGGGAAGTTGTTTGGAAGCACTACGGAGTTCCCAAAGACTCAGCCCACTGCATCACAGTCAGCTGCAGAGTCAATCACTGAGAAGTTGTTTGGAGGCACCACTGAGACACCAAAAACTCAGCCCACTGCCCCACAGTCAACTGCAGTGTCTGTTGGTGGGAAATTGTTTGGATTCAGTGGCACTAAGGAATCGCCAAAAATTCAGCCCAGTGACTCACAATCGGTTGCAGAGTCAGTCACTGGGAAATTGTTTGGATTTGGAGGCACCACAGAGTCCCCAAAAATTCAGCCCACTGCCTCAGAGTCAGCTGTAGGGTCGATCACAGGAAAACTGTTTGGGTTTGGTGGCAGCAAAGAATCACCCAAACCTCAACCTGCTACCCCACAACTAACAACAGAATCAATCACTGGGAAGTTGTTTGGGTTTGGAGGCACTATGGAGTCTCCAAAAACTGAACCCACTGCCCCCCAGTCAGCTGCCGAGGCAATAACTGGGAAGTTGCTTGGGTTCGGTGGCCCCAGAGAGTCTGCAAAAACTCAGCTTACTACCCCAGAGTTAGCTGCAGAGTCAGTCAATGGAAAGTTGTCAGGAAAAGGTGGACTCACTGAATCATCAACATCGCAGCCCACTAAATCACAGTTGGCTACTGAGTCAGTCAGTGGCACCATGGAATACCCAGATATTCAGCCCACTGCCCCACGGTTAGCTGTAGAGGCAGTTACCGGTATGCTGTTTGGAGGCACCATGGAGTCTCCAAATACTCAGCCTGCTGTCCCAGAATCAGCTACAGAGTCAGTCACTGGGCTGTTGTTTGGAGGTACTACGGATTCCCCAAATACTCAACAAACTCCCCAGGAGTCAGCTACAGAGCTAGTTACTGAGGTGTTGTTTGGAGGTATCCTAGAGTCCTCAAATACTCAACATACTACCCCGGAGTCAGCTACACAGGTAGTTACCGAGGTGTTGCTTGGTGGCACCATGGAGTCCCAAAATGCTCAGCCTATTGACCTAGAGTCAGCTACAGAGCTAATTACTGGGATGTTGTTTGGAGACACCACGGAGTCCCCAAATACTGAGCCTATTGCCCCAGAACCAGCTACAGAGCTAGTTACTGAGGTGTTGTTTGGAGGCACCACAGAGTCCCCAAATACTGAGCCTATTCTCACAGAGTCAGCTACAGAGCTAGTTACCGACATGTTGCATGGTAGCACCACAGAGTCCCCAAATACTGAGCCTATTGTCACAGAGTTAGCTACAGAGCTAGTTACCGACATGTTGCTTGGTAGCACCACGGAGTCCCCAAATACTGAGCCTATTGCCCCAGAGTCAGCTACAGAGCTAGTTACTGGGATGTTTGGAGGCACCATGGAGTCCACAAATAATGAACCTATTGTTCAAGAGTCAGCTACAGAGCTAGTTACCGGGATGTTGTTTGGAGGCACCACGGAGTCCCCAAATACTGAGCTTATTGCTACAGAGCTAGTTACTGAGGTGTTGCTTGGTGGCACCACGGAGTCCCCAAATACTCAGCCTATTGTCCCAGTGTCAGATACAGAGCTAGTTACTGGAACATTGTTTAGAGGCACCACAGAGTACCCAGATACTCAGACTACTACTCAAGATTCAGCTAGCGAGTCAGTAAGTGGAAAGATATCTGGATTCAGTGGCACCATGGAGTCCCAAGAAACTCAGCCTATTGCCTCATCATCAGCTGTAGAGTTAGGTACCAGAAACTTATTTGCAGACACCACTGATTCCCCAAATACTCAGCCTTCTGATTCAAAATTGGCTGTACAGTCTGGCACTAGAAAGTTGTTTGAAGGCACAGCTGAGTCCTCTACAACTCAACCCAGTGCCCCGCAGTCGGTCGCAGAGTCGGTCACCGGAAAGTTGTTTGGATTTGGTGGCACCAAGGAATTGCCAAAAATTAAACCCAATGACTCACAATCAGCCGCAGAGTCAGTCACTGGGAAGTTGTTTGGGTTTGGTAGCACAAAAGAATCACCAAAAACTCAATCCACCGCCCCACAATCAGCTACAGAGTCAATCACTGGGAAGTTGTTTGGAAGCACTACAGAGTCCCCAAACACTCAACCCACTGCCCCACAGTCTGCTTCTGAGTTTGTCACTGGGAAATTATTTGGATTCGGCAACACCAAGGAATCGCCAAAAACTCAGCTCAGTGACTCACAATCAGTTGCAGAGTCAGTGACTGGGAGGTTCTTTGGGTTTGGAGGCACCACAGAATCCTCAAAAACTCAATCCACAACCCCACAGTCAGCTGCAGAGTCAATCACTGGGAAGTTGTTTGGAAGCACCACTGACATACCAAAAACTCAACCTACTGCCCCACAGTCGGCTGCAGAGTCTGTCACTGGGAAATTGTTTGGATTTGGTGACACTAAGGAATCGTCAAAAACGCAATCCACAGCCCCACAATCAGTTGCAGAATCAGTCACTGGGAAGTTGTTTGGAAGCACTACAGAGTCCCCAAAAACTCAACCCACAGCCCCACAGTCTGCTGCAGAGTCTGTCACTGGGAAATTATTTGGATTTGGCAACACCAAGGAATCGCCAAAAACTCAGATCAGTGACTCACAATCAATTGCAGAGTCAGTCACTGGGAAGTTCTTTGGGTTTGGAGGCACCACAGAATCCTCAAAAACTCAATCCACAGTCCCACAGTCAGATGCAGAATCAATCACTGGGAAGTTGTTTGGAAGCACCACTGACATACCAAAAACTCAACCCACTGCCCCACAGTCAGCTGCAGAGTCTGTCACTGGGAAATTGTTTGGAGGCCCCACTGAGACTCCAAAAACTCAACCCACTGCCCCTCAGTCAGCTGCAGAGACTGTCACTGGGAAATTCTTTGGATTTGCTGGCACCAAGGAATCGCCAAAAACTCAGCCCAGTGACGCACAATCAGTGGCAGAGGCAGTCACTGGGAAGTTGTTTGGAGGCACCATGGAGTCCACAACAATTCAGCCAACTTCCCCACAGCCAGCTGCCGAGTCAGTCACTGGGAAGATATTTGGAGGCACCACTGAGACACTAAAAACTCAACCCACTGCCTCACAATCAGCAGCAGAGTCTGTCACTGGGAAATTGTTTGGATTTGGTGACACTAAGGAATCATCAAAAACTCAGCCCTCTGACTCACAATCAGTTGCAGAGTCAGTCACTGGGAGGTTATTTGGGTTTGGAGTCACTACAGAGTCCCCCAAAACTCAACCCACAGCCTCAGAGTCAGCTTCAGAGTCGATCACAGGGAACTTGTTTGGAAGCACTACGGAGTCTCCAAAAACTCACCCTACTGCCCCACATTCATCTGCAGAGTCAGTCACTGGGAAATTGTTTGGATTTGGTGGCACAAAGGAGTCATCAAAATCTCAGCCCAGTGACTCACAATCAGTTGCAGAGTCCATCACCGGGAAGTTTTTTGGGTTTGGTAGCACAAAAGAATCACCAAAAACTCAGCCCATGGACTCACAGTCTGTTGCAGATTCAGTCACCGGGAAGCTTTTTGGATTCAGTAGTACTAAGGAATCACCAAAAACTCAGCTCTCTGAATCACAATCGGTTGCAGCGTCAGTCAAAGGGAAATTATTTGGAGGTACCACTGAGTCCCCAAAGACTCAACCCACTTCCCCACAGCCGGCTGCAGAGTCAGTCACAGGGAAGTTGTTTGAAGGCACCACAGAGTCTGCGCAAACTGAGCCCACTGCCCCACAGCTGGCTGCAGAGTCAATCACCAGCAAGTTGTCTGGGTTTGGTGCCAGTAAGGAATCACTAAAAACTCAGCCCACTGACTCACAGCAAGTTGCAGAGTCAGTCACTGGAAAGTTGTTTGGGTTTGCAGGCACCATGGAGTCTGCAAAAACTCAGGCCACTGCCCCCCAGTCAGCTGCAGAGTCGATTACTGGGAAGTTGTTTGGGTTCAGTGGCAACAAGGAATCGCCAAAAACTCAGCCCACTGTCCCACATTCAGCTGCAGAGTCAATCACTGGGAAGTTGTTTGGAGGCACCACCGAGTCATCAAAAACTCAACCCACTGCCCCACAGTCAGCTGCAGAATCAATCACTGGGAAGTGGTTTGGAGGCACGACTGAGACACCAAAAACTCAACCCACTGGTCCACAGTCAGCTGCAGAATCAGTCACTGGGAAGTGGTTTGGAGGCACCACTGAGACACCAAAAACTCAACCCACTGCCCCTCAGTCAGCTGCAGAGACTGTAACTGGGAAATTGTTTGGATTCACTGGCAACAAGGAATCATCAAAAACTCAGCCCAGTGACACACAATTGGCAGCAGAGGGAAGCACTGTGGAGTCCTCAAAAATTCAGCCGATTACCCCACAGCCAGCGACAAAGTCAGTCACTGGGAAGTTGTTTGGAAGTGCCACTGAGACACTAAAAACTCAACCCACATCCCCACAGCCAGCTGCAGAGTCAACCACAGGGAAGTTGTTTGGGTTTGGAGGCACAACTGAGTCTTCAAAATCTCAGTCTACTGCCCCCCAATCAGCTGCAGAGTCAGTCACAGCAAAATTTTTTGGATTCGGTGCCAGCAAAGAGTCACCTAAGCTTCAGCCTGCTTCCCAACAATCAACTGCAGAGCCAGCCACTGGGAAATTATTTGGGTTTGGTGGCATCACAGAGTCACACAAGACTCAACCTACTGCACCACAGAATTCTGACTCTATGTCAGGAAAGATGTTTGGCTTTGGCTCTTCCATTTTCAGCTCTGCTTCCAACCTGATCTCCTCTTCTGTTCAGGATGAGCAACCAGCCCAGGTCTCCTCAAATGCACCTCGATCTTCCCTACAGGGTAAGGGTCCACCTCCCAAGGAAAAGAAACCCCTTCAGGAGAAAGTGGACAGACCTCTGGCAGACCGCTCAAATGTATCTACAACCTCTGCTCCACCTTCTAAATCCTCACCGTCCAACTGTCCGCTCTGCAAGGTGGCTCTCAACATGGGCTCCAAGGATCCTCCCAATTATGATACCTGCACAGAATGCAGAAACACTGTGTGCAACCTCTGTGGATTTAACCCCATGCCTCACATCACAAAGGTAATGCAACTACATTTCTTTCAATTAGTAATAGCAGACAAATGCTTTGAAATTAATAATAGTGGGAAAACGCTATGCAGTTACACAAAGCTGTTAATTTTTAATAGTTTCGTAATGTTTCATTATCTACAAAATATCAGTATCAAAATACGAGTATTCAGTTGAATTCCAAAATAATGATTATTAGCCTCAAAATGATAATTAATGGACCTATGTAATGTCTTATCCGTCCCTCCATCTTCCTTCTGCTTTTCCTGCTTAAGTTCATTGTGTAATGTTTTATATTGAATTGATTTTCTTTTCGAGAAGCCTTCTTTTTGGAGCCTGCCATGAGATTCTGGTGTGTACTGTATGCCTCGGCTTTCACTTAGCTGCTGGCTTGTTTTATGCTTCTGAAAGTGCATCCTCATTCTACAGGCTGACTAAAGAATGCCAAGGTCCCTTTCAGCACACTTCTCATGTTTGTGGTCCTGCTTACGACAACAGCATGACACTTGAGTCTGTAATTCACTGCCTTCTGTTTCTCCTTCCTTTTTGGAATCCTAGATGTTGTATGTTTGCCTCATATGGTAATATTGTGGTCAAATGATAGCCTGGTACACACCGGTAACCCAAAGTAGTGCTTATGCACTGCACTGAGACTGGACAGCTTGAAATTTATTGATGCCATTCAATGAGTCTGTTTTCATGTAATAGTGGTAGATTGCTAGCTTAGCTAAGATCTGTTTGGAGATTGATACCGGCTCATAATTTATTTTGGCAGTCATACTCTCAAGTTACAAAGTTTTTCATGGCTTCTCATATCAGATACAACGAAAGTGCTCACTTGTGTCATCAGAAAACAGCTTTGTTTCCTGTGAATATCTGTCACGTTTTGATTCCGGTGGAGGTATCAATAATGGCATTGAGCGTGTTAAATCATCTTTAAAGGGCTGCACCCCTGTTGGAATTACAGGGCATGTCTCCATTCGGTTATATCAGGGTTAAACTATCCACGTCTGGTTGCTGAAATGTCATGACCTGAAATTTGGTGTTTTTACTGAGACACCTTGTTTTGGTGTCTATGAAGACTGAACGCTCTCTCTGTTCCTTTAGTGAGCCATGTGCTGCTTCATATATGCTTAATATAGTCATCAACTTTGGAGTGTTTGCGTTGTCCTCTTGCTCCTGTTCAAAGCTCTCAGCCAAGCTCCTTTGTAAATACTATGCTGCGGGCCATGTGGGGGACTTCGATATCTGCTGAAATCATTTCCTCATCGCCTGGGTTTCAGTGAACATCTCCTGCTTATCTATCCTTAAGTTATCGTTTCATATGGAGTATCTAGGGGACAGTTGCCATCACCTGGATGTTAACTTAGTGTATCTAAGACACAGCTGTTCTTCCAAGGGCTTCTGTTGATGAAAAATTGAGGCTGACTGCATTGTGACCCTCTGCTGCAAAATGCATCCGACTGCATTACTGGACTGCATATTACCGCATTCCTCCATCTCCCGCTTGAACGAGGGATATGCCTTTCAGAAAGCAGAACTTACGATTATGTATGGGGAGGGATCACCATGCAGCAAATTACGTCACAATACTCATCCAGTTAGGTGCTGATCAAGGGTGCAGTCATTCTAAAAAACATCCATATGAGTGCTCCTTAGAACCAGGGACGACGTCACAGAAATAAAGACCACATCACTTTTCTGTTATTCTGTGATGAAGAAAATCCCACGGAGTTGTGAGTAAACTTGTTCCCAGTTCATAGGGGTTTTGGGCTGCATTCCAGTGCTGTAGATGTATACAAAATTGAGTCACAGAAGGCGGGGTTGTTAAGATGTGGAATTGAGTGAGGAATACATTCCGACATACCCTCAATGCCAGCATTAAGCCATGGCTTGCCGGTGCGGCTGCTCTATACCCATCCGCAGCTCACACTGGGTACCTCGTGAGGCTGAAATGCCACGGGGTCCACTGCTGCCTGAGCTGCTTTCCCTCTGCCTGCTGCCTTGAGCTCTTTCATTGTCATTTAGTCCCGCTGTTCTTCCATCTTCCTATTTGACTTTCAGCATCTTCTAGTTCAGTTGTGCCACCCGGAATAAATACCCCAAAGTGCCATATAGTGACCCAAATCCTGACCTGCAGCTGCTGAGGTCACTTTGGCAGCATTAAAGTTCACTAGTGAGCCCAGGTGATGATTTTGATAAGATGAGATAAAGGTAAAAACTTTATTGATCCCAGGAGGAAATTGTGGCTCATAGAGCAGAGAGGCAGGTAAACTGCAGACAAACAAACATATAGTACAAAACAACAACAAAGGGTAGTACAACTAACAACAGAGTGCAAAGACACAAAGCACACATAGCGCAGACAAGTAAACATAGTGCCTGTTAAGTAAACAAATAAACATCCTGCAGATGAATAAACATAGTGCCTGTTACATGTGCTGTTTGCCTCAGTTATAAATTGCTTTAGACAAAAGTCCCTGTTAAATATGTAACAATGTAAATGAATAAACAAACATCCTACAGACAAACCTATTGCCCGTTAGATAAACAAACAAACAAACATCCCGAGCCTGTTTGCATTTGCATCACATCCGGAGTGAAAAGCATTTGTACCACATGACTGTGCCATGGAGGTGGGGCTCCTGTTATCTCCTTGCACCCAGGTCTGTTGTGGGCTGTGCTTTATGAAATCATTGCTCTTATTGGAGGCCTGCATAGATCTGGGTTATTCCTGGAGCTAGGGCTGATTCCATCCAATTAGTAAAGTCTCCTGTGCTTCCCCACCCAATCTCAAGGCCGAGTTACATAAGCAGGAGAGCCAGGAGAGTGGCATGTTGTTGGGGGGGCGGGTTTCATCCTGTCAGTTACAGTCAGATCACGGAGCCTTGAAATGACAGTATTCCCAGGTACCAGCCTGCGTCCACCAACTTACTGGTGTCCTGCATCTCAGGAGCCTCCAAGAGTTTCCTAGATGTGTGGAAGGACACACTTTTCCATTCTCTTCAGAATCACAGTCCACCCCGTTTCATTCATCACAGCTCATTTGAATTCCCAGTACTTTCATTATCCAAGTACTTCAGGACCTATTATTGTTAAGCAGATGTTAGCTGTTTGATATTATAGCTATTCGTGATAATTACGTTGTACCTTAAGAGCCAGACAACTTCATGAGCACTTCTGTCTTCATGAGGTTCATAATCTTCTTTCTGGATTATTGTTATTTGTTGTATTATTTTTTGGAGTGATATACTTTGGTGCTTGTGATGGGGCTGTTATAGTCTTGGCAGCATCTGTGTTTGCACCATGAGGTTCTCCTTTAAGACGGCCTCATTCCATGGCCAGTAAAATGCCAAAGGGTGACTCACCAGTCCACAGTACTTTCATCTGTCGGAGGTCTAGGCTCTGCGCTCCTTTGCAGGGTTCTCCATTTCTGTGGACGGGCCTTGGGTACGAGCGACGGCCGTGTTGTGATGTCTAGCAACTAGTTGAGTATAAACAGTCACAACCACAGACAGACCCCGAACAGCCCCTGCCTTACCCCTGCCCTTCGCAGCCTGTATCCTGTTGTCTCAGATCATCATGCTGCATGTGTTAAAGGTGACACAAAGCCTGACTTGGGAACCAGCAAACGACCTCCTTGGGGACAAAGAGAAAACAGCATCTTCTTGAGAATTTGTCATCAAAACAGTTTTACTGCTGCTGATCAGATTTTTGTGCAGCAAGGTTCTCCTGAAAGTCTCCCAGCAAGTTCTATAACTGAATGTATATTTACACCTGTGATTTCAGCTCCACACTGCAGCAGTGCTGCACATTCTGTTAGGGGGCCAGATATCACTTGGAAAACTGTCTGTACATCGTGAGTAATCACAGCCCCTCAGTCTGATATCTGCCATTTAAGCGACGTCAGCACTGTTTACAGGGCCCTACACTTATGTAAGGGTGGCAGGTATTTTTACAGTTGTGAAGAAAGTGAAATCTTATTAGACACGGGTGGTGTATTAGAGTCCACGAGCCTCACCAGCGAGTGCTGGCTTGCGTAATCATTCACGCACACAGCCCAGCGTTGGGAGTAAAGGATTACCGGGGTGACTGACGTCGTACTTTGGGATTATCGGGTTGGAAGCCTCTAGCCCCTGTGAGTGGGCGTTTTGAGGAATGAGGGGGAGGGGCAGATTATGGTGGCTGGGCCTGCCAGACAGCCAGAGTGTTTTCCTTTGGCCATCTGCTCACGGTAGGGGCCTGGTCTGGGGGGGTCAGGAACCTGTTCTTCTACAGCTTCTTTCCTGTGTCTGGCTCACATTGGGCGCTCATTGATGTGTTACACTGTTGCACTTCTGTTTTTAGGCCATTAATCTCTCTTACTTCCTGGACACTTTGAGTATAAAGCTTTCCAGCCACTGAACAGAGACCCAAATACACACTGTGCTTCTGTCATAGTGCGGAGTCGTGCGGCAGATGCACACTTAAACCCAGCCCACCTTAGTTGTATTATCAGTGAAAGATTCCCATGTCGCACCCATATGCAATCCCAGCATGCTGAGTACTGTCAGTAGACAGGGGCTGCTGAGTGACCGACTGAGGAATTCCATGTATAGGCAGAAAGAGCCTGGCCTGATGGAGGTGGCAGTGCGTGAGAAAGATAGCATCCAGTTCCGCTGGGTGGGGACGAATAGGCGCCTCCGCTCCCCTGATCTGCTGGCCGGGGCCAAACGGGCCCCTCCTCTCGCCCACTTTGCTGGCCCAAGCCAAATGGGCCCCTCCTGTCCCCTGCTCTGCTGGGTGTGGCCAAATGGTCCCCTCCTCTCCCCTGCCCCGGTGGGTGTGGCCAAATGGGCCCCTGCTCTGCTTGGTGTGGCCAAATGGTCCCCTCCTCTCCCCTACCCCGCTGGGTGTGGCCAAATGGTCCCCTCCTCTCCCCTGCTCCGCTGGGTGTGGCCAAATGGTCCCCTCCTCTCTCCTGCTCTGCTGGGTGTGGCCAAATGGGCCCCCTGCTCTGTCCCATCTGAAAGCTTATTATCTTATGAGTGCTGCTTTTATCACTCATGTGACATTCTGCCTCCTCACACATTTTGGACTGTGTCTCCTGTCAGATGCTGGACTGACCCTGATCACACACCTGTAAGTAACTAAGAACTAAGGACCGGTGTTGGGGGGCAACTGTAGTCTGTCCACCCTAATTAGACATCTAGCATAATGCCAACGTTTCGTCAATTTTGCAACACATCTCTGTAGGCTGCTTGTAACTGCTGTATGGACCTCAGGGTGAAAAGTCCTCATCTGTGATATTATGGTTGTCAAGTACACTTCTGATCCTTTATTACAGGAATTAGGATATGAGGATAACAGCAGAACATTTTAACCTTCATGACTTTAGTATACAACAGTGCTAATATCATAAGCATAAACAGCTGTGTATGAGCCCACAGAGACGACAGACTGCTGGAGCCTGACCTCAGGATCTTCTCAGAGTAGAAACAGGAGGACGATGTGACGCTGCTTCCACAGTGATTTTATTCTGCAGCTGTTTCTGTGAGCGTCTGAAGATCTAAGGTCCGTGGCCGCTGCAGCTTGTGTAAATAGACTGTTTCCTCACCTTAAATGGCCACCATATTCAGTAAGGAGGAGCTAATTTTAGACCAGGTGTACGGTAAGTGAGGCTCCCTCAGGTGATGCCGAAAATCTCCCCGCAGAAAGATCTCACCTTGGGCGTGGTGCATTTGGGGCTCGGTCGACCCGCATGCCTTGTGTTTGTGTGAAGCTCCACGATGCCTGTTTATCTGATGCAGTGGCCCAGCTCTGCACCTTTATTATAGATTAGCAGGCTGAGGTTCTCCATTACCGCGGGGCCTGATTTATGAGGAACAGCACCCGAGCCCAGCAGTGAAGCTGCAGTGTGAGTGCCAGCAAGCCCAGCCGGGCGGGCGGGACGGTGCCAGCAGCCCCTCCTGGGAATGAAGCTTTGTCAGGACATTTTAGAGTTTAATTCACTTTGCAGGTCGCATCGGGTTGGACTCTGGTGCCCTGCATTGGCATCGCCTGCCTTGACTCAGGTTCCTTAAGTGCAAGGGCAGCTCATTGCCAAATTCATGGCACATTTGAATCCTTTCCAGAGGTGGTGGGGTCTTTTTCATTACTTGACTGATGTACAGAAATGAGCCGACGGTCTGTTTCATCTGGGATCACTGTGGGGTGACTGGATTCATTGAGGCCTACAAGCTAAGAGAGGCAGTTTAGGAGGTGGGCGGGACAGCCTCACTTTAACTCCCAGAATGCCCTGCATGAGGATGGAGGTCACCGCAGACTGAGTGATTAATAATAATCTTCTGCAGATATCACTAGGCTGTTATGGAGTCACTGTGTCGATCACTGAACCTGCCCCAGTAAATCCACATTCTCCTCTGGAACTTTCCACATTTCAGTCAGGACAAGTACGGGACTGTCCCCATTGAAGACATTCTTTGGAATGTCTACAGACAAGTGTCCAGTGCAGCGAGTGAGTTTTTGTGATAAAGGAAGAAGCTCTGGAGCGTTGGAGCAGTTTGAGCTGATTGCATAAAAATCTTCAGTGTCAGGGGGATGGAGGGCGGGGGGGGTGGGGGTCTGTGTGCTTCATAGTCTTAGGACTCTGCAGCTGTGGCTTTGATCCCAAGGTCAAAGGTCAAATCCCACGTTCAGCAGAATGATGTCACTGCTGGGCTCCTGAACAAGCTCCTTAACCCCAGATCACCCTCTCAAAAATGTACAGTACTATACATTGTGTTGGATAAAAGAAAGTATTATCATTGCGGATATCCTATTATTATTATTATTATTATTATTATTATTATTATTATTATTACTACTACTACTACTATTACTACTACTACTACTACTATTACTACTACTTCAACTGTGCTTTTCAAAGAGGCTAAAAAGCTTTGGCAAAATGAATGTAAATGTTCTCCTGTGTCAATACTGACCAGGGACAGATGTAGATATCATTGTGTTAGAGGAAGATAAACACTGTTTAACCTCCAGGACATCAGACACACCAGCAGAGAATGTGTCTGTCACGTCTCTGCGTTCTGACTTAGAGTTAGTGTGTAGCAGTCATTTTAATTACAGTTTCCTGTCGGCCAGGAAGTTCTCTGTGCTTCCGCGATGTTATTAAATGGTGTAAGGGCTCATCCATGCCTGGCCTCAGTGTAGAACAGCAGTTCAGAGAGCCTGGTCTGTGATCTTGCGGATTCTTTTATGAATGATCCATGGAGTCATATATCAGTAAGTAATTTAGCATCACTGGCATCCTGCCACCTCACAATACCAATGTACGTTTATGGGTCTTAAATGATGATGAAAGTACAGGAATACCTACTTGTTGTGTTTGCTTGCACAATGTGCACATTTTGTTCCACAAAGACACTGAGGCAGTGAAACAAATCTCCTGTGTTCCTCATACGGCAGAAGGTGAGGGTTGTAAATCAGGGATTTGTTGGAGATGGCGAGGCAGCTGTCGCCTCGTGTTTCCATGATGTAAAGATCACCGGGAATCTCTGATATGGACATGGAGGCTCCTTCTGCATGACTTCCATCAGAATGCACAACAAAGAAATTCATCATCACTGAAGTTAAGGCACCCAAAGAACAACTTCATTAGTCAAAATTGAATTAATTTGTCATATTTTCTGTTAATGGCATTAACTTGCCTTTAGACTATATAGCCCCCCCCACACACACACACACATACTTATTAGCATTTGATTTGAGCTTAATCTGCATTTTTCTGTAGAGCATCCTTATGAGTGGAGTTTATGAATAGTACTCTGCATTTATCAGAATCAGTGTTCAGTCAAAGAGAAACATGTGGAGTAATCATGGAAATCTTATTGTGCCAAATGGCTATTTGCTTTTGCCCATGGCCATACTTGTATATTTAAATTAGTAGGCCTTGCACACACACTTTCTTCCCACCACTTGAATTGAATCAGTTTTGCCTCCAGGCTTCTCATAAGAGTTTTGCTCCTTCTCCAGATGAATGAGCAGCGCGTGACTTTTCTGACCATCTCAGGACTAATGGCTTATGACTTTTCAGCATATCAGGGGTTGCAGAAAGTCACTCAGCGGCAGGACTGATGGATGGAGGTCTTATCCGTTACACACATTAAAATTACTCACCTCAGACCTTCCTGAAATCAGTAAAACGTGCAATCACAGAAACTCCTCTGCATTTCTCTTCTAGGGCACCAAAGCTGTTTCTAGTAAATTCTGTATAATGCTTAATGTTTTGGTTTTGAACTGAATTGGTGTTACGTGATTATGGTTACCTGTAGACATGTAATGATATATTTGTACAATGATAAATCACAGTACAAATTTATAATGATTCAAATTGTGGAAATAAATGTTTTGCTCCAGCTTTTATAAATGCTTGTAAATGTTTATTGCTAGTTATTAAGAAAATGAAAAAACATATACTTTTTATTTAACAAAAGGAATATTTAAGTTGATAAAGAATGTGAAAATAAATGTTGCGTTTTTTTTGGTAATACAATTTTCTTCATGTAATTTTTCTTCTTTCAAAAATATTGTGGGAAAATTGAATCATGAATCCGACATTATGAGTCGAACCAAATCGTGAACTGAGTCGTTACATGCCTGGTCACCTTCGTCTCACAGCGTGTTGTCCTGAGGGCTGTGCATGCTGCTGTTGTGTGTTTCGTGTGCCTGTATAACTCGGTGACAGAAAGCGGAGGATCATGGAACAGCATGTTTCCCAGATGTCTCAATTTATTCCGGCCTTGGCCATTTCTCTGTGATCTATATTTATTGACTTGCTGGCACCTCTCAGGCTGAAAAGGGGTACGATGGGGTGCCAGTATACTGCCCTCACAGTGATGTGAGCATTCCCATGATGCACTGCTGCGTGATGTCCTCTGCATGAGCTGTGGTCAGGCACGAACAGAGCGGGAATCCCGGCAGCCCTGGCAGTGTGAGATTAGAAACAGGGAGGGTCAGTCACGCCGCGGCTGATTCACTGGAGCGGCTGACGTCACCCTGCGCTGGCTTTTCGTGACTAAGGCGGGCGACGCGTGCGGCCCTTGCGTGGGGAGTGGGG
>JAODJU010000062.1:32318222-32335587 GCA_026776725.1 Gnathonemus echidnorhynchus | reverse complement strand
GCGGGGGGAGTGGGGCGGCAGGGGAGGAGGGTGGGGGTTGGCGTGACGAAGTCTGCGTGCTCTAAGCAAAATAGCTACTGGCAGACAGCAGCTTCCTCCTAGTCAGCAGAAGAGGTTGAAATTAAATGTGGAGCACAACTTAAAATGGGTGGCAGAGTCGGTGATTTCAGCGATTTTCATGTTTTCCTTTTTTCTGCAGAATGTGCTGACAGCGGGGCTTTGTGCAGGTGCATAGAGATACAAACCGCAACTGGGCCTGGAAATGAAACGTAGATAAAGTGAGGAGCTAACGTCTCCGTCAGAGGGCACTTAATACCCGGAATTGCATTATGCTAGAAAAGCTGTAACTGCCCTATAAAACTGAATCATGTTTTCAATCTTGCCTACTAATAGATACTTCACAGCAGTTTAGTACACGCAGCTCTATCTGATGCAATGCAGAGTGCTGTGTGCACTTTCAGCCACTCATTCACTTTTGTGAGGGGTGACCACTGATTAATCTTAACACATTACTGTGAAATTACCTAAATGTGATGACATTCTAAAAAGACAATGATTCAGCCTCTTTTTTCACAATGGAATTATAAATGCAGGATTATTTTATAGCCAGGTTGAAATTGTCTAAAACATATTTAATAGTGAATCCAAAAGAAGGACGTGATGAGGTTGTTATCACTCAGGGTGGAAGGTGCTTTATACGTGCTGTTTTTGTAATTCACCATCATGGCTCTCCTTGTGGATTCAGACCTTGTTCTCAGTGTATGTGTTGAAAAAGCTCAATGTTCATACAGGCTTTGGATGTGCCCGCTGGATTACTGACATCTGTTTGCCTCCTGTTTTGTTTTACAGAACGAGTGGCTCTGTTTGAGCTGCCAAACACAACGGGCCCTTGCTGGACAGCTTGGCGACATGGGCATGACGCCACCACCACCCCTGCCCCCCCCATCAAAGCCAGCCAGTCAGCAGAAAAGTCAGGCCGTCCCTGCAAAAGAAGCCGCCCATTCAGGACCCACTGGTGCCCAAAAGACTGCTGCTGATCACAAGGCTCCACCTGCCTCTCCTAAGCGCGCCTCGATTAGCAAAGCAGCTGGCTCTGCTTCTGAAACCACGGCTGCTCCTGCTGACTCTTCATCCCCTCAAATAAAGGACCCCAAGTCCACACCACCTGCAAAAGATGCCACTCCTGTTCCTCCAAGTGAGAGTGCTTCTCTAAGGCCGACATCTCTACCTGCTCCAGAACCTCTTCAGCCAGAACTTTGTCTTAAACACCCTGAAGTTGCACATCCCGAGCTTATACATCCCCCTGAAATTACACATCCCGAGCTTATACATCCCCCTGAAGCTGCTGTTGCTTCTTCAGAATCTGAACATTCTGCAGATAGCCCCCTCTCTGAAGTTGATATTCCTCCCCCTGAACCTCCTCCAGCTCCAGCCGGCCCCTCTCCTGAATCTACAGGTTCGAGTACTTCCACTGATACTTCTGCTCAGCTAAGTTCTCCTAAAGTTGATGCTGCCACTCCTGGGCATGTGTCCCCTGTTGTAGCTCACACATTGGAACAGGCTACTGTCACTCGACCACTTGAGGCAAATATAGATTCTCTTTATGAGCCTAGTCTTGCCCCTGAAATTGTGGATCCTTCAAAAGACACTGAGTTTCATCTTGAGAGTATCACTGCTCTTGAACCAACTCTTCCCCATGAAGTTGCCATTTCTTCGTCAGAGTCCAGTGCAGATTTCTCTGATTCTCAAAGTGCATCTACAGAGTCTGCTGCTTCTCAAATTCCTTCTCCTTTGTTTGAGCCTACACCATCAGCTGTAGAAGCTGCTGCCCACGCACAGCCTGAAACTGACTCTGTGCAGACTACCGCTGTTCCTTCGGTGTTAAAACCTTCTCCAGAAGATGTTGCTGTAATAACAAAAGAAACTCCACCTCCTAACACCGTCACTCCTCCAGAGAAGCCTGCTTTAGTACCTATGCTTTCTTCTCACCCAGAATCTAGAACTGTTTCTCTTGAAGCTGTTACTGCTCCTCCTGAATGTTTTCTTCCTCTTGCATCAACTGCTTCCCCTTCAGAATTAGATCATAAGTCTGCAGATCAAGCAGAGGTGCTTCTTTACTGTGGTCCTGCTCATCCACATGAAGCTTCAAATGTTCTTCCAGAGGAGGCAGGTGCAACAGAACCTCCAGGCAGAGTACTTTCAAGGAAAACATCAATAGTACAACCTTCGGAAGGGACAGAGAAAGAAATAAAAATTGAAGGAGCCCCTCTAGAAGATATAGACACTGCTGCCCAGAGGATCACTTCAAGTCCTTCTGATATGACAAACTTAGAAACAAGCGCACTAACAACATCCAAAGTTCAGCTAAGCAGAACTGACAATCATTTATATGAAGATAGAAATGAAGAAAAAGACAGCCACAGCCCAAGAACTCTACTTGTATCCCCAGAATCGCACCATACACATGCAATGCCAGGAGAGGTCCAACAAGAGGAGCAGTCACTCCCTGCCAGCCACAGAAAGTTGAAGGTAAATGATGCAATCACAAGCGGAGCACAATCTTATGATTCTGTCAAGGACAATACTGTGGTTGAAACCTCAACAGTACTGCAGGGAGTGCATGAAAACCTGTCCATCAGTGATGAAGAGGAAGTTAAAAGGAAATCCATAACAGAGAGGCACCTGGATTTGCACAAGGATGAAAAGGGCGACATACATTGGCAGAAGCACAAGCAGGAAGAGAGAAAGGGTAAAGAGGGAGGTACCTCTGGGCAGTCCAAGAAGCTCGTCAAAACAACCAGTATTAGCTATGATGAAGCTGAGGAAAGACCATCTGAGAAACAAGACCATGAGTACAGGTCTACTTTACCATACAAAGATGCAGACCCTGTACAACAGGGTTTAGCTGATGATGAGCTGGAAAGCCTACCTAATTCCCCAGAGGACAGGTCAAAGGGTGAGGGATCCTCCAGCTTTCATGCATCCAGCTTTACACCTGGGACATCACCAACTTCAGTGTCTTCAATGGATGAGGATAGTGACAGCAGTCCGAGTCATAAGAAACTGAGTGAGCAAAATAAACAAAGAAAGGCTAGACACAGGCAACATGGCCACATACTGCCAACTATTGAGGACTCCTCTGAGGAAGAGGAAATGCGAGAAGAAGAGCTCCTCAGGGAGCAAGACAGGTGGGGAGACATGGATCAGCAGCATTTGGCAAAGAGGGGCTCCAGTAGAAAATCTAAGAAAGGAAAAGAGGAGTTGTGTTCAGAGAGGAGAGGAGAGCATCCAGCTGCTGCTCCAAGGAATCTCTCCCCCATTGAAGATGCCTCTCCAACACAAGAGCTGCGACAGTCAAAGGAAATGGAAAAACTCCACAGATTGCCTGCAGATTCCTCAGGCATTGAACCTAAATCTAAGGCAGCAGAGTGTCGTGCAAGTCAGATTCCCGCTGTGCAGAAAATACATGAACCATCACTTCATTCTATAGTTGAGGAGAAACCAAAGCGTAGAACTAAAGACCAAGTTCAAATAGTGATCCCAGAGCAAGGAACAGGTACGCTGTCAGTGCATGAAGAGGATAAAAAGTCACCAGAGGAGTATGAAGGTATGCCACAAGAAGGGAAGGATTCACCACTGAAAGAACTGGAACCAAAACTAACTCAGCAGATAAGTGAACATCTGCAAGAGATTGTGATACTGCCTCCTGTCCGTGATATTTGCTCTGTAGCTGTGTCTCCAAGTGACACAGAAAAACATGAAAACACTGTTATAGTTGATGCTGCAATTATGGGATTAATGAGTCAACAAAGCACCATTGTAACACCTGGAGCAAGTCCCACCCAGGCAGTTTCCCACTTAGCACAGGTGATTTCTTCCAAAGATGGCGTTACAGAAAAACTTAAAATACCAGTCCATGCTAGTGGTCAACATGATTATGTTGATTCAAACATATATTCAGATATTAGTCTCACTAGGACTGTCCACCTTATACCTGATCTGAAAATAACTCAGTGCTCATCTGCAGAGGAAGATGTAGAAGGAGACCATGTTACAGAAAAGCAGGATATAGCCCCATTGTTTGATGCTCCACAGACACTCCAAGAGAAGTTTAAAGACAAGCAATCATTTATGATAAGCGACAGCAGTGCTGATGCACCAACTGCTGATGAAATGGAACCTATATCAGTTGTTTGTGAAGTGCCCAAGCCAACAGTCACTGCACGACCAGCCCCTCTTCCCGTTTCAGTCACCACTTCTGCAGATGCAGAGCCAGTATCAATGATTTGTGTCCCACACCCAGTGACTGTCCCATCTCCAGCAGAAACACAGAACTTAGTTAAAGCTGGAGCTCCACCTCTGGCTGTGGCTTTACCTCCTGTTTCAACTTCTTCTGAATTGAATCCATTATCTGCTGTTTGTCTCGTAGCTCAAACAATATCTAGTTCAACTTCACCTTCCCTGCCATTTCGTGATTCAAACATATTACTACATCCTACTTCAGTTCTTGCTCTTGATCCAACTCCAGCTTCTGCCTCTGCTGAAATGGAACCAATATTTGTTATTTCTGAAGTCTCCAAAGTAACAGATACTCCAGCTCCTCATTCCACTTGTACTTCTGCTCCGGGTCCTGCTTCATTTCTTCCTCCAGTTTTACCTCCCGCTGAAATAGAACCCTTAACAGTTGTCTGTGAAGTGCCCCATGCAAAGGATACTTCAGCTCCCCAAGTAAAGGATACTTCAGCTTCATCACCTCCAGCACTAGACTTGTCTGCTGCATCCACTGAGATTTCAGCTTCAAAACCCCATCCATACTTAGAGAAAGCACCTCCAACCTTACCCCCTGTCATGGCTCAAGTCACTATTTTCGTTCCAACCACTGTTCCATCCCCAGAATTAAAATCAAGTTTAGAACTGGTTACAGTTTCTAATGCATCTGTCCCTGCAGCACCAGTGACAGCTTCCAGCAGCCAGCCTGCACCACCTCCATGTCCATCACCACTTAATTTGTCCACATACATGCATTCTGTAGTTGTGGACATACAGCGTGGTGTGAAAGATTCCATGAAGGCCACAGATGTTGAGAGATCAGTGGCTCCTCAGTCAGAAACTATCTCAAGCACCTTTACTACTAAATCATATGCCATGCCCCTTCTGAAGTCATCTACAAAGGAGCATGTTGTGATCTCAGTGCCCAGCTTGGATAATGATTCATTAATTACCCATTCATCAAAATATGTGAAATCAGTGGACAGCCCTGTATCTTCTGCAGTTGTTGGTGTTTCATCCTTACCTGCTATAACCCTATACTCTTCCTCTCCACCAAGATTCGGGTCTACTTCTGGTGCTCTAATAACATCTTCTGTTCGAACAGCTCCCCCTAGTCCTGTAGCATTACTCAGCTACTCATCCCGGGAAAGAGTAGATGGACCTCTTAAAACACAATCCTTACCTCCCCCCTACCAACCTCAGCCACCTTTCTCCCTTAGAGACATGCCACCTGTTTGCACAGCACCTCCACCACCTCCACCACCACCACCAATAATTCCACCTACTGGACCACTGGCCCTTTCAAAACCTATAACAATGGCTCATGTGACTAAACCAGTTAGAGACCTAAGTACATCATACTCAATGTACAGACCACAGGTGCCTCCACCAATACTGTCACCTATCCCAGATAGGTTACCAGTCAATATTCAGCAAGAGGAGGCTCTTTCTCCTCATTATAAATATACTGTTAGTCAGCCACCTATAACAAGCAGCACACTGCCCACATCTCCACATAGCATCTCTGCACTGTCATTAAATTTGAGCACTTCACCAGAGTGCAAAATGAATGCAGCATCACCTAAGTCGCCACGGAGCCCAAGGAGTGGAAGCTCCTTAAATGGAGCATATGTAGTCATCACTTTACCTTCACAGCCTAACTCACCAACTGAAAGCATAACTACCCAAGTATCCACAAATAAATGCGAAGTGTTCCAAACAAAAATGGCACATCCGACCTTTGATGCACCTAGTGCATTTACTCCGTTTACTCAGTACACAAAGTCTGTGGAACATCAGGGAATGCATGGAGGGCACATGGCTGTTTCAGTCTCTGGGCAGCCTGCTAGTTTTCCTAACCTCGTCACCCAAGTGGTCACCACAGAAGTTCAGAGAACAACGGTCTCTCTGATCTGTGAAAGGTTACCGCCTTCCCCCACTCCCAGAAGTCCTAGCATTTCCATCAGCATTCCTTCCGAAATGGCAACCAAAGTTCAACTAAAGCCAAAAGAAAACGGCACGGTTCCCTACTCTGGTGATGTCGTAGATCTTCGTACTTTGAAGATCAGTATTCCCATGACTGAGAAAGGGATGGATCTGTCTTCCCTGGATTCTCGGCGGCAGTCGTTTTCAAGTGATAGCAGTGGGCGTCCAACGAGTGCCGTACACTCGGCGATAGTAAATCTCAGTGCAGCAGCATCACCGGTTCCGACCCTGTCTTTTGTTACTGACAGTATAACTGTCACCTGCTCTGCCACAGTGACACCCAGCAGTGTTATGGACAGGCCTTTGACTCATGCTTCTGTTTTTTCAACTCCTCTTCAGCTAACAACATCCAAGACATTTGAGCCTGTTGCCCAAATAATATATAGGCCTCTAGATTCAAAACCTATGAATAGCTTCTGTATCGACACTCCCATTAATCTCTCTCTTGGGGCGATTACTGGCATAGAAACATCCAAGTCACCCATTGGTGACGTTCCAGTGAGCATGACCAATGGCACCATGTGTATTGAGACCGGGGTGGTGGGGGCAGTGGACCTAACCAAAACAAAGCCGGTTCAAACTGTAGTCACTCTTGAGGAGTCGACCTCCGAGGTCCTCACCACTGTTATTGAGGATGACTCGCAGCCTGTGGATCTCACAGGGGGACGACGAGCTGTCTGCTGCGACATGGTCTACAAACTTCCTTTCGCAGGCATGTGCACGACACCGCAGCCAGCCCCAGCCCTTCCAGAAGACCGGTTCGGATACCGAGATGATCATTACCAATACAATCGCTCAGGACCTGCCAGCAGCAAGGCTTTTTGTGGCATGAAGCCCTCGATGTCTGATACCAACTTATCCGAGGCAGGACTGTTCTTCTATAAAAGCAAAAATAGTTATGATTATCATAATGGGCCAATGGAGGGCGCTGTGGACTTGTCATCTGGAAAAATGCCCACAGGTCAGTATGAGGGCATTGCCGATCTGTCACTGAAATATCATTTTGACTTGCCTCCACTTATACCGGGCTGATGCTCGTTCTTCCTTTTTTGTTCTTTGTTCTTTTTCTTTTTTTGTGTCTTCATTTTTGAAAAGTCTTTGTGTTGATCTCCGAGTCATTTTACATTTTTTGTCTTGATGTATTTTTGTGCACAGACGCATGCGTGTGCCCACAGATGGTTTTGGCATGGCATGGTGCCAAGCTGGAGAGGCTGGACGTTTCTGCATGCACTCTGGTTTGCTTTCTGACACCTGAATAAGCTTTACTGTCCTGTCTGCCATTGCAGAAATGCCTTGTTTGAAAGAAATAATTTTACACTTATGTCTACAGGTGAAATTATGGACTACTCAAGTAGATCAGCGGAGCGATATGCGAGGATGACTCTTCCTCCATATGCCGCCCAACGTCCAGCTGCTGGGACACACTTCAGTGTGAATAGTGTCTTGAAATGTTCGAATGGAG
This sequence comes from Gnathonemus echidnorhynchus, assembly GCA_026776725.1. Lineage (NCBI taxonomy): Eukaryota > Metazoa > Chordata > Actinopteri > Osteoglossiformes > Mormyridae > Gnathonemus > Gnathonemus echidnorhynchus. Next base: position 32,327,870 of record JAODJU010000062.1, on the reverse strand, counting down.
TAGTGTACTCCTCCGTCGCAGCACCTGTTCCTTCTACATATGCAATCACGACCCAGCCGGTCTCCATATTTAGTACAGCATATAAAGATTTCTCAGGAATCAGAAGTGATCAGCGTCTTTCACCGTCATATAGTTTTTTAACCACCCCCACGATGGGAGATGGAGGTGTTCTCATAGAAACTGGCAAGGAGACTCTCCCTTCAGCATTCCCAGCAGTCATTCCTATGGTAACGGGGGTCCCTGGCGCATACATTGACACACCACTGGAGACCATAGCGCCACCAACACAACCTTTCAGTGCTCCAGTCCTTCAGGGGTCGGACGGCAGCCAGGAGCAGCAGTTTCAGAAGGAGCGTGAGCTTCTTGAGCTGGAAAAGATGAAGCAGCTTCGTCAGGCGGAGGAGCTCGAGTGGGAGCGGCAGGAGATGCAGATGTTCCGGGAGCATGAGCAGCTCATCGTCCAGCAGGAACTGGAGAAGCTGCAGACGATGAAGCAGCAGCTCCTCTTCCAGCAGGAGGAGGAGCGCCAGGCTCACCTGATGATGCAGCAGGAGACGTACGCCCAGCATCAGCTGCAGTTGGAGCAGATACACCAACTCCAGCAGCAGCTCCAGCTGCACTTGCAGGAGCAAAAGATGAGAGAAGTGTATGGCTATGATCCCTCTGAGGGGGTTCCTCCGCTCAGCGGTTCTGAGCAGATAACACAGGACATTCAGTACGTAGGGCATGACGACACACAGTTCTGGCCAGTGAAGGATGAGACCACTGCAGCTTCCGTGGTTACTGGGTTAGAGACCCCACAGAACCGGGCCTGGTTTTCACTTCCCACTCAGGGAGTTGGCCAATATATACCAATCATGCCAGGATCTGATGTGGCCCTAAAAGAGTCAGATGGACAGGTTCACCTCCAGCTCAGCAACACAATACAGCTTGACGGCCAGAAGACAACAGTAGACAGTGGGGTCCAGGCTGACAGTGAGGATGTAGCGGACAGGGCTTACGCTGGGAGGAGAAGGAGGACCAGGAAGAGCGTGGACAGCAGTGTTCAGACAGATGAGGAGGACCAAGATGAGTGGGATGTCCCCAGCAGAAGCCGGCGCCGGGCACGGTCCAGCAGATCGGCCGAGGGAGAGAAGGGGAAGCAGTCCTCCAAGTTGTCCAGCATTGCCATCCAGACGGTAGCCGAAATCTCAGTGCAGACAGAACCCTCTGGGTCTGTGAAACGGCCATCAGTCAGGGCCCATGTCGATACTAAGGTGGAGTTATGTTCCCCAGAAAAATCGCAGAGGGGCGGCGGCTTGACTTCGGAGAGGAGGTCTCCCCAGAGAGATAAGAGGAGGCCAGGCCCTTTAGAAATAGGCTACTCCGCTCACCTGAAAGCAGACGGGTCCTCTCTGCAGATAACACCGTCTACTCCCAAGTCTCCCAAGGTGCTGTACTCGCCTGTCTCTCCTCTGTCCCCCAAGACCTCTCTGGAGTACGTCTCTTACGAAAAATCCATCGGAGATTCAAGCCCACATAATACTTTCAGCTCGGAGTCTTCAAATGCCCCGAACAGCACACAGCCGCTGGACCTGAACATGTCAAAGCTCACGGCAGACAGGCAGACGGGCTCTGGCTTCCACTTCTCCGATGGCTATTCAGTAAGTGCCGTTTGGCGGGAAGCAATGGATCCTCCATTCAGTAAAATACAAGACGAAATTTCTTCATGTCTGGATGCATTGCCATTTGCAGACTGTCGCTGAATAGTATTTTAATACATAGTCTTTTATACATTGCCTTTTATCTACCCCCCTCCCCCCAACTTCATTTAATTAAATTAAATTTAATTTATTTAATTTTGCATGTGATTTTTAAGCGGTCGCTTACAGAGCACGTTAGCCAGCCACTATCCCAGGCTTCCATCCGCGGCTCAAATGCCACATGCAGTAACCTGCCTGGCCGTTCATTTTACAGCCTGTACCTGGATTCTTCGCAGTGATGCTGACTGTCTGCTGGTGCATTTGAATTTATTTTGGGTTCAGAGCCCACATTTGCATCCCTCAAGACAGGATTCCAAGTTCACAATTAACCCAGTAATTTATACTGTACTCTGCCCCTGACCTGTCTGGAGTAAGGTTTATTATTATTATTATTATTATTATTATTATTATTATTATTAGTAGTAGTAGTAGTATTGGAAAACTCCCCATTTTAGACCAATGCTTAACACCAACTGGACTTTTGGATGGAAAAAGGTTTACTGTATAAATGAAATACATTGATCTTATGGTGCCATGCTGTCTGCTCAGGAAAGTGAAGTAATTCTACGTCAAAATCTCCATTAGGTTGTCAAAGTGTTAGATTAGAGGTTTTCAAGATTATCGGTTCTCAAACTGTATCAAAACGGATCCCGAGACTGAACCAATGTTTTTTTTCACGGGTCTCCAGACAAAGTGTTTGAGAACCACTGTTGTTGAATGAATTTTTATGCTCATTGATTTCCCTCTATTTCCAATAGCGTTGTAATTGTAATTGTATTGTTGTAATTGTAATTGTATTTTAATATTAGTGTTCTGAAGAGGAAAAGATATGGTCAGCCTCAATTGCAGACACCAGTAGCAAGGTACTTTGCAAGAGGGAGGACGTAAATGTAGGGTTATATGAATGTAAATGTTGGGTTATATTAACATTAATGTAGCGTTATATTAACAGAGATGTTCTTTCTTCTGGGGTTTAGGAAGTGAGCTAGGAAGTTAGTGACTTGAGCAGGTTTCACAGTGAGATTCAGCAGGACAGTCAGAGCTGAGTTTGCACAGAAATGTCAGTCCAGGGCAATCTACAGAATCTTAATCTGAACAAATTACCTGTGTCCAAAACTGCCTATATATAGGTAGCATCTGATTGTCTTCCTTTTTGTCACATATTCACGTAAATACATGAAAAAATTTCATCTTCATAGAAATAGCAGAGATCTGCACACTTTTATTTACATTCCTTGCCCTGATTAATGTCTTATTAGAATCAGCTAGAAGGTGAGTTACTATAGATTTTTAATTTTGTGGCCCAGAAGACTTAGAGTCAATAAATCATTTAAATCTTACCGTCACATAATGTTTCCTTTAATTGGTGTATCCTTTTCTTATAGGGAAAAGGCAGCCAAAAGAAGGTGAAGCGTACTCTCCCTAACCCGCCCCAGGAGGAGGAGTCCATGCTCAGCCCTTGCGGCTACAGCTCCGGCTCCGCCCGCAGGCGCCTTTGCCGGAACATCACCATGGCACGTGCCAAGATCCTGCAGGACATTGACAGGGAGCTCAGCCTCGTGGAGCGGGAGTCCTCTAAGCTCCGCAAGAAGCAGGCCGAGCTGGATGAGGAGGAGAAGGAGATCGACGCCAAGCTGAGGTACCTGGAGATGGGCATCAATCGCAGGAAGGATGCGCTGCTGAAGGAGCGAGAGAAGCGGGAGAGGGACTACCTGCAAGGGGTCGCCGAGGAGCGCGACTACATGTCGGACAGTGAGGTCAGTAACATCCGTGAGCCAACGGCGGACAGCCACATACTCGAGAGACCCAAGACGGCACCACAGTCGGACCTCGAGCAGTTCATCCCACCACAGGGTGCAAAAAAGAGCCCGTACTCCGTGTACCAGTATGCCTCGCCGACACAGACCCCTCCGCAGACCTTCTACGAGTGTGCACAAGCATCGCCATACCAGACTCAGTCCATTTACACGGATCCCACACTGTCCTACCCCCAGGCATCACACCAGCACTCCGGGTCACAAGTGTACCAGAAATCCCGGCATTCCACACTCTCCGAATTGGAGACGAAGATCACCACTAACTATGAGATCATACGTAACCCGAACGTGCTGCTGGGCCCCTCTTCTACAGACAGTACCTATGACCTAGCCCATCTCGGGGGCAAATATAGCAGCCTAAGGATGGCCGTAGATGAAAGAGGCAGCATCGCCAGCAGCCCTATGTCCAGCGTCTCTGCCGACTCCCTGTACACAGATGTAGATCATCACGCCCCCAAGAGCTACGTCCTGCTCAATGACATCAGTGAGCTTACGAAGGGTTCCACCGGGCTGTCCTCCAGCTTCAGCATTCCCGACAAAGACCTGGCCAAGGCCGACCGGCTACTCCGTGCCGCAGAGTTGCGGGACTTCCTGGGGCCGCTGCAGGCATCTTCCAGGCTTCATCCTTGCATGAAGGTCCAGGAAGATGCCATGGAGGAACCCTATGAGCTGAAGCTCTTGAAGCAGCAGATAAAGCAGGAGTTCCGCAGAGGGGCGAGCGGCTTGGACCCCCTGACGGGCCTGCCCCACTGCTACCCCAGCGACAGTGGCTACCGGCACTTTCCCCGGGCTGATAAGTACAGCATCGGCCGGCTGACATTAGAGAAGCAGGCGGCAAAGCAGCTACCAGCCTCTGTGCTCTACCAGAAACAAGCCAAACATAAAAAGGCCACGCTGGACCCAAAACTCACAAAGTTTTCTTCTATCCATGAAAGCAGAGACCTTGGGCTGGATTATAGTAGCTATTTAACACCCAGTGGCACATCAGTTAGTGGTCTCACATCCCGATCACGGCTGCTACAGGACAATTTTACTTTTGGACTTAGGAAGAACATCACAGAGCAGCAAAAATACCTTGGATCCAATCTTGGAGTTAGTATTGCACAATCTCTCAATCTAGGACAATCACTGAACCTAAGCCCCCACTCAAGATCGCCCATCCCAGACAGCGCTGTGTATCCAAGTGGTAGCAGGTCGCGACCTTCTTCCAGGCCATGCTCGGTCTACGGAATTGACCTTTCCATCAAGAGAGACCTGTCCAGTTCTTCACTGAGATTAAAGATGGAGAGTGATGGTACCTCTATCCTGAGGGCCAAGCCATCCATCCTCCCCATCAGCCAGAGCAGGGGCCGCATTCCTATCATAGCGCAGAACTCCGAGGAGGAGAGTCCGCTGAGTCCTGTCGGCCAGCCAATGGGAATGGCTCGGGCGTCCGCGGGGCCCCTCCCACCCATATCAGCTGACTTAAGGGACCAGTTTGGCTCCAGCCACTCCCTCCCTGAGGTGCAGCAACACATGAAGGAGGAGTCCAGGTCACGGGTGGAATCCCGTGCACGTGTATACGACCGAGACTTGGCACTGCTGACAGAGGACATGCAAAGTGTTGTGTCCGACAGCGAAGGTAAGCTGGCCATCTTCCTGTGGCTGCATGCTGGCTCTGTGCATCTTCTCCAGACTCTCCATTACAGGCAGCTCTTGACTTACGTTAAACCAGATTAAGTAAACCTGGACTTATGTGAAACATGTCCAAGGTACAAATAGTTTACAGAAGCGTTAAGGCATCATGCACCTGTAAATAAATGTGCACTTTATTTTTTCATTTATTTAATATGTGCTCTTTATCACATACTAGTAGTATATATGGCTTATGTGTTTTCTGCTGTAAGGTGTTTTGAATGGTACGGTTGGACCAATCCGATTCGCATAAAATTTGACTTATGTCAGGCTTTGTGGGACAGATTGCTTGCGTCAGTTAAGAATTGCCTGTATAAGTCTCCATTGTACTTGTTCCTCCTTTCTTCTTTTACATCTGACATATGGATATCTTAATTTGCTTTTCCTAGTATCATATTTTTAAAAAATCAAATCTGTTTTATTTTTGGCATCTTCTTGACTAGTATGATTTAACATTGAAATGGAAGTGCAGCCAAATCTGATCACAGAGGAAATATCAGGTTTTATTACATATAGCATTAATTATGGCCTGTTGACGGGGTCATTATACTGGTAGCCGTAAAAGCACAGTTCCAGTATGCAAAGTGCCTCTTTCAAAAGACAGCAAACTTTTTCAGAGAAGCAGGTTATGTTTTTGCATTTTGATGAATGCATACATCTCAGTTACATTTAAAATATGTTTATGCACTCTAATGGAATCATTCAAGCTAAGTAGTAAACCGGAATCATTCAAACAAAATTCAATTTAGTTCAATGTGTAATGAATAAAAAGTTATATTAGTAAATATCATAGGTCCACAAAGTCAGTGATTTGTCTAGTGAGTCCTGTAGCATCTCAACAAAGCCAGATTTCCAGACTTCAGAATGCAGTGATGCATTGCGAAGGTAGCCATCACACAGGTGGCTGCATCACTGAGGTAACCGCATCGCACAGGAGGCTGCATCGCACGGGTAGCCGCATCGCACGGGTAGTCGGATTACACAGGAGGCCACATCGCGCAGATAACCGCATCGCACAGGAGGCCGCATTGCTCAGGTAGCCGCATTAAACAAGAGAACGCATCGCGCAAGTGGGCGCATTACACAGGAAGCCGCATCGCACAGGTGCCCACATCACACGGGTAACCGCATTACACAGGAGGCCGCATCGCACAGGTGGCCACATCACACGGGTAACCGCATTACACAGGAGGCCGCATCGCACAGGTGGCCACATCACACGGGTACCCGCATTACACAGGAGGCCGCATCGCACAGGTGGCCACATCACACGGGTACCCGCATTACACAGGAGGCCGCATCGCACAGGTAGCCACATCACACGGGTAGCAGCATCACACAGATAGCCACATCACACAGGTAGCCACATCGCACAGTTAGTTGCATTGCTCAGGTAGCCACATGTTCTCTGGGTTAATGTTCATCTCGATGTGGATCACCAGGCAATACGGTTTTCATGGAATCAACATTATACGTTCTGTACCAGCAGTGGTCTGGAATGTGGAAGGAGAGAGTCAGGAAGAGTCATAAAGTAGATCATCCCCTGTCCATAGACGATTCACTGCGGTCTACACGAATGTGTGTCATCAGCTCTCCTCCCATCACAGTGCATTTGGCACACAGACCCTAACACACACCCCCAGACCATAACTATTTGAAGGCTAACAGGAAGCTGTTTGTCCCATAATCCCCTATGCCCCCGAAGCCCTTCCATTGGCTCCTGGTCCCTTTCCTCTTTCACCTCCTGCTGTGTGTCTTCATACATGGTTTGTAAGGCCAGCCTGAGCATGTGTGTGCCGTGCAATGGCAGCCTGGGGTCGGGTTGATGGTGTTTGGGATCCATCTCCCACAGCGTATCACCTACGGCAGGAGGAGATGGACTGGTTTAATGGACCCCGGGAGGGACGTGTCATGGATGGGAACACTGGCCTGCACAAGCAGATCCATCAGCTTGGAGAGGTAATGGCCTTGTGTTGCCACTTATGTCATCAGTGCATGGCTATCAGTGGCACCAGGAGGTTGACCTCTGTGAGGCAGTGCATGGGATTTTAAAGTACTACACACAGGAAACTGGTTGTATCACATTTGACACTAACTACATACAATGCTTAAACAATGATTAAAGAAAACAGTGGGGAGTGAAGGGTGGCCACCTCTGCTTGTAATAAGAAGGTTGCTAGTTCAAATCCCATGCTCAGCCAAATACCCACATCCCCTTTGAACCCTTGAGCTTTGACCCTTAACCACCTGAAAAATGCTCCAGGAGTGCAGGATAGATGGCTGACTCTGTGCTCAGACCTCAAGCTACCCTCTATGTGTGTGTCTGCATTAAAAAGAAGATCATGATGGGATATATGACACCTAACACATTCCAGTGTGCCTGTACATGTAACTGAACAAATAGCAAAGGAAGTTTCATTTGGAAATGCCTGTTTTCTGGGTAGGTGAAGCCCCGCTACCCGTACCCCTACGCTCGAGTGAACATCCAGAGAGACCCCAACGACCACAGCGTTTCAGGTGCGGGCCTTCGAGGTGTAACACTCTCATGTACATACCCGTCACAGAGTGGCCGGACGAGAGAGGGGCAGGCCGGCTTAATGCCCAGGCTACACTAGGCTGTGGTCAGGGCCCTGCAACACCTGAGTATGCAAATTGATTAAAGATATTAGGGTAAAAGGGGGAAATAAATGTAAAAGAACTCTGCTGTTTATATAACCTGCTGTAATTGACTCTAACTCTGCTGATCCCTCCATTAAAAATATACGCAGTTCTGCTTTTATCCGGGCTGCACGGCTGAGCGTCACTTTGGCTTTCTGCAGGTGCTGGACTTGGCATCCGCGTGGTGGGTGGGAAGGAGATCCCAGGGAACAGCAGGGAGATCGGGGCATATGTGGCCGAGGTTTTCCCCGGTTCTTCCATAGAACATGCTGGAAAGATCGTGGAAGGTGAGAGTGCTCTGCTGCCTTTTTGAGACCTTCTGGCTTAGGAAGAGGATCTATGTCTATTGTTTTACAGTCATTGCTGTTTTATCAGTTTTAATGCTGGTTTTATCAAAACACAGCGATCCAGCCACACATACAGCTGAAAGGTCAGAGGTCAAAACACAGCGATCCAGCCACACATACAGCTGAAAGGTCAGAGGTCAAAACACAGTGATCCAGCCACACATACAGCTGAAAGGTCAGAGATCAAAACACGACGATCCAGCCACATATATAGCTGAAAGGTCAGAGGTCAAAACACAGCGATCCAGCCACACATACACCTGAAAGGTCAGAGGTCAAAACACAGCGATCCAGCCACACATACAGCTGAAAGGTCAGAGATCAAAACACGACGATCCAGCCACATATATAGCTGAAAGGTCAGAGGTCAAAACACAACGATCCAGTCACACACACAGCCAAGAGGTCAGAGGTCAAAACATGGTGATCCAGTCACATGTACAGCCAAGAGGTCAGGGATCAAAAACACAACAAGGGTCAGCCTGTTATTTCTACTGTGTCTTTGTTTCAGCACACATGAAGCTGAACGGCCACATGACCTGTCAGTCAGGTAAGGCCGTGCCATGACAGGACAGGAAGGGTGGGATTGAGAGCAGCAAGCTGCACCTTATTGATAAGTTAAAAAGGCAGGAGGGAGGTGGCAGCATCTGCTCACTGTCCTTGGGCTGCTCACGCACCGATTGGCCTGGGTGCCAGTTCTCTTATTTAAAGTGAATGTGCGGAAATCAGCACAGAGAAAATTTCTCGGATTGTGGCTTGTATGTGAAGCCGATCTCCAAACCGCCAAACCATGTAGAGTAAAAATCAGATAATGACTTTGTGTGTGAGGTTGCACTGTGCGGTCACACTGTGTGGTCTGACTGTTACGCTGCAGTGTAGGATCACACTGAGGTCGCACTGTGAGGCCACACTATGAGGTCTCACTGTTCGGTTGCACCGTAGGATCACGCTGTTAGGTCACACTGTGAGGTCACACTATTGAGGTTGCACTGTGAGGTCACACTATTGAGGTTGCACTGTAAGGTCATGCTGTGAGATCACACTGTTAGGTCACACTGAGGTCATGCTGTTAGGTCAGACTGTGAGGTCACATTGTGAGGATGCACTGTGAAGCCACACTGAGGTTGCTGTGGGAGGTCGTAGACATTCAAGTCCGTTTGTGTGTTTTGACCCATCGATGTGAAGGTGCTGCATTCATTCATCTTATTGTTCCACGCAGCTGAAGAACTGTGGCATAAACAAACGGCATGCTTGAGGACAGGCTGTCGTTTGTGTAAGTGACATGTGAGCACGTGTGTGGGTTGTGTGTAGGCATGCTGTGTTTGCCCTGTGTGTCTTTTCTGTCACTGTAGTTTCGCCCTTTTCTCTGAGAAGGTCACAGACGAGGCGTGAGAAACATTACAGAGCATC
>JAODJU010000062.1:32291553-32318122 GCA_026776725.1 Gnathonemus echidnorhynchus | reverse complement strand
TAATGTTGTCGCTGGTGGGCCCCTGAGCAAGGCCCCTAATGTTGTCGCTGGTGGGCCCCTGAGCAAGGCCCCTAATGTTGTCGCTGGTGGGCCCCTGAGCAAGGCCCCTAATGATGTCACTGTTGGGCCCCTGAGCAAGGCCCTGAACCCCCAATTACTCCAGGGACTGGCTGACCCTGCTTTTGCAAATACATGCCTTGCTCTGGATAGAAGCATCTGTCAAATAAATGAGAAAACACATATACCAGTGTCTTTCATCAAATGTTCAGCATGTTCTGGGGTTAATGGGGGAATCTGGATCCAGGCATCATTCATTGATTCCCAGACGGCCCAGTACAAGGACACCGAAAGTGATGATGAGTGAGGTCACACGAGCACAGACTGAGCCGTGGCGTGGGTCCCAGCCTCACGCTTGAGAGACTTCCGGAGGCGGCGGCACTAAATCAGAGGGAGGACCCACATGAGAGGATGAATGACGTCAGCAAGCAGTATGCTTGTTAGACCTGTCAAAGATAACACATGGCTGTCATGACAGCACCCATCTTAAAGGCACAACATGCTATTCTTTCTTTGTTTGTTCTCTAATTTTGTTTCCCCAAAGGGAGAATAAGGCAGAAATTCTGCTTCATTGGAGGGAGACGCTGCTTCATTAATGAAGTGGCCCCCAGGTCCTGATCAGATTACATGCTTCTTCCTCTTTGCTGTGTTATCAATTGATTGGTGTTAAGGTTTGTGGTGACATTAAGCAGGGATGCTTGGAAATCACACTGCAGCTATAAGCATAGCCCAGCTGAGCTGAGTGACCCCCACTCATGTTGGGTTACAGTATAAATAGGTGTAAGTCTGGACAAATACGATTAACGCTAGTGAGGCTGTCAGTAATAACCAGGTAAGTAAACGAAGCTGATGACGTGCCACCTAGCTGCTGCGTGTGGAATCAAATCTACCCCATCTTCTGGTTACAGGAATGCAGGTCCTGGAGTGGGACGGGATTCCTCTGACGGGTAAAACATTCGAGGAGGTCCAGGGCCTCGTGATGCGATCAAGCAGCGAAGTGGAAATCTGTGTCAGACTGTGAGTCATCCTCACCTTCCGCACCTCCCCCGCACCCACATTCGCTCTTCAATTATCATTAAAACCCAGTTAATGCTCCTTAAAATACCATTGACATAAACTCAGGAATACTCTGCCTATGTACCTGATTGTCGTGGTATAACACAAAGAGTGATCTCAGGGTGATGGTAGTGCACAAATCTCAACTGGGGGGCTAAAATGTCAGACTAGTATCCAGAGCAATGTCATAATTTGTGGCCTGTGAACACTGATAAAACTGACTCTGCTCTGTCTCAGGGATCTGAACATGCTGTCCGATTCAGGTCACCTCCAGTGCCTGGAGCTTCTGGACCAACCAAAAGGTGGTAAGTGGAGAATGAGCACATCCTGCGATGCATCACTGTGAAGGGATGATGAATTGGCCTTGCCAGCGTTTGTGTGTCATGATGGAGACGACCAGAACTGACCCAGACCTGAAGGTCTACAGATCCGCTGGCTTTGTGTGCCTAGTCAGCTGGGTTGGAGGCCACTTCCATCAGGCTGAATTAGGAACTGGGCAGACATCTGAATGGACTCCATCTAGCTACTGGGGAAGATTTGACACTTCTTTTGACGGCGTGTAACCATTCTTGGTGTGACATGTCCCCAGGAGACAGGCAGAGGTCCCCCGGAATCGATCCAAAGCAGCTGGCCGCCGAACTGCAGAAGGTTTCTCAGCAGAAGTCACCTTCTTCGGTTCTGCCTGCCATGGAGAAAGGGCAACGAGCGCACCCAGGAGCCACCCCCAGCCCGGCTCGGCCGGGATCGCCCTCTGTCAGCAAGAAGCGGCATAGCAGCAAGGCAAGTCCTACAGAATAAGTGATAGCTGGCATCACTGGGCCATCCAGGCCTTCTCCAGGGGAAAGCCCAAGTTTGATGGGTCTCCCAAGCTTTGCTCCCAGCAAGTTCTCTGGGTCCAGCTACACCTTTGCCTCTCGCTTCCCTGCTAGATATGTCACCCCAAGCTGATTCTGCCGTTCTGATATATCTCCAGTCTTGGTAATAGTCGAATCAGTCATGAGTTGTGCGCATTTCAGCACGGAGTACCTTCATAAGTAGATCTTACTATTCCTATACACCTCCTCCTCTGATCTTCACTATAATCTACATGGAGTATTTATCGTCCTTTAACATCCATCAACCTGTTCCACCGGGAGCTTGCTGACAGTGGGGTTGGGACTGGGGCAGCGGGGGAGTACTTATGAAAGGTATGACAACACAGACAGGTCATTGACCTACAGGGGTTGGACAGTGAAACCAAAACACCTGGTTTTAGACCACAATAATTTCTTGGAATGGTGAAGGGCCTCCCTTTGCAGTCAATACAGCATTAATTCTCAGGAATGATAGATACAAATCCCGTTCAGTGGCCAGAGGGATTTTGAGCGTTTCCTCTTGCAGAACAGTGGTTAGGCACTACATGATGCTGGTGGAGGAAACCGTTACCTGACTCACTCCTCCAAGGCTCCCCAAAGTGGCTCAGTAATATTCAGATCTGGGAACTGTGCAGACCATGGGAGATGTTCAACTTCACTTTCATGTTCATGTAAGCTCTCTGTCACCAGTCTGGCTGTCTGTATTGGTGCATTATCATCCTGATACACGGCACCACCTTCAGGGTACAATGCTTGAACCACTGGGTGAACATGGTCCTCCAGAATGGTTTGGTAGTCCTTGGAAGTGACACATTCATCAATAATAAGTAGTAGACCTAGTCAATGCCATGATATTGCAGCCCAATCCATGACTGATTCCAAACCCCATGCTGCACTGAGTATGTGAGTATGCAGCAGTGCGGGTGGTAAATCTCTCTGGGGCTTCTCCACACCATAACTCTCCCAGATGTTATACTGTATAAACTTGACAGTAACAGTGTCCACAGCCCAAGATTTGAGCTGCTGGTACCATTGAAATCAACATCTGGAGTTGGCATAAGTGACCAAAGGTTTAGCTATTGCAGCCTGACCATGAACACTAACCCTGCCAAGCTCCCAGTGAACAGTCTTGGTGGAAACAGGAGAGTCAAGCTGCACATTTACTTCCGCAGTGAGTTGAGCAGCTGTGGTTTTATGTTTTTTTGTATACATTCCAGGTTAGTACCCGGACATCCCCTTCAGACGGCTTCCTCTTGCCTACGGAGTTACTCCTGTTGGGTGTAGTTTGTCCTCCTTTGGTAGTACGCTGACATTACCCTGGATACTCCGGCACTCAATACACCACAAAGACTTGCTGTCCTGATCATAAATGCGCCATTTGAACTGAGATTGAACTGATGTACAGCTCTACTATTGCTCTGCTGGTTCAACCTTCACAGTCTGCTACGGATGGAATGTGCAATCAGTGAAGATTTTTCACCGGGTCATACATATATAGGACTGAAACCTCAAACACTTAATTGGTCGGTGTTTCAGTTCCATTGACCAACTCCTGTAGGCGTGCTGCACAAGTGCGTAGACATGCAGGTGTCCTTCATCAGGGCCCAGGAGAGCAGATCTCCTGTCCACATGCCAGGAATTAGTTTTTATTCCAGTCTCAGCACTGAGCATAACGGAGATGCCAGTAAGTACATTAGAAATAACTCTCTGCTTATTCTGCTTCCCAAAGTTGGAGCTGAGGATTCAGGCTGCTAACTTTTCAGAAATGTTCAGGCAGCTTGCAGGTACAGGGGCGGTGTGTCTGATATGGGGGGCGGGCACCTGGATGCTTTCATGATGGTCCCAAACGGTCACCTCCAGGCAGCAGCACAAGCTTATCCTGGGTTGTACGACTCACCGTGCTTTACATGATGTGCTGCCTGGGGGGGCAGCCAGGGGGCGCTCTGCTTTGCTTTGCTGATGTCCTGATGTTTTGCAGCTTGCAGAACCAACACAGACCCAGATGCATCCAATAACAGGCGATATCCAGGTACTCATGTACATTCTCGTGCTTTTAACTCTCTGTAGGCTGTGGCTATCATGAATCTTCATTTATAAGCATGACCAGAGTAGGGTTTCCCTGATACCCTGTCCTTGCCCTGATACTGCAGATTTTTTTTTGCATATGAATTTTTTTTATTTCATAAACCTTGCTGCCTCTGACTTCTGCAGTAACAAAGCAGAATAATGTTTACTGTACACCTCCATCTTTTGTTTGTCTCCGTTTTGGGGCTGCTATGTGGCTCGCTAAAAAGCGCCTGGTGAATTTATTCTTTATTCCTCTGCTGCTCTGCTGTCGGTATTAGTGAGGGAAGCAGATCTTCAAATCAGTATTAATGAGTGAAGCAGCACTTCAAATCAGTATTAGTCAGTGAAGCAGTTCCTCCAGTCAGTGTTAGTGAGTGAAGCAGTTCTTCCAATCCTATTTCACAGCTTCAAATCAACTATGACCGCAGTCTGGGCAACCTCATCGTCCACGTCCTGCAGGCAAGGAACCTCTCCCCCAGAGACGGCAGCAGCTACTCTGACCCCTTTGTCAAGGTGTACCTGCTCCCTGGAAGGGGGTGAGTTCCAGAGCGGGTAACCGTCGTCATTTACGCTGGCAGGTTTTTTTCCGGGGCTTCCTGAGTGCATGGCAGACTGCATGTCCGACACGCTGCTGCGCTGCTGCTTGCGTCACGCTGCGGCTCAGCAAAAAGTGAGGGCCACGCCCCTCCTCATGTATTTGTTGGGCGTCACAGCAGCCTCTGCGCATTCTATGGGTGCGTCAGCAGGGGACTCTCCCTGACGGCATCGGCACGGATACTTCACATGTCTGTCTCCATGACGATGCGCTTCCTTCGGTCCTTCTGTTCTCAGTTTCTATTTGTCAGCTGATAGTTGTTCTTCTGTAAAACCGCAATGCCACTGTGCATTCTGGGTATTTGAGATGGTTATCTGAACTACTCACCTGGTAAATACAGCAGGGGGTGGCACCTGAAGGTTCGGGTTACATGCCCCCCCACTCTGTCTGTACAGTTATAGGCTTCACTTAATCAATGGTACCTTATTGACCATTTCCACAAATACAGAGACATAGGAATGAGTTAGTTGTCACATATCCCATCATGCTCCCCTTTATTAAGACACATATAGAGGTGATAGTGAAGCTCGGGCTCTGAGCACAGGGTCAGCCATCAAATCAGCTCAGGGGCCCAGGGGTGACATCACTGTCAGCCAGTTGAATCTGAATCTGCAGCCTTCCTATCACAGGCGTAGTATCCTAACCCTACCTCCCAAGCCACATGCCACCCTATGCTACCCAAACCACTGAGGGAGACACTGCTGCCTTTTGATTGGTGATAATGCCGTCCTCCCCCCCCCCCCCCCCCTCACTGGTCACGGCTTCTCTGTCCGGCCCATGTGGCTGCATGTACAAGAGAGGAGCAGCATCCCTGCTACTCCAGCCTGCACACCCCCCAGGATGACAGGCACCGCCTTCAGTCATAATGTCTGTCCCTGTATCTGGCCCTGTTTGCTGTATTTATCGCCGAAGTGAGCCCCCACCCCCCCTCACTGCTGTTTTTTTTAATCTGTAAATTGCTGCAAACCCAAAATGGATTTTTCAGCCAAGTGATGGTTGTCCAGAATGCCAGGTAAAGTGATGACTTTGAGTTTACTGATTCTCTGTGGTTGAGCATTGCTGCATGTGCCCCCCCAATCACCACGGACCTGGCGCTGACGCCACCGCAGATCAATGTGAACGATCCACTGTCAAGCCTGTCATGCCCCGTCGTCTCATAGCCAATTGGATCCTCCTGTTCCCGCTGCACCCGCCCTTCGCGTTTCATGGGATTGGCCTTGTCCCGTGTCGCTGTCGTGTGCCTGTCGTGTGCCTGTTGCGTGTGCGTGTTTGTGTTGTTCTTCCCGAAAAGGCAGCTTTCTGCTTGCACATATATGTCTGACCTGTACATCCCACGCTCTGGTCCACGACACGTCTCATTTCTAAAACTTTCATTCCATTTGCTAAATGCACGTAACATCGCTGTTCTTAAAGGTTCCGAGTGTCGCCGTGACAGAAAGAGTCTTCAAACTTTATGGGCGCCAAAATAACAACAGCGACAAAAATATATGATTGACTCATCTTTATTTTTAGTAGTAGTATATCATTTTGGACTGGTTGACACTGCTTACTAATGATTATTTTCTTGGTTTCTATTGGATAAACCAAGGCTGTGATTGACATCTTAGGATAATGCCACCTAATTTGGCTTCTATTGGATAAACCCAGGCTGTGATTGACAGCTCAGGGTAATCTGTCTACCTTGGCTGTTGGAAAAACCCTGGTTTTTATTGACAGCTCAGGATAATCCCGTCTATTTTGGCTTCCATTGGACAAACCCAGCCTCGGATTGGCAGCTCAGGATAATCCCGCCTACCTTGGTTTCTGTTGGCTAAATCCAGCCTATGATTGGCAGCTCAGGATAATCCACCTACTTTGGTTTCCATTTGGATAAACCCAGGCTGGGATTGGCAGCTCAGGATAATCCCGCCTACCTTGGATTCTGTTAGATAAACCCAGCCTATGATTGGCAGCTCAGGAAAGTCCAACCTACCTTGGTTCTGAAGTCTTGTAAAAAGTGTCTTTTCATGCATACGTGTATTTATTTCTCTTGTCTATCTGTCTCTCTTGCAGTGCTGAGAACAAAAGACGGAGCAAGTCTATGAACAAAAGCCTGAACCCAGAGTGGAATCAGACGGTCATTTACAAGAACATCCACCTGGAACAGGTAGGTGACACTACGGGGTTCTGCCTCTAGTGGCTGTGCGGGTGATCAGTGTGCCAGATAATGTCACTGCAGATTGTTAAGGAATGCAGAGGCAGCACTGAACCAGCTCCATGCTCCAATAATCTCACTTCAAATACTGTATACTGTGTAAATACACTGTACAGATCTATCTGTCTGTCTGTCTGTCTATTTTCTGTGGGATTCATCCCTCAAGTCTTAACTCGGCTTAAAATTTGTTTACAAAGTGGCCTTCTGGCTTTTCGGCTCTGACCCCGTATGGATTCCTTTTCTGGAAAGTTCCCCTGGTTTATTAGGACCTCGCCGTGGGGGCGGGGCCAAGCTGGAGGTCAGTCGGAAGGCGGTTCCGCCCCAGCCGACTCGCGGGGCACGTGTCGGCTTCCATGTTAATTAGCCCTTGATCAATTTGATGTCTGAGTGCAGAAATGCAGTGTAGGGATATGAAGGTTCCTCCTGCAGACACAGGGACCCCTGCAGGGGCACAGTGGTAATGCTCATGCCTGACTGTTTGCTTAGTGTGGTCATTGCTGTCTTCACTCACAGCTGAAAAAGAAGACCCTGGAAGTGACCGTGTGGGATTACGACCGCATGGGTTCTAACGACTTCCTGGGTGAAGTGAGTGTCTCTGCATACATAGTTTTATTCTTTGAAGAAGAATGTTCTTAAGGTTCTTTTCTGCAGTATGTAGTGTAACTGCACCTGTGCTGTTTTTCAGCAGGCCTCGCTCCACAGTGCCTCGCCAAGCTGAGCCTGAGTTACTCAGTCAAAAGTTCGACCCACCTTGGGGCTTACAGATCCCCCCCCTACCCCCCTTAGATAACCCTGTGTCCCCAACACTCAAAATTTAAAATATTTCAAAATATTTCACAGCCTGAGCCAGTCCTGTATTACAGTGGATGACACATCACTGCAGTGTTTTGAACATAATCATTCACACACACACGAGGGTGGGTTTGGGCTCCCCAGTGTAGTGCCTGTTCGTGGCCAGCAGAGGGCACACTGCGCGCATGCACACACTTATGCCGCGACTCTGCTGTTCCCGTGGCTCCCAGGTGCTGATCGACCTGTCGAATACGGTGCAGCTGGATAACACTCCCCGCTGGCTGGCCCTCAAGGAACAGGGCGACGTTATCGACCATGGCCGCGCTCCCACGGGCCAGAGCGCTCTGGGGTCTAAGTCCTCCGTCATCAAGAGCCGGAGCCACGGCGTCTTCCCCGATCCGTCCAAGGGTGCGTTACCCCTCCAGTGGCTGCTCTGAAACACCATATTTTACTGTTTATGCTTAAGTCCAGTGTGGTTTGCTATAGCAATGTACAGCTGAGAGAGCGGGGTCAGACAGTCCCTGGAGAGACTGGGGTGAATGGCCTTGCTAAGGGGTAGAGATGAAATAATATAAAAACGTAATGTGACCAAAATTATCTCGGTTATCAGTATTGTCACGCTATTGTGAAAATGTGCTGAAAATGTTCATAAAGTACTGATATTCAAACTGAAATAATTTCACCAAGTTTTATATTGAAAGCCATAAGTAAACTTAGCAGCACTGTGCACTTTATGTTTGCATATACATTAAAATGATAACATGAAATAATAAGCCAATACCTTATGTCAACACCTGAAAACCATATATAATGCACATTAACACTAAAAACCAGCAGAGCGCTCTCACTGCCTACCACAATGTGTTCACTGACACTAAACAAACCCATGTTGCATTCTGCACCTGCGCACCTGCATCGGGGAGACTGTTGTTAACTTTGATTAATGCTGAACAATATTTAATGTGTTTCTTTCTCAAAGCACGGTAACAAACCACGGTTTTAATGACTATTAAAGTTTGAAACAGTAATACTAATCGTCAGGAATTTTACAATGGTTTACTTTGAAATCGGAAACCATTTCATCCCTTATCAGGGGAAATGGATGAATTACTGTGCGAACCCTGGGATTTGAACCAGCGACCTTCAGATAATGTCCTAACCCACTGAGCTGCACACTGCCCCCTGCAGTTTTGATCTCATTTGAGGAATTGGACTCACAGTGTTGACAGCCAGGAAATTGTGAGTGGGGAAAAGGGTACACTCTACACATACAGACAGACCCAGAATGTGGGATTGGAGTACAGAACCACTAGGGCCTGTGTTCCGGGCTGTCATTGGCTGTGGTACCGCTGCCGTGTCACTCTGCAGAGTAAGAGAGTCTGCTGACCGAGGGTTTGGATTTGCTCCACGATACCACAGTAATTCGGCAACACTTTGGAGCCTGTAGGTGGCATCTCCTCGGAGATGTTCCAGACAGCACCGAGGCAGGCTGCTCTCTATCCTGACTTGAAGGGCACCATCCTGGGCCTTGGGTTTCTCCTTCAATCAGATGGCAGTTAAATTTAGCTTCCTCTCCAGACAGAGAGGCTCACGGCTCGTCTAAATATAGCTACTGGTGGGTGGGGAAACAGCGGAAAAATGAGAGCGCTGCTCCGGTAACCACCGGAATAACGGATGCTAGCGGGAGCCAAGCAGGAAGCGGAGCGGCTAACAAGCTGCCCTCAAGTGTGGATGCAGGCTCAGGATCCGAGAGGGGGTGTTAATGCAGGCTGCAGTGGGGCATCTGCACAGAGCAAATCCAAGTAGTATAAGGTACAGGGTAGGACTCGGCTGCCAGTCCACACAGGACACACCCCACAATGTCAAAACACTGATTTCTTTAACTGTGGTAGGGAGCCAGGGGCAAAGAGGGGCAAATGCCCAGAGATGGAGATTTCAGGTCCAGAGAGTACAAATCCAGACCAAAATTTTCTTTCAACTAACCAGTTGAGTATAAAAAGTCACAGTCACGGAGTACTCAACTGGATTTGAACTCTCTGTACTTGAAATCTCCACCTCTGCAAATGCTACACACAGTACAGGGGCAGGATTCAAGCTGCTGTTCATGGTGTGTACTAGGACCACCCTATATACCCTATATATAAGCCCCCTGAGGCCCATTGAGGTCCGCATTAAGCCCCCTGAGGCCCATTGAGGTCCTCATTAAGCCCCCTGAGGCCCATTGAGGTCCGCATTAAGCCCCCTGAGGCCCATTGAGGTCCGCATTAAGCCCCCTGACACCCATTTGAGATCTGCATTAAGCCCCCTGACGCCCATTTGAGATCCGCATTAAGCCCCCAAGAGACCCATCGAGGTCCGGATTAAGCCCCCTGACGCCCATTTGAGATCCGCATTAAGCCCCCGTGAGGCCCGAATGAGGTCCGCATTAAGCCCCCGTGAGGCCCGACTGAGGTCCACATTAAGCCCCCTGAGGCCCACTTAGGTCCGGATAATACCCTGTGAGGCCTGCATGAAGTCCACATTAAGCCTCTGTAAGGTCCGTTTGAGGTCCATGCTGCTCATTATCTCTGGCTCTGCTCCCTCAGACATGCAGCTCCCCACTATCGAGAAGTCCCACAGCAGCCCCGGCAGCTCAAAGTCCTCCTCCGAGGGACATCTCCGCTCCCACGGTCCATCCCGCAGCCAGAGCAAGAGCAGTGTGGGGCAGACGCTTCCAGAAGAGCCCGTGCAAGGCACCGACCCGGCCATCCAGCATCTGCGCACCCAGCCAGGTAGGCGGCCCCCCCTGCAAGCCCCTCACACAGTCGCCCGCGTGCACTTCCGCAGGGCGGGGAGTCCCAGCATTTACGACTGATGAGGGTCAGGCACACCAGGTGGTCCTGTCCAGCCCATGACTTTGTCCTATTAAATCCAGTCTATTGATTGAGTGATCAATCGGCCCCAACAGAATAAAAAATGATGTAACTTCATTCTGCTAAACAGCGATAGTATGACAGGTGAGGAGTTGGACATTTTGGATACCAGCAAGATCGGCATATGCTGCTTTAAACATCAGTCATTCTCACACTATACTGAAGTAAGAGCTCACAGCCAGGTTGTTGTGTCTAAAAACACTTCAGAGAAATAATCCAATTTCCCAGTATGCATCTGGGCCAGAAATAGAGGACCCTGTTAGTGTGGATGGATCTGCAGGCCCACCGACAGTCAGAAACTCAGAGTAACTAAATGTAGACGGACCCTTCTGATGCTCTCTCCACAAACCACTGAGCAGGCTGCTTTCCATTCCGGCCCTGCTCTTAATTAATTAAGCATGACTGAGGAATTCATCTAATGCATCCCATTTAAATTACCTTTATGGAATGCGTCTGTTGTGGGTTTTTCAATCACATTAAAAGCAAAAAAAAGTATGTCCTCATTTGTTAATTACATTTATTTTTATCAGTCCTATAGTTGATTGTTGAAGGTTTATGGACAAATAATAAGCTATATTTACATTAGTAATATAAGCCACTTAGAAACCTCAGAGCAAAGGCAGAACAGGGAGCTGGTTATTCATACTGAACCTGCAGGCTGCTCAGAATCAGCATGAACATGACCAACACATGCCTCATCACTTAGTTGCTCAGCAGTCACCACTCCTGACGATCTGCCTGTCTCCTATCACGTGACTCGTTGCTTAGCAACTTGGCTGTCATTGCTTCTGATGCTGTACCTGTCTCTCATCACGAGCCTCATTGCTCAGCAACAAGGCGGTCATTACTCCTGATGCGGTGCCTGTTTCCCATCACGTGCCTCATTGCTTAGGGACACGCTGGTCATCACTCCTGTTGCTGTGCCTGTCTCCCATCAAGTGCTTTGGAACTTAATGACTTGATGGTCAAAGCTCCTTACACTCTGCCTGCCTCCCATCATGTGCCTTGTCGCTTAGTTGCTTGGCCACCATCGTTCCTGATGCTGCGCCTGTCTTCCATCATGTGCCTCATCACTCAGCGACTCGGCAGTCATCGCTTCTGATGCTGAGCCTGTCTCCCATTGCATGCCTCGTCACTCAGTGACTCGGCGGTCATCTCTCCTGACACTGCACCTGTGTCCCATCGTGTGTCTCATAACTTAGTTGCTTGGCAGCCATCGCTCTTGACACAGTGCCTGTCTCCCATCACGTGCCTCGTCACTCAGCGACTCGCCGATCATCGCTCCTGATGCTGAGCCTGTCACCCATCACGTGCCTCATCACTTAGCGACTCGGCGATCATCGCTCCTGATGCTGTGCCTGTCACCCATATAGTGCGGCCCAACCAGAGGACGTCCGGCAGCACTGTGAAGAACACCTCCGTGGTGAGCACTTTTGCTGCCACCGATCTCAACCTGGAGGAGGAGGACGGTGCTGATGCCGTAGACAGCGCCATCTTCCAGGTCCCACAGATGTGAGTGCCTCATCCGACAGGTTTCCCCCATAAACACATAGACTGTTACTAGGTTCCATGTTTCAAAAAAAAAGAATGAAACACATGGTACCATCTACATGAAATATTTCCTGGTCTGTACTTCAGGCACCTCTCTGCTGTCTATCAATAAAGTTCATCTCATCTCATCTTAACACAGAACAGTTTTAAATAGTTAAATATAGTTAATCTGCTAGCAGATATGTGTGGATGACTTACATAATGATAATGACGGTAATATGATGAAACACATTTACTCTTTATGACACTTTGTTAGTGAAAGTGATTATAATTGAAATGGTAGCACTTTAACATGCCACTGTTTTGAGCAGTGGGAAGACCATCCCAAACGGGACAGATGGCATGCGAGGACTTGACCATCTGGGGTCTGCAGAAAACATAGGTAAGTAAGCAGGTGTTAGCATCTTCTGGAAGTGTGCTCTGCCTTTATTCCCGTGTGTCTCCATGATTGGACAGTCCTGTGGGCCATTGACAGGAGTGAACATGAATTAGATGGTATTATGGGTGATTGGTAGGCATGAGCATGAATTAGTTAGTCCTGTGGGTCTTTGACAGGCATGAGCACGAATTGGAAGGTCCTTTGGGTGATTGACAGAGGGAGCACAAATTGATCAGTCTTGTGGTCATTAACAGGCATGAGCACAAATTGGAAGATCCTTTGGCTAATTGACAGAGGGACCACGAATTGGTCAGTCCTGTGGGCAACTGACCGGCAGATGCACAAATTGGAAAGTCCTTTGGATGATTGACAGGGGAGCATGAATTGAATCGTCCTGTGAGCCATTGACAGGAGCGAACACAAATTAGATGGTACTGTGGGTGATTGGTAGGACTGAGGTCAGAGTCAGAGAGAGCCCGAATTGGATGGTCTTTTGAGTGATTGACAGAGGGAGCACAAATTGGATGGTCTTTTGGGTGATTGACAGAGAGAGCCCGAATTGGATGGTCTTTTGGGTGATTGACAGAGAAAGCCCGAATTGGATGGTCTTTTTAGTGATTGACAGAGGGAGCACAAATTGGATGGTCCTTTAGGCGATTGATAGAGAGAGCCCGAATTGGATGGTCCTTTGGGCGATTGATTGAGGGAGCGCGAATTGAACGGTGCTTTGTGCGACTAACAGAGAGAGCCCGAATTGGATGGTCTTTTAGGCGATTGACAGAGAGACCCCGAATTGGATGGTCCTTTGGGCGATTGATAGAGGGAGCACGAATTGAACGGTGCTTTGTGCAATTGACAGAGGGAGCATGAATTGGGTGGTCCTTTGAGAGATTGACAGAGGGAGCCCGAATTGGATGGTCCTTTAGGTTATTGACAGAGAGAGCCCAAAATGGATGGTCCTTTGGGTGATTGATAGAGGGAGCACGAATTGAACGGTGCTTTGTGCGACTGACAGAGGGAGCATGAATTGGGTGGTCCTTTCGTCAATTGCCAGAGAGAGCACAAATTACACGATCCTGAGGGTGATTGACAGGAGTAAGCATGTGAGAAACATGCCCTCTGGGTCATAACCTCTGTGTTGGCTTTATAGTTATTTGTGCTGTTCATAAGTTTACTGCCTTTGTATGAGAAGCATTTTTCAAATGAACCCTGACAATAAGTTGTGTACACCGGGGGGAGGGGGGCTTATGTGGGAATGCGAGCTCATGTGCAGCAGGAGAGAGCCAGCTAACATGCTGTGACAGATATAGCGTGCACTGTGTGGTTACAGTAGCATCTGGTGAACTTCTTTTTCCACCACCCCAGACCAGAATCCAAGTGGAGGCAGAACATGCATGGAAGTGTATGGACTCACATAGTCAGCCATTATTATTATTATTATTATTATTATCTGGGGTGGTAGTGTAATTAAGCCTTATAATAGTGATGAAAATAATGTTGGCCAATGATGTCATACATATTACTTATGGAAAGTCAAGGGTCTGATGAGTTCGTGGTCACGCACTGGTGAGTGGCATCATTTTGCCTCTGGTTTATTTGGCCGGCCTTTTAAAGATGGCCACTTGGGGTCAGTAATGCTCCTGTAATTTCCGTTTTTCTCGCATGCAATGTTCAACAGAATGAGTCACATGAATGTGAAAAGTTGAGTCATCCATGTTTGATGCCTTGCATACTTTCTAGGTCTGTGAAATGTGACAGTTATTACTAAATTCAGAACCAACAAGTTTATCTAGCTGCACTGGGGGGGAATTTGATTCACTTTAAAGTTGCTTTTCTGAGGGTTTGCAAGCAGTTCAACATGCATTTAAGACCTTCCACATGGCTGTCATGAAACTTTTTGAACAGCCAGGAGCCTCAGCAGGCTGGAGTAGAAGTTCTCCGTGGAGGACCTGTCCTTCTACGTGTGACGGCTTATGGTAACAGCCTGGTGACTAGCCACATCAGGGATGGAAGCCCATGTTCCCATTGAATGTCATCGTAAGCTTACTGTTGCCTCACTGTCGGCAGGTAAGACGCAGGCCATGGGGGAAATCAAGGTGGCCCTGAAGAAGGAAACAAAGACGGAGGGCGAGCAGCTCGTGGTGGAGATCCTCCAATGCAGAAACATCACCTACAAATTCAAGTCTCCAGACCATCTCCCAGGCATGTGTCCCCAACGAGAGATTCCCCCGGGGTCACACAGGTGCTGGTGGGCTGCTCCACCCTGCCATTCTTACACCATTATAGACAGCCAAGAGCTTCTTTTGAAGCCTTTCTTGTCTGCTCTGTCCTCCCTTGTCCTCCTGGCTCTTTTGGGCCTGTCTGTCAGAAAAGAGGTGTCTCACTATCTTTCAATGGTTCTCCTGAGACAGATCTGTATGTGAAGCTGTATGTGGTCAACGTGGCCACGCAAAAGAAGGTGATCAAGAAGAAGACAAGGGTGTGCCGGCATGACCGCGAACCCTCCTTCAACGAAACATTCCGCTTCACCCTGAATCCCGCGGGCCACTCCATCCAGGTACTACCATGCCAAGCGTGCAGTGTTAGCCCCTGCTTTTACACAGTGCATGTGGGAGTGTACGTGTGCATGTGCACCCTGATGACCTGGCAACCCAGCCAGGGTGGACCCCTTCTACGGCCCTGTTTTGGGGATAGATGGATGGATGGATGGATGGATGGATGGATGGATGGATGGATGGATGGATACAGGGAAAACCTCCACAGTGCCAACAGTATAAACACTGAGAATAATCAGGTGTAAAATTCAGGTTTGTTACTGGTGATTTGAAGCCTGTATAAGAGAATGGAATGGAGGCCAGAAGACGGAGGTGCCGTCCAGATGGGGCAGTGTGGTAGTACTGTGCTGTGCTTTGCCTTATTCCCTCCTCCTATCTTTCAGCTCTTCTTGGTGTCCAATGGGGGTAAGTTTGTGAAGAAGACTCTGGTGGGAGAGGCCTACATCTGGCTGGACAAAGTGGACCTGAAGAAGAGGAGCGCTAGCTGGCACAAACTTCTGGCCAGCTCCCCCCAGAGCCACCCCTAGGGGTCGCTGCTTCACAGCAGGGTTCCCCGGGGGAGGGCAGCGACAGGGATTCTGAGCTGCTGGGAGGCACTGGCACCTTGTAGTTGGGGCAGACCGTAATGGGGAAGCAGGGATCTCGGTCAGCTTTCCTGGTCTGCTGTGCGTGTGGTGTAAACAAAGGCACAAGAAAGATGGCGGTTAGTGGGGGAGGAAGAGAGGTAGATGGATGGAGGCAGAGCAGACTGCACATCTCACCCCAGCCATGAGTCTTTCTTTGGATGCACGAGAAACCATACGGGCAGGTGCCAGGCTCTGGGTAGGAGCTGGAGGCTAAAGGGGGCACTCCCGCAGGTGCCCGTCCATCTGGCTCCGAGGTGCCCGGGTACGAGACGATGTGCTCTCATTGCGCTCCCCCTGGCCTCACTCACAGCATTGGGCTTCCAGCCTCACCGTCTGCGTTCAGCCTGTGCACAGAGCGCCTTCCATTCATTCTAGTGTTCGTCCGTCTAACATAATCCTGGCTCATACACTTTATATGCTGGACAGAGGCGATAGATTACCAGGGAAGGTTATGTCTGACTCACAGGCTAACTTAGATAGGCACATACTTAACAAGAATATTATGAATGCACATGTAGAGGTAGTGGTTGGTTAGCTATTTGGCTACAGACGGTTGACTTGCTGGTTCAGACTATCGGTCTGTCTTGTAGGATTGGATCATCTGGTTCTAATTTTGTTTAATGTGACATTTAAAGCACAAAATCTTACATTTCTTATTGTACTATGATTCACACTTAGATAATTTGCACCTTGAACTGAATGAGAGGTATTGCTCTGTTTGTCTGTCGACCAAATAGATAGATGCTACAGTAAAACTTAATCTATTCCTACAAAAGCTTGCTTTTTCCCAGAAAACAGCTTTTTTTAAAAACGAGGGCTGTGGGCAGGAGTAGTGCGTGACGTCACAGCGAGCGAGTGGCAGAGTTGCCAGGTCCGCGGTTTTCCCGCCCACTTGGGCTATTTTGAAAGTACAGCTGCTGGTAAATATTAGGAGGTCGCGGGTTGCAGGTTCTTGGGCTGCTCTTATAATGTCTTATAAGCGGACTGTATGGGGGAAACAAAAATTAATTATCATGAATGCAAGTGGCTCCTAATGCTGAGTAATAATGAATCGCTGTAGCCACCGAAAGTCAGAGACAGACGCAGACGGAAAGCAGGGCTACCAACTCTCACGCATCTGGCGTAACTCTCACGCGTTGGTTCTCACGCAAGCAATCTTATTCCCTAATACACGTGCATGTAAATGCGTGTGCGGAATAGTCTCGAATTGAAAATCTAAATTGAAAGTTAGCTAACCACAGTTGGGAACCCAGGGAAAAGAGAGTTTATCTATGTGACGTCATTGTGTTTAACTGTGGTGTTAAAATGTCGAACATTTGAATGTCATCAGCATGCAAAATACTGGTTTATTTCTTTGAGACACAGTATACTTGAATTTCAGATATTGGGCTAGTTTTAGCTTCCGTTGGGCGGATTTTAAGACAACCTTGGGCAGGAGATTTTTGCCGGACCTGGCAACACTGCTTAGCGGCCCTTGAGGTCGCTGGCGCTTACCCAAGGAATCCCAGGGCGGCGTCTTACTGGACGCGTTTTGCTCCCATGGTAGACGGTTATGTATGTACATTTCGAAGGAGATGGTGTTAATTGTATCATAGTCCGTGATTGTTACTTGCTGTTAAAAAAGTCTATTTAATAATGTCCTCTCCGGTGGTCGCCCTGCTCGATCCCGTGTGTTCGCTCTCCTCCGGAGAGACGAATCCCGTCTGTGGGCTCCTGCTACCCTCCCGACACACGACCCTCGACATATTTGCCTGTGTACGATTTCCTTCCTGTCAGTTACCGAGAAACGAAACGATACCGTCATATCCTGGGATACCTGCACCTTCCAGACAGTGACCGTCAGTTTGTTTTTTTTGTTTTTTTAATTTTGCTAGCGGTAAATCGTCTTATGGCCGACCGTTTGATTTTGCGTGTGCCAATCTTGTTTTAAAACCAAATCCATGGGTTCTATTGGCGTATTTTGCGATCCTTCTATGCAACATGGCAACGATGCCTTTTCTTAACTGATAACAGCACATGCGTATATATAACTACATATATATATATATATATATAACATTAAATAATATATATGAAATGGTTCTATATTATTTGAAAAGCAGTGCTTATTGTAATATTTCCGTTTTTTACATTCTTGCTGGGTGTGCGTGGAGTGCGCTTTCCGTTCTGTATTCCGTTTTCTTCATTTCACCTCCGTTTCTCCATGCGGCTGGTGAGGTAACGCAGTCACACGTGTGATATGCATGATCCTTCCTTCGCAGACACATCACTCACCTCACGGGAAGCGCTTTTCGTCTCGTCATACATCTAAACATAATTAGGCAGCGAGTCCCTCCACATCACCCATAAAGCGTTTGTGATAATGATCGTGAAAATGTGAAAAATCACCAAGCGTTGCGTTTCAGATGTATATGCGCTGAATATGTCGGTCCGGTTCCAGTGTTCCCTCACGTTTCCATACGTCCATTCCTGTTGTTCCAATGTTTACTAGTGAACAAAAAATGATAATAATAATTATATAACTGTGAGGAAAATGGTTCCTACATGTAACCTTGTAAATACCTTGCATTGTTTTTATACCAGAGGACATTTTATTATTTATTTGGTCTGCCATTGAGCATGTGAATGTGAAAACTCATTTTAAATCTACTATTTTTTACTGATTTACGTGGTCGCCCGTGGAGTGAAGCGATAACCCCGCATTTTGGCTAAAATGAGTGTAAAATCTCAACCCAGGAACGCCTAGACATCGACGCCACAGGACAGTGACAATGCCATCAGCTTGTGTCCGCGCGCTCGATATTGCATGTGTCCTTGATGGTTTGTTAGTATTTTTGCTTATATGTAAAACAGAAAACAGAATGAATGGGGAGAAAAACCACATGTATGTAAAGTGTACATGTATGTAAAGCAGTATTCTCACTGTACATGCCTGTAAAATTTGTCTGGGTTTTCACTAGATGTAAAATGGTTATGAGACACTTTGAAGTCACGGTTATGTGGTCGTCCACAGGATGTATTGAGATTTTATGCAAATCGTGCTGTAAAAACAGCTGTTTCCCATGAGTCTAAATAATAAATATATATTAAATATATATTGCAGTTCGCCGGTTATTTAAAAGATTTAGTGTTGTTATGCACAGCTCCGTTACTTTACCATTGTTTTGTTTAGTCCACAATGAAACCCTGAAAGTGCATATTTAGCGTTAAACCCTGGAATGGATGAGAAGACTGGGCTCGGTCAGTTATCATGTGAATGCTTCCTATTGACCTAAACCAGACATTGACTGTCAGCACAGTGTAATCGCACCCAGCACTCTAAGGGCATTGCTGTTTAGCTTCACATCCATACGAAATAAATACGGAGGTTTTGGCAGTCGACTCTACTACGGAATGCTGAAAAGTGCCTTCAGGTGGAAAGCTGCACTATTGAAATGGCCACAAGGTGACGGTCTTGGGTAAGAAAAGAAGGAGCTATCCTTTCGGACGCACCGGAGGCACGCGATTGAAGAATACGGCATTTACGCCACGTACGTATCTGTCTTATGTTATCGTCCTCAGTTTGTATCGATGTACCATAAATTAATCTGAAGTGTAATGCAACACAAGACTAGCTTGGTAATTAGTTACCATGAAGAATTACCTAAACTTCAGATTGATGTGCAGTGCACCTATAAAACAAAGAGACCTTGCTTCCAGCTTACCTGCTCTACTGGGTTCCTGGACCCATTTCACACATTTTTTTAGGTAATCCCAAAATAACTGGGCAAAAATAATTGCTCCAGTTGTTGTTACCTAGTGTCCAGGAGTATTTGCAGGCTGCGGCCTTCAGCCAAGTCGGCCATGATGAGCTCCGCTCTGATTGGTCGCTGCTTCTAAAGCTCTTGGGCTTGCTCGGGGGGCTGGTTCCAGTGCAAACTGGGAATGATGGGATGGGGGTTCCTTTTCCCAGACACGTTTAGTAAAGTGTGAAATGCCTGTGTCTGTGTGTATGCGTGGGGACAATAGGGAGCCCCCACCTGGATGATAAAATCCTGTTATTTTAACACTGTGGGGGCATTTTTTCAGTCCCCATAAGGGGAAATTCAGTTGTATAAAAAATATGTGACATGCAATCAGAACACTAAAAAGTCTTGTATTATATTTGGTTACTTCTTGTTAACCCCAGTTTTATAAAAAAAAAAACTGTGAATGCAATCAAAATGTAAAAATTCCAAAAGTCTTGTATTTGGGTTGGTTTCTTATGGTTAAGGTTAGGGATGGGTAGAGGTTAAGGGTGTCGTGATTGGGATTATGGTTTTTCCCATAGAAATGAATGGACGGTCCCCATTTAGATAGGAAGACCAACTTGTGTGTGTGTGTCTGTGTGTTTCTGTGTGTTTGTGTGTGTCTGTGTGTGTGTGTGTGTTTCTGTGTGTGTGTGTGTCTGTGCGTGTGTGTGTTTCTGTGTGTGTGTGTCTGTGTGTGTGGATCACGGTGCCATTGTAGTGCCACCACCGGCTTTCATCTGCTACACCTGCTGTGTTTTGTCCTGCTCTGTGTGACGTCAGCGTTCAGGTTTTATTGCCGCGTGTGTTGTGAGGAGCACAATGAAATGCTTGTGCCACAGTTGCTAGGTAGGGGACAGATGCATGGGGGGGAAAGGAGAATGAAGGGTGCTGCTGCTTATGCCGTCACCCATTCCACACTGTTACATTCTGTTCGGTGTCATGGCAATAGGCATGGACAACCTATCATAGCTTCTACCTGTCAATATCAAAGCATGCTGAGAAGTCATGATGTCCCCTTCCTTGCGGTTCTGTGGGAATCCATAGCTTTAAGTGTTGCCGTGGACGCGGCATGGATGCCACGGTAACAGCGGGCAGCCAGCGAGTCACGCGACCCTCTCTTATTTCCAGCTATCCAGAGGTGCTTGTGAGGTTTTAGGTTCAGGACTCCCCCATCATGAAAAAACATGACCCCCCCCAGCCACCCAGGGAAATAAACCGTGCTGAGTAACTGTAAAACTGTGACATGTCATGCCACAGGTGCTGAGCACAACATTATTATTATTGGTTGTCCGGTGTTCATGGCATATGAACTTGTCATATCACGATAGTAAATGAATTAGCTGGCTTGCCACATGTGTAATTAAATTCTCATAATTACTGTAATTGTGAGTACTTACTGTGAAACACATAGTTAAATATGTAATTAAATTGTCATAATTGGAGTGAAATACAATGCATGCTCTCCGAGTTCCATGTGAGTGTCTAGTGCTGGAATAAAGTGTCAACATTAAAACAGAAACAATTTTCCTAATTGCAGTTAGACTTCACCTGTGACCCGAGGTCTGTGTGGACCCCATGCCTGACAGGGCCTCGGTCCTCACTGATCGAGTCTGTCCACACAGCACTCTGCGGGGGGGCATGTCCCTCCTCTTACAGGCTGTGGATGTTTGTGGTCTGACGTCCAGAACTACCCTCCACACCAGCCCAGCCACACAGGCATGTATCGGGGCCACAGTCCGGAACATCACTCGCGTCCTTCATGTCAACTGATCTCTTTGAAGTCGGGGATATCTGTGCCAGTGTTAATCAATGTTGTTGGAAATGTCTTTGTCCAGCAGCACAGAAAGAAAAGGATAAAGTAAGTAAGGAGGCAATAAATTTGTAAGGAAAAAAATGTAATAAAATAAGCTAATATAGTAAAAAATAATAAGCGAACTGTGCAAAATGACATATGGCAAATACTGTACAGACGCTCCTCTACTTATGAGCTTTCAACTTACGAACTTTCAGACATATGAACGAAGAGGATTGTAAGTCCAAATTGTGTTTGTTGGGCTCCCATTTCCTGTCCGCAACATCAAGTTTTTTTTCTGCGCACCAATCCCGCCTAGTACGACTTCTGGCTGCTACTCCCGCCGTGCAGCAGCGTAGCGTGCGTACTCCCAGCATCCTAGTTCTTTGTACTTGCATATACCCTTAAAAAGATGTTGAATAACGACTTACGCACATTTCAAGTTACGAACGGCCGTTCGGAACGTATCTCGTTCGCAAGTAGAGGAGCGTCTGTATAATGCTAAATGGCTGTTGTGCAAATGAGACACATACATCACATCTAATAAAGTTCATCAGATCTTTATTTTATGTGTAATATGACTAGTGTGCGTGGTCTTGATATTCTAGAAAAGTACCGACGAACATTACAACATGTGGCTACAGGATAGTTAGCATAGCTATGTGACGGTACCATGAAGGTAAGTTAACACTGCAACGCATCAGCTGGATGCTGATATATTGTGCAAATACATTTTTTCAGTGCTGTGATGAACAAAGCAGAAAAATGAGGAAAAATGAGCTTGGCCATGAAACTTAATTCCTGTAAAGGGATTATATGATGAAGCATCCCTTAGTGCTGTAGCACTTGAAATGATGTATCTTTTATTAAATGGCAGAATTGGGAAACACAGTCATGACAGCAAAATGTCTGTGAAGGACACAGGAGGTAGTTCTCACTATTAGCAGGCCATGTTGTTTAAGCTCACATCTTTAATATCAGTTGACCGCTGACCCTCTTTCCTCTGGAGCCAAAGGTGTTTTCAATGCACCTGTTAGAATGCTAGTACCATCTGCAGGAAGTGGGGGTGACATATATCTGAAGAGGAAACTGGTCTCCGAAATACAGACCCACCACGCTTTATATTACCGTGCAAAGTTACTCAGTTTATAGACAGAAAGTTTCCTTCTATGCACAAATGATCCCAAAATCAAGTCTACTTACTGTGTGATGTCTAAACAAAAAGCTAACCAGCCATCATTCCTTTCTAGTGAATGAAATGTATCCTGCTGTTTTTAGTTCTCGTATTTCTTTAACTAATGGCATCATGTGTGACAGGGTACATCTCAATAAGTCCAGCTGTCCAACCATCATGCTACCAACTCCTGGTTGACAGTGAGTGTGATTATCACACACGGTCAGTCACCAGCATGGTGTGATGTCATTGTCTGACCTTATAGGACCTGATAGTTCTAGCATTTTCTGGGACATTTCTGCTGTCTCCATGTAGCTCCTGTATGGAAGAATAAGTGGTCTGCTATCTAAGCACAGCAGTTTTCTCTTGTACCTGCGTATGTACTGCCTGTGGATGGAAGAGGGGGCAGTCTCGTCCAAAGATCTTTGCTCCTCTAAAGTGGTTGGAGTTTAAATTGCCGCATTACCTGCTGAGGTCAGTGTTGACGTCTTTCCCTTTTGATCACCGGGACCCCATAACATTCTCTTCTTCTTAAAGGGCACCTTTCATCCCTGTTATTTCTGACCCCAGACGACGTGGACTACATGAATGTCCAAAGAGCCCTGTCAGCTTATCCATCCCCTTTAACCAAGCAAGCATATGGCTGTTTAATCAAGTGCCACATTCCTTGCCCGTCTCTGTCTATGCTGCTGGCTTTCAGCCTCACTTGTGTCACCAAGGTATCACCTGGCACGTTTTCTTCAACAAATGTGTTATGAATTTGAGCTGGTGGATTGCAGGACGAGTGAGCGCTTGGGCAACTCGATGCAGCATCGCATTTGAAACGTGGAGGCAATCTAGGCTCTCAGTGAAAGGACCTGCTGCCAGATTCAGAGATAATCACCGTAATCTGACTGTGAAACGGCGAAGGAAAAGAAAGAGCTCTGCTGGGGACTCTGCTGGGGACTCTGCTGGGGACTCTGCGGAGGGACTCTGGATATCAGTCACCAGGCTTTGCATCACAGGAGACTGAAAACAGCCCCTTGTAGACTGAGGGCAACTTACCTCACCCAGCAAATTCTGTCATGGTTTTCTTGGTTGTCTGGGACTTGCATGTGACTCGTGACAGATGTGTTCAATATCTAAAGCAGATTTCAACCTCAACAAGTGCTCTACCATCCCAGCTCATGCTCAGCGGCTTCTTCCAGCATACGAAGATCTACGTGTCTAGTTATATACGAATAGCTGTCCATGGGGGGGCCTTGACCCGCCAGCAAGACATAACTATTTAGCCTGTTAGCAGAACACGCTTCTTGAGCACCTCCTACATAAGGAAGGCCTGCTTTGGATGCTGGTACACACTGCCTCTGATGGAGGCCTTCCATGACTGTCCTGAGCATCTCCTACACCAGGAAGGCCTGCTTTGAATGCTCATAGACACTACCTCTGAAGATGACACAGGTCCCCTTAGTCAGCAGTATATTTATTTGTTCTATGTTATCTAATTATATCAGTATGTTTTATTATGGTCCATGATAGAATCTCCTTTTTATCGTCGTACATCCTCCTCAGCTCAGGTGGTATAAGCCCTCCCAAGGTCCCATTTAATGATCTCCAGGTCCTTCAGTTCTTTTCTTGTTTGCTTTTACATTGCTTTTGTCCAAAGTGATGTAAGAAATCGTGCATCACAGGTGTGCAGAACATTTGGGGCATCCACCTGTGTTTCACTTGGAAAGGGGAAGAGCCTCTTCCCTGGGATACTTTGCTGTTGGAGAAACTGCTAATGGTACGTTAGCTAACAAAAGCCCTCAGAGTGGCTGCCGGAGTCGTTAGCTTAGCGCATCCATAGAACCAGGCCAGCCAAGTGTCTGCCATTGTTCCTGCCAAGGCCTCTCTTTCATCCTTCGTATTTCATCCCTTGCTCTGCGTCTCCGAGCTAAGGATCCGTGCCGAATATCCACTGGTGCTGTTGTGAGGAGAGAGATTGGTTGCTAGGTGAGGTTGCTAGGTAACAGATGATAAGCAAATCCAATGGCAGCTGAGCTGGGAGGCCACACCTGGTTGCTCATGTGCACC
Organism: Gnathonemus echidnorhynchus; assembly: GCA_026776725.1. Lineage (NCBI taxonomy): Eukaryota > Metazoa > Chordata > Actinopteri > Osteoglossiformes > Mormyridae > Gnathonemus > Gnathonemus echidnorhynchus. The sequence goes on along the minus strand of JAODJU010000062.1, from coordinate 32,293,693 downwards.
CACCAATGTTCATGCCATCAAGAAGCCCCTGTTCAACCACACCTCTGATCAGCCACACCCCCAATCAACCACACCCATGATCAGCCACATCTCTGATCAGGCACACCCTCTGTTCAGCTACACCCCTGATCAGCCACACCACCTATTCAGCTGAATCCACACGTACCCATTTAATTTTCTCCCCCGCAAAAATGAAATTTGAAGTAATTTGTGGTAAATGTACCCAGCTTTCAGTGGTATCCCATGCAGTGTGTCCCCTGCCCTATGCATTGTGCTGGACTGGGAGGGCGCCCCCTCCCTTGTGGACTGACACAGAACACCAGTTCTATATTGTATATCATCTATATGACAGGTTCCCCACTGGGTTCTGGATTGTTACGCTTTAATTGTTTAATTGGCTGCAGCTGACTTGATGGGTTTAAAATTAAGTATTGGTTTGCGGATGGGAGGTTTTTGGACTCAGTCTTGTGGGCCTAGTGCTGGTCATTGGGTTTTACTCCTGGTTTGGGTTGCAGATTAGACCACTCTCTATGTCTGACTTGGGAAATACCTGTTGTTAGATTGACAATTTTTTCTGTCTTCGCCTCTGCTCTTTCAATGGTTACGAGCAGACGCTGATTACCATGCCTGTTTCTCTGTTTGTACTCTGGCTTTGTCTTTGGTTTATGTACATAAACATGAATTGTGGCTTCAAATTCTTCATTGTTATTAATCCAATTTAACTTTGCAAACTTTCAGTTTGTTTCTACTTATTTGCCACGTCCTACTAGCCAATAGTGATAATCTATATCCCATATTTTATATGGTTTAATTAACCGATCTAACAATATTAATATCTGACATAAGTCACATTGGTGCTTGTTGCAGTATATAAATGCATGTTTTGGCTTTGTTTCCAGAATGAAGAGCTGGGCCATTTGACCAGAAAAGATGCAGAAATCAAACCTGTCCTTCTCCTGCTCAAGGGTCTTTTGTTTGTGGGCTGGGTTATGTCATCTCTCTCTGTATGGTTCATGTTAGAGGAATATTGCCATAAACATAATGTAATATGCGTCTCTGTCACAGAATATGAAATGAGCATTGTTGTACTGTAACATCGTGTTGCTATCACATCCCTTCTTTTCAGATCTGCTCAGTGATTTGTGGGATCTGCTGCTTTGAGATCATTAACGAGCTCCTCCCATGTAGTTCTGGGGTTAGCCCTCACTGTTCTTAAGATCATTGATGCCGCACAAAACGAAATCTTCCTTGGGGTCCGAGATCCAGGGTGATTGACAGTTATTCTGTTTTTCTTCCATTTGCAAATAATTCCACCAACAGTTGTCACTTTCTCACCAAGCTGCTTGCTGATGGTCATGTAGCCCATTCCACCTTTGTCAAGGTCAACAATCTTGTCTCTGACATCCTTAGACAGCTCTCTGGTGTCTCTCATGGTGATAAGATTGAAGATCTAGAAAGGTTAGTGACCAAAGAATACTCTTTAAACAAAGTAATGCCATTAAATGTGAATGCTGGCTTGGTATCTGTTAATACTTAATTAGTACTATTTGTGTTGTGTTAATATGGTAATTTCTTGCTGACTTGTAGGGGATCAAATACTTATTTCCCGAGATAAATGACAAATTGATTTGTACCTGTTGCATAATGATCTTTTCTTGTTTGTTTTTGTCACATCCCTCAGTCCAGCCCTCTCGTGGACCACGCCCACCTCGTTAACCCCGTGTCAATTCCCATCGTATCAACTGTCTTGCGTTTATTCTGAGGTCATGTCCTGTATTTAGTCCCCGTTCAAGTTTCCCCAGGTCTGTCATTTTTTTTTGTTTTTTTTGTCTTTCAGTTTTATTTAGAAAAACAAATGATACACAGATTGTTGGGATATAGTTGGCGACAGTTAAGCCTGCTCCTGCTCCGGCCCCGCATTCGGCGACAGTTGAGCCTGCTCCTGCTCCGGCCCCGCAGTCGGCGACAGTTGAGCCTGCTCCTGCTCCGGCCCCACATTCGCCGACAGTTGAGCCTGCTCCTGCTCCTGCTCCGGCCCCGCAGTCGGCGACAGTTGAGCCTGTTCCTGCTCCGGCCCCGCAGTCGGAGACAGTTGAGCCTGCTCCTGCTCCGGCCCCGCAGTCGGAGACAGTTGAGCCTG
>JAODJU010000062.1:32261395-32274820 GCA_026776725.1 Gnathonemus echidnorhynchus | reverse complement strand
TGCAGGAGGGCCTCCCCCCCCCCCCCCACCCAGACTGAGGTGGGGCTCCTGGTTTACGCCTCCCCACTTCTTCCAGGTTTTCGGTGACCTTTAAATAATGTAGTGCTGCTGCAGGGCCACTTTGCTGCTTGAATTTAACCCGACTCACACCGACTCACACCGGCTCACACCGACTCACACCGGCTCACACCGGCTCACACCGGCTCCAAACAGCTTAAACCAGCTTTCTTGGTGGCTGCTAACGATGTTTGGGAGCTTGCCTGTAGAAGCAGTCTTCCTGAACACCGCCATACCGCACCTCAGTGTTTGGCTAAAATCCGGGGGTTCCATAGTGCCCCCCCCCCCCCCAGTTCCCCAGCTCGAGAGAGGGTCCAATCCCTCTGATCCCAGTACACACTGCTGTATTTATAAGCTTTTATGTGACAGATGGGACACTTTGGATTAAATGTTGAGTATTTGTCTTTTTTCTGTGGCAGGGTGTTCGCTATATTAAATGGGTAGCAGTGAATAAATACATTGACTATAACCGCGTTGATGGTTCATACAGGAAGGCGTGATTCTCTGCGTGATTGAGGTGTGTGTTTCAGGAGGTAGAGGGACAGCATGTCCAAATGCCTGGCCCTCTGTTAGTCACAGCTTTCTTGAACAACTTGTTGTTCCTGCTGCATTGCCTTTAAAAGCAGTGTAACCTGTAGCATCGTGGGTGCTGTGTCAAGTCCCTGGCTCCTGGGGTCTGAGGTGCCCCGGTGACGTGTTTCATGCTCCACAGCACCAAGCTCTAAGCTGAACGCCGTTGTCAGGAAGCAGAGGAAGAGAGATTCCAGGTCTGGTCAGAGCACTTTCATCTATGTCATACCTCATCTGAGTGCCTTGATAGCCTGACAGAAACATGCACAGAACAGAAGCCAAATGTGTTTTCTTATAAAGCTGGATTCATGATGGCGATGTGAGTACAGCGAGAGGATCAGCTGAGGTGTCTGCCTGGCCTGGCTTCAGCTTCGAATTGTTGGGTAGAGACCAGGATTTCCTGGGGAGTCGGGGGGGCAGCTTACCAACCGAAGGGTTGATCTGCAGTGCAAATTTAATAAGTGTATTAAATTTAATAAGTGTATGACAAGCTCCCCCGTGGAGCCTGGCCCGGTGTCTGCATCATGTCACTGACTGCTGGTCCGGCTCAGCAGTCCATCACCAGGGGCCTCCCCTCCTCTCTTCCTCCATGGTGGTGTCTGATTTAACAGATTTATTCTGGCTGCTATCTGAAGGAGGATGGGGGGGGGTGGGCTCTCTCGTATCTGAGCGTCATGACCAATCTCTTTAAATTGGCAGTGCGGTTTGAGCACAAACCCTCCAGTATCTTCAGACTGCCGGTTCTGTCCTCAGCCGTCCATGTGCAGTTTGCTGCACTCGCTGAGGTTTAGTTCCCATGATTTGCAAAAGCGTTTGGAAGCGGTAAGCAGTGTGTGAACATAGAAATATCAGTTCACAATAATTGAAAGAATTTCTAGACGGTTTTTTTACACAAATCTCTGTGGAAACTCTCCTCCTCATCTGAGCTCATTACAATTGTGTTTGTATGTGATGCCATGTATTTAATGAAAACTGGGACATAATGATTATTTGCTGAAACAGCAAGCTTTTCCTGTAGGTGTCGTCCAGAGCTTGTCTGTTCCGTTGTGTACTGTGATGAATATTCTGTAATCATTCTTGGCCAAACACACCTGTGTTGGATCTCGCTGTGCCGTCAGTCGTGTGGCCTTGGCGGTTGGGTCCATTTGCAGTGGGATGGGAACATCCCAGCCGGAGTGGCGATAAAGCCGCAGAGCTTGAAATCGGCTCCTGCAGGTCTGCGTGCAAGACTGACACCTGCAGAATTTCCAAGCATTGGGCATTCAGGACTAAGCCAAGGTTCTGCATGATGTCCGGATCTGATAATGACTGTCTCTCTTTGTATGGGGGGCAGGTGATGGTCTATTAGCGTGTAGCAGCCCCGAGCCGTGTGTCTTCATTGTCTGGCCGGTGAACTTTGTACGCTAGCGGCTGTAACTGGTGCCATTATATTCCCTTACATACCACCCTGTGAACCCCCCCGCACCCCCACCTGCTCCAGCGGTACGCAGCCACTCAGGCCTTTCAGATCCCGCTATGGTATGATGCAGTAAATAACACTGTCTATCTCAGCGGCAGCTGTGCTTCAGCTGTCGGGAGTGTCATTCAGGGCCATTGATGTGTGACATCATGCCGCTGCCCCTCCAGGGCCAGATGAACTATTGATGGGGAGCCATTAATGTAGATGCTGTACATGGATATGGAGCCGCACTCACACGTCTGTGCTGTAGGGGGCGCACATTCACGCGTAGATAAGTGTGAGCTGCGCCTGCGGTAACAGCGGTAAGTAAACACAGCACCAGACGTGTAAAGCCAATCCTTCCTCATCTCTTATGTGTGCAAATGTGGAACAATGTTGATTTTAAGGTAATTCATACCCGCACTGTCGAAACACGTTAGTGAGAAACTACCAACGTATTCAAAAATTGTTTGCAGACACCACAATCTGCTTCTAGCCAATCGATACACAGTATTTCTGGCTGGTCTCTTATAAGTTCTCAAGTGCTTGACATATATTCCTTCATTCAGATTTAAGTGTATAAATGCATGTGATCCACAGAGTACAACTAGTTATGAGTTCTGGAATGACTGGGATGAAATCTGTAGTTCTGTAAATATCAACTCCGTTTGATTAAACCACACCCTTCCTGCCCTTCTGCTTATACACTTTATATGATCTTTTGGTCCTGGGAATTGGTGACATGTTCTGTTCTGGTGCCAGATGTGTGTCACGTTCCTGCCACTCTCAGTCACATAAAGAGACATATAGAGAGCTATCAGGATTACTTATATGGAGCAGTCACTGTGCTGGTCAGAACTAACAGGTAAACACTGGCGGGCGGGGCCGACATTGGTGCCAGGATCCTGGGGAGCCATGATGATGATGACCATGATGATGATGACCATGATGATGATGATGGTGATGATGATGGTGATGATGACGATGATGATGGTGATGGTGATGATGATGGTGATGATGACGATGATGATGATGATGGTGATGATGATGATGGTGATGGGCTTTCTTTGGGAACCAGACCTGTGGTGGTTTTGCTACTTGGCTGGATGGTAGCAGTAGATTGGGTGACTGGATGGGCTGTTAAGTGCTGATTGGGGCACTGGTGTGAAAGTTTAAAGATGGAAAAATTTATTTCTAGTGATGGAGATGAAAGTAATGTGTAAAAACTACAGCAGCTTGCCCAGGATCAAAGTATTTGTTAAATAAAATATTAACTGAGGTTAAATCAGAATTATTCGGGAGTGCTGGTCAGCTTTGCTGTAATCCAGAAATATCTGTGAACATATCAACACCTGGCAGTTTTGCAATTGATGCAAATAGAAAATTTGGTTATTAGGAATCTGATATAGAAGCTTAATGTCACACATCATCTTGGAGTAGGGGTTCCCCTGCCTGCTCTGAGCTCTGTACTAACCCATGAGGAAGACAATGATGTCACACATCATCTTGGAGTAGGGGTTCCCCTGCCTGCTCTGAGCTCTGTACAACCCATGAGGAAGAGAATGATGTCACACATCTTCTCCATCTTTTCCATGTTATCTTCTCATGTTCTCCATCTTCTCTGTGCTCTCCATCTTCTCCGTGTTTTCCATCTTCTCCGTGCTCTCCATCTTCTCCGTGTTCTCCATCTTCTCCGTGTTCTCCATCTTCTCCATCTTCTACACCCCATTGTGGGGTTGGCTTGATGCTATTGCCCATTAGAGCATTCAGCCATTGCTGTAGTTGGGTTAGACATCTTGGAGCAGAAGCACTGCGGGTGTATCGTCTCTTCCTATTCAGCGTTCACTACTGCAACCTGCAGGCGTCCTTCACCACAAAAGACCAAACCAGCAGTCAGGAGCTATATCTTAAGTTAAGTGTGAACAAAAGTTACACATGCAGAGTGCCAGACTGCCTAGAGCCAATAGGCACAAAAGGATATTGAGCAATATCTTATTCTCTGCTACTGAGCTGTATCAATTAGCTCAGCATAATTAATTAATTCAATTCTGTGTGTTCTAATATAACAACTTCTGACTAAATTTCATTGTTAAAATTTACAAAACTCCCCCAAGCCAGATTGTTTCGAATTACTAAAGTTAAGAACTTGCTCTGTCCCCCAGTGGAAATCTGTCTGCTGCACGGGGAACAAATTCAGCTGCTAAGAATTCACTCAGTCCCACAGAACCATTAGTATTTGGTTTAGCCGTCTCTGAAACCACAATCGACCACTGCAGAATTGACCAGATTGATCGGCAAATTACAGTAAAAGGGAGAGGAAAAAGAGGGCTGTGTGTTAGAAGCTGGAGCAGAGGTCATCACTTAGATACCATGCCATCTCACATCCTAATGGGCTTCCGGCAGCAGGAGCAATGACCGGGCTGCGTTCCTCTATTCCTGGCCATCTGCTTTCTCACAATGCATGATTTCATTAAATTTTCATTAGTTTGCTTTGCTGAACGGGCTTTGAAAATGGTCTGGAGAAGCATAATTATGAATCTGGTCATCAGTGGTTGAATGAAAGCAGCACCATAGTCAGCCCCTTGCGTTTGATCCCTGCTTTTGTGTTCCCCGGACAGGGAACCTTCCAGAGGCGGCTTTCATAAGTGGAGTGAAATTAATCAAATGAGATCTCCGTTGGCAAATGGAAAGATCAATGGGGCAATCAATGGCTGAGATGGATTTCAGAGGCTGGCCTAGTGGGTGGTGATGCATCTGGCCAGGCCTTGGGGATTTGGGGCCTTGGGGATTTGGGGCCTGGGAGCTTTGGGGCCTGGGAACTTTGGGGCCTTGGAGCTTTGGGGCCTGGGAACTTTGGGGCCTTGGAGCTTTGGGGCCTGGGAACTTTGGGGCCTTGGGGATTTGGGGCCTTGGAGCTTTGGGGCCTGGGAACTTTGGGGCCTTGGAGCTTTGGGGCCTGGGAACTTTGGGGCCTTAGAGCTTTGGGGCCTGGGAACTTTGGGGCCTTGGGGATTTGGGGCCTTGGAGCTTTGGGGCCTTGGGGATTTGGGGCCTTGGGGATTTGGGGATTTGGGGGTTTGGAGCTTTGGGGCATTGGGGCCTTGGGGATTTGGGGCTTTGTGAATCTCCAGCCTTAGGAATGATTTTTTTTCCCTCTGATGAGGAGGAATGAAATGCTCCCTAACCTTTTTACAGCAGCAGAACTGCCTCTTCCTGGGGAGTTAATGAGCCCCGATTAGCTGGGGGTGCATTTGTTGAATTTTAGACCCTGTGTGGTGATGCTCACCACACCTCTGCTTGCAGGACAGCTTTACCATTTCTGGGCCAGGAGAGTCTTGCAGTCTGACCTCCCCCATGGGGCAGTAGCACAGTGAATGGCGTCTGCTTTTGTGTTTTAAAGCACAGGCAGAGTGAAAGTGCGAGTTCTGACCAATGACGCGATGAGACCCAAAGCTGTTACGGGCGACGTAATTGGTCTGTTCCACCTCTGCCTTTCAGTGTCAGGAATGATGAAAAGTGTGTCACATTTAACTGTTCACCGTACAGATTCATTCACTGCTTTAAATACATTAAGAATGTGGTCTTAAAATCTGTCGGGAAATGGCTTTTTAATGGTGTCCCTTAAGGGAACAACGTGTAATGCATGTCTGATAAGAATGACTAATGAAATTAGCCAGCTTTTTGTTCTGCTTTTATATTCTCAATTAAAATATCTTTTATGCACCTGAACAGTCAAAGCTCCAATGGGTGGTTGTTGGAGCTGTTGGTGAGGTTTTCATAGATGACATGAGGCTGCTTTGATTCCATTTCATATAGTAAACAGATCCGTGTAGAGGAACATACTTAATTTTCTTTCTGGTGTCTTGCCAAATGGGTGTTTCTAATCAGCCTCTCTTTTCTGGTCTGGTAAACAAAATCTCCTAATTTAATGACAGAAAGGTAATTGGATTGTACCTCTGTAGCATAGACATCTCTGTCAGAAAGGAAAAATAAGCCTCAAAATTCATTCCAGTCCCTTTTTAAATCTCAGCTGGAGAGCGAATGGCTCTTTCAGAGTTTGTAGAGCCGACATAAACAAAGATCATCAAAAAGTAGCTTCCACAAACTGGCCAAGGGTCTGAAGTGATGCTGGTGTGAGACAGTCTTTTTTCACATGAAAATGTTTGGTCTTGGCCAGCACATTGGGCTATTTATAATGTTTGTTTTAAGACATCACATTGTTTGACTAAGTGGTAATTCTTTATTAATATCTTAAGGGATATTTAATAATTAAAAAAAATCTCATCATAGGTTGCTTATATTCTTGCCAGAGGATCCCAGAGTGCTCTTGTCAGTGGGATATAAATCAGGTTTGAATGGTACCACAGACCCCTTCACGTTTTGCAGGATCTTCTTCCTCTGCTGGTCAATGGATCATCCATCCAAATAAGCCCGATGATCCCAAATGCAGAAGGAGTGTTTCACACACTGAGAGCAGTTTCGAGTCGCCGGGTCGAGTCGCCGGTTCACCAGGTGTGGCGTGACTCCTTCCGGCTGTAGGAGTCTCCCTCATGCCTGCTGAGGCGTCAGTATCTTCCTGGATGGAGGATGTGGCGACGGCGCCCCCCACAGGTGTGAGTTGAGGGCTTCCATCCTCGTCCTTTGGTCTCTGTGGCTCTGGACATCTCTCTGTCGCAGTGTTGTGCTCCCACGCGTCTCCATCTCTGTCTTCAATGCGTAATTCTGGACTCGTATCAGAGGATTTGCAGAAAGCTTAACTCCCTGGCCCCAAGTGTGGCCAAGGTGCGCCACTCACAGTAATGACTTTCATATTTCATATCTCCGCCAGGCCCCTTTCTGCGCTAAGAGGATCGATTGCCGTGTCCCGCCGGCTCCTTGATAAAGTGGCATTTTCATCAGTGCCTTAAAGTCTGACTCCATGCCCATGTTTATGTTTGCATGGCAGAATGTGCTGGTGTGGGGCCTGACCAATGGCTGTCTTGGGAGGGTCAGGATCTGAATGCTGATTGGTCCCACCCATCCCTTGGTCTCCATAATTTGTATGAATTATGTGTGTTCTGTTTGGTTTCACATAAGGCACCCAGATAACAGCCAAGCCAGTCCCAAACTTAATAAAAGCCACTGTTTACCAGTGATCCCAGCTCCCTGTTTCCATGGCTGCCCGCTTAGTCTCCCCCGTCCCCATTTAACCTCTGCCAGAGGAACACTTTGTAATCAGATCTGTTCCTTGTTGCCGAATCCCCCTGGCTTATGGGTCTGTCTGCAGCTGGAGGCGTTCAGTTTAAGATGTCTCCGGAAAGTCTACGGTGTCATCAAACATCAGAATGATATCTTTACAGATTAATTTAATGAGAAATACATTTACTGACTAATTTCTTTATTTTTAGGATCACTTTTATTTGTGCCACATGGTCCTTGTACAAGCTCTAGGGTGTTTTGGCGCAAATGTATCTCTTTCTCATACATCTGGTCCAAAATGCCGCTGCACTGGGTTGATGTGGCGTCATGCAGGTGTCAGGAGTTGTTGCTCTCTGAACATGACTTAGTAAGATCCATCAGTCAGAGAATATGTCCTGGGAAGGACTCCACTGAGGAGCAGTGAGACCCATTGTCTGAGGAGCAGTGAGACCCACTGTCTGAGGAGCAGTGAGACCCACTGTCTGAGGAGCAGTGAGACCCAGAGTCTGAGGAGCAGTGAGACCCAGAGTCTGAGGAGCAGTGAGACCCATTGTCTGAGGAACAGTGAGACCCATTGTCTGAGGAGCAGTGAGACCCACTGTCTGAGGAGCAGTGAGACCCAGAGTCTGCACTCCTTGAGGCTGATTTGTCAGTCAGCATGAATACGATTCGTATGCTACTATCCAGCTGAAGGCAACAGGAGCCACTTGAAATCCATTGGGATGGCTGGGCAGGGCTCCCCTGCTATCTGTGTTTTAATGAGGCAATCAACCAACCGATCAGCGTCTTATTCACCACATGTGCAGCTAAACTCAGTACAGTGTGCAGTAACATGCTTGGTCGACCAGGAGGGGGCAGCAGCGGGCAGATCCCCGCAACTCCTGCATAATGCAAGTAGGAACACAAAATGGATGGAGGAATGGAATGATGTTACATCATCTTTTTGTCCCCGGCAGAGAATGAGCAATCCGAAAGGTGGTCCACATTTAACAATAACCAAAAAATGTCTCACTGGCCAGATTGAACCGCCTTCCTGACTGGACCCAATACTTTGAGATCCCTGGGCTAAAGAATAAATAAGTCAATATTTACATATGAAGCTGTACAGGTCTTGTTAAACATCTGGATTTCCTGAGAAAAGCACTCATAAGGATGCTCTTTCTGGCTCTTTCTGGACCCTCTGCTGTCTGGGAGGGGGGCAGTAATCCACAGCATGTTGTTAATTAGCATCGTTGTTTCACGGATGGCCAACATTTTCATTGACTGTGATGGTGTGCTCTGAACCACAAGGCTGGCAGCGGAGGGTGCGTCTGATGAAGAGCCCCTGTCTGCGTGCTCCAGTTGGGGGGTGTCCCCACTCACAGGGGGCATTTACAGCGATGGTATATCCTGTTTGCTGTCTCTCTTCAGCGAGAGGGAGAGTTCTTTCACCTCAGTGGCACCCCCTGCCTGAACACTGTTCTCCAGCTTGACACCAAACTGCTAATTAGCTTCACTGCCACCAACCCCCTCCCCCCAGCTTCCTGGGGGGTGTTTCCAAGCCTGTGTTCACCACACATTAATGATATGATGTCAAAGTCTTCAACTGGGCCTCCATTGTGGAAGTGGCAGGCCCTGCCCCCTCAGCAGCAGCAGATCGGGGCTAATAATCAGCTAATGCTAACAAGGCACAACTGGCAGGGTTGTTATAGCAACGTCACACTCCTGAAATGCTCACCATGCATATCTTTGTCACTGTTTGTTTCATTTCAGGCACTTTCATATAAAGAGATACATCAGAAATATGAGATTTTATTACGAAATGTTGCTGATAAAACTGAAAGCACGTTTCACGGCAATGGAGCACTTTAACCTGGTAGGTTTGGCACTGGGTGCAGCTCACTGGAATTTGGCTATTTTTAAATTACATGGAAAAGAACACTAGGGGGCACTGTGAAAGGTCAGCACAGCCTACTGTGAGCTGTATGCGTGCAGGAATTTGGCTCAAACCAAACTGGATGTTATCATGAACTGCCTGAGAGCCGCGGCATAAGGGCCCTGGGTCCGGCTCCTCAGGGGCCCGCACCGCTGCGGTCCTCAGCCCGGTGATGGCTGGGGGTATCTTGTACCCTCTTCCTGGTCAGCCTCCCCCAGAGGGAGGTATGACCTCCTTATCTTCCCAAAGGCGGGCCTGTTTTTGTAGCTAGACTTAATTGAGTCGTTGTTGAATTAATTGAGTCTGAAGAACATAATGTCACTTCTTTGGCAAGGTGCAGTCAAGGCCATCAGGGGGTGCTGGTGAGCTGTCAGACACTAGCCTTTTGGAAGCTTCTGTCTTGGGACTCCACCCCATGAACAGACCTGTGGACGATTCCTTGCTTGTTAGGCTTGCTGCTGTTTCCAGGCTGTGCCCAGTAAGCAAAGCCTTCTTCGGCTTTGGACAGCACTAATCTTCTTCACTTGCCAGCTGTTCTGCTGCTGGAGTTTGGATTCTCAGGGCCTTATTTGCTGTCAATTACAGTTCTTAGACATAAAATTGGAAGTGGCAAATATCAGTATCAGCCAGTCACACTTGCAAAAAAATCAGGAATCAGAATTGGCCAAGAAAATTGTAATCCATGCATCCCTAAGTTCGATTACCCTGAAGAATGACTGGTCAGTTTAGTGAGGCGGGACAGAGAGCTGCTGGCTAGCAGTCTGTAGACTGCCTGTTTATTTCAGAGCTGTTCATTTTTTACCTGCAGACTTGATGCATGTTGGGATACTGGTGCCGCCTATGGTTATGAAATGACGTGTGTGAAATGGAGGCCAGTGCTGCCCATGTTCCCTTGGAAGAAGCAGGAGGTGCTGAGTCAGTGAGGGCTGTTCAATCCACATTAATATGCACTACAGACGGGTGGCACATCCCCTGTTTACACTTTACCCTCTTCTGGTTGAGGGATGGATGCATGGCTGGATGGACAGGTGAAGTGTTTCATAGATCAGAAGAAATCCACCGGCCCCGTGGAGCTGAATCTTCTCCAGAATTTTTTTCCCTCCAAAAAAGATGATGACCCAGCATCTTGACCTGTGGATTTAAGCAAACAAATATAGATGCTTTAGAGCCTCTTTATACTCCGGGGGGAGCTCTATTTTTAGTATTGTGTGTCTTGTGGGGGTGTGATAAGCTGCAGCTTGGTGTGGGGGGGTCTGGGATGGTGGTGCTGTCAGTAGCAGCTGCTGGCCTGGCTATGTGCTGAAAATACTCCCTTCCTGCCCAGGTTCTATGAGCCCCCCCCCCCCCCCCGACTGCTCGGCCATGTCTCTAATGAAGGCTCCTGGCTGCCTATCAGTCCGTGTGGAACAACCCAAGGTTCTTTTGGATGCACCCGGTCTGTCCTCAGACATCGACGTGTGCGTACCCTACATGCTGTTTGGGCTGCTGTGTGTAGTGGACAACGGTTCATGATGGGGAGGGCGGGGTCCACTGAGCGTAAAGAAAAGTTGTATTCGGGGAAATGGCTGCTGGCAGTTGTTCTCTCTGGCGGGACCGTGTGGGGGTCATGTGAGGCGTGATCCCTGCCATTATGGAGAGCCAGTGTTGATCCCCAGCAGTTCAGCGAGTTTAGACTGTGTGCAGTGTGATTCCTGTCATTACAGAGAGCCAGTGTTAATCAGTGTTACTGTAGGCAGATTGTTGTGTGCTGGCCATGCATGATCTGATTCCTGCCATTACAGAGAACCGGCACTGATACCCAGCAGTTTGCCATGTGTTGACTATGTGTGATGTGATTCCTGCCCTTACGGACAGCCAGCGTTGATCCCTGGCAGTCTGCTGTATACGGACCGCTTGCGTGAATCCCATTCTTGGCAGGGTAGTGATGTCTAAATTGGGCTGTTGAGCACGACGCTTAGCGTCCTGAAACGTGCTCTATGGCTGCTGGATGGATGTCTGACTTGGGCACCAAGCATGATGGGATCTGTGAGAAATAACACATTCCATTCTCATACTTAAAAAGCTTCATTTCACTCACTCCACGGTGTCCCTCACAAACTTAATGCTTGCTGACTGTTGTTTCCCTGAAATCCACTGGCTTCTTCAGTGCTCCAGAATCAGACAAATGAGCAACATTCTGATTCACTGTGTCTTTTCTTCTTCTTCCAGACCTTGGCGTCTGCAGCAGAGAGCTTCCAGATGAAGCACCAGTGGCGAGATGATTTCACGGTCAGTGCCACCTGACACCCACACTTATGGCGCCACTTGGCTCGGCATCCATATAATCCATCCATCCATCCACCCTGTGTCTGCTGGTCTTGCTGAAAACGCCACATTGGGATTATTGTCTATACCTTTGGCAGTGAATGTGTGATTACTTTCACATGCCAATCTCTGGATTGTTAAACTTTGAAATAAACTATCCCAGCTCTCAGTCGCTTGGTGGGGGTGGGGGGGGGGGGTTATTGACATGAGATGCTGGATCTCCCAGGGTGCAGCTTTGAGTGGCGTATTTTAATGTGTTCGTAAACAGTTAGTTTTCATTGGCGACCCCCCCTTCTACATGTCTGTCATAACTGCAAGATGACTGTTTTGGATTCCCTGACTTCTCTCTTTATCCTGGTAGCTTCTTGTATGAACAGGCATAATTACAGGCATCTGTTGTAATTAAGTTTTTATAAATTAAAGTTTTTACTTTATGCAATGTCGTACTCTTTTTGGGACTCAATCAAAAAGAAAGAGATGACAATCGGGAGGGATGATCTGTGTAGTTCCTGAAGCATTTCACACAGCCTTTTATCAGGAAGCTTAGGTAAATGACAAACTTTACAGCAAAGACACTTCTGTGGTCTGGACATCATGTAAAACTGGATTTGTCCTCCACACGGTCAAGTCTGGGAAGCAGACATTTTGAGGAATGCTGTGTGGTCCTCTAAAGCTGACCACCTGCTCAGATCTTTGCCATGTCAGAATTAGATGCAGGACTCAGGATTCCATTAGACGTGCTTTCACAACAGTGTGTTTGCATTTAAGGTGCCATAGTGTGTGATAGGCATCCTGAAGCCAAAGCCCCCCGCATTGCCTGTCTGTTCTTCTCCAGTTTCTTCACAGCCAACATGGGCTGCATGAAAGCCCTGATTTGAAAGGTTCCTCTTTTTTGTGTAAAATGTCGACTCTCTTCAGCCTGATGTCTTCCTGTTTCTGCCACTGTAAGCGACTGCAAAGCTCAATAAATTACTAATCAATGTCTTTTTCTTTTTCAGGATGATATTGTTTATTATAATGCAAAAGATGATGTAAGTACCGTTTGTTTCTATATGAATTTTTGCATACAGTTTCTGATTCTCATGGCAGACTCTGTGCAGCCTATGGCCACGTGCTGAGTTTCTCTCCGCATGTAATGGAGTAGGGCAAAGCTTCCCTGTATCCGGCGATGCGCCAGTCACTGACCCAGGTTGGTCACCACATCTGTCTCTGTCACCGCCGGCTCAGGATGGGCAGATGAAGCGCCTGACTGTGAGAAACACGAGCATTTCCAAGTGATGATGCACATAAGGTTAAAGGTCAAACAGCAACAAACAGGGTCTCTTTCCCTTTGACACATTAGGGTTAAACTTAAGATGACTATTTGTGCTTAAACCTCAACCTGATGGGCCACCAAGCCCAGGGCGGAGGGGCGTGGTGCTCATCCAGGTGCTGGGGTGTTCTGCTGAAAGCTTGAGAAGATAAAACTTCATTGTCCTCTCTGAGTTTCCCAGAATGGTTATTTCTCATTTTATCGGCTGTATATTTTATTAAAATCTCCAAAATCCCGATGGAGCTGAATCTAATGCGTTTTATAGCTGAGCTGATGTGACTGTGGGGACTCGCTTGCTCTGAGACATTAATCCTGGAGGTATGAAGATGGATCAGGGAGTAATCCTGCTCCTCAAGTTCTACACAGACTCAACTACATTTGTTCCTTGCATAAAATGCCAGTCTTGTTCTAATTGACATTTCTGGGTGTTTAAAAGGACACAGCTTGCAGTCAAGCAGCCCCTGGCCACCTTTTGGAGAAGCTTCCTAATGTTCACATGTTTCCTCTGCACCATGAAATCAAAATATATTATAAGAACGAGGTGGGAATTTGTGAAGGAGACCATACAGGACATTCAGGCAAGAGGAGACCAATTACATCTCAAGCTGAAGTTAATTACAAATGTTCCCCACCCCCCCCCCCCCCCCCCCC
>JAODJU010000062.1:32219328-32243299 GCA_026776725.1 Gnathonemus echidnorhynchus | reverse complement strand
TATTTCTCTCTCCCTATTCTAGGACTAGAAATATGCGACCCACCTCACAGACTTATGATGACGATGATTGGTGGGTTACCAGGATGACGTTAGCATGTGTTGTTTATCTAACTCGCTGATGCTGGTCACTTCTCTGGTACTCCATCATTGCATTTCAGCCAGTCATTTGGCGATGGCTGTCCTGATAAGGCACATGCCTGGGTGGGTGAAGTCAGGCTGTGAGCGTGGTCCTGTGAGACTGACAGGAAGTGACACGGCAGAGATAATGCAGTGTTTCCTGTGACTGGGGTAATGAGGGTAGGTCAGGCCTGCAGAAAGCGTCACGCAGTGTCTGTGTACTGCGCCCTGATTGTTTTAACACACTGAAACCGAATACACTTGGAAACTTTTAACCTTTCAATTAATTTAGAAGATTTGAGGGCTGCAGACATGATTTATGTTTTGCTACATGCTTTCATCTGCATCTCCAGCCCTGTATAATTTTCCATTTATTTTTGTAATTTATCTCTCCTGTTAATCTCTATTCTCAAATGCATGAGGCAGTATTCTGCTGGTTAAAGATATTAATGAACTGGGAAATCACTTATACCAAAATAACACAATGAAATAAAGGGAAAATTCACCCCAAATGTATTTTGTTGAAATTTTAAACAGAGATTTTCCACCTGTCAAGTAATGAACTAACAATACATTATGTGCAGGATTTAAATGAAAATAAATGAAATGACTAAGCTAAATAATGTACAAGTAGGATAACTTCTGAAGGTTTATTTATTCAGTTTTCTTTCTGAAAAATACTTTAGCCTTTGAACTAGAATGTTGAAGATAATATATCACTTGGTAAAGTTGCTTTGTGCCCCGTTCTTCCTGGGATAGATTCCAGGTCCCCCCGTGGCCCTGCAATGGATGGATGGATGGATGGATGGATGTAATTTAATTCCCTGTGTCCCTGTTCACTGCTCCCAAATCCCCTCCCTTTTCTTTCCCGCGGCCCAGCGCCTGTGTGTTTGTACACACCGTATCTTTGCCTTGTCTATACTGCACGTGAACATCGTCTGGCTTGCACCTTGGCCCGTAGCCCATCTTGCACTGTGTGATGTGAGCCCCCCCCCCGCTTCATGATGACCACTGCCCCCTCAGACAGCCTGTGCCCCCCCACCCGAAATGAATTACAACATGGACAGGCTGTCAATGAGTCTGGCCGGCTTTTCTAAGAACAGGTCGGAGGTGGGGGTCAGGCCCCGGGACATGCCGGGCTGTTAATAAGGGCCAGATGCAGACAGGCTTCCCCTGACTCTTCGGCTGGCGGCGGGTTCGAGCCCCATGACTCACTGGGCAGCACTGAGATCAGCAGGAAGCTGTCAGACTGGGGAACAATGCAATATGAACTCTTCCATAGTGAAACCAATTATAATATAATTGTATTATAGTGTAATCAAAATCAACAAATCACTATATCATACCTGTTTCTATGAAGATAGGATGTTTCCTTAATAGCCTTAAAAAGTACATTTTCAGTTCCTCCCATGTCAGTAGCACATTTAAGTAACAGTGTAATGTATGCCTGCGATGGGCTGGCCCCCTGTCCAGGGTTGTTCCTTGCCTCGTGCCCGTTGCTCCCGGGATAGGCTCCGGACCCCCCGCGACCCAGTAGGATAAGCGGCTTGGAAAATGGATGGATGGATGGCTGTAATGTATGCATTGAGCTGGTTGC
The DNA here is from genome assembly GCA_026776725.1 of Gnathonemus echidnorhynchus. Taxonomy (NCBI): domain Eukaryota; kingdom Metazoa; phylum Chordata; class Actinopteri; order Osteoglossiformes; family Mormyridae; genus Gnathonemus; species Gnathonemus echidnorhynchus. The sequence goes on along the minus strand of JAODJU010000062.1, from coordinate 32,241,585 downwards.
TGTCTCCGTTGTGTTTATGTTTACCTGTAGAGAGTGGGTTCCTGGTTATCTAGACCCAAAAGCTTCTGGCAGTCACTTTAATGCACACGGATCTGTCGGTATTTGTGCCTCCCCAGAACCTGAAATTCCAGGAACCGGTTACCCTGGATTTTCTGGACATCGAACTGGAGAACAACTTCAAAGTGGAGGTAGGCTAGCTTCCCTGCAGGATGCAAAGCCGTGCTTCGCCACTCTGTTCACAGTCCTCGTCTCCAAGATGACAGATTCTCTGCTGTCAGCCTTTGCTCCCCCTGGTGGACCTTGTGGAGCACTGGCCCTCTGATCTTAGTCCTGCAGGAGACCCGCAGTGCTTTCACTGTCGTAGGAATTTAACTCAGGCAGTTAACCTGAGTTAACACACACACACACACACACAGGTTTGCGAGTAAATCTTTGTGGGAACTCTCCATTTATTTCTATGGGGAAAACGCTAATCCCAACATGACAACCTTAACTCCTACCCAGCCCTAACCTTAAACATCAGTAACATAATCTACACACACACACACACACACACACACAGTGACAGTGTACACATCTTGAAGGTACCAGTGAATCCTCTGTGTTCACTGCTGATTGGCAGGCAGTGGGTATCTGGCTGTTCCCCATGCAGGATCTGCCATGCCTATTGGACCGGCTCAGATGTAAATCAGTGTGTATAACTGCTATTAGCTGTAACTGTACAGGATTTTCCCAACGGGCGAGTTGCCGTGATTTTCAAACCCACACTTTTTGGGGTGTTTGACGGTGTGACCTCTGCTATCTTATTTTGGACTTTAGATCAGGTCGAAAATGATTAATGGCTCCCCTGGGCAACGGAAGATGGAAACTCTGGTGATATCCCAAGACAAGGTAGGTCATCAAGGAGCGCCTGGCGTGTCCGGGCCTGGAAGCTTCTCCAGGTGTATCCTGCGCTTGACCTTAGAGGGACAGCCCTAGAAACAGGGCTATCTTCAGGGAAGGGGCTTGGGTCTCTTCCGGCTGCTGTACTTCTGTTCATTTATGGACTGTCTCTAAAAATGAGTGTTTGTCCTTGTGTGGCTTTGTGATTGTGTCTTTGGCAGAGGTACATTGACAAAGGTGTCAGGACGTACACCTGGGCCCCAGTGAAGAGCACAGACTACAGGTATCTTCATGCTGTCCCCAGCGGGGACACTTCAGCCGTTTGGACACCAGGCTCTCCACAGTCTCCATTTGTAATGCATGCTGTTTCAGGCTGTTTCCCATTTGGTCCAGCAGGCGTCCGCACTGTCAGCCAGTGCGGCGGAATACCAGTTTGAGCCAGTCTCCTGCCCAGTGGAGTGTGGAAACACAGATAAACAGAGCAAGTTTGACCTGTCCTCCAGGACTGGATGCCCCTGCAGTTTTCACTCTCATTCTCTCTCCCGCGGAATAACACAGCATCCCTGAGAGTGATTCAGTGTTTCGAGAGCCTGTCAGCTCTTCCTGCTTTCTGGATGTCAGCTCTGTGTTCCTCTTGGGGGCGCAGTATTAATGACCTCCCTGCTGATGAGGGTGGGGTCTTTCACGGCAGGTTCTGATGCATCTGTGTTTTTTTTTTGCCACAAAACAAATGCTCTCATTAGTCATTTCCTGTCGCTCTACCCTGACAGGCACCACAACACGAACCCCAGAAAGCACTAAATTCAAGAGTTTTGTTAGATACAAAATAGTGATGAATGCTAGTCCTGGCTGCCTTCTGACTCATGGGGGGTGCTGTCTGACAGGGGTGGGGGCATAGAGATGTTTCAGGCGTTGTCATTGCTGTTCTCTCTCATTCTGCACTTCGTGCCAGTATTTTTTGCCATTTTTTTCAGTGCATTTACTGATGTTAATGCGAAAACTCAATGGCTGCATGATCGTCATCATTTTTAAGCAAGTTCTAACAGTGGGATCTGTGCTTTCAGCCTGGCCCTGGTTCTGCCGGATTACAGTCTGAATTACATCCAGGCCCAGATCGGCGACACAATCGAGGAGGCCGTGTGTGAGTATGGCGAGGCGACTGGGAAAGCACTGCACCTACACACCTCTCGCACTGTGCGCCCGACTTTCAGTGAGGGCACACCATGCACTTTCTGGAAGGTTCTTTCAGATGTACCAGTCCCATCCTTAAGTTGTGGTTCTCTGCAGTCCCTAGCCTATGCACAGAGCCCTGCCTCATACAAACTGTGCATAAGAAATGCGGGGGGATCAGGCAGGTGTGTGATTCGTCAGCATAGGCTCTCTGGAAAGCCATGTGTCCTCACAAGGGCTTTCACCCGGAATGTGGGCCCTGGATAGTGCAGTCTTCCTAGTGGGCCCTGGATAGTGCCGTCTTCCTAGTGGGCCCTGGATAGTGCCGTCTTCCTAGTGGGCCCTGGATAGTGCCGTCTTCCTAGTGGGCCCTGGATAGTGCCGTCTTCCTCCATTTTAAAGTGAGAAGAGGGTTTAGGCGGGGTGCAGCCACATGAATCACCTGACTGTGTGAAGCATCGGCAGGAAGGTCTTCACACTGACTGGTGTGACACATGGGAAACATGGGACATTCTCCCATAATATAAACTTCTGGAAAGATCCACTGGTCTCCGTAGGATGAAAATAACACATCAACAGAGTTTGCCCTGTCAAGTTTGCAGGAAAGAACCCTTGACATCAACGATAGACCATAAAACCAACCAGGTAGTGGCCGAGGCCTCACCTACCATGCGGAGCTGCTTCCCTGTGGCCCTGGGAAACAAGGCGATGGAGACTGAGGTCGTCCGGTTCGCTGCCATTGCCTGGCTCTTGTTTACAAAATGCCGTTATGGCCACACAGTGATGCATCCTGGTTAACAGGGAACGTTCTTAGAACTTCAACCAATGTTATGTGAAGGTCTTCTCAAAGCTGGCAGAGAATGTTTTACCATAACATTAATGGAACGTTATTTCCACGTTTTACATTTTAACAAAGGTTCTGCCAATGTCAGACCGATAACATTATTATCTCAACATCCTATTAATAAAAATATTGTTGAAAAATATTGGTTCATTATAAAATACTATTTTACAGCAGTGTTATAGTAGTACGGTGGTACAGTGGTTAGCACTGTTGCCTCAGACCTCTGGGACTTGGGTTCAAGTCTCTGCCATAGCTCCATGTGTGTGGAGTTTGCATGTTCTCCCCGTGTCATCGTGGAGTTTGCATGTTCTCCCCGTGTCATCGTGGGGTTTTCTCCGGGTTCTCCAGTTTCCCCCCCACAGTCCAAACGCATGCTGAGGCTCATTGGAGTTACCAACTTGGCCATAGGGGTGACTGGTGTGTGAGTGTGCCCTGTGATGGGTTGGCACCCTGTCCAGGGTTGTTCCCTGCCCTGTGCCTATAAGCTCTGTATCCACACGATACAGGATGAACAGTGCTGTATGTGCTTACTGCAAATGCACCATCCAGCCTTGAACCCATGATCTTTGCAGTGTAACACGACAGTGTTACCTGTGGCCCTACAATATCCTTCATTCATTTATGTATTACTAGCCTTAGTGGTAGTAGTGGCTTAACATTCTGGGACCATCAGGAACACTTTGAACATTTTCATACTGTATCTTAGTTGTAACATTAAGTAAATGTTCCTAAGATGAAAGATTAATGGGAATGAGTCTCTCATATTAAATATTTAATTGCCACTAATTTTTTATTTCTTCCTCTGTCTTTCTCTGTGTCTCCCTCTTTTTCTGCACTCTTTTTCTCAACTGGGCCCCCTCAGTATGGACAGGCAAGTATGACCTCCGTGGTTGTTCATGGTTGATATTCCCCATTCCCCTTTCTGTTGTGTTTGGATACAGCTGCTTGGCCTCCAGATCTCTAGGTGGCGCTGCATGCACTCACCGTTTAGTTAAGCGGGGGGGGGTTTGTTCCAGTGGAATCGTGGGCTTAGCACGCGATGCAGCTGTCTCTCAGAGGCCTCCGGGGTAGCGGTTAGCTGTAGGGCCAATATGACTAACTTTTATTTGCCCATAAAGCTGGTGCTGTTTGTTGGTTTAAGGCACGGTCACGCCATCTACCCAGCACCCTCTCCATGCTCACCGTGGGCTGTGGCTTGGGCTTCTGTGCCAGAAAGCCGGAAGGGATCATGCCATTGTTTGGATGCAGAGTCTTTCGAGGAGAAAGGGAATGTTACTGGGAGCAGCGTCTGTGAATCATGGCTTATCTTACAAAGGCGGGGAATGAGTGTGATGAGATCAAACTCATTCAGGGTAATGAGTTTACAGGATTTCACTGAATCAGTGTTTGTTTGTCTGTCTTTTTCTTTTTTAATTACGGTTTATCACGACATTTGAACATAATGGATGCGGTTAAGCAACAGTTTAATGTAAAATTTTAATATATCACTTTAATGTAACACTTTAAAATAACAAAACGAATAATGTAGTGCTTTAATTTAATGCTCGAACATAACTCTTTAATGCAACGTGTTAATGTAACATGACAATTTAACATAACACTTTAATGTAAATTGAATATAATGGCTGACATAACAGACTATTTTTAATAATATTATTATGATAGTATTGGTGCCTCGTGCCCGTTGCTTCTGGGATAGGCTCCGGACCCCCCGCGACCCAGTAGGATAAGCGGCTTGGAAAATGGATGGATGGATGGGATAGTATTGGTGCTGTATTAGGGGTCTCACAGTGACGCTGTGGTTTACAGTGTTGCCTCACACCTCTGGGTTTGCATGTTCTCCTCGTGTTGCTGTGGACTTTTCTCCAGGTCCTGTGGTTTCCCCCCACAGCCCAAAAACATGCTGAGGTGAACTGGAGTCACCAAATTGCCCGTAGGTGTGACCGTGTGAGTGAATGGTGTGTGAGTGTGTCCTGCGATGGATTGGCGTCCCATCCTGGGTTGTTCCCTGCCTTGCGCCCAAAGGCTCCGGACCCCCCCCCCCACAACCCTGAATAGGACAAGTGGATGGTATTATACTACATTTAATGGTCCTAAGGAGTGCTTTGTGTGTCATTTGTACTTGTGGGCTGGTATCTTGTCATCTATATCCATGTTAAATGTTCATCGTATAAAGTCTGGTGTTGTATTGTGTTTCTCTGTATGCGTGAACATGTGGGATTGGCTGTCCAGTAAAACCTCATTTCAGATGTGATTGGCTGTCCAGTAAAACCTCATTTCAGATGTGATTGGCTGTCCAGTAAAACCTCATTTCAGATGTGATTGGCTGTCCAGTAAAACCTCATTTCAGATGTGGCGACATTTACATTTTTTAATAAATTTTCCCCAGGATTCTTCACAGTTGTAGTTTTTCCAACAAAAGATTTTCTGTGAAAATATTCAGAATGTGTATTAATTGTTGTGTAATGCTTATTGTAGCGTGTCTACCAATTTATATTCTTGGCAGCAGTTAGTGGAACCAGTAAAGACCTCGATTTGGGGATAGTGGATGTAATTGCAGCAGAATGATCAGTGGTCAGTCACTGCTTTTCAGGAAGATTGAGTGGGTGTGTGTAGCCAGATGGCAGCTTTCTGGTGTGAACTCATGTGCTGTTAATCCTGTCTTACTCATTTACACTCATTTAAGTGTGTTCTATGATCTACTTTCATATATTCACATTTTTAGTTATTGGAAATATAGTTTTATGGAGTTGTGTCCAGAAATTGTTTTTGTAAGAAGCTGCTTGATTCTTTGCTCACTTTTCATTTTGAAGGGATCATCCTATTCATTTTTTATATCCTGGAGGCAGTTTCTTAGTGGCTATTCGCATTTTCATTGCTATTAATGAGACTGGTTGTAGATTCTTGTGTTTTGTGTTGAGTTTAGAATGAATTACAAACTATTTATTTCAACGTTTTTTTGTTTATTATAGTTTTATTGTCATTTGTTATACAGAGTTATGACACTAACTCTGTACCAGCTCTATAAATTTGTATCAATAAGTAATCTTTGAACATATTTTAGGTAGCAGTTTACTTGAGGCAGCACAAATAAAATGTATTAATGAACCACAAACTATAAACCCAGCTGGTGATTCTGTCAGACAGAGTTCAGCTCTGGACATTCTGCACCCCGCAGGGCACTGGCAGTGACAGCAGTGACAGTCGATGCCAGGTGTCATGATACGTAACAGTAAGGCTTCTTAGTAACTCTGTATATTCATAACAGATATCAGTTTTCAAGAACAATTGGGGTCCAGATGAAAACTGTACTTACAGTCTGTTCATTTTTTCATTCTGAATATTTTCCACCAGTCTTTAAGAGACACTGCAGAATTATTCTTTAGCTGCGCTAAGTCAAGTATTGAAAATCGGGTCATACTCTGTTTTGTTGCTAATCCTGCATTATCCTGCTGGTTTGGGTGAATCCATTTAATTAATTTTATATCAGGTATACATATATGATAAATTGCATGCATTTAGACCTCCTCGACCTTCATTCTTATGCAGAGTGGATAGTGGGGGGGTGTTTTGGCAATAAAATTTAAATATTACTACATTTAAACAACTAGTTGCATTGGGTTTACTGGGAAGTAGTTAAACTTTGTTGCTATTCTACTGGTTATGGAGATGTTCAAGTTTATCTGACTTGGCAAGTCATCTTCTGTGGTTTAGGTTAAGTTAAGGTGGAAGAGATATGATTATTTTGAAGAAAAACTGAAGCCTCAGTATTCAGTATTACCTGTGAACAGATGATAAGATGGAACGTCAACATACTCCACTGGTCTTCATTGAGTGTGAGGATTGTTGATTTTGACCAGTTATTGGAACAGTTTGATATTATATTTTTTATAAGTTCAGTAATGATTTCAATGGCTGTCATAAGGGGCCTATCATTTCCATAAAGACTGACGCTGTGTCTTCCGTTGCCGAAAACCTTTGATGTTTTGCTTTTGCCGATTTTCTTGCTGAAAAGCAGAGGACAGCGATGGAGAGATTTGGCTTCACTGTCCATCCCCCTGTATAATGTGAAACGCTCTGCATCTAATGACACCCTGAGTCTTTGCTGGCTTTTTGATTTGAAATGTTCCTTGAGTTTAAAGGTGTAAACGTGCAGTTTCATGGCTGTTTAATGTCTCGTCTTTGACCGACAGTGCTGCTCTTCTGCATGACATGATTTGGGGGGGGGGGACTGATTTACACTGTCAGCATCCGGGGAATCTGCTCAGGGGTCACTGGGATTGTAGCTGATGTTTTCACATGTGCTCGCAGCTCTAAGAGGTGGGGGGCATTCACTTGTTCACTTGCATGTTCAAAGACATTCTTGAACATCAGGCAGAGAAAGAGAATTCTGAAAAACACCTGGATGTCCCTAAAAAGGGTTAATATGAAGACCATATGAGTACAGCCCCCCGCCCCCCCCCAGGAATTATTACTGCCATTTGACAAAAAGCTTGTCTTAGTAAGTCACACAGGGGGTGCTGTGACGCAGTCCTGTCAGCACGCTGGCGGGTGCCTGGCCTTCTATGATGGATTCTCACTGCACTTTTTAAACTTTAAAAACATGAAAGGGTGATATCGATTCAGGCCTTAAATTTTATTTAAGGGCCACAGCAGAACATTAAGGCTTTGCTGGATTTTTTTGGCTTAAAAACAAAGGATTACGAACTGGCTTTTCACTGGTAAATAAAGCTGGTCCCCAGCCAGTGTCCCGAGTAACTGTGAGCTGTAAAAGCAGATTCTCACTGGAGGTCTGTTTTCACACCAGGCTGATGGGCTTCACTGCTGTCCACAAATACCTGCTTTCCTGCTTCTGAAAGATGCAGGTGACGAGGACTGAGACCTGTAGCATATAGAGTCATTCACGATTAGTTTTTTTCCTATTAACCGAATTTACTGTGTAAATCGGCATTCAAATTAACCATTTATCAGCCTGCTACTGGATTCATTAAGAGAACTTTACACAAATGGTTGCTGATTGAGCCCCTTGTGATCTTACCTTTCTTTTCTTCCTCTCTCCTCTGCCTCCAATCGCTCATGGACGTCCACGTTAGGACGAAACGGTGAGTGGTAACCCAAACCCAAACCCCGTTGAGCGATTCCTTATAGTCCTGCATGCTTCACCGAGCCCTAACCCTAAACACACAACCCGTCTGCCGTCCTCACGTGCCAAATCTGCCCCAGACGAAGGCCCCGTGCTAAAGGTCGGCCGGGGAAGGCACCATCTGCCTTCCTGACACTGACTGTGACCGGGGGGGGGCTTCCACGTCCTGTGCCGGGGTGTTGCCATGGCGTTGGTGATTGGTGCATCCTGTATCTGTTAGCGACTGTCACCGAGGGCGTAATGCTGCCAGTCACAGATGCACTGAGAATGCGGTAGATTAATCTGTGAAATGACAGACAGGGCTCCACTGGAATGTTCTAGAATAAGAGAGATTCTATCCAAATGCAAACTGAGTGTGTACATTCTGTCCCTGGTTTTATAGGTGACATAAATAAACTGAATAAACTGAAACAGCTTGAAGTTACACATATTTTATGAAGCTGATGGACAGGCAGCTGCCAGGACAAGTATACGAGAATATTACATTTTATCGAGTGTTTTGTATTGAGAAGTGAGACAGCAGGGTGGCAGCTATTGGCAATTATTCTCCAGTGGACGTGGCTTGTGGTCTCACCTCCGCTCTCGCCGGCACTTTCCCCACGGTTCCCCGGCTGCCTGTCACCGGCGTGAACGCTGGGTCCTGTGCCGCACAAACAGCAGGTTCTCACAGTCCTCCTTTCTTCTTTGCAGTCACTGAGACCATGGATATCTCTGAGGAATACGGGTACACGCTCATCGCCCCTAGGTGAGACTGTCCTCCGTGCGCCTACACCTGGACCAGGCAGCCCAGCCTGCCAGGTGCACTTTGTGCATTGTGTCTGAAGCAAGCCCTGGCTTCAGAACCCCCCAAGATGATGACCATGGGGCCATACATTAGGTGTACCTGGGCATGGTGCCCTCTTCTGTCGGTTCACGGGACGTTTTATCTGAGGCTTGGTAATGAGGTCTGTCAGACATGCTGGATGCCCATCTGCGTTTTTGCTGTGGCCGGGCCGCTGGAGAAGCCGCCTCTTCTGCTCCTGATTGGCCGCGAAAGGTTCCGGCTCACTGTCTAATCCTCCATGACATATCCGACCGCCTCGGAAACTCCCGGCGGATTGGGAAGCAGCCGCAGAATTTGCTCCAAGCGATTACATGAGATAGATTTACCAGCCGCGGCCCCTGGCTTGTGCTTTTGAGTGCTTGTAAATTGACATGGTGGACCGTCGTATCCCTCGCAGCTGGGCGGGAACCGGTTTTGTCTGGCTGGTTCAGATGATGAATGATGGTATGAAACTTTGCGGCAGGATGCTGTCACTGCGCGATTTTCTTTGTACAAGGAGGTTAGAATAAGTTCACCTCCCGCAGGAGGTGCTGCAGGCCTACGGGCCTGATCCACATGCTGTGGAGGAGATTAGAATAAGTTCACCTCCTGCAGGAGGTGCTGCAGGCCTACGGGCCTGATCCACACGCTGTGGAGGAGGTTAGCAGACTGATGAGCTCACGTTGTTTTTGCAGGGAGTTCTGCACGGAGCCAAAGATCTCGGGCGACAATAGGCAGGTCCTCAAGAACTTCATCCATCTGACCTCGGGGGAAGTGGCAGACGGCGCGACCTGTGAGTACCAGGGGGCTCGGCCCACACCGCTCTGCCATGACCCCCCCAGTGCGGTCCACGGGCCCTGCTTTTGATCCAGACGGCTTAGCACATCACAAATTCAATTTCACGCCCAAATTATGGTAATCGTGCAGCTGGACCCACATGTGGTGGACACATCGGGCTGGAGGCCGCAGCCCCGTCCAGTTTCCATACTCATGCGCGCCCTGCTTTGGTGTTTTACTGGCCCTCCGTGACAGTCCAATTACGTGGTGTTTGTGAGGAGAAGCAGGCCAGCTTGGGGGGGGGGGGGGGGGGGGGGGGGGGGCAAAAGCGGAGAAGTAACTAATCAATGGGAAATTGGGGCCAAGGCGATGTGTGCCTGAGACAGGTCCCCCAGCCCGGAGACGACGTCTACAGTTATCCAGGGATATGTGCTCAGTGTCCCGGGGTCTCCTGCCACACTCTAAGTGGGACAGGCAGGGCAGTCGCTGCCTTGTGCATGATTTTGTTCTGGGCTTTTAGCTCTAATGGGCTGTGTGTGAGAAGCCCGCCAGTAAACGTCCGTCTTTAGACTCTCCTATTTTAATGGCACCTCCGGCATGTGCGTGAGGCCTGCGGGGATCCCGTGTCGCTGTTAACTTGACAGCGTGCTGTAGAGATGCCGTCCGTCATGTGACCCGAAAGCCGGCCCTCGTGTTAGCGAGCTGTGAGCATGATGTCCTCGCACCGGGGCTTTGAAATGGTGAGCTGCGCCGACCGCCTCCCTCCCCCCAGCAGTCTATATTTCCAGGCTCCGCTGAACGTGTTTCATTTCACATCCTCCACGTATGTTTTATTTAGCGTGTTTGGGACATGCGAGTGGCCCCTGGCGCTCCCGCTGAGCCGCCTCCTAAACTCGTCTTGAGTTTCTGCCGCTGAGGCAGAGGGTTGCACCTCTGTATATCGTTACACAAACAAGCGTTTGATTACCGACTGCGGCTCACTCTACCTGAGGTCATACGCCAAGTTGAACTTGAATCAATATTTTTGTTTCTCATCAATTTCCTCATGAAGGTTCCCCCCCTCCCCATCGAGAAAATCATTAGACTTTCTAGGCTGACTCAAGGTCACGGTGATACTTTCTGTGCGATGAGTCACTTTATTGCACAGTTCAGGTGAGCCGTCAGACCTGGTGTCCTGGACCGCTAGTCGTGACTCGGATGGGCCACTGGGTCTCCTTCCCCTGGTCTGTAAACGATCGCGTCTGAGATCCGCGTAATGTAGAGATCGACCGTGCCCTTGCGCGTTGGCTGACGTGTGATGGACGTCATCGCACGTGCGTGAAATCCAGCATGGGTCATCTTTGAATGTGCTGGTTTTCAGTCTTCTAACTTCCTGATAAATGTTGTTTATTGAGGAAATCAGTGCTTCCCGGAGGTTAAGCTATAACCAAAAAGCAAACAACCACCTCTAAATGAAACGCTCAATAGCCACGGTACAGATTAAAACAATGGATATCCTGAAGGTTCTTTCAGCTCTTGTGTGTTGCAGCGTGACTTATAATGCATGCATAATGTCCGGCCTGTGGCGTTTGGTGTCCAGCCAGCTCCATAAACGGACCGGTGCCGATCCAAAATGAGGCCAGGGGGAAATCCCTCCCGTGAAGTTTGAGCTCTGCTTCTTCTCAAACACATCACTCTCGGGTATTATCCCCGAATATTAGTCAAGTCATGTTTGAGTGGAACACATGAGTATTGCACATTTCCAGGGTAGAAGCTGCTAATGTATCTACCAGGTGTTGTAAAAAGTGTCCTTTTTGGTGTACGTGGCTTTCAGCGTCTGAAAAGTGGGGAAACACAATGCCCTTTAATAGACTGGAATCTCTCTTATTCGGCGGCGGGCTGGGAAATGGGTGGCCTACGGTCCCTCGAGAGGGCTGCTCGGCTCGGGCGAGAGCCCAGGCCAAAGTGCTGTTCTTGCTCTCCCAGGCAGTGTGTCCCTGGTGAACCGGCTGCTCCTGGATGCGGGACTGACAGCCGATCTGCTCCAGTCCTGGAAGAAGCAGCCCCTGTAAGTCTCCATGACGACACGTCACAGCGGCCTGAACAGGCCGCATCAAAAACCTTCCGTGTTGAGGGGATGAGATCCGATGTACTTTATTGATCGCTCTGAGGGGAAATTTCCTTTGTCCAGCAGCACAGAAAGCAATATGACAAAGGATAATGTGAGTAAAAAGACAATAAATACATAAAGGAAAACCAGTAATAGAATAAGCTTAAAAGTAATACATTAAAGAATGAACCTTCTGATGTTGCAGACACTGCTTAGTCTAATTAAGGTGGGTCTGTTTGACTGGGGAATAAGGAGACATTGTGGTCAATCGGTGGGTGTGAGACATTCGCAGCAATGCTGCTCCTCTAGGCTCCTGCTCGTGTTTTGGAGGCAAGGTGAGGGATCGGCCCCATGCTATATTTCATACTGGACAGAGAGGGGCTTTGGGGACTGGGGGGAGTGGGACCCCTGGGGGTGGGGGAGAGGGGTGCTGTAGTTCGCTAATGAGCTCCTGTGTTCTCTCAAAAAGCAAGCCGGGGGTCCTCGCCAGGTTCGTGGCCACCGACGGAGGGATGACCCGTGTGTACCCGAAAAGGTACCGTTTCATATCTTCATGGCCTGTCTGCTTTGCTCCTGAACCCGGGGGGCGGGGGGGGGGGCAGTAGCCTCCTGTCTCCTGGCACATGGTTTAACTCACTGGGTGTGAGGGAGCCCCACTGGTGCCCACCTCTGCTTGAGTGCCACGTCTGCCTCCCTGTCCCTCCTTCCCAGCCTCTCCTTCCTTTATCCACCTCCTGCTCCTTCCCTCTCTCCCCCTCCTTTATCTGCCTCCCTCTCATTCCTTCTCTCTCTTCACCTCCTTTATTTACCTCCTGCTCCCTGCTTTCTCTCCCCCTCCTTTATTCACCTCCCTCACTCCCTCCCTCTCCCCCCTCCTTTATCCACCTCCCACTCACTCCCTCCCTCTCTCCTTCCTCCTGTATCCACCACCCTCTCACTCCCTCCCTCTCTTCCCCCTCCTTTATCCACCTCCTTGTCCCTCCCTCTCTCCCCTACTTTATCCACCTCACGCTCACTCCCTCCCTCTTTCCCCATCGTTTATCCACCTCCTTGTCCCTCCTTCTCTCCCCCTCCTTTATCCACCTCCCACTCCCTCCCTCTCTTCCCCCTCCTTCATCCACCTTTCTCCTCCCTGTGCTTCCCCATCCACCATCATGCAGCTCAAAGAGCCCCGATGCTGAAATGCAGTGCCAGCACTTGTCCCACATGCTCTTTCCTATTTCTGGCTTTGCCTGGATCTTTGTTTCCCTCAATCTCCCTTCCCCATGTGTTACTGTGTTACGATGCCCCCCTCGCCCCTACCCCCCACTTGCTCCGAACCCCTAGCCTCCCTCAGTCTGCGTTAGATTATGGCTTTCAGGTTGTTAGGACACATAAAATCGCACTTGCGGGGCGTATAAATCAGCGGCTGCACTGGGCTGGGCCGGCCATCCACTTACAGCTGCTCTGCGTTAGATAACACAGCTCCAGACGACGTCCCCCCCCCCCCCCCCTTATTTCGGCTGCATGTTTGCTCCATGAGCCCCATCCAGCTCCCTAGCAGCAGCTACTGCATAAGCGCGCAGTGCCAGTGCCAGTGCCAGTGCTTCGGGCTCTCCGCTCTGTAAATGACTGCCTGAGCCAGCGGCTGCTAGGGAATCTTATTCGAACCTGGTGCAGGCAGCATACAGAAAGGCGAGCTGCGCCTGTGACTGCAGCATGACATGCCTGAATGAAAGGTCCACGGTGTTCAGCAGCCATGCGCTCAGTCCGTGTCGGGTCTGCAGAGCGCCCAGAACCAGCACCCACTCTGGACTGAAATGTGTCCCTTTTCAGCGCCGGTGAGGAGTGGACAGAGAATCCTGAGACGTACGAGTCAAGCTTCTACAAGCGGAGTCTGGACAACAGCGTCTACATCTTTACAGCACCACCCTCCGAGAGCAGTATGGCTCCCCGGCGTGCACTAGGGGGCCGTAACCCTAGGGTCAGGGCGGCTGCACTGCTGCTGGGGGTTCGCCATTTCATACCCTGGCATGTCTTTTCTTTAGTGATGTACTCACTCTCCCCTTGCAATGGGGTGAACATTTCTGATGAGAAACATTTTTGTTTAGCAGATGCTCTAATACATAGAGATGTACATTTTTGAGAAAACAGGGTCAGTCAGTCCCTGGACTATTTGGAGGGTTAGGCGACTTGCTCAGGATTGAGATCTGCTACCCTGGCATTTGAACCAGCAACCTCCTGATCACATGTGCAGCATCCTAAAATAGTGAGCCACACAAGGACATTGGAGTTGGAGGCCAGTGCTTCCTTCATGTGAAAGTTCACTCCACCCCATCCTGAGGAAAGGCCACTGGCTGAGCTGTGTAACGCCAGTCATGCTGTGGGGATTCCCCATGCAGCGAGGACACCCCCACCCCCCCACAACCCCTCCAGAGCCAGAAAACACGGCGTCTGGCTGACATGCAGCCCCGCCGTCCCGGCGTGGTTTAGCCTGACCTCACTCTCCATGTCTCCACTCAGAAAACGGCTCATCTGCCTTGGATTCCGGCATTTTGGTGAGCAGGTCCGTGGATGTGAACGTCGATCCAGCCACGTTGAAGCCAGCCGGTAAGCCCAGTGTGGACCGGCCTTCCTCTTCTCTTTGTCACTCCTGTCTCCTGACCCCTTTGTGTCTGCAGCTCGACACTCTCTCAAACAGTTTCCCATTTTTTGACATTTTCAGTGGTTGGGGTGAAGCTCAATGTCACGGCCTGGATGGAGAACTTCATGAGTGCTACCTTCAAGGGGAATGTAAGAAGCAATTTTGATTCCACATAAGAGATGCATATGACACGTATCAATAGCATCATTGTGGTATTGATGACCCTGCTGATCTGTATATGGTTTCTAAATGTTCAGTGACGTCACTGTCTGCATATCACAAGATTCTTACGTAAGACCTGTCCTTGTCTGCACTCTTTCTACAGTGCGAGAAGAATGAGATCTGTGGATGTCAGAGGAATGCCGAGGTGCACTGAACGTCTGTCTTCTGCCTGGATTTTGTATGCAGCATGTAGTGGTCTCTCATGTCCATCCTGATGACATGCCTCTCCTCTGCTTTGCAGCACGTGGACTGCGTGATATTGGATGACGGTGGTTTCCTCTTGATGTCCAATCAGGATGAGTACATCAATAAGGTGAGCCAATCAAGGTGACCACTTTTGTTGGTGAGCCAATCAAGTATGACTGGTTTTATAGGGTCAACCATTCCGGTTTGAGCATGATGTCAGGTCAGTCCTGCTCGGGGTCTGAAATCGGATGGCCATGTTTTTGGCCTCGTTCTCTAATTTTCCCCAAGGGCATTAGAACTTGGATAAATATTTTTATTTGACCTCTTAAAACGTAGCAATAGCAAATCACAGCCTTATTAAAAGGGGGTGAGAAGGGCTTGTGGTAATGAGTCAGTCCTAAATCGTATTCCTACAAGGTGTGACCACTGATGCCTGAGGACCATGGGCTCCAAACCATCCCATAACTGTTCATGTGTTACACGCATAACTGCATGATGAATTTATAGTCTGATGTTTCTGTCTGGCCTTCCCTGCTAGCTATGAGCCCCGGAGGCTCCGGTGAGGCACCGTCTGCAGCGTAGATCTTTATTTATGAGCATCCAACGCTAATGTGCAGCTGCTCACAACTAACCCTATATGCACCTCATAGACATTATTGTAAAATCAGGTCAGGTTATTTTAGGTAGAATTTAACTAGCCCCAAAATAACATACTAACCTGCAGAGCCAGACACATATGAACAGTGGCCCAAAATACTCTAGCATAACCCACACATACCCCATACCCTAACCCTAACCCACACGTACCCATACCCTACGCTAACCCACACATACACCGTACTCTACCCTAACCCATACATGCCCCGTACTCTACCCTAACCCTAACCCACACATACTCCCTTCAACCCTAACCCACACATACCTCCTACTCTACCATAACCCTAACCCACACATATTCTGTACTCTACCCTAACCCTAACCCACACATACTCTGTGGTCTACTACAACCCTAACCCACATATACTCCATACTCTACCCTAACCCTAAACCACACATACCCCGTACCCTACCGTAACCCACACATACCCCGTACTCTACCCTCAACCCTAACCCACACATACTCTGTACTGTACTATAACCCTAACCCACATATACTCTGTACTCTTCCCTAACCCAAACACATGCCATATTTCACCCTAACCATAACCCACACATATTCCATACACTGAAGTGACAGTTTTTAAAGAACGGCATGGTGGATCGACAGCTAATGTTTAAAAAAAGGTCTGAAAAAAGTTGAAGGAAAGCTGTGGTCACCCCCAGAGATTTGATTAAAAGGAGTAAGGGGAATTGCTCTATAGGCTTAATGTGGCTGCCTTAACTCCCCCCCACCTCAGAACACTAACGTCATCCACATCAGAACATGGTGTGTATGTATTAGAGTCTGAGCTGTTTGTGGTTAACAGCTGTTTTTGTCCAATGCGACGTATATGTGAGGAGCAGAGGATAGGCTCCACCAGCATCCCTGGAGAGACGGGGAATCTGAGAGTGATGAGATATGACCCAGATTTGGACCCATGATCTTCCTGACACAGATTCCTTGTTTTACATCTAGATTGGCCGCTTTTTCGGTGAGGTCGATTCCCATTTGATGAAGACCCTGGTGAACACATCACTGTACTCCTTCCACAAGACCTATGACTACCAGTCTGTGTGCAGACGGGAGCGAGAGAACAAGGCAGCTGGCTTTCGCTCCATCTACGTGGTGAGGAGAGCATGCAGCCTAGAGTTTCCACAGGAGATCCTTATGAAAAGACTGCTTTTCTGAAGGGAATGAAACCTGGAGGAGATCCTATTGCTGTGTGTCATACAGCCTGGTGAACTTTAATCAGAATATATCAGGGTAACCTTATTGTTGGGTGCTGGGACCTGGGAATGTTCTGGCATCATCATAGTAGCATATGTTCTAGTAGATACTACCATCAGTACCAGGAATTTCTTCAGACCCCATGTTTGTTTCCCCATAGCCCACAATAGCAGACATACTCCGTTTGGGCTGGTGGACCACGACCATGGCCTGGTAAGTTGCCCTTAAAAACACCATCTTCTGTCTCTTTCACACTCGAGTCAGCAGCAACAGCTAATGTTTAGGTTGAAAGACAGACAGATGGACAGAAAGACACACAGACAGAGAAGCAGATGGACAGACTGGCAGGCAGACAAACACCCACACAGAGACAGACAGGCAGGCAGACAGACAGATGGGCAGACAGACAGACATACAGACAAGCAGACATACAAGCAACCAGGCAGACAGACACCCACACACACAGACAGGCAGGCAGACAGACAGATGGGCAGACAGACAGACAGACAGACACACAGACAAGCAGACATACAAGCAGCCGGGCAGACAGACACCCACACGCACAGACAGGCAGGCAGGCAGGCAGACAGACATATGGGCAGAGAAATGGACAAACAGATGGACAGACATACTCATAGACATACAGGCAGACAGACAAGCAGCCACAGGCGTTGAAGTTGATGGTCTTCTCCGGCATTACAAAGTTGCTTCTGCTCTCTACCTGGCTGGTTTTTGGTTACCACCAGTGTCTCCTGCCTCACCTTGTTCTTGTGTACTGCTGTCTTAGAAAGTTTGAGCCTGGATGCAGCTAGCCATGTAGCTTTCTGCCAGCAGAACCTGAACCAAACCGGGATTTAAAAATGCAGATTTTTTAAATATATAGAGTGGTCTCATTTTTTTCCACTCCTGTCTGTTTTGTTTCTCCAGGTCGATATTGCAGCAGCTCTTTCTGAGTCTCACCTTTCCAGGTTTCCTACAAGCAGGTGAGCAACAGAACTCCTACGAAATATGTCACTTTAAGAAAAGGCTTGGTTTTCACCCCACCTGATATCTGGGTTCGAAAGAGAAAGATGCTTTTGTCGAGAGATACCAGTTAGATATAGTTAGGCTCACCCCAACGCAGAGCTCCATTGTTCTGCTGAGGGACTTTAACGCTCATGTGGGTGATGACAGTCAAACCTGGAAGTATGTGATTGGGAGGAACGGCCTGCCTGATCTAAAATGGGGTGGCACTCTATTATGGTAGTCACAGTTTGTCCAGAACAAACACCATGCCTCTTCAACATAGCATGGGGGTACAGAGTATGGGGTACAGGGTCTACTGCGGGCCATCAGGTCCCTGTATAAATGGAGCAACAGTTTGGTTCTCTTCGCCAGCAGTAAGTTAGACTCGTTCCTGGTGGAGTGTTGGACTCCGCCAGGGCTGCCTTTGTCACTGATTCTGTTCATAACTTTGATGGACAGAATTTCTAGGTGCAGCAGAGGGGTGGAGGGGATCAGGTTTTGTGGCCTAAGGTTCACGTTTTTGCTTCTCGCGGATTAAGTGGTCCTGGTAGCTTCACCTGGCTCTGACCTGCAGCATGCAGTGACGTGGTTTGCAGCTGAGTGTGAAGTGAAAGAGATGCAGCTTCACCTGGCTCTGACCTGCAGCATGCAGTGACGTGGTTTGCAGCTGAGTGTGAAGTGAAAGAGATGCGGATCATCACCTCCAGTTTGGAGGCCATGATTTCAGACAATGAGTATCCCCCAGAGGAGCTGGGGGGGGTAGCTAGGGGAGGGAGGTGAAGGCATCCCTGCCCCATGTCCCAAACCCGGATATGTGGCAGAAGTTTGGGCTCAGCCTTCGATTTAAAAAAAAAATAAAATAAACGATACACTGCTTTTGTTAGATTTTTATTACAGTATTAGAAATAATCAACATAAATTCAATTGACTGGTTTTGAAGTGTAACAATGTACTGTGTTTAAAAATTCCGACATCAGTTGTGATACAGTACAAGATTGTAATGAGGAGCAGACAGTGCATTAAACCTCACAAACTGATCTGGCACAAGGCAGACTAGTGGCTATTGTTTAGTTTATTAAGACACAATCAAGAGACGCCAAGAGCAATTCAGGTTCTGACATTAGCAAATAGAATTCCATCACAAAGTGAATGTCAATGCACTAAAAACAGACCAGATGTCTTATTCAAAACAGCCTTTTTTGGCTAAATAATGTGTTACTACAAACTATAAAACACTGAAAATGATTTATTTTAAGTATTTCTAATATTTCCTTGCAATAAAATGTAACAAGGCAGTATATCGTTTATTTTTTTAATAAAGAACTTGTGGCCTGTAGTGTTGTTGTGTTGTGTACCTGCTCCTGTGCCTCTCATTGGCCCTCCATGTTTGTCACAGTGGACCCTGAGGATGATTCTTCTGACTTCATCTCCAAGGAGATCTGTACCATGGAGCAGACTCAGTATTACTTCAACAGCGAGGACAAGTCCTTCACTGGGGTACAGGAATGCACCAACTGCTCCAGGTGGGCCATGCTGTTTCCTACACACCCCTGGCCATGTCACTGGACCTACATCCTGCTCTGTTTCCTGCACACCCCTGGCCACGTCACTGCACCTACATCCTGCTCTGTTTCCTGCACACCCCTGACCAAGTCAATACGTCTCCATCCTGCTCCATTTCCTGCACACCTCTGGCTGTGTCACTGAACCACCATCCCACTCTGTTTTCCACTCACCTCTGACTGTGTCACTGCACCTCCATCCTGCTTTGTTTCCTGCACACATCTGACCATGTCACTGCATCCCAATCCTGCTTTGCTTCCCACACTGCTCTGGCCGTGTCACTGCGCCTCCATCCCACTCCATTTCCTGCACACCTCTGGCTATGTCACTGTGCTTCAGTCCCACTCTGTTTCCCACATACCTATGGCCGTTTCACTGCACCTCCATCCCACTGTTTCCCACACACCTCTCACTAACTCACTGTACCTCCATCCTGTTCTGCTTCCTGCTCACCTTTGGCTGTGTCACTGCACCTCCATCCCGTTCTATTTCCTACTCTTTCCAGGTCCTCTGTGAACTGGAGGTGTTTCCACAAAGTTTAACATCAATCCAGTGAACTAACGGGATGGAAGTGTGTGGACGGTGTAAAAAAGTGTCCTTTTCTTTCGTTCCTGCAAGACTGGTGATCCATCCCAGGCTTGACCCGGAGTCAGACTGGTGCGAGCAAGTGGCCGATTCACCTTGATGTGCCGAAACGCACTGGCTGGCGCCTGCCGGCCACATACCTGAGCCGGCTGTAAATTTAACATGACATGAATTTTATGGGAAAGAATGAAATCCCTGCGACCTGGAGCGTGTCGCTTGAATGCCCCACGCGTATCTTTGTATCGCTATATTTCTTCCTTATACATTAACAACTGTAGACTTGTAAACTTTAACAGCCTTTAAAACAATCCCGTTTTGAGAGCAAGGCACTCATGATTAGCAGTCATTCTGCACATTTCCTGCTGGAAGTATGTGATCATTATAGCAGGTGTGTCTCGTTTCATGTGACCTTCTGATATACGTGAAATGAGCTGTGTGTCTTCTGCCTTCCAGCAGTGCTTTTTATGGCGATTCTGCGGCTGAATCTGTTCAGGTGTAGCTCTATTTATCCAGAGTGGAATATCTAGCTCTGTCAACACATTCACCAGCTCAGCCTGGAAGGTTTTTATGGATATGATTTTTTTTGATCTGCCCCGCCATGCCTTCCCTACTGTCATATAAAAAATAATGAAAAAGTGTTAGTTGTGACATGCATATCCCATCATGCCCTGCTTCTAATGCAGACACACACAGAGGTGAGTGAAGCTTGGGCTGGAGCACAGTGCCAGCTGTTTATATGGAGCATTTTTCAGGAGGTCACCAAGTGTTTTTCTGTAACAGGCCAGCTGTTTACAGAGACCCCTCCACCCCATCTCCTCCCCCCCCCCCCAATGTTACCAAGTGTTTTTCTGTAACACGCCAGTTACAGAATTTGTTTTTTTTTTTTTTTGATAAAACTTGTGAAGCCAGCAGCTGTTGTTAACAAGGAGGAAACCATTGTTATCTCAACTTTGATAACAGACTGTAATTCCAACCAGGGCCCCTGTGTGGCCCCCATATCTACTGCCATTGTCCTTTTTTGAGGTTCACTGTCCTGCTCTGTCACACATGGGAAAAAGCCCCAGAGGCCACTGGCCTTTCGGTCCCGAAGACAGGAAGGGGGGTGCCCCTCACATTGCTATTCTGACTGTGTTCCCCAGTTTCATATGCATCTCTGTTCCAGGATGTACCACGCCGAGAAGCTCCTCAACACCAATCTCATCTTCATCATCGTAGAATCGAAGTCAATATGTCACCAAGGCTGTGGCGAAAGTGACACATGGCTGACTCAGGCCGAACAGCAGTGTATCCTTTTCTCATGTCACGTGAATCTCAAAGCTAGCATTTGATATAATTTTAGAAGACTCTGTTTTCCAAAGCAACATTTTTCAGAAAGCTGGGTCTGCCAGTAAGGGTTTGTTCAAGGGCCCAGTGGCAAAATCACTGTACTGACCCTGGGATTTGAAACAGTGACCTTTCACTCACAGGCACAGCATACTAACCTGTGAAGTGCTGATGTTGAAGGTAGAGTATCACATGATTTGTGTCATGTGACTTGTGTGCTCTGTGGTGAATGAACAGTGGGAGGGGCTATCAGATGGGCGTGGCAGTTGGGTGTGGTGGGCTGGACCAGCACTGACTGGATGAGAGGAATTTTTATTTCCTGAATGGATGCATCCAGCCTCTGGCCCAGATGTCTGTGAGCTGGCAGAAAACCCCAGGGACCGGAAAGGACCTGATGTCTGCTTTGACAACAATGTCAACGTAAGTTACATCCATCACTCCTGAGCATTGGGCATCTTGATGGACACAACATTTAATAAAATTTCTGCATATCTACCCAGTGTCAAACATGATGTGTTACTAGGGATGAGCCAATCCGATCTACATTTTTTTCAGTTCCGATCCAATTCTGATACACTGCAGATATCGATACCGATACAAGAGCTCTTTATGCATTAATATTTCAATATAATATATAGAAATGTATGCTATATACAGTGGTACCTCAGAACTCGAATTTAATCCGTTCAGAACTCCGGATCGAATCCTAAAAAGTTTGAGTGTTGATCGAATTTTCTCCATAAGAAATAATGGAAAACCAATTAATTGGATCCCAGCCCCAAAAAATTATATCTAAATATGTTTGTTTAAGCATTTAAGCATTTACCTGGGACACCATAAGGGTGTATCCCAACAGCACCCTATGCTGCTTGGTTTTTATTAAGATAGAGCACTGCACCATTACCGATCACCCATTCCATTAATTTAGCATATGCTTTTCAGAGAGCTGGGTCAGCCAGGCCTGGACCGATTGGGGTTAAGGGCATCGTTCAGGGGGCCCACGGTGCTAGGATGTTGACCCCTGACCCTGAGCTGTCCCGCCTCTCGTGTCCCCTCACAGGAAGACTATTCAGAGTGCGGGGGGGTGACAGGTCTCCGCTTCACGTTCTGGCCCATGGCGCTCATCCCGCTGGTCCTCCTGTGGATCCTGACCGGACCGGGATACTACGCATCATG
>JAODJU010000062.1:32186955-32208817 GCA_026776725.1 Gnathonemus echidnorhynchus | reverse complement strand
GTACAGCTGCAGCAATGTGGTCACTTACAGGACGCCTGCATACTGTACAGCTGCAGCAATGTGGTCACTTACAGGACGCCTGCATACTGTACAGCTGCAGCAATGTGGTCACTTACAGGACGCCTGCATACTGTACAGCTGCAGCAATGTGGTCACTTACAGGACACCCGCTTACTGCACGTTGCACAGCTGCAGCAATGTGGCCTCTTACAAGATACCCATGTTCTACACGTCGTGGCCACCTGCAAACCCTGTATCCAACCTTTCTTCAGTGGGTGGCGTCATTTCCTCAGCGTCCTCTGGGGCCATGGGGAGCCAACATACCACCCCCCCACAAATCCCTCCATGATGACAGTCACCCCCAGACCTGCCTGTCAGTGGCGCTCTCCACCCCCTACCTCCCAGGTTTGCCAACAGGAACAGGCACTGACCTGAGGCACAGACTGCTGGCAGGGTGGAGGGGCCAAGCTCTTTCCTGCAGACTGACCCCCCCAAACTGTCCTTCCTCTGCCTGTCAGCTTCTTCCTCACACTGCAGCTGCACTCAGTTGCGTCTGGCTCACATGAACTTATATGTGGCACATATTTTACAGATCAGAATTTTTAATACATGGTATTTTAAGAAGACTAAAATTGGAAAATCATGCAAATGCAAAGAATGAACTAGATAAAGTTAATTTAAAAAAATATGACTAAAATGTGCTAGAAAACACACACAAATGCAAAACTGGCCAGACGGTCTGTCAGTAGAAGGCGGAGTTTGCAGACTTCTCGTTTACACTAATTCTTCCTATGTTTCTTCTTTACGTTGGGTGTCCTGAAGAAAATCAGCATAATCACCCCATCCTGTTTGGACCTAATTTATTACCCCCGTCAGCTGGCCCATAAACCAGCGCATTTTACGGGCTGTCTTCTCGAACGTTTCATCACGTTCATTTGGTTGGTCAGTAGATTCGGAGATTTCTCCCCCAACATTCTTGTGGTTAGTTATTTTTTTTCTGCATATTAACTTTAAGGGGTTAAAATCTTCATGCAAGACCTGAAGCGTGTCAGGCGACGCCAGTTTCTGATGACCAGACTGGGACATGTGTCAGCATAGGGTTAGGGGATGAATCTGAGAGAAGTATCCTTATAATAGCACGAAGAACGATTATTCTGGCTAATATCGGTCGTGTGTGACCAATCTGGCTGGGTACCAGGTCTCTAACCACAGGGTTAATGTTACAGTACTTTGGAAATGCTCTTCAGTGATGCAGAGGGGGAAAGACAAACCAACACAGAGTCAGCGCAGAAAACCCACCGGAGACCCATGCGGGGCGCGGTGATTCATGCCTGTTTCACAGGTCAACCTAATACAGAAACACAGACATTTACTTCCCGACACATTGTGTTGATCTCCGAGGACAAAACGGGATATTTCTAGCAAGCTCTGAATCCGATATGATATGATGGTCGAACGATGACCTAATCCTTCTGCGCCACCGGCTCCCGGGTGTAGCTTCATTTGCAGTTCCTCTCAGACTCGTCTCGGTCCCATCGGACAAGCATTTTTAAGACCTGCATGTGACCCATTAAATATCAAGCCTCTCACTTCTAGCTTGCTGCCAGAAGGAGTTCATAAATCTCGCTAATGGCAAAAGAGCGGATTCCTGCACAATGATGATCCCGCTCATTTTCTCAGAGACTTTCGTCTAAACTGCTCTGAAAATCCACCGCCTCATGTCAAAGTGAGATTTTATCCAGCTGTAATTAGCACGTAATCTGGGGCTGTTACTCTCACCTGACAGTGTAACTAAATGATTCCGTTGATGAGGGAAATTTGACCAGCTTAAACAAGGTTGTATTTACTGGAAACTTTCCAAAATATACTGGTAATTGTCACCTTACCCTCATGTTCGCTGATACATGAATGTTTAAAATGAACTTTTAAAAATGTTTATAGTAGACAGTTTATTGTTCTATATATAATTTACATCTTTCTGCGTGATCTTTTCTATGCTTCACATACGATTACAATGTTTGCTGAACGTTACTGACACTGTGCTTAGAAATCAGTCTGAAGTCAAACAGAAGAATTATGAAAGTCAACGACCCAGAGCACTGTTTCATATTTCAGGAGAGACGATGCCAGGTTAATGCAATGTTTCAGGTTACTCAGCAGAGCGATTCTGTGAAACATACACGAAACATAAGATTTTAGGAGGGGGAGAAAACTATAGATAAGCTATATCACCGAAATGTTACGGGCGTGGTACAATTTACAATCATAGCTCACGTGCAGCCTTTCAGGTACCCCTATGCATTTGATCGTATACTCACAGCCTTTATGATGCCTGCATATGCATCTGATCGGACATTCACAAGCAGACTTCCAGGTACCTTCATGCGTGTGATCAGATATTCAAATGCAACCTTTTAAGTAACAGCGTCCATCTGATCAAATATCACATGTATCCTTTCGGGTACCTCCATGCACCTGACCAGATATTCACATACAACTTTTCAAGTACTTGCATGCATTTGACTGGATATTTACACACAGCCTTTCAGATACATGCATGAATTTGACCAGATATTCACGTGCATCCTTTCAGGTACCTGCATGCACTTGATCAGATTTTCACACGCTGCACTTCCTGGTATCTGCATGCATATGTAAAGATATGCACAAGTTTAGGTTAGAAATACTCGATTAGATGCGCACTTGTTTAGTGTAAATGGCCAAATAAACACGCCTGTTTAGCGTTCCAGGTCGGATGGAGAGGGTTTCCTTTAAATGTCTTGGAGCGGGGAGGGGTAACGGTGTGATATGCTCGTATTGGGGGTTGAGCAGAGGACGGATCTTTTCCAGTAAGGGGGTATCTACGGCGTAATAAGGATTTTCCAGTTAATCATTCCAGCGCAGGTCTACATCGGACCATATAAGCTGAGGAGCGCCGCTCGCAGGCATTTCTGCCGGGATCTGGGTGACACGCCGGAGTTACGATGTTGTGGGTATACGCGGCTCTGATCTCCCTTATACTCATCGTTTATTCAGGTGAGTTTTTGGGGATATGCACTTTTATCTTGGACCTGGGCAAACAGTTTCCTTAACTGTTTCTTCGGGGGTGTCGAAAGCAATGCATTCAGCGTGTTGTATAAAGCAATGCATACACCTTATTTAAATCCACTGAAGTTATTTTAATGTGCCAAGTGGGTTTGACAACTCGTCGTTATTTTCATATATCTGTTCTCTCCTTATTGACAGATATGTGCGCTTTAAAAACGTTTTAAAACTATTTAATGATTAAATTAGCGGTTAAATAAATCGTTGCCAACTATCTTGACACTTGCTTATTTATTTCTTTTTAGAAAGTAACTAAATGGATTGTCAGGGTAAAAAAGGGGTAGAAAATAAAGTATTGCGAAGCAATTGCGTGTTATTTTTCCGAAAAGAAAAACCAGGAACAGCATTCCGCGGATTTTGGACATTAGACTGTGCATCGTAACCTGGCCGCCAAATACTGGGCTTGTTTAGTTTAGTATACTTAAAATATGAAATCACAGCGCAAGCGTTGGGTCACTGGAGAAATATTCAGAAATACTGCTCTTAGGTACAACCTAGCTGGTAGTAATGTGTAGTTTATGGGAGGCCAGGATACCCGAGGTATTTCAATGCGTGCGCATTAATGAAATAGTATTTTTCCTAATTATAATTATTAATACGTTTATCCGATAGCATTAATGATCATAATGGGTGATATCTACATTAGATGTACAGAATCAGCCTTCACATGTTTTCTGTGTGCAGCGGCAGTAGAGGGATTATATAATTTATTTAACGTGAAACGTCACTGCATGATCTGATGCGTGAGGCTACATCGCAGCGCATCTGACCACAGTCAGTCCGGAGCCCCGGGAACTAAGAAAATGCCGGATGGGCACATGGACAGAGGGAAACAGGAGATGATCCATCTGTGTTTTACAGTCTTGTAAAACTTATTAGCCCCAGGGAGGGTGATGGCATGAGTAATGCCTGAGTAAGGAGACCTAGAGGCATAACGCGTTTTTAACCTCAAATCAAAGGCTGATTGGGCGCAGGGATCACCGCAGCCTTTTCAGCGCTCGGTAATGAGGGATCGCAGTCTGTAAAAGGCGCGTGCAGAGATTGGCATCCACCTGTACCGTAATATGTTGACAGTGTGTCTGCTGATGGTGCGACTGCTATGCTGCAACAGACTAATCCTGGGAGATGTAGGCAGCAGCCTTGTCTACTACCACTCAAACCTCGCATTTGTGTAGGGGCCCCTGTTTTGAGGGGCCTCTGTTGGCCACAAAAAGTCACTACATGGGGCGGGGGGTGCAGGATGGCGGGGGCCCAGAAACAAAAAACCTTGCGCCTGGAAGTTGGGCTACATGGACATTAATCAGATCCAGTGATGGGAACCTGACTGGTAGACAGGGATGCAGCAGTTGCCTTTGTGACTCTGCCATGTGAAGCCGATTCCCTCCCTTTTCTCCGCAGACGGCAGAAGGCACTTCCTACAGGACTACCAGAAAAGCGACGGGGTCCGGCTGCTGCGGCCAGATGAGTCCTACCTGACCAAGAGCAGGGAGGTCGATGTCTTCAGGTGTGCAAGGAAGTGTAGCCGCAACAAGAAACTGCCCTTCCTGTGCAGGTCTGTCTCACGGCATCCATAATATCATAATAATCAGGAAACTATGGGGGCATCAAATCCCACCCACCCTGGCATTTTTAGCGTGCTCTTGGGGGACGGTTCTGCCATGTGTGTGTCTGTCTGTGTCTATATGTGTGTGACCCTTACGAAGGACTGGCACCCCTGTGCATCGTGTTACATTTATGCAGGTTTTTTTATGTATGAGTCAGTGAGTAAAAATGGAAATACAGATGCTCCTCTGTAACCGTTTGTAACTTGAAATGTTTGTAAGTCGTTATTCAACATCATTTTAAGGGTTTACGCAAGTACAAAGAACTAGGATGTTGGGAGTACGCACGCTATGCTGCTGGGCGGTGGGAGTAGCGGCCAGAAGTCGTACTAGGCGGGATTGGCGCACAGAAAACAACTTAATGTTGCGGACAGGAAATGGGAGCCCAAGGAACACAATTTAGACTTACAGTCCTTTTCGTTCGTATGTCTGAAAGCTTGTAATTTGAAAGTTCGTAAGCAGAGGAGCGTCTGTACAGTATGTGTCAGGAAAGCCGCATTCGGCTGGGAAACACCAGGACAGTCCCTCCCCTCGTCTCACAGTCAGAGACTAATGCAGCCACATAACAATCCAATAACCATCATCAAAATAATAATTACAACCAAGCAGGCTTCACTGTCATACCATCCATATACAGGTATACAGCAGCATGGAATAACATTCCCCTTGGACCCGGGTGCGACACACAGACAGTGAGTGACAGGAGAAGGTTTTTACAGGACTAATAGTGCAAGAACACAGGACAGTGTGACACGGGGTGCTGGACACAAGGGTTTATAAGTATGGTGCAATGTGTATGTAAACAACAAGTAATATGACAGCATGAAGGGGTGGAATAATGCAGTGGGACTGAATAAACAGTGGGAGGGGTGAGCATGCGGAGCAGTGGGGGGTTGGGGGCTCTTCAGTGTCCTGACAGCCTTGAGGAAGAAGCCTGTGCTGGCAGATCTGACTGGCACACGCCTGCGCTCGAGCCTGTTTCTCGCTTCCCGTCCAGGGGGTCGTAGCCTTTCTGGTCGCTGACCTCCTTTTCCTTGCTGGGACGGGGTGACAAAGGGAGATGACCCTGCCATGTAACTTGGGGTGAGAGCCCTGCCGTGCGAAGGGAGACGGCCCTGTGGTGTGACACGGGGAGGGAGACGGCCCTGATCTCTGACACAGGGAGGGAGACGGCCCTGATCTGTGACGCGGGGATGGAGACGGCCCTGTGGTGTGACGCGGGGATGGAGACGGCCCTGTGGTGTGACGCGGGGAGGGAGACGGCCCTGATCTCTGACACAGGGAGGGAGACGGCCCTGTGGTGTGACGCGGGGAGGGAGACGGCCCTGTGGTGTGACGCGGGGAGGGAGACGGCCCTGATCTGTGACAGATCCCCTCGCCAGGCCAGCAGCCTGACCAGCTGTTCCAGTTTTCATGTTTTAAAGTACATCAGTCTGACCAGAATAGTGTGTCTGGGAGGCCTGAGTTGAAAGCTGGCGCTTCACAGGAGATGCAAATGTGTCGTAAAATTAACATCTAGAGGAACAATTAAGCCAGAGAGCTGGTTTCAATCAAAGCCGTGCTCTGAACTCTCCGGGGAAAGCAATGGCGACTCACTCACTGCCCTGCTGCACCTGCTACACTGGCCCACTCGGGGTTTGACCACACACCCTCCAGCCTGTTCTGGGTTTGACCACATGCTGTCTGGCGCGTTCTGGGTTTGACCGTATGCCGTCCAGCCCATTCAGGATTTGACCACACGCCGTCCGTCCCATTTGGGGATTGACCACACACCGTCTGGCCCTTTCAGGGTTTGATCACATGCCGTCCGACCTGTTCGGGTTTTGACCACACGCCATCCGGCCTGCTACTTTCATGTCTCCACAGATCGTTCTACTATGACCAGAAAAACAGGAAGTGCCACTGGCTGTCCTTCGACAGCTATACCCACGGTGCCCTCACTGAACGCAATATCAACTTTGATCTCTATGAGAAAAAAGGTAAGACCCCTAAGCAAGATAATCAATAGGTATAAGGAATGCAGAGGTGGAGCCTCAGGATGCTGGGATGGTCAGAAGGTCAGCAGTTTGAATCCTAGGGAGGCAGATGGGTTTCACCTTTGGCAGCAAGGACCTTAATTTCAGTCACTCCAGGATCTATATGGCTCTGCTTTCTCAAAAAACTGTGTCATTTTGGATAAAAGCACCTGCTAAAAGAATAAATAAATGTCTGTGAATAATTTGCTGTTCCTAGACTGGACATGCATAGTGGCTTAAAAGCCAGGTCCCCTGTTGCCCTATGTGGCCACAATAAGAGAACCTCCTCCCCATGAACCTTCCTTTTCTCCTCCCCATGAACCTCCCTCTTCTACTCCCCATGAACCTCCTCCCCATGAACCTCCTCCCTCTGCTCCTCCCCATGAACCTCCCTCTGCTCCTCCCCCAGACTACGTGAGACAGTGCATCATCGGGGCTGGCATCAGCTACAGGGGCATGAGGTCCGTGACGGAGAGTGGTGTACTGTGCCAGGCATGGGCCTCCACCATGCCTCACGACCACACGTAAGAGCTCCGCCTTCACACATGCGTGACTACGCGTGCAAGACCGCCCCGTCACGCAGGTGCCAGGCTGTGTATGGGGCAGTCCCTACTGCGTTAAAAGGAGGGGGTTACCTTTAAGGTCATGTCAGAGCATGTGGTCTGACACCCCCCCCCCAACTCCCCAGTGTTTATGTTAGTCAGTAACATCCATCTGGGGGTGCTGTGTGGTTCGGTAGGTTAGGAAACAACCTGTGATCAGAAGGTCATTGGCTCAAATCCCAGTGTTGGCAAAGTGAATTCTCCATTGGGCCGCTGAGCAAGGCCTTTAACCCCCCAGTCATTCCAGGACAGTCTGACCCTGCTCTCCCAAAAATGTTTGTTGCTTTGGATAAATTCTTCTGCTAAATACATAAATGTAAAATCCAGCCACACAGGGATGTATGTAAAGGAGCCTTTTTGCATGCTCTGTGTGTGTGTGTGTGTGTGTGTGTGTGTGCGTGTGTGTGCTCCTTAATGAGATGCCGGTCTCTGAGTTCAGTGACCTCATTTGCTTTGGAGGCCCTCTTGTGTCTGAGCACTCGTGCGATGACTCATCCTCGTGCTCGTGCTCGTGTTTCGATTGTTTGGGGAGAAGCAGCATCCTCAGTATCTTGCTCCTCCCAAACCATAAACTGTGCCGTGAATTTAGTGGAATGTTTCATAGAGCTTCGGAGGCTAATGAATTTATGCATAAAAGTTGGAAATGAATTCAGTCTGTGGAGAGTTCCCCTTTTGTTGAGCCTGGGCTTGATTGTTGTAAACTATTTAAAATTGTGCTCACTTATCCACTCAACGGTCTTGTTTGAATTTCCAGACTAGTTTGCACCAACTTTAAACTCCTATCCAAAGGCAAAATTATCGACCTTTTGAATGTGATAAATCAAATTTATTGGGGTTGGGCAAATGTATACATGGCATGAATTCTCTGGTAGTGCGATGAAGTCTCGCTTAGCTCACTATTACAATGTTGTGATCAGCATGGGCCTGGAGGAAAAGGATTCTTTCCTCCAGGAAGAAAACATGCTTGTTCTTCATTATGTTCTTAAAGCTGCAGAAGGGCACTCAAACACCAGAGGCCTCAACTTTCTAAGGGATTTCTCAACATGGCTAGTTAACGGTCAACATCAGAACTGCCCTTTGAGATGCGATCCAAAGTATTTTAATTACTGTTTGTCAGAGAGAGCGCATGTTGCTCAGTGACAACATCTCATGGAGAGGAGTAGAACTTCCCCAGAGGCAGAGCTTGAAGAACCAGGCACGTTCCCTGATTGGTTATTGATGATCTACTCAGCAATATCACAGATGAATCTTCTGTTTTGCAGCTGCTCAGGATTCCATCTTTCTTTGGTTCTGACAAAAATGTTTTGTTACTAGACCTTGGTTCAAGGCCATTATTTGGTGAATGTCAGAATAAAAGATCAAACCCCATCCAGATGAGCTTCACAGACCCGCAAGGCACCAGTGTGGTAGGTTGTATTAACCAATCCTTGTGAAATTAGGTTCCTCCCAGCAAGCAACAAGAAGAAGGATCTCCGGGAGAACTTCTGCCGAAATCCGGACAATGAGCCCACCGGCCCCTGGTGCTTCACCACGGACCCCAAACTGCGGCACCAGAGCTGCAATGTTCCCCAGTGCTCTGAAGGTAGGTCTGAAGGAGAGAAATCAGCGGGTCTCAGTGGGAATCTCATGCAAGCTCCATGTTGATGCTGAAGCGGAGTGTGACTCAGTCAGTGACGTCATCAGAGGCTGCTGCCTCAAACCCTGGGCTCAGCTGACTGAATTCACCAGTGGTTCTTGAGCTGGGTCTTTAACCCCAGTTTCTTTAGTGACCCTGCTTTTGCAAAAATGGATAGAAGCATCTACTAAGTAAAATGCATGTTGGACCTCCATCTCAATCACATGACATGAGGGAAAAATGCATGAGAGGTCTGGCTGGGAAAGCTGAACGGGGCGTGAAACGTCCACCATTCTGTCTGCTTTCTGTTCTCCTTATCCAGCGTAGAGTCACAGCCCTCCAGAAAGCAGCAATGCTGCCTGTCTTTCCTCAACAGGCTTTGGAGAAACGTGGCATGTTTTTTTTATAAATTAGCGTACCATTTCCAGAAACACCAGGAAGCCGACATAAATCAGGGTGTCACAAGTTTGTCCTGTAACCATTTGGATGTTTTGCTGCTATGATGTTGAACTCTAGAAATAGTACATCAGTCAAAACCATGAGAGTTGCTCAAACTGCAGGCGGTGTGTGGTGCAGTGGGTGAGGACGCCATACCTGTGTTTGGACGGTTGCCAGTTCCAATCCCTGCGTCAAGGGGGATGCTATCATCAGGCCTTTAAGCAAAGCCTTAAACTCTTAATTACTCCTTTTCCTGGCTGACCCTGTTTTTTAATGTACATTGCTTTGGGTAAAAGCATCTTCTAAATACCTGTAATGTAAATGCAAACTCACATGTGGTTTTACACGGCGCAGCGTTGGCGACCCCAGAGCTGGTCGCTCGTTGCTGGGCATTGGCGCTGAATTGCATTGGGGGGGGACTGAGAATCAGAATGAATGCAAACTCTCTGAAGCCAAAGAAAACATCACGCATCGCCCCCCATCCTAAGTGATTTACGAAGGTGTCTGTCTTTCCCCGTTTTTTATTCCTCAAATTCTTATGGGAGACCTTTTCTGTC
Source organism: Gnathonemus echidnorhynchus (assembly GCA_026776725.1). NCBI lineage: Eukaryota > Metazoa > Chordata > Actinopteri > Osteoglossiformes > Mormyridae > Gnathonemus > Gnathonemus echidnorhynchus. Next base: position 32,198,884 of record JAODJU010000062.1, on the reverse strand, counting down.
CGCAGTGGAATGCATGACCTGCAATGGCGAGAGTTACAGGGGACCCATGGACCACACAGAGAGCGGCAAGGAGTGCCAAAGGTGGGACCTGCAGGAGCCACACAAACACGCTTTCCACCCAAAAAGGTAAGAGGTTACGTTTTCATTGGAGGGAAAATCTGTCTGTCACCTCCCAGTGGACCTATTACGACGGTACCACTGGGCGGGCTGTCTGGCTCTGCCAAATGGAGGTGATGAGTGGCGGCAGAAATGAAGCTTTATTTGCCATTTGTACAAGTACGAGTACAGATGCACATTAATTCTTTAGTTTTTACGTATCTCATCATGGTTTCCATTTTAAGACACATGTATATAGAGGTGAGAGTGGAGCTTCGGGTCTGAGCACAGGGTCAGCCGTTTATCCAGGATTAAGGACATTGTTCAAGGATAATTCAAACTGGCGACCTGATCACAGGCATGGAGGCCTAACCCGCTGAGCCACAGATCGCCCTCTGTTGGTTAAATTGTGCACAACAAGCATGTCTCTATTCAGTCTGAGGATCACACTAGTCTAACCCCAAGGAAGCTGCAGAGAAGAGCCAACCAAAATACTCGTGAAGAGTACCACGGTAAAGGTGCCACGTGATTGGCACATACTCCCATGTCAGTCGGCTGGTGAGAGCATATTTAGGGTTTGAGCCACGCGTTGCTGTGAGTGTTCTAGGTAGATCTCCCAGCAGTGGCATCTGTAGCCCCCTGGTTTTGAACTCCAGGTAAGAGGGCTTGCTTTCATGGTCAACAATCTGCCCACAGCCCAAACCCACCAAAGACAAAGTGCCTAGAACATAGATCTTCTGTCTCTGCACCAACACAAAGGGTGCAGAGATGTGTTCTAGCAAAGCAGTGCGCTGTCAGCCATTGCTGATGCTCTCCGGCGCTTCGTGTTGCTGAGAAATCTGGCCAGGCGTCCACCTGCCAATGAATCACCTTCACGATGTTGTAAAACATCTGCCTTGTGGAAACAACAGTGGGCCTGTTCTCTGTATCTCTGTCTTTTGTTTTTATATAATGAGTAAATTCTGGCTTCACTGTCTTAATTATCTGCTGAATAGCACTCATTTCATTTCATAGAAAGAGTACCTGTTACCTTTGATGATGGTATATTTCAGCTTTATTTATGTAGGTTATGAGTGCCGCTTCATTCTCAGAAATAGACTTTCTTAGTGCCTATTTGGGTATCACATGCCATTATGATTATTCTTGCCAGTCTTAAATATTTTATGGCCCATATATTTTGAGATATGTGCCCATTCTGTACTGAATCCTGGGAATCGGCATTCATGGAATATGATGTAAGAACTGTTCTATGGGTTTTCCCAAGTACCTAGATTAATGCAGTCCCTTGAGATTTTTATTCTAATCCAAATTTATACACATGGAAAATGCTTTAGACTTTATTTCGTAGAAGCCGGTTTCCATGTGATTGCATTTGACGGTGAATTAAACAAAGCAGTTTGCCTGCGATGTTCATCAGATTATTCAGATAGTTTTGCATGTTTGTGGTGTGTGAACGTTTGTGTTGTGTACACACACAGACATATTGCTGGATCAGCTTTCAGTCTCTCTTTAGCAAAGCAGACTGATCTTGTCTAAGTAGCTGAACCTGGAGGGATCTACATTTCAGAAACAGCTCATTTAAGGATGGCAGCTCAGTGCCTGACAGCATGTCTATGATCTGACATGCTGAGGTCTTTCCAGCAGAACCAAGCTGAGGCTCACACAGTTTCCTCGGGGATCCATTTGGATCGGTTCCTCAGCCTTCACCACGCACTCAGATGAGCCAATCCCGTCCTATTTCCTCACAGGTACCCCGACAAGGGCCTCAGTGACAATTACTGTCGCAACCCCGACAATCGTTTGCGGCCGTGGTGCTTCACGCTGGACCCCGGCACGCCGTGGGAGTACTGTGACATCAGAGCGTGCGGTGAGCTTCCCTTTCGCTCACTGGCTTCTGCTGAGGAATGCTGTTTGTAAGACGATTGTTTATGGAAGGACTAACGCTATCTCCGGCCTGATTGTCTCACACATTACCTCAGTAAACTTATTATGGTTTGCCTTATTTATTTCTTCAAACCCCGGGACAGCACTGACCTTCCACAACAGTGGGATGATAAGCGGAAAGCTCTGAACACACTTCAGGTCCACCAGAAAGACAACACACATGTGTCATTTATATCAGGGGCCTCTGCTCACATGACCGTTAAAAACTTCCAGAGTCCTTGTATGCCTTTATTTTCATAACTAATTGCTGCTGGTCTTAACGATGACTCTGTCTTCTGTGTTTATTTTTACTAATGTCCAGTCACTTGCCAAGGAACAGCGCTATCCAGGCTTATGCGGCGTAAACAGATCGCCATGTTGTTTCACAAACGCCATTATAAATTATATGTAGATGGAAAAACAGTCTGAAATTCTCATGCACCTTAAAAAATCACACGCCACAGATGGAACAGATGTTAGCATGACCAGAGCCCTGTACTTGGAACAGTGCATCAATCCTAATGCTGGAATATGATACGTCTTTCCGCTAATAGTTATATAAACTCACTCGGACTCAAAGCTGCGCTCTTAAACCTTGTCGGGGTTCCAGGATAATGAGTCTCTGTGGTTTGTTTGTTAGCTGAAATTATTTCTGATTTGTGTGGAAACAATGCCAGCAGCGTTTGTCCTGAGTCAGTAAATACTGTGTATTTATTGGTAGACAGTCATAATGTCAGCCAGTGACCCGTATTTCAGAAACCTCAGAAGTTTACGTTTGCTTTTATTGGGAGCGCCTGTCTGTTTAATTTGCCGTAATGCCGGTTAGTTGGGAGTAATTCAGCAGAGAGTCGATGAAACATGCTTCCACGTCCCTTGGCGTCTCAGATGCATAATCAGGGGGACTGCAGAAGATAGTGATTAAATTTAATTAAGGATTTCATTGTGTCTCTTTGGGAGTAATTTGAATTTACACCCCAGTTAACAGAGCCAACCTTCTGCGTATATAAATCATAGCAAAATTTGGTTATGTTTATACTTTGAAAAGCTGCTCTTGAAATGTCTCAAGGTTTGAAAAATGTAGTTTATCCCATAATATTTGCTTGAGCAAGGAGTACAGCATAATTTATGATTTATAATTATGTATTTACAATAAAATATTTACACCACTGAAGCTGTCAGTGCACGTGTCATCACCACGTTAGCGTGAATCTTCCTGGAGCTGCTCCTGGTGCATTCTGGGTGGTCGCCATGGATAATTTCCAGTACTTCCTGATTGAATGTTATATTGTAGTGCTCAGACCTACCTTTCATCCATCTTTCTTTCAGACTCAAACAAAGTGGCAGACATTGCCATGACAACGGCATGTTTCCAGGGCCGCGGTGAGACGTACCGAGGGACGGTGGGCGTGACTCCCGGCGGGGTGAAGTGCCAGCGCTGGGATTCGCAAATCCCACACAACCACTCCTACAGCCCACAGAACTACAAGTGCAAGTAAGGCCCGTCACCTCAATGGCAGAATGGTGTCACTGGCACATACAGCTGGCACAAGGCCTTTGTGGGGACACCTGGATATGTCACATGGTCAGGGATCTTGTGCAGTTTCTTCTCGCTCACAATTGGCAGCATTTACTGGAATGCCCCAGATGGTGGGAGTGTTTAGACTGGTACATTGATTTTTCCATTTCAGTCACCGGCAAGTTTTGTGGCTCCAAATCACTTACTTTCAAGACGGGCTCATGTGGTTACAGCAGGAGCCTGTTAGATGATGCCCCCTGGTGGCCGCTGTAATGCCATGTCTGTTGATCTTTGTACGTCAGGGACCTGAGGGAGAATTACTGCAGGAACCCGGATGGCGCTGATCTCCCATGGTGCTTCACCACTGACCCCAAAGTGAAAATGGCCTTCTGCACGAACATTCCCAGGTGTCACCCTGAATCAGCTGAAACTGACGGTACGAAACCAAACATTTGAATGACCCGTTACTCAGCTGAGGTTCTAACCCTAACCCTAACCCTTACATCAGTCACCACTTTGGTGGACAGCTTTCTTTCTCATTGATCATCTTCCTGGTCACATAACTTTTGCCTAGAGTCTGATTTTGTGTTTGATTAATTTTTGGTTTGTTTAAATGGCGGTAAATTAAGGCATGGCCATAGAAGCTTCCGGAAGCCCACTATAAAGTCAAACTCTGAAACCATACCCTACCTCTCCACACTGATACATATGTTAAACATTATTATGCATAAAATTACTTTCTACTTGAAATCAGTCCTTTATACATTCAGGCTTAACTAAACACATGCTTTACACTGACACACATTTTTTGGTTTCTAAAATAAAATTAATCAAGCCACAAGTGACAATTTGAGACATTCTTACATCAAGTTGAATATAAGAATCAAAGCCAGAACCTAAAAATAAGTCAGTATTTTCATATGATTCCCTAGAGATCCAGTTCTTAAGTGCTTGGTATCTTGCATTTTTCTTATAGAACTGTAAATAACTGAGGAACTAATGTTCTAAGTCTGTCTTCATATGTTATAGACTGTTATGAGGACAATGGGGAAAACTATAGAGGACATCTGGCTAAGACAAGGTCCGGAATTCCTTGTGGACAGTGGGAAGACCACAGAGAAAGGTAATTTACCCTGCTTTGCTGTACCGAATAGTAGAAATATATCATCATCCAGGGGAACTGAAGAGCAATTCACAGTATTTTAAGTCAGTTTCCAAGCAAGCACATCTTGGTACAGCCCTTTGACTTCCTGCAGCACAGACCTTACTCGATACAGCCCTTTGACTTCCGGCAGCACAGACCTTACACGGTACAGCCATTTGACTTCCTGCAGCACAGACCTTACTTGGTACAGCCATTTGACTTCCTGCAGCACAGCCCTTACTCGGTACAGCCCTTTGACACCCTGCAGCACAGACCTTACTTGTTACAGCCCTTTGACACCCTCCAGCACAGACCTTACTCGGTACAGCCCTTTGACTTCCTGCAGCACAGACCTTACTCGATATAGCCCTTTGACTTCCTGCAGCACAGACCTTACTCGGTACAGCCCTTTGACACCCTGCAGCACAGACCTTACTAGGTACAGCCCTTTGGTATCCTGCAGCACAGACCTTACTCGGTACAGCCCTTTGACACCCTGCAGCGCAGACCTTACTCAGTACAGCCCTTTGACACCCTCCAGCACAGACCTTACTTGTTACAGCCCTTTGACACCCTGCAGCACAGACCTTACTCGGTACAGACCTTTGACTTTCGGCAGCATAGACCTTACTTGGAACCACCCTTTGATTTCTTGCAGCGCAGACCTTACTCGGTACAGACCTTTGACACTCTGCAACACAGACCTTACTCGGTACAGCCCTTTGATTCCCTGATTTTCTTAATTTTCCTATTCCAGATATTTTTTATATTTATCATGGTTGACCATCAGTTTCCTTTTTACTAATGGATTTCATGCCACTGGCTCAGCTATCTTGCCTCATGGGAGGGTAAAGTGCAAAAGAAGATGTTTTTGGGTCAGTGAGGGTTCATTATGTGTTAACAACAGAGTGACAGGATCTCTGGGCTTGCTCTGCTGTCATGAGTGAGAAGCCCTCTTAGGTTCAAAGGAAGCAAGATGCATAGGGATACATTCTCTGAGTCTCGTAATTTATGATTAAATATGGTGAGTCTCCCTCTTGACTGTATCAGACTGAGTCAGTTTCTTTATCTGGCTCATTTCCAGCAAGTTGTCTTCAAGGTCCAGTCTGGAAAATGTCAGCAGCAATTTGTTTACTCTTGAGGGGGAGCCGGAATGCTCCTTGCTCTTCACAAACTCAGAAGCATTGTGTTTTTTGACCACATTCCTGCCATTCATAACCCCTTTGCCTCAGTTAATGACTAGGCTGAAGATTCTTGAACTACTAGGATTATGGAGAGTAGGAGCTCTGGACCTGTGAGGATCTGTCAGCTCCAAGAGCAGTTCCTCAGTGAAGATCATGTCCCCCACTTCTGACTTATGACAGGAAGTTTCAGTTGCTCCTCATAGGTGATGTTCAGCGATATGCTTTGGCCTCCTTGCTGGTGTGGTGCACATATTTCCCCTTTGTCTTGTCACATGACGTGCCTTCGCTCCATTTGACTGCCACTGACGATGCTCCCCTTGAATTTCAGACTCACATTGCCTTTTTGTTGTTTCTTTTTCAACAGAATTAGAGAGACCTTGGCTGTAGCTGCAGAACTGGAGAGGAACTTCTGCAGAAACCCAGATAAAGACAAGCATGGACCCTGGTGTTTCACCAACTCATCCTCCACTCCCTGGGACTACTGCAACATAAAGCCTTGTGAGTACAAAGATCTGCTGAAGTGTCTGTTTAGGCTTCTGCTGGAACCTTGAAATTCATTACTGTACCGTCCTGACAAAAGGATGGTACTCTAGACCCTACAGGAAAGCAACTAATCTCTCTACATGAGAGATGAATAGAATCCAGTTTCAATTCAGTTACATTTACCTTTAGTTTGATTTCATATTTTCAATTTCAATCCGTGGATCTCAATGTCCACCATGTTTCACTAACTGTGAATGATAAAGCTTACGATACTTTGGGTTTGGAATCATGTTACAGGGTACCCATGGTCATGGAAAACCTGGAAAAGTTTTGGAATTTTGAAATAATTTTTCATGGCCCTGGATTAGTTTTGGAATTCTTGGATAGAGAGGAAAAGTTATGGAAAAGTTTTGGAAACTACCCTTGTTCATTTTCCCGCTTCGTTGTACGAGTGGAAGTCAATAGTTAACTACCTTGGTAAACATCTGTTTCCGCACAAATTTCGTGTATTTGAGATCGCTGCTTTTTTGCTTGTTATTTCAGTTTTTATGGTTTTATTTACTTTTTTGCACGTATTTGAATTTTATTGATCAGTTTCCCGTTTTTGACTCAGTTTGCCTCTACCAATCATAAGGTACATATAATTTTAATATTGGGATTTCTAAATAATTGAACGCTATTTGCACATTGGCGAAAGTTGTCCACCATCTGTGTTTATTAGGTAATTAAGCAGATTGGCTATTATCGTACCGAAAATTGTAGTATTACTGTCGTGCCGAATGCGGGACGTGAAGCGGAGACAGAGGAGCGGCAGTCAGGAAATCGGGGAACACGGGGTTTAATAAAAAGGGCAGGCAAGAAAATACGCAGTGACATTACAATGACCGGACTGGGGAAAGAAACTGAAACGTGGACTAAATACAGAGGACTAATGACAACAACTAGAAACAGCTGATCACCCGGGGATTCCACACGAGGTTAACGAGGGGGCGTGGCACACGGAAGGAGCGGACGATCAGGGCAGGACAATTACTATCTGAAACTGCATGATCATCAAATCAAAGCAAACTTGTGGGTTTTGGAAATTTTTCTTGTGTTACTGGAAAACTTTTAGAAAAGTCATGGAAATTTATTCTGCCAGAACTGGGGGAACCCTGATGTTAGTTCTGAATCTTGTTTACAGCCATCGAATCAACCAAGTGTTTTTGAAGTGCAAGCCAGTTAGCCCAGTAACTACATGACCGCATTGTCTGACTCACATTGTCAGCTATCCCTTTCCCCACAGCCTGGGCTTGTCTGATTACGTGCAATGTCTGCTTTGAATTTTGTAGATCAAAATGTCAGTGAGAGTCTTTCTTGTTGTTTTGTTGTTGTTGTCATGTTAATCATGGCTTTTACTTTGAGTTTCCTTAATGGGAACATGCTGTGCCTTGTTGACTTTCATACCTACTTTAAATAGGTTCATCGAGGAGTATGACGGTGTTTTACTGAGCCTGTTGTTGCTTTTCAGGCAAGATGTCTCCCAATGAAATCCCCTCAAAAAGTAAGTCACTTATTAAAGATCCATAAGGTTCCCTAGTTACAGTTTGGATGAATGTTCCAGTTGTTGATGTTGTAACATCTTATCTCTCACACATTTATTCTGAGCTTTTTTTTACCAAACTAACTTGTGATAAGACAGGTTTTGAGAGGTCTTGACATTAGCTCTCCAGGACAGGGGGTATCTGAAGCATATCCCAGCAAATCTCTGGTCCTCAAAGCCCATCGTATGCACTCAGTGATGTGCCATGACATTCAGAGTTGGGAAGTACTTGACTCAGGAGGAAATAGCTGAAACTCCTCAAAACTGATGTAGGGCACTGACCAGCAGTTACAGGACATGTTGTTTTGCAGTCCTTAGTGAACCATAGGACTGATATGAGAATAAAGGACTGTCCTGTTGTATTGTTAGGACTCAGATGGTGATTTCTTCACATCCTAGGTTTAAAGTGTAGAGCTTAAAGCTTGATTTAGAAGCCTTGCTCTTGCCATTGTGTATCTCCAGATAGCAGGCAGCTATACTTTGACTTTGTGAGGCATGTAACTCGTTGTCAAGCTGCCATGTGTTTGTATGTTATCCAGATGATGGGAGAAAGCCGTCTTGTTTCATTCACAAGAGGACAAGGATTGTGGGCGGAGCTGAAGTGCGGATCAAGGAGGGCAGCTGGATGGTCAGCATACAGAAAGGGTAATGATTGTCAGTGACAGCTTCCTCTAGTAGTAACTTCCTGTCATATTTATCCCCACTTGCGTTCTGCATTCTGTTTGTCCCTTGGTCATCATCACCTCTGCTGTTCCTGGCCGAATGTGAAAAGGATGTACACAAAAGCCATCACCTTCAGAGCTATGATCCTTGGGTCATATTCTGAGCTAAAATATCACTGGTTATAGTGCAAAAAATAACAAAAAGACCAAAAATAAAGCTAAAATACTGTTGTGGGCAATGAAATGGGCAATGAAAGGAAATGATGTGATGATGGTCTCACTTCCCCTTTTCCAGAAGCCATCACTGGTGTGGTGGCTCTCTCATCAGAGAAGAATGGGTCCTGACTGATCGACAGTGCTTCTCCTCCTGGTAACGCTCTCATTTTCACACGATAATTATGATACTTATGATAATTTCACACAATAATTATGATAAGTATGAAATATTAAGGTTAGTGAAGCGTTAAGGAGCTTATATAAGAATTCTACAGTTTTTTTTTTTTTGGTATGGAGAGTTTTATGTTTACTATCTGCATGTCATGGTCATGACCTGTGACCTGAGCCTCACATCACACATGTGTTATTAAGTTTGTTTGGGATTGTGTAAGCATGGAGATAGCTCTCTGCTGGCCATGTGAACCCTACCCCACTGAGCCGGGGTGTGTAATGTGAAAATGCAGGGGGTCCCCCATGGTGAAATATGAGTGGGAGGGCTCCTTAGGAAGTGTTAGACCGGGTGAATGGACCAGCGTGTCAATGCCCCGCCAACACCCCTGCCACTGAGTCACACACTACACCAGTACCAGGTCTGCCCAGTACTGTGTCAATAATGCATACTTTGCCTCTACAGCGTCCCAGATCTTTCTGAGTACCGAGTGTGGATGGGGTTCCACCGCTTCAATGACTCAGACAGAAATGTGTCCACAAAACAGGACCTGAAGATCGCCAGTGTGGTCTGCGGACCAGAGGGCTCCAATCTGGCCCTGCTGCGGCTGTCGCAGTAAGTCGTGCCAATTAGCAAATTAGCATCTGAGATGTCAGCAAGTAACTCATTGTAATGGTGCTGATTACTGACACTTCAAACAGTAATGTGCTAATTCACTTATTGGAGTAGTGCCTCAGCACGTTAGTGTCTAAGATGTAAGTAAATCACTCATTGTGGCAGCACTGATTAGCACGTTAGCGTCTGAGACCTCACGTTAACAAACGGTCCTATGGTACATTTCCTGAAACTAGACAAGCCCTGCTGTCTGAGCACGTGCGGACGATCCAGCTTCCCGTTGCAGGATGTGCCATGGAGGAGGGCACCACCTGCTCCATGTACGGATGGGGTGAGACCAAAGGTGCGGTTTGGTTTCCTCCCAATTCATGCTTGGCCACTCCATGGCATGCAGACGATGAAGGGAGCCCCTGTCTGACGTCTTTCTCCTCAGGAACTGGCTATGAAGGGGTCATGAAGGTCGTAGAGTTGCCGGTGGTCAGCAATAAAGCCTGCCATGAGTTCCACAGAGGAAACCTCCACATCGGGGATGATAAAATGTGTGCCGGAGGCAGGAAGGACGAGGGCGTGTGCGAGGTGAAGCCTTAGCCTGCTCTGTTGGCACCAGAAACTCTCTGTCCCTCGTTTTTAGTGAAATCCTTGGCTTGTCTGCTCATCAGTAGAACATCTCATTGTCCTGTCTGAATGTCTTTCTTTTCCAGAGGGACTATGGAGGACCCCTGGTGTGTGAGGAAGGACAGAGTAAAGCTGTCCTTGGGGTTAGTATCCACGGGAGGGGCTGTGCGCGGGCCAACCGGACGGCTGTCTTCATCAGCGTGCCATTCTATGCCGAGTGGATCCATAAGGTGCTGAAGTACTACCCTAGCCTGGAGAAGAACTTCTAGGGGAAGCACCTTCCCCAAGCCGCTGGAGAGATGGCATCCTGAAGACGACCATGATGACATCTGTGATATTTGGGAGCTGCTCTGATTCGCCTTCTTTTCATGTTCATTTGCCCATGTGACCAGTGCCACCCAGGAGGACCTAGGCATATTCACAATGGCACAAATGCAGTGGGGACAAGCTCACAATCTATGCACAACTGGTCAGGCTTCATTCTGCGAACAGCAATGTTCCAACACATCTGTGGTTTTCATCCTTATTGCCACTATGATCTTTGTCTTAACACCAGGCTTGTATGATAAGGTAAAACAGGGAAAAGACGGCCGCCATCACCTATCAGGCTCTGCTGAACATTTTACTCTCTGCGTGGCTGTTATGAAAGTCCTCGAGATGAATCTCGTTACGCACCCTTCAGTGATAACAGACGCTGTTGTAGCGAGAGTGGCAGCATAGCTACTAGTGCGGATTAATGCGAAGCATCACCAAAAGTCGTCTCCTGAAAATACTTGAAACCATCCAAAATCCAAAACACAGTGACTGTCGGCTTCCTCAGAGCTCCAGATGTCCCTGATCAGAGCCTCGCTTGCATCATTACGCAGCTGCGCTGTTAGTAATGGACTGGCGCTGCAGCCTGGCGCTGCCCAGAGGGTGATGTATATACTCAGCTTTTATGAGTGTTGCTCTCTGACACTCCTCTCTACGTTTTAGGTCTTATAGATCTGGATGAAGAAAATGTTACTAACTTAGAAGTATGACTGGCCTCTTCCCCTCAGGTGATATTTAATATTACACACGATTGGGAAGATTAACTTAATTTAACATCACGCTTTACATTTTTCTGAAGTTTGCCCAATCCAAACTTTGCCTAGAGTGGAAGTATCTTTCATAAGCAGATGGATGACACACATTGTACTCTGGTGTATGGCTGTGTACTCTGCTGTACTGTTCTGTACTCTGCTGTACTGCTGTGTACTGTGCTGTACTGCTGTGTACTCTGCTATACTGCTGTGTACTCTGCTGTACTGTTCTGTACTCTGCTGTACTGCTGTGTACTCTGCTGTACTGCTGTGTACTCTGCTGCACTGCTCTGTACGGTGCTGCACTGCTCTGTACTCTGCTGTACTGCTCTGTACGGTGCTGCACTGCTCTGTACTGTGCTGTATTGTACACCTCTGTGTGTTTAACCAGAAATATACGAGCATGACCGGGCGCTAAATTTCTGTATCACTGAGTGTTTCTGAATGCTGCCCATTGTGCAAGTATGACTAGCTGGCTGTTGGCTTGGTTACTATGGCAGGATTATGCTGCGTTCTGCTGGTCAGAACACATGACGTGTGTATCTGTGTGTGTGTGCGAGCGGGTTTACCTATCCTTATGGGCACACAATGTCCCCATAACGTGATAAATATCCATTTTTTTTCCCTTATGGGGACCGGTTTCCTGGTCCCCATAAGGGA
>JAODJU010000062.1:32110791-32124223 GCA_026776725.1 Gnathonemus echidnorhynchus | reverse complement strand
GGCAGTGTGTGAATGGCAGTATATACAGTGTGCATGGTGGGCAGTGTGTGAATGGCAGTATATACAGTGTGCATGGTGGGCAGTGTGTGAATGGCAGTATATACAGTGTGCATGGTAGACAGGGTGCAAATGCAATATATATAGACAATCATGGAGGGCCCACAGCAGACCGTTCTCAATTTGGTCAGGTAGAGCATGCCATGGAATACTCCCTGGTTCCTACTCTAGGTCCACCCCAAAAATTCTGACGTTATTAGATATTCCCCCTCAAGCTGTGTGTTGCTGCTACCGAGAAATGCAATAAGCGTTTGTGTTTAATCAATTGATCCGTGACCCGTGGAGCGTGCCAGCAAGCTGCTGGGGCTGTGAGACTTTTCCCTGTTTTTGTGGAGCTTTAACATGCTCAGCTTGGAGATGGAGCTCTCAGCTCTAGGTTGCTCTGTCTTATGAATATTAATGGTGAATGTGGTCAGATCCTGGTTAAAGATAGCAGGCAGCACTTTGCAGTTCTCTATGGAGGACTAGGCCTGAAATTGTAGTGATTTGCTGAGGGCTTTAAAGGCCTCCGCAGCTGTTATTGTTTTCAGTCTCTGCCTTTTCCTCGTTTTTGCAGAATTCCTCAATATAACTGCTTCCATATTTAAATGAACATCTGCACGTTATCACAGACCTGCTCCTTCTCTGGGGAGGAGCACTTGGTCGGGGGGGGTCCCATTTGCCATGAGGGGCCTGCATAACCTCTGCTAGCTTTTTTGGTTGGAGGCAACTCCTCTTCCCTGCTGTTAGAACTTCCCTCTCTAGCATCCCGGGTTTTGAGCAGAGAACAGTGAGCATGAACACTGGAATGTGAGCGAGCGAGAAAGAGAGAGAGAGCGAGAGATAGAGAGAGAGAGAGCACGTTGGTACTATGCACAGAGGCTGCTGCTGAATGCACCCATAGATATGAAGCTGATTTTAGTTGTGTACCTGACAAGTAAGGAACAGACAAGTAAATAACCATGTTCATCTCAGTCACTTTCTAACTGACTAATCGTGAGCTGTTACCGTGACAACCCCTCAGCCGTGTGGGAGAGCCTTAGCTGTGAGCAGTCTGAAGAAGCTGTCTGGACCACGGATCGGTCCATTAGGATCAAGTCACCATAATGACTCATTGGTTAGTTGTCTTCCAAGAGTCTCTGCTTAATGCCTGCTCTTTAACTGCAGCCTTACTGATGACCTTTGTAATGGTGTACATTAAAATCAGTAAAACACTTTCATTAAATAGATCACGCTCATGAATTACCGGGTTCACTTTATTTTTCCCCCCATATAATCTTCAGATTCAGTGTAGCACACATTTCCTGCATAGGATACTATACCTACTAAGGTGATAAATCAGCTGACCAATCAATATTGTGACTGGAGTCTGATACAGTCCCAAGTACATACTTCACTCTCACTGGTATAGTCCCCCGTATGGTCGTCCACTCTTGAAGGTACAGTCCCCCGTATGGTCGTCCACTCTTGAAGGTACAGTCCCCCGTATGGTCGTCCACTCTTGAAGGAACAGTCCCCCGTATGGTCGTCCACTCTTGAAGGTACAGTCCCCCGTATGGTCGTCCACTCTCACCGGAACTGCCCTTCCTTTTGTCGGTAGTCATCTGTAAGGCCTTCTGTAGTCACTGGCTCAGTCCCCCTTATGGTCTTTCTGTTCTCACTGGCATGCTGGCTCTGAAGCAGCACATATTTAAATGCTTCTTGGAGCAGCCCAGTCTTCATTAATAACTGGTTTTTATTAAAAGCTGTATCTGGGAGGGCCCTCGGCCTCCCCCTGTGACCTCAGCTTCTGAGGGTGAGCCACACTCTCTTTGCTTTGACATCTTGCCGAACATATGCTAAGAACGATGTAGACCTCAAACTGAAATAACGCCAAAAGTGATGATGAGAATATCGCCCATCTCTCGATTAATTTGGCACTAGGCCTGTGGCTGCTTTGTGTTCCAGAGCAAATGAGGAGATGATTTCTCTGTGCTGTATTTGCTCTGCAGTACCATGTAAATCTGCTCTCCAAAAATACTTGGCTCCTCACTACCTAACACATCCGAACCAGTGACAGATTCCAAAAATAAGTCAACCTGAAGACCGTAAGTGTATCTCTACCAGAGACTGTTGATAATGGTGCAGTTAACGCAGTTAATTAATCATCCTCTGCAGGTTTACTATGTAAGTATCGTCACACAAATTGTTTTGGCCATTAAAGGGTATGTGTGAGAATGCAAACAGCCCAGCTGCCCAGGAGAGTCCCTCCTCTCCCTGGCCCCATGTTGAAGCCAGGATTATGTAGATTTAAAAAGGTAGACTGAGAGAGACGTCCTTGATGGTAAAATTAGAAATGCAATGAACAAGGCTGGAAAGGAGGCTGCTGAACTGTGACCACATTCAATTTGCGTCGGGTAAAATAGCTCGATTAAAAGCCCGATTCAGCCCATTGACTGTGATGCCGCTGCTGCAGCGTTAACGTTCCCAGCCCTGCCTGCAGCCAGTTGTACTGAAAGCTTCACACTGGTAAGTGAGCACCTCCTGGGAAGAGTAACGTGGCCTCCTTCCCCTTCCTTCAGACAGCTGCAAATTGGACTGGCTATAACCCAGGGGCATCAGAGGCACTTCTATTGTACGAGGGGCTGTTATTGAAGGCAATAACCTGTTTATTGCCCAAATTGCTTAACTAACACCTGGCCGCAGCACCCCCAGGGGTATGTTCTTCCGACTGATGACCCTGATTTCTGTGAGGAAAAGTAGTTTGGCTGAGAGTAGATGCCACGCCAACCCCTCCCCTCTCGGCCTTAAAAGGATGCTCTCTCTGGAAATGCAGCTAAAAGCCGTCATTGGCGTAGCAGTGTCACTGTACGTCTGGTTCTTTGAATACCTGTCTGGAGTGAAGTGTCATGGAGCCTAATTTCGAGTCCATCAGCCTGCTTCACCACAGAGACAGACCCTCTAATTTCAGTCATCTGCCCACGGTTCGAAGGCCTGGCTATGTGGAAGGCCAGCTTCCATTCCCCACCACACAGGCAGCCTTCTTTCTCTGGAGGCCTGCCTTGGCTGCTCATACCCACCGCATGTGCTATGTGGGATTCTCTCTTAATTAACAGTGAGCACGTGTCTTCTCCGTTGGGTGAGAACCTCAGCTGGCTCCTGCCCTGTCTGCCTGGCATGGAGCTTGAACCACAATGGGCCTTTCTCCACAGAGCAGGGCTTCGGGTGCTGACTCTACACTGATATCCTTAAAATTGCTTCCAGCACAGGAAGTCACACATTCAATTACAGTGGAGAAGGAAGTGGCCCCCAGCTGTGACTCCCGCAAGTACCAGGGGGCACTGAATGTCCATTGACAGTCTCACCTCCAGAGAATAAAGACTCCTCACAATCAGTCTGCATGGTGCATGGAATAGTTGCGACTACTGCTACTCATCATCCTAGTTAAAGGTCTTTGCCTTGCGAATGGCGATAGTCAGAAAGTAGTTGTTCAGGTCTTAAACCAAAGTTAGATGGTCCTCCAACTGTGGGGTCACCTGAGCCAGAACTTTCAAAATTTTAGGGGCTTGGGGAACAGCTGACACAATAGGAGTCATACTGTGGCCTGACGTTCTCCAGCAGAGTAGTGAGGTCCGTGCAGAGTGCAGGAGGTGCTGCAGAAGTATGAAAACCCGCACCGACTTTATGAAACATGTCAGTCATTCATAGAAGAGCTGGAGCGGCACAGATGAATAAGAAGTGCCAGTATCTACCCGGAACCTTCCGCATCGGCCCTCGGTGGGCTGGGTACCTGGGGGCAGTCGCAGGGCTTTTTAAATGCTAAAAGATGGCAACCCAGGACACGCCTATAATCACCGGCCGAAAGCTGTATCACCATTTGCAGGTGAATCTTGTGTGTGGTCACGGCGACTGGCGTATCGCGGTCCGGAGCGGGAGCTTCGCCGTCCGCTTCCTGCACTGTCAGCTTCTCCCGGCCCGGCCCTGCCAATGCTTCACTGCTCAGTCCTCTGGAGAGCGGCGCTAATGAATTTATAATAGCCACGGCATTACCAGCACATTGTTTGCTCACACATTGCCAGTAACACGAGGAGGAGATGTTTATTGCCAGAGTGTCTGATTCATGTGAAATGCTGAATCCACATGAGGACATGCGGCTGAATTATCTCTGTTTAGATTTTGCTGGGAGATCCCCTCTCACCGCTTCTCTCTACCTATTATGCTAATAATTTTAAGTCATGGACTTCATCAGCTTGATGTAAATGAGTCTCCCCAACCGAGGTCCTGGGCTGTAAGGATAGAGCACGACATCCTGCACACTGTTTTTGGCACTTTCATTTGTCAGTGAGTCTGTGGGGGAGGGGGGGGCTTTCTGTGTGCATCCGGTCTTCCTCACTTACCGAGATTGCTGCCACTGAACACCGGCAGGATGCTGATGTCATTACTAGAGGTGAGTAGCCCCCCGTGGGGTCTCTCTGCACATTCTCATTCCATTGACTGTCCTGTGATATCAGATTATGACTTTCTAATGCCGTTACTGCATCGCTGTAGACAGTATTTTATGTCTTTTAATTTAGCCCAAATTAGTGACCCAGATCTTTCCAAATGACCATTTTACATCAAAGGCATTTCTTGTGAAATAGTATGCATGTCATGTTACGATGATGGAAAAACATAAGCCAACAATCTGTCTAACTTCCCTTATGTATGGTTCTTCCTGTTCTTCCTACATGGTGATTAACAGTGTGACTCTTTAATTGGGGAATGTCTAAAAAAAACTGCAGTAATGGAAATGTGGCAGCCAGCAGTAGTGTTCAGCACCACCTAAACCAGCCACGAGCAGGTGCTGAAAGGTGTTTCCTGGTGTTGCATTATGGGACTTGTTGAGAGTGACTTGGCTCTGACAGACTGAAATGTCCAATCAGTGTCGCTCTGCACCCGCCACCCTGCTGCCCGTTGTGGGGTCACTGGTTCGGTGTCTGTTCCTCACCCCGTCGTCACGCTCCTTTGCTCGCCTGTCAAACAGCTAATCAGCCTCTGCCCCCTGGACCCGAGCCGGGTGGCGGGTAAATAACCCGCCAGCCTCTATCTGTCTCCAACACCCGCATTGTCATGTGTGTTTAAATGTTCTGTGAAGGCTGAAACAGAGGAGAAAGGCGAGAGCAGCCAGGACACGTGCACAGGGTCCTGATGGCTCCATGTCAGCCCACTGTCAAAGTCATGATGTAGACAGTGCCTCCTGTCCTGGGGGGTCACCTTCTCACCTGGGGCTCCGTCCTGCTCTCACTGCCTACCCAACCAGCTCCCTTTGCTTTCAGAGAGACCCGGCAGGGTGTCGCCCTCCCTTCCTACAGATGGCGCTGTTGACATCCCTGGATGAGGCAGTGGTTGGTGCTTTATTTCAAACTTTCGGGCTCATGAATCATTTCAGGCTTTTTTCACCCTCCTTTTCCCTCTGGTCTCCAAGGAAACTGGAGAAAGTCCTGAACCCTCAGGCCACATGGAGCTCCCCCTAAAGCAGACTCCCGAATCTTAGTTTGAAATTTCATTTGCCCCCGGCTTGAGACCGAGTAGCTAGACCCCGGTGTGACAGATGCCCACGTAGCCGTGTGAGGTCACGGATGAGTTGCTGCAGCCTCTGTACTGAGAGTAACTGTGCTGTGTCTCCTTATTGAGTTCTGATGCCTTACATACTGTCTGTTACATTATCGATGTGCAGGATCCGTGTCATATTGTGTTTAAGTTGACAGTTATTGCAGTCAGTACATTTGCTCCATCATCCGTTGACTACAATAGTCTATATAATCCATAACCCAGGGATGTTTCCATATCCAACTCTGTATATTGCTATTTTCCAGAAACTAATGGAGTTGTATAAAAGAAAGCCCTTGGGGCAAAGCGCTGAATAACATGTAACCAGCAAACCCTGTCCAGCGAGTTACAGGACAAGTAAATCCTTCTGGTCCGGAACATTCTCCGCACCCCCACCACCTCGTTTGTGTTTCACTTACTGGGTCGGCTGTATATGTGTCAAACAGATTTTATCTGTTGATCACATTTCATCATGAATGTGCCTTTTCTGCTTGAAGCACGGGTATAAAGTCCTCTTCATTTGTTTGTAACTCAGATGTCATTTTTGATTCTTTTCTAAATTTTTATAATCATGTAAATTCTCTACTCAAGTCTGTACCCTTCACTGGCTCCCTGACACTTTCCCCATTGTCTTTGTCGTAATGTCTGTAATATTTGCTTTAAATTTATGTAATCTCATTTTGTTTCATTTAAAATAAATTTTCTTGGTTTGTTAAATTACGTAAAGCAACCTTGAACTCTGGACAGGTGCTATATAAATATTACATCATCACTATTATTATTATTATTATTATTATTACTTCTTAATAAGAATGAAAAGTTACCATTGCTTGTTCTCTGCTTTGTAAAAACATTTATGAATGGCTTGATATTCAGTGCTTTGCCCCAGATAAGGTCCCTCTAGGTCTCGACAGGACTGCCTTTTCGATCATGCCTTTTGCGACGCATGCTGTCTGTCACCTTTCCCTGGCCTCGAACCTGTGCCCACAGTTTGATGAGCGCTGATAACAGTTCACACTGTATTCTCGTGCATGGAGCTGAAACAGCCGCCTCTCTTTGCTTCTCCACCCCGCTGCCATCGATCTGCCCCCCCCCTCTACCTGACTCACAGCTGTAGGTGCATTGCAGTCATCCTCACTTTGTATCACTCGTTACATACGTCCACTTGGCTCCACGTGTACGCCTACAGACGTGCCTGCCTCTGTCTGGCCATGGCCTGCCCCCACGCTCGCAGGCTCCGGGTCGTGCTCCCTCCCGCTCCGCGGCCCGCAGTGCGTAAACACAGTTGAGCTTGTTTCTCCCCCTACGCACAGACATCCACAGCTGAATGTAATCCCCTGCCTGCGTTTCCTGTCTGCCCGGCCACAAAGCCGCCCTTGTGGCTTCTCAAAGAAGCACGAAATTGAATGTCAGAGGGGGTGTGACTTTCACACACAAGCATCTTCACAGTGTTGCTGCTTTTGGCTTTCGGGGGCTCGAATCAAAGTCATTGAGATGTTTGGTTTTGCACGCGCTGCGCCTGTAGTTCACCATTCAGCCTCGATTCCCGCTCTCTGCTCCCAGCTGTGAAACCCGAAATCACGTCTTAAATAAAAATGGAAAGGAGGGCTGCTGTATGCAGGAATTCCGCAGGAAAAGTCGTACATGATTTCTCTGTTGCTGTTTGTTCCTCGCCTGCGCAGAGAACATGCTGCTATCACCTTTCTGGCAGCTTCTTTTAGATCAATGATTCATTTAAAAGCGATAAATGACGGTCCCATGTCACGTTTATCTACGGCAGAGAGCCACTCGTCACTCTCCAGTCTGTCCGCACACTCGAGGTAAACGTCTGAACCAAGGGGAGATTCCAGAAACACCAGCGAGAGGGATTTTGCCCACATGCAAAGCACCAGCACTCCACCGCTGCTCGCTCTCTCCTTTCATTCGCCGTTTCTTCCTGTGACTTTCAGCAGCTCAGCGTCTCTAACACTTCGGCCTAAAGTCGCACTTTGCAGGTTCCTCCCTTTGAAGTTCAAACACAAAACTTTGTTTGTCGGTTAGAGATGGTAAGATTCAGCAAAATCCCTCTGCAAGAAAAACTGCTTATTCTGGAAAATTCTGCCTTTGGAAAAAATGAACAGAGGGTGCTTCTCTCCAATTATATTAGCATTATTATAAGATGACAGTGATACAGAGTAAAATCCTTCAGGATGGTCTGATTTAAGGAAACCCTTTTCTCTATCGCCCATGCTATGCGGACAAAGGGTTTTATGAAAGTGCCGCGCTGCCAGAATCATTAAGCCACTTCCTGTAAAACGTGCTTCCTGTGGGACTATCAGAGAAAGTCTGGTCTGGAAAACCGGCAATCCCAGCAAGGAAGGTTCACGGCACAGTTGCATCCAGACAGCCGTAACTGTCCAAAGACACACGCAATTTAACAACCAGCCCCTTAATATGCTTCCTCCATCTGTGTGTTTTTCCTCAAAGAGCTGATTTACAGCGGAATCATTCAGAGGAGCAGAGACCACATTCATGAAATGGGTTATTTTACAGTTTGTGGGGGGGGGAAGAGGACCTGAGCTCAAGCAAAAAGGAAGAATGGGACAAATGTGCTGAGAAATGTCAGGGGTGGTAATGAAGCGGGTACTGTTTATACGCAGCTGGAAGGACGAGTGAAGAAACGACTTCGCCGTCTGCCATTTCACACTCGGGCCTCACACTCTTTGGGGTTGAGCTCGGTTAAGTAGCAGCTGGTCTTTGTCACTGGGATAGAGTTAAAATGGGCAGTTCTCCCACTTTGAGATCGCCGCATGCCCCCACAGAGCCCTGGATCGCTGGCCTGTCAGAATGCTAAGCGTCCACCCGGGTGCCAGTCTGTCACCTAGGCGCTGTTTTTCAGGTGACACTGGCATCAGTACTAACATCAGGGAGGCCAACTTCACTCAGGATACAGGCATCATCCCTGGCTGGACCTGGGCGGCGTGGCAGG
This sequence comes from Gnathonemus echidnorhynchus, assembly GCA_026776725.1. Taxonomy (NCBI): domain Eukaryota; kingdom Metazoa; phylum Chordata; class Actinopteri; order Osteoglossiformes; family Mormyridae; genus Gnathonemus; species Gnathonemus echidnorhynchus. The sequence continues at coordinate 32,115,651 of JAODJU010000062.1, read as the reverse complement.
GCTGCGGCAGCGATGCTACATTGCCATCCCTAACATTCACATCGTAACACTCATTTTTAGTGATTTTAAGGAAATAATGACTAAGAAAACATTTCAGCAGCATCAGCTTGCTTGTTTTGACGTTCCTTTAACAATTCCTGACCCTCAAACTCGGCTCTAATTGGCTTCTTGAAATAATAATTTAATTAAGGTCAGCAGACATTTTTGCGGTTCAGGTGTTGTCCATGTGCTAATTATTGTTCTGCCACGTGGAGATGTTCGGCCCCCGAGGCCCTGCCCAGCAGGCCGCCGCTGTTCTCCAGTGGGCTCCCAGAGTGGCCCCCACTGCTGGAGTACCGGTGCTTAATTGGCCAGGGGCTTCATACTTCCTGCGCCTGCTGTTCCCGGGCGAGGGTTGATTGGCGCCGTCAGGACCCTTGGCTGGCCAGAAATGTGCCTGCTCCAGCTCACATGATGACACCATATCCTTCCCGGTAACGCTGCCCAGAAGCAGCTCCCAGCAGAACGTCTTTCCTCTTGTCCTATTTAACCAGCCAGCAAGAGCTTGCAAATTGATGCCCGTTAGCTTTTATAGAGAGGGTCAAATGGCTCTCAGGGCTGGCGTCTCACGTTCAATGCACTTAGCGGAGAAAGCAAACGCTGCTCCCTGTGCTGCAATCACGGCCGGCAGCCATTAGCGCGGTATCACCTTTTCACAGAGCTCCTCTTTAAAAGGAGAAGCAGCCCTCGTGCATCGCCAGCTGAAGTGAGACGTTTACGAGATGAACTTCAGCGTGCCGCTGGCATGCCCTGCCGTCACTTTTTTCGCAATACTGCAGATATTTATTTTTAACTGCATCTGGAGGTGCTCGAAGGCAGAGGCGCCGATGCACTGCGCTTTACTGACGGCCAAAGAGACAGACGCCAGGGAGTGGAATCACAGGGGGGCCCAGAGGGCTGCGCGTGTGCGACTGACCTGCTGGGTGTCGCGCTCAGAACTGGCACCGGCAGTGTCCCTCGACACGTCACTCCTCCCTCTCTCCACTTGTACATAAACAGCTGCACAGAAAGCAAACTGGGGGCTTTTGTGGACAGATTGGTGATAAATGTCCACGCCGGGTGTGTCTCACCTTGCTTGTAGCAGTGAGCTGGTAATATACGCAGTGGCACTGTCTAACCTTTCCATCAGCAAGATCCGGCACATTCTTCCCTGTCCCGGACATGTCAGACGAGCATGGCAGCGTGGCAGTCCCGAACACAGCCCAGTCCCATGGCTGTCCAGGAGAGCACGACAGCCCCCTGTTGGAAATGCCGACTGATTTGCATAATCCCTCTGTAGTGCATTCAGAGCCGGGGGGGGGGGGGGGTGTAATGTCTAAGGCCTTTTCTGTCTGAGCCCATTTTGTCTTTGGAGAGAAAAGCGCTCATTTTCACCAAGTTCACCCAACTCCAAATGTTGTACGTCCAGCTAAATCCCACTCGGCTGTACGTGCCCCACTTGTCCCACAGTGACGCTCCACACAACGCCAGTCTGCCTGAACGCTAAACACGCTGAAGCACCTGTGCCACGGCCCCCAGCGCCTCCCCGCCCCCACCCCACCCCCCCGTGACATGCAGGGCCTCCTGGATCGGACGCGGCAGCAGGGGGGTTACTGGTGCTGCAGTGTGGAGCCGCCTGCACACTCCCTGGACAGGCCATCTGCCCCCCTCCTTACAGACGCGCTCTGCGTAAATTTACCCTTTTCTTTCAAAAATCCTTTATTGCATTTATAACATTTGGCACAGTACAAATTCTTGGTGCTTTCACAAGATAAACCTGTAAGTTTGATTTGGGGCTTTTATTTAGAAATTCTTCTCGGTATAAATCGGGATTTACTGCATCCTAGATATCATTGTCTAAAAATGACAGAATGCCCTTTTTTCAAACAGGTTCACCCAATCATGTTCCCAAATCATAACAGCATCTTATCAACCTCTCTGTTTTAAATAAAGTTACAAGTTAGAAAATAGTTTAAATGTATTTCTTTTATATAATCTTCTCTTATCAGCCCATAGCAGATTGATCTATCTTTCATATATATATATATAGGCTTTTTATGTATAAGCATGTACAAGAAAACAGTCCGTTTTGCACACTGTACAAAAGACTCCGCTGTTTTTTTTTTGTGCATTCTATTGCATTTTAACGAGAGACAACGAAAGAATGGGAATGTTAGATCTGAGTCTCCTGTACCTTCTCCTTGTGAGTTTTTATGACGTAGGGCTTGGGGGCCACAATGATGGTGTGGGACCTGTTTCGATGCAGTGAGTTCTCAATGCAGTTCTCTGTCCAGTGTGCCCCGTGTGCTGGTCTGTAGGTGTTATACGTGGATTTATAGGTGCTGTTGTAGTCTCGCGTGGAGGGCAGCACAACAGCGCCCTCCCCTGGTATACTAGTGGCTGCCGGGGGCAGGTCCTCGTTCATCTGGATGATCTCTACAGTCCTGGCAGCTGCCACCGTGCTCCGCTGCTGGTGTCGCTTCCGCAGTTTGTAAAACGCCACCAGCATGAAGGCCGCCAGCATGGTGACGGCCACAAAGCAGCCGATGATGATCTTGGTGGTCTTCATGACCTCGTCCAGGCTGGTGGGGGGCCTCATCGTGCCTTTGGTGGTGGGGACGGACACCTGCTTGGGTGTGTTGGTGTTCTCCAGGAGCACAGTGGGGGTGGATATGAACACTGGCTGAAAGACGGACGGCGAGGCGGTCGCCGTCTTGGGCTTGAGCGGCGCCTCCGACGGCGGCTCCCCCATCTCCACAGTGACAGTGGTGAAGTAGCTCAGGTTGGACGTGTTCAGCTCGGCGTTGCTCACGTTGAGATAGGCAGAGGCGTTGGAGTTGCCTGCCACGTTGGTCACCATGCAGGTATAGATGCCCGTGTCCGTGGGCAGCACGTTGGAGAAGTTGAGCGTGCCATCGCTGAGCACAGATATCCGCGGGTGGCTGGACCCGTGTGTCAGCACTGTGCCATTGGGCAGCAGCCATCGGACAGACGACATCGGTGCTGTCCGGCACCTCAGCTCTGCCACACGCTCCGCCGAGATGTTGAGGTCCCGGGGTGCATCCACGATGTAGGGGGCCGAGCACTGGAAGGTCGTGTGGTCCATCTCCACCAGGTAGCGGCCACGCATGTGAGCCGGCGAGTGGCAGCGGCCACAGCAAGTGGAGTTGGTAGGGATGTACTCACGCAGCCACCAGGAGAGCCACACCACGTCGCAATCGCAGTTCCAGGGGTTGTGGTGGAGATGAAGCTCCACCAGGTATCTCAACGGCATGAAAAGGTCATGGGGCAAGGCGCTGAGGTTGTTGTGGGCCAGGTTCAGCTCCACCAGCGCTGTGAGGTCGTCGAACGCATTGCGCTCTATCAGAGTGATCTGCGAGTTCATAATCCAGAGCTTCTTAAGCGATCTCAGCCCTCGGAAAGATCCCGGTTTTATTTCCGGAAAGTGGTTCTCCGAAATCTCTAGTTCCTCCAGCCCGACCAACGGGGTGAGCGTGGGCATCTCCTTAATGTTACACATTCCAAGGTTAAGGTATTTCAGGTTGTACAATCCCACGAAAGCACCGTCTGAAATGAACTGCAGCTTCCTGAGCTCGCCCAGGTCCAGGCGCATCAGGGAGGGCACGCGGTTGAACGCGTACGAGGAGATGCTCTCAATGGGATTATTCCTGAGCCATAGTTCCCGCAGTTTGGACAGGTATTCAAAGGCCCCGCTCGGGACCGCTGTCAGACGGTTATCGAACAGCTCCAGTGTGTTGAGGTTGGTCAGGCCGCTGAAGGCGCCCACCTCGATCTGCCGGATGGCGTTCCTGCCCAGCTGCAGCCGTTCCAGGTGTTGCAGGTGGCGGAAGGTGTCCGCCTGGATCAGCTCGATGCTGTTCTCCATCAGGTTGAGGTACCGGGTGTGGGAGGGGATCCCCGGGGGAACCCTGGTGAGGCCGCGGCGGGTACAGACCACCTTACTGAACTGGTTAGTGCAGGAGCAGACCGCCGGGCAGCCCTGGGCTCCCGCCGACGCGGTGCACAGACTCAGCGCTCTCACCATGAGGTAGACTAAAAACAGCGGCGCGGCATTCCAGGTACGCTGCACAGTTACCTGCCACAGGAGACTCATGATGTGACACGTTCATAATTCAGCATCGTCTGGGGGATTCTGCGCGGAGAGGAGAACTGGCCCTACCCTGGATTCAACGAGACTCTCCGTCTTTTTTCCATGGAAGAGATAAATGCCACTCGGAGACAGCGTGCAAAGAGAGGCACAAAAAAAGCAGAAGAGAGAAGGGTATGAATGGGAAGAGCAGTGGGGACACTGCACACCTACCTCTGTAGTTCTCACAGGTCCTTTCTCTCCCGCTAGCTATTTCATTTTTTATTTGTTTTTTTTTTTTTTTTGCAATCACAAAAGAGCCCTCATGTTTAATCACATCTCCTCGGGAACTCTGTCACCTTTTTTTCTTTAGAAGTAACGTAAATAGCGAGCCAGGCAGGCAAAATGGCTCCCCGTAAATCCAGGAAGAGCAGCATGAAGATGCTGGTGGCCGGAGCACTAGGCAGCCGTGAGGATCTGTGGCCAGTGTGAGCCTGGCTCCCGCAGCTCTGCCGCCGGTCGTCCTTGGAAGGCAGTGGCGGGCGGCGCGCGGACAGCGTCCCCGTGCTCCATGGCTGAGCCGCGCGGCGGGGGACAGCACTCCACAGTCCCACTGGATCCGGCGCCCCCTCGCTTTGGCGCTCTGCCGCTCCCTGATGTATTCTCAGTCCGCAGATGGGTCCTTGTCTCCGGTGCGCGGAGGCAGCAGCTGCAACACACCGGCTGCACACTTAGCAGTAATCTGTCAATTTCTC
>JAODJU010000062.1:32071644-32084041 GCA_026776725.1 Gnathonemus echidnorhynchus | reverse complement strand
GACTGACTGAACAGACTGTGATGGACTGGGACAGACTGTGTTAGCTGTGGCTGACTGCCCTGACTTTGGCTGACTATGACGGAATGTGGCTGACTGCCCCGACTGTGCTGACTGTGACTGACTGCCCCGACTGTGCTGACTGTGACTGACTTCCCTGCCTGTGCTTATTATCCTGACTATGCTTGACTGTACTATGGCTGACTGTGGCTTCCTGTGGCTGAACATTATTGTCTCTTTGGCCTGTTTCGATGACCTCTCCCTTAGCCTGTCCCCATGGCCCACCCCCCTTTCCCCATGACCTTTCCCCATTGCCAGGTGCCCGATTCCCCTTCTTTTTTTCCCTCTGACCTCTCCCCTTTTCTGTCTCCATCACCCATCCCCATGGTCTCTCCCCTGGCCTGTGCCCCAGACCCGTCCCCCTGCCTTGTCACCATGGCCAGTCCCCATTTCCAGTCCCCCTGACATGTCCCCATGGCCAACCCCATGGCCTGTCCCCATAGCCGTACACCTCTCTGCTACTGGAAAGACGAATCTTCGATCAGTGCCACAGCTCTGTGTTTCTGTGTGGATTTGCTGGGGGAGTGGGCCCTGGGCCCTTCTCCTGGGCCCCCGGTCCAGGCAGGCCTCCGTCCTGGTGGGTGGTGTCTGCTTTGATGATACTAATCAGATGTGGCATCATGGATTGCATTACAGCTAATTAACACACGCTCCAGTACACACTCTGTAACAAGAACACAAATGATTACTGCCTGCCCTTGGGACCCCCCCACTCCGCGTCTGCATGCCATGGGGGTCTCACTCCCATCCCTGGCTCACCTGCACCCCTCTAAAGACTGATGTTTCCACATGATTTAATAGCACTAGTGTTTCCTGTCTCCTGCTCCAGCAGATCCTGTTCGTATAACTAATTACAGCTCACCTGGCCCCAGCTGCTCTTTTCCTCCTAAATATGCTGCCGAGATCCTTCAGATTTCCCCCCCCAAAAAAAGGTTAAATATTTAATGCCTCTGGGTGTGATGAATTACCTCAAATGCGATCGTCGAGTAGAGCGGCAGGAAAGTTGAGCATGCAGAGGGTGATTGAATGCCTTCCCGTGAGCTGACATAACTTTTAAAATGCTAAACAGCTGCGTTTGTCGAAATGTCCTTGCAGGAGATGACTATTGGAGAGGATGACTCATTTGCTGGAATCGATCTGGTCAGTCTGATGTTATGGCCCTGTGGGGTACCTCCAGTGGGCTTGGACCGCTTCAGGTATTCTCAGTCAAATGAGGGGTTCGTTACTTGAAGGTTTGTCTGAAGTGCCATTTCAGTGAAGCAGTTTTTGTTCTGCACAGTGGTCTATGGCAAAATGCCGTAACGACACCCGCTTTAGACGTGCCAGCCAGTCCGCCCCCTGGTGGCGAGGGAAAGCGTGACCATGATATTTCTGTGCGACATTTGGTATGTCAAAGCTGGTCTCCAGGATCTCTGCTCCATGCCTCCCATTGCTGTCACTTCAAAGCCTTTATTTATCCATACATAATGAGCCGTATGTAATCACACTCAGCACCCGGATCGCAGTGTAATACCAGCAACGCCATTCTGGTCACGTAGCCTATGGAATTAACACAGACCTGACATTGTCAAAGGCAGCACCTGTGAGACACAACGTGACCCGCTCTCGCTGGCTGTTTACACGAAGTTTAGCCTTTCTCTTAGCAATACCTGCATGATGTCATGTGACCAAAGCACCTGGTCGGCTTGCTCGCAACGCACAGGCCTGGAAGATGGCACACAGGTAGTTAACACAACGTTTTAGCGCGGTTCACCAAAGTATGTATCATGTGACCGTGGTAGGATCTGAGTGCCCGCTGCTCGGAGCCCGAGTAAGCCGGACTTAGCACCTAATCTTTCACAGGGGGCCAGAATCATTCCCTTCACCTGACATCCGTGGTCATCTTACCTTCTAACTGGCCAGTATCTTCAGGGAAAGTTGTGGGCACCACTTGATTCCAACAACGAGGTCTCCCATCTGGCCTCACCGTAACCCTCCTGTCTGATCCAAACCCTAACCCTTCTCTCTGGGTCCTATAACACCCCTTAGCTTCTGTCTGTGTAAGCCTGCAGTCCTGACTGACCTGCTCTCTATGGACTTATGGTCTACCTTGCATGCTCACTGGCGTCCTCCTCCTGGCCATTCCACAGCCCTCCTCACACGTCAGTCTGTTCACTGTCAGCCCATGCCGTCCACAAACAGATGTAGATGTGGATGGTCACATCTTCTCAGTCATCAGTCTTATTCTCAACTGCAGAAAGACCACTGGAGCCCCTTTCTGCCGCTGTGAACCCCCACAGCCTTCCTGGGGGGGGGACTAGAGGAGCTTAGCTTCATGATCCGTGGCTGGGGGTAGCTCTAACAGCAATTGTCTCATCTGCTCTCTTTATTACCTGGTCTGCGTGGCATTTTGCCGTGGAGGCTATTCTTAGCGCGGCGGCTGGTGGGAGACCTCCTCCAGACAGGCTGACAAAGGAGAAAAGGCAGTCCTTCTCCAGGGGGTTGCGTGTGTTGTTTGCGGGGTCGCTTCCCGATGAGGGCCGTCATTAGCTGAGAGCACTTGATGTATATGGGGAGCCAATGCAATAGAGCCAGTGAAATTAAATTCTGCTTTTATTCTCTTTTTCAGGCAAGCGGTTGTCTTGTGAATGAATGGCATTGTATGATAATAAGGTTTATGTGACAAGTGGCTGGTGCACAAACTGATTTGACTATCGAGGTGAAGCAAACTGTGTCCCCCTGTGTCCCTGCTGGGGGGAGGGGGGGTGGCGCTGTGTTGCTCTTTAAGCAGCTTAAGTCTCTGCGCCTGGAACCAGAAGGTCATCGGCTCCAATCCCATGCTCATCAGAATAGTCCCATCCCCTCTGGGTTCTTCAATAAGGCCCTTAACTCTGCAAAGTGCTCCAGAGACACCAGATATATGACCCTGTGCTCAGGCCCCAAGCTTCACTCTCACCTTGTGTGTGTCTGCATTAAAACTGAAAGCATGACGGGATATGTGACACCTGAATAAAGCTCCATCTCATTTGCAAAATTGCAGAGAGATTTTGATGGCTTCAAATCTACCAGCATAATCTAAGGGGGTCCAGTTTGATTACCCTCCCCACTGGTTTCTCCACACCGCAGTGTCCACTTGCTTTGTCACCTTCCCACCCCTCACTGGTTTCTCCACACCGCAGTGTCCACTTGCTTTGTCACCCTCCCACCCCTCACTGGTTTCTCCACACTGTAGTGTCCAGTTGTTTTGTCAGCCCCCTGCTAACCCATCTTAAGGTCGGCAGGTTATGGGCAGTAGAGCTACTGGGTCCCATTCATGCTCTGGGATGCACTGCCCAGCTCTCTAATCCTGCCAGCCGCCTGTGCACTTTCGGTGTCCCCTGTCAGGGGTCAGCATCCGATAAGCCATGGCCCTCTATCCAAAGGCCCCCTGCTCTGAGGGCTATCCATCATCCCGGGGAACTGCCTGCTCCCAGGCCGAGCTCTGTCATTTCCTCCTGCCTCACAGGCACTTCCGAGATGCCGAAACCCGGAATCAGCTTGTTTTTGCCGATATGGGAATGACTCACGTGGACATACGGGCATCTCCTCTTAGCTGTGGGTCAGTCACTCCTCAATAACCCACAAACAGAGACTTTGCTCTGCTGTTTGGCCACGCTGCCTCTTCCATAGTAAATTAATTAAATGGGCAGCGCGCCCTGGGCGGAAGCACAGGATCACTGTGCTAAGCCAATTCCTGCAGCGGACCCACCATTGCATTGTTTTTCCACTCATTTCCCTTTTAATCCTTTTTACCATGATGAATTCCAGCCATCCACAAGAGAGGCACTTTCCGAAGGCCTGAAAAGGCGGTACTTGAAGTGAACGTCTCTCGAGCAGAGTCAAAGATCTGAAATGTGCAACTGCTACATTGATTTCACCATGGTAACCGCATGGCCACTAAATGAATGTGCGGTTAATTAGGAAGAAGTTGATTCATTTTGTTTTAATTGCATATTCATGAAAGGGGAGGCTGGCCTCCAGGTCTTTGGTTGAATCATTATAAGCATCATTATGAAAGCAGTGTTCATCAAATGAAATTACTGTTAGCATGTGACTCATTGAAAGTTGGAAACTTTTCTGGAAATATGCTGGGTGGTACTTCTCCATCAGGTATGTGGAGCAGTGTCAGTCCAAGGAAGAAATATTCACTGGGAGGTTCCTGAGAAGGGTGTGGGGAACAGAGCTGATAGTTAACATATGACCTTAGAGTGCCCCCGCCCCAGAGTGCTGTCGCTGTGCCGCCCCCCTTACTGTGTTTACATTCATTCATTCAATCAGTACAAATCAGAAGGTCGCCAATTCAGATCCCAGGGTCGGCAGAGTGATGTCATTATTGGGCCCCTGAGCAAGGCCCTTAATTCAATTTTCAATTCAATTTTATTTGTATAGTGCATTTTCGCAACATTACATTGTCTCAAAGTGCTTTACATTCTCCTTGCCCTTTAACCCCAAATTGCTCCAGGGATTGGCTGACCCAGCTTTCTCAGAAACGTACATCACTTTGGATGAAAGTGTCATGCCTCAGTTTGGCAGGAGTTAAGCAGTGACACCACTCACTGGAGCCCTTAAGTCTGACACTGTACTTAACCCAAGCTGCATTTAAAAAGCAGAGGCGTCTCCGGATGGTGAACTGGCTCAGTGCCCTGCACCGGGAGCTGCTTGTGGAAGATGCTTCCAAACGTCTTCGCTTTGTTCAGGGAGCCAATGGAGTCTTTACCTTCATCATTACACAGATTTCGTTACTTTCAAACCGCATTCTGGTAACTGTGCTGCCTACTACTGCAATACTTACCTGGTACAGATGAAGTCTTCTGAAGTGAATGTGTGTGAGAAGGTGTGATGTTACAGCACAGTTACCTGGACCTGGTGTCAACAGACTTTCTCGTCTTATGAGCCAGTCGCTTTTGAAGAAGTTTCTGATTTTCGCATTTGACGGACGCCTTGTTTCCCTCAGTAAAGTGATTGGACACAGCTGCAAATGAAAACAGACCTGGAAGACAGGGACAGAGGTTTTGCTTGGATTATGTTGGAGAATTTGGCTGTCTCTTTTTTCAGTTTTGATGTCAAGTTTGGCTTTTGGTTATTTTTCTCTTGCTGCTTTGTAGAATCTTTGGACTTTTGTTCTTGGCTGTATTTGTAGTTTTGTTTTTTTGAATTTTCTTTCCTCTTTGCCTCTTAGTTAGAGGGGTTAGGAGTATGATTCTTTCTGTTTGTTAGCTTCTCTTCCTATACTGTATGTAAAATAAAGAAACTGTTTTTGTGTTTATGGCCTACAACCCAAGACCTAAAGGAGATATAACAGTGGGACTGATGGTAAAGGCAGCTTTGTTGGACAGTTGTGGTTTGATGGAATCATGCCCCCACAGCTCTGCATGGCCCACATTTCACCATGCAGTGTTTATGCAAGCAGTGAGTATGTATACCTCTGAAGATCTTATCGTCTGAAGCGAACAAAATGTTGCCCTGCAGCCAAAGATTCAATTCAGAGCAGCCGAGTCACTCAGCCAAAGTGGCACTGAGGCCTCTCTGCCGGGGGCAGTGGGTCCTGCCAGAAGCAGGGTGTCCGCTCCAATCGCCAGACTGCAAATAAATTCCACTCTGCCATTAAATATGAAAACCCGGTTTTCTGTGCATATAAAATATTAAAATTTAAATGCATGTTTCACTCTTTGTTGACAAGGTTAAGAACTGCTCCCCCATTAAAAACGGGTGGGAGGTGATGCCTGCCACGTGGCTGGCTGGCAGATGGGGGGCAGCGCCATACTGTCTGCTGTGGGCCCTCGCTGGGCCAGGGCCAGGGAGACACTCTGCTGCCCAGTGGTTGGATCCTAAAGTGCAGAAATGGTCACTTTGTGTGGGACAGGGGCCATCCTCATTTTTCAAAGAAAAAGGTTGCATTTTGGCTGACATTTGTAGGTATGTAATTTAGTTTATCTTGAGTTATTGGGTGAGTAATAGTTGCTTTGTGCTAATGTGATAATAGCCCTGAAATTTCACAGGAGATTCCAATAATCTCTGCTCTGGGGCACATCTGTACATCTGAAGAATTAATGACCTGATGATTGTATCGGCTTATATGACACCCAACCCGGCTATGCGTTTAACCATAACTGTACTCTGCTTGGCTGTAAGCCAGCCCTTCTCCCCTGAGTTGTTTCATTGATTATACACCAATCAACCATAACATTAATACCACCTGCCTAATATTGTGTATGTCCCCCTTGTGCTGCCAGTACAGCTCTGACCCACTGAGGCATGGACTCCACAAGACCTCTGAAGGTGTCCTGTGGTATCTGACACCAAGACGTTAGCAGCAGATCCTTTAAGTCCTATAATGAATCAGATATGTTTGTCCAGCACATCTCACAGATGCTTGATCGTATTGAGATCTGGGGAACTTGGAAGCCAAATCAACACCTTGAACTGTTTTTCATGTTCCTTAAACTATTGTTGAACGATTGTTGCGATGTGACAGGGTGCATTATCCTGCTGAAAGAGGCCACTGCCATCTGCGAATACCGTTGCCATGAAGGGGTGTACTTGGTCTGCAGAAATGTTTAGGTAGGTGGTACATCACAAAGTAACATCCACATGAATGCCAGGAGCCATGGTTTCCCAGCAGAACATTTCGAGGAGCATCACACTGTCTCTGCTGGCTTGCCTTCTTCCCATAGTGCATCCTGGTGCCATCTCTTCCCCAGGTAAAATGACACACACACTTATCAGGCCTGGTCACTTTCTTTCATTGTTCCATGGTCCGGTTCTGACACTCACATACCCATTGTAGGTGCTTTTGGCCGTGCACAGGCGTCAGCATGGGCACTCCTTAATTTTATGGCTGTTCATTCATACGGCCTAAGAGCAGCAGGACAGCCAAACACTGACTGGGACTGGAATGTTGAGGTTCTCTTTCGGATGCCACTGGGATGTCTCTGAAGCACGTTCAGATTCTCTTGGAGATGTCATTAGGATGTCCCTGTGGGGCATTCAGATTCTCTTTGGGTTACCATTAAGACATCTCTGTGGCGTGTTCCGGTTCTCTTTGGGATGCCACTGGGATGTCTCTGTAGCACGTTCAGGTTCTCTTTGCGATGCCATTAGGACATCTCTGTAACGTGTTCAGGTTTTCTTTGCGATGTCATTGAGATGTCTCTGTGGTACGTTCAGGCTTTCTTTGGGATGCCATTGGGACACCTCTGTGGCATGTTCAATTCCCTTTGGGATGACATTGTAATGTCACTGTGATGCGTTCAGGTTCTCTGTGGGATGTCATGGGGACGTCTCTCTGGTGCGTTCAGGCTCTCTTTTGTGCAGTGCTGAGCCCAGGCATAGACTGGTGGTGCCTAAGCTGAGCTGCCATTTCCCTGACGTGCAGGAGCTGCTTCAGCGCTGCCCAAATGCAGCCTGCATAGCACAGACCCACCTGGCCACCTGCACTGCTCTAATGCATCATTTACATGCTGAAGTGTCCAACTGCCTCCCACATCCAGCTCCTGCCTTATGTCCCAGGCATTTGTTGAAAGTCCCAGCATGCTGGGATTTCACTCTCTCTATGCTCCCCACAGGAGGTTCAGCCAGGAAGCTTCCGGAGGGACCGTCTCCCAGATCTGTGAAGCTGGGAAAACTTAATGTGCTTAAGGCATGCAGATGAGGGTTAAAGGTCACATGCAAGCATAGCGAGGTCTGATTAAGGTGCTCTTTGAGGCATTCACACAGATAGAGAAGCTGCTTTTACTGCTCAATGTGCTGCATTTAGATTGATGGATTGTCAGGTGGTCATGACTGAACATCTATTTGATGATGGTGCCGTTTCCCACAAAGCGAGGCTGCTGACGTGTCCAGGCCTCAGCCACCTTGTTAATCGTTACCCCCTCGTAACTGTCAGGTCAATACTGAAGGCATCATTGAACCGGAGAAATGATTGCACCCAAGGTCTCACATTAATACTGCACTGTGCAGGAGATCCCTGCAATGGTGGGAGGGGGGGGTGCTATGCCCGTGATCATAAAGCTGGTGGTTCACATCCCAGGGTCAGCAGAGTGATGTCACTGTTAGGCCCCTGAGTAAGGCCCTTAACCCCCATCACTCCCAGGACTCTCCGACCATGTTCTCCCAAAAAAATAGATAAAAAAATTAGATAAAAATGCCAAATAATGTAAATGTGTGTTATGCATGTCCCATTCAAGGCATCCTGTCTGATGGATGAGACAGCCAGTGATGTACTGAAGGCAAAGCCTGACCCCACACCCCATTTTAGAGTCACTGCCTGCCTGAAAAGTGTGAACCCCCACATTTCACTATGCAAAGGTGCTAGAGATTGAGCTGAATGTCTAATGAACTTAATCAAAGGGGCAATGCCTAAACAAAGCAGAAAAGGAAGTCACCTATCTCCCGTGGACCCTGAACGAATGGTGTCTGACTTTGAAAGCGGCTTCATTAGGCGCAGAAAGTGAAACTGATTTAATAAAGTTTACTGTTATCATGCAGATCAGAGCTCGTATTGATTTCTCATGAACTCATGAAATGAAACATTAAGGCGAATACAGCCCTCTTATAAAGAAATAAAGCCTCCTGTAACAGAGTCGTAACATCAGTGAGCGGTAAAGCATCTCAGCGTTCACTTCAACAGGGTGAAAACAGAGGAGAAGGTCCTCACCCCCCCCCGCAAGGACAGAGTAAGAGGAGGATGGGATTCAAACCTAATCCGACCCGATGTTACAGGAGCTGAAACAGCTAGTGTTGCTAACATCCTCACTTCTTTATCACTAGAACATGTCAGTGGCCTGAAGAGGAAAGTGAACAGTCAACCCTGGTTCCTGAGGAACCTGAGGAATCTTCTTCCTGTATGAATATGGTATCTTATTCGTTTGTGAATGAGGGCATATTCTTCCTGTTTGTAATAGGGTGAGACAGTGTGTCTTCATCCTGTCTGAAACAAGTTTTCTTCTTCCTGTGTGTATTTTCTTCAATAAATCACTCACCCTCTTACAACAAAACAATTTTGGGATAAAGGAGTCTAGTCTGAAGGCTTCTGTCACGATAACAGTTCCTTAGCAGTAAGATAAAGGCATGATGTGTCCTGCAGACAGTGCAGCCTTTAAACTGCTCTGGAAGAGCGGCCCTTAGAGCAAAGGATTGCGGAACATAACCCCCCCCTCCGCCAAGGTGGGACCTTTGACTGTAATGGACGCACTGGTTAGGCATAGCTCTCATATGGACGTCTGGCTGGTATTGCAGGCCTCCATTAGAAACATATGAACATGCTTACGTTGTACTTTATTAGTGCAAAGTGATTAATGTAAAATTCACCAATTAACCTAATTAAAACGACATCCATCCCCGTTGGAGCTGCAAATCTTTGTCAGGGTAATTAAGCAGACGGTTCCTAGTACTTTGTGTAAATCAGAAGCCGTATTGATGTCACAATGGTATTGATCTCCGTGGGCGGTCATGTGTGTGATCACCACGGTCTGTCACACTGGCTCAGTGGTGAGTGCTTAAGTGCTCTCTCATGGTTTGCTGTGCGACTCCATGGGAACAGGAATGCCCAGGAGCAGGAAAGTCAGGCTGGCTTTGGCCTGGCTCTTGTGAGAGACCTGGATCAGCTACAGGGAGGCGGGACCTGCCGGACATGGGCCTAAACCGTGAGGGACCTGTGTGTCCAGGGAGGCCATCATCATCTCGATGAGGGCCAGGTGCTCTGGTCATAAGAATTTATCAGCTGTACAATGAGTAAATATGAAATGAAGCAGCACTTGTGGGTATCCTGGCTGCTCAGTGATTGGGCGGCCCGTATCCTGCTCGCTCTGCTCCGCTCTGTCAGGCCTGCACAGTCGGTTTGGAAGGCAGCCAGCGGCGGCAGGTTACGTAAGGGCCGGCTGAGCCTCGAGTGCCCTCACTCCTGCAGGGTTAGCCTGGCTCTCTTCTAAGATCCAGAAATGGCCACCATGCTGCATGTTTTCCCAATAACAAAAATTACTCTTCAAACACCTCCCCACAAGAAAAAAAAATCTCAAAATAACCACCTATGATTTATTTAATAGACACTTTTACACAAAGCACTTCGCTCAGGAGCTCAATGGTTAAATCATTCAGCTGGAAATGGGATTTGGACCAGCAACATTGCGATGACAGACGTAGCATCTTAACCCTCTGAAGCACACATACATTTGTTGTACATTCCTTTACACACACAGGAGAGCTCCCCACCAAAGATTATCCACTCACACGCATGGCATATTAAATGACAGATAATCACTGCATTTCGTGGAATAATCGACCCCTATGGTTTAACTAACCCAAATCAGACCAAGATTCGTAGTTTTGTACTGCACCTTGACTTTGTTTTTAAACTGTCTGACGTTCAGTATCTGTATGTCTGGAAAGATCCAGAAATCAGACTTGTGTGTTACATGGGATGAGCTATCCACAGGAAAGCTACATTTTCTGCTAAATTTGAAGTGTAACTTATTGGCTGTTAGATGTCTGTGAGTCATTTGGTTAAACAGAAAGCTGTCGATAGGACACGTCATGCTCTGTTTACAGCACAGTGTCCATGCGTGTCCCTCTGAAAGTCAGGGGACGTCCTCCAGTGTCAGGCTGCTGCCGTCTCACCACAGCTATTGGAAATCGCACATACCGTGAAATTAGTCATTACTGTATTATGCATGTTCTGCGAGCGGATTCAAGGATGCAAAGCAAAATATAACAGCTCTTGTCTGTGAGCCTCATGTTCCTTCTTATGATGTGCAGGTTACTGGGTTCCCAGTGTGCCTTTCACTTATGTAACGAGTACGAGGCTGACATGGGTTCGGGGCCCTGGCCTTGGGTACGAGGCTGATCCGGGTTCGGGGCCCTGGTCTTGTGCCACAGGCAGCAGCTAGTCCTACTGTGGCCTCTGATAGGGTGAACAGATGTTCTGGCCTGTAAGGTGAATTTCATTTTGAAAGAAGTTCACAGTCATGCTGTGTGTCACTCTCACAGCGCAGTGCCTTTGCAGGGGTGCTGTGTGCCTCAGTGGGTTAGGCTGCTGTTCTTGTGATCAGAAGGTCATCGGTTCATATGCCAGGGTCAGATTGGAGTGATGTCACTGTTGAGCCAGTGAAAATGTGACTTAGTGACATTGGCTGCCTTCCTACTGTGTTTCTACCTCCTGATTGGCCCTCTCTCTTTCTGTCAGTTGTGTTTTTAACAATCATCCGATAAATGGCTGTCTCAGTGAGTCTCACAGCCTGCTCAGTGCCAGAAATCCACACCATTCTGCCTCACTGCTCCACACCAGGGCAGTAAATGTGGGCGCTGTATGACTCAGACACAGTGTCTATGATCAAAAGGTTGCTAGTTTAAATCCCAGGGTTGCCAGAATAATGTCACGGTTGGGCCCCTGAGCGAGGCCCTTAACCCCCAAATGTTCCAGAGACAGTCTGACCCTGCTTTCTCAAAAACAAGCGCAAAGCACTGGATAAAAGGAAGTGCTAAATAAATAAAAGAAAAATGTGTTTAAAGCCTGTTTGGTGGCGATGAGACACTGTGTCCCAGCCCGGCCGCTCAGTCTGCGGTGCATCATGTAGAGCAGCTCAGCTTTGGCTCCTGTGACTCGATGGTGGTATATAAGCTGTCTGTCTGTGTAAAGGTGTCCTTTGGCCAAATCAACAGCCTAGTATGTGTGAGACTCAGCTTTGCCTCAATCCCACCACTAGTCACGCATTCAGACCCGACAACAGGAACGATGTCGACTGTGTTGTGTCAATTGTACGTCCTGATTTTTGCATAAAAGCATCCTTGAAATGTAAACCCAGCCAATGTCAGCACAGCACTGCAGTAAAGTTGAGTTTGACCGGTGTTTGTTTGTAATGACATCATTCTGGATGAAGACCCAGCTGAGGAGGTGCTGCGAGATGACGGGGGGGGGGGGGCTTTAAACCCCCACACACCAGCGAGGACCCTCAGTGCTGCACCAAGCACAGAAAAAAGTGTGAGGGTGAGTTCATTGTTTAGAACAGTTCAGTTTTCTCTTTGTTTATTACTCCAGAAACCCCTTCTGCATTGCCTTTGTTTAAATTTGGCATATAAATGCTAATATTATTATCAAACGGACAAAAAAGCTATTGAAAAAGACAGCAGCACTGATAAAGTGTTTTTTGTAATCAGATGGTATCTCACAGCTTATTCAGGGTGAACTTGCTACAGAAATGTCAGTGTAATTAATAAAGCAAATAGCATCAGTGCATGCAGGATCCCCCCCCAGCCCCCCCTCCCCCCCCCCCCAACACAGCATGGAGTGAGCCTTTCTTTTTCAAACAGCCCGGATGTTCTTCCTCTC
>JAODJU010000062.1:32029602-32062893 GCA_026776725.1 Gnathonemus echidnorhynchus | reverse complement strand
GGTGGTGCTGTGTAGGGTGGTGGTGTATAGGTTGGTGCTGTGTAGGGTGGAGGTGTATAGGGTGGTGCTGTGTAGGGTGGTGGTGTATAGGTTGGTGCTGTGTAGGGTGGAGGTGTATAGGGTGGTGCTGTGTAGGGTGGTGGTGTATAGGTTGGTGCTGTGTAGGGTGGAGGTGTATAGGGTGGTGCTGTGTAGGGAGTTGCCGAGTTGTTGAGTGGCTTCCCTCGTTACTTTGGAAGAGACAAAACCCCTCAGCTTGGCTGGAATCCCACACCCTGCCATCACTGGTCAGACTGCAGAGTAATCTGACCTCTGCCTGTGCTTCTTTGCCTGTGTGTGTCTACATGTGTTCTTCTTCCTGTGCTCTTCTTCCTGTGCGCCTCTGCCTGTGCTCCTCTACCCGTGTCTGCAGCTAGCTCTTATCCAGGGATGCCATCACACACTGGTCCCTCACATTTCTTTGATTCCTGGGTGCATGTATGGGAGGGCAGGCAGCCAGCCAATCCATACTCATTTGCAGGCTAAGCTTTTAGCTTCTCAGTAATTCAGTTGCTCCATAGCCAAGGTTGTGGTGTCATCCCTGGTGTTCCAGCTTGGAACCTAAATCAAGCCCCTTTGAGATCAGCTTCAGCTGTGGGCTAAAAAAAAGAAGAAGTCTCTTTCAGTGAGAGAGTGACATGGATATTGACATCATCCTCTCTCGAAAATCCTGAGTAACAGCACAGTAATTGGGTCCCAGAAAAGCACAGCGGTGTCCCTGCATGACAGGCCGCTTCCTGTCATTAGAGGAGCTGCAGGAAATGGCGGAGCACAGGGAGTTTGGTGTTTCCGTGCTCAGCACAGAGCTCTGATGTTTGGCTGCCAAGGCCAACATCTTGCCATGCGTTACATAAAACACGGCTGGCCGGATTAACATCCAGGGTCCTCTGAAGGCAACTAAGCTGAAACAAAAAAAGGAGGCGAGAGTCGACCCTCAGAGGCATCCCACTGATAAGGACTCTCCTGCTCTCCCTCTGCTGTGTGGGCTAACAAAAGCAGGTTATTTACTCTCCATCTCAACATGCTTGCTGTAGGATGCACTCGGGGAGAGCTAAGCAAGGGAGGAATGAGGCATTAACCCATGAAAAGGCTCTATCCTCCCAAGGACGGCTGCCATGGCGAGAGGCCCAGGAAGTGAAGGACCAGAGGGTTAGAGCCTGAACGCAGGTGACATGGGCTGCAATATCAATGCAACAACTAGCCTGATTAGGTTAAAAGCAAGAAGCATCCAGATGTTAGGTTATGGTTTGTAGGCAATTTTAAAAGTAGCTTGAACTAGTTATCTGCCTCTAAATTTAGAGGTGTTTGGTTCCCCAGTGTTCAACCCTCAGAATTCAAGGATGTCAGGTTTCCTGATGTTTCCTTGAAGGATGTCCACATGGGCATTATGGGTAATATGGATCATGAGACATCTGGGAAATATCTGAAGGCATCTAACCCTAACCAGCACTGTACACACACAGCCATGGAATAAATTAAGAGATGACAGCACATATACACACACACACACACACACACATAAAACACACACACATACATACAGCTCTATCTGGTTGGTTTATGGTCGTTCCCAGTGTCTCCTGCTTCACCTTGTTCTTGTGTACTGCTGTCTTCTGCCAGCAAAACTAAACCAGGGATTGAAAAACGCAGATTAGTTTAAAAATATAGAGTGGTCTTTTATTTTTTTCTGTAGCTGTATGTTATGCATTTATGAGTCACTAAACTTTTTGTCTTTTGTCTACTGGCCTTTGTATGTCGTATACGGCTTTCGCAAAACTCCCAAAACATTACTGTTACCATGGGAAAGTCACGATGCCTTTTCTTTCACTTTGAATCTGGTTAGGGAGAGATCATCTGGTGACCTGCTGAAAGACTGGATTCCACCCCTACAATCCACATTTCAGATTGCTTGTAAAGAGCAAAACCACTGGGTCTGACTTTCCGCAGTCCTGTGGCTGTAACTCACACTGCTGAGGACATGAGGAGCAGCACCTCAGACCTTTGACAGCATCTTTACTGAAGCTGCAGTGAGAGGCGCAGTCAGACTGTAGCAATGTCAAGATTCAGGACCCTGTATTTGCGTTTTGTCCATCACTACACAAATTCTTACAGTGATGATACATAGGGCAACTTTTTGAGCAATGTTGCCAGGCAACTGCCAGCCAGGTAGCACATCTGGATCTAGATGGAAAGTGGCCAACTGCTGATCGCAGTTTTTCAAATAGGAATTTGCAGCCCAATATCAATGGGAAAATGCCTGAAAAGTTGTGTATCGTAACCCTTACTCACATCATCCAGTCAACATGTAACAGCTAATAGACAACAAAAAACACAGTTCAGAAATCCAGATGTGTCTTCAGATTGTATAAACTGTCTGCAAATGTGTTTTTCTTGAATGACACAAAGAACAGCAGATACAGATGGACATGCATCTGGCCATCATACACATCGAGATCCACACCAGCATGCACCTCGCGATCCATGCAGTGGCGCACATCGCAATCCATGCCATTATACACATCGCGTTCCACGCCATCGTACACATCGAGATCCACGCTGGAATGCACCTCGCGATCCACGCAGTGGCGCACATCGCAATCCATGCCATTATACACATCGCGTTCCATGCCATCGTACACATCACATTCCACGCCATCGTACACATCGAGATCCACACCGGCATGCACCTCGTGATCCATGGTGTACACCCTAGTCCCTCCATGTTGGCAGTATCTCACACCTTCTCCCATTTCTCCGTGACATTTCTCCCAGCTCACAATCCAAAACCCAACATTTGTCTTCTCAGAGCAAATGAACACAGCACATAGCAGGCTCTCCTGATTAAATACCACCAGCTGATGGCACAGAGCAAATCACAATATGCCCACATTGCTAAAATGAGCTTGATATTAATGTAGACCATGAGTCTGAGCTTCTAGGGATGGTTAAACCAAGGTCCACGTGACATTTTGGTTCCTCAGGATTTTAAGTTTCTGCCCCTTTGTTAAGCTGAATTAAATCGACAGCACAATCAAGCATAAGTGTGCAGGGGCACCTCAAACCATTACAGCACAGCTGCAAAGGTGGACGCAGGTAACCAGAGGCCTAGGCAGCAGAGCTACTGAGCAGCAGCTGAAGGCTTCCGACAGCATGGATCACAGGAGATGCACAGGGGCCCCTGCAAAAAAGGTAAGGGGTCCACATGGGTCGGAGGGGTGAGCAGGGATGGAGACCATCTGACCCTCTGCCACCATGAGCCCAGTTTGGAGTTACGTCCCAGGGAGCAAGACCTTAAAAAGGAGGACATTAATGGGACAGCGGTGACAGGGTTTCGTATGGGGCATGGAACGTAACGTCCCTCACTTCCTATGTCCCAGTGTGCTCCATCGCTGATCAGGCCTCCAGTTGGCCGAGCTCTGCCGCCACGTACTTACATTGTGAGAAATGGCATCTCAAAATCCCATAATAAAGAGCCTCTGTTGTCACGGAGCTTCCCTATTTTTAACATGTCAGAGATGCCTTCCAGCTCTTGTATTACTGTCACTTCTCACCATATGTTTCCCCCACAAGTATCAGTGCTCCACATCTTGTTTTGCATGTCATACATACCGTGACGCCTCATGCTTGCGGCGGAAGTCTCACCTCAGTCTCTGACATCACGGCCAATCAGGTAAACACCAGTAAGGATGGTTATGCTCTAATAATACAGCAAACATCCCTCCTGTCATTCAAATTGCTGCTTACAGACTATAGGCAGTATCCTGCTACACTCCTCCATCTACACAGGAGCTACACAGGGGCTACACAGGGGCGCAGTGTGGCTCAGCAGGATGGGATGCTGTGCTTGTTGAAAGTTTGCTGGTTCACAGTGATTTTGCCATTGGGCCCCTGAGCAGGGCCCCGTTTGGCCCTGGGATATACGTCACTTTGGATAAAAATGTCGGATAAATAATTGTGAAGTGTAAATGCAGAAATAGTAGCTGTCTGCTGCTATTTCAATAGGTTACATTTGACAGGGTTTGTACGATATTTCTCATACCTTAGGAGGGATTCTTGGTCATCTCCTCTTTTCACACAAATCTCATGGATGTCAAATCTCTCCTCCTAAAAGCTCCGCTTTGCTGTGTCACTTAAAATTTTTCCAAAAGTCAAGTAAAAGGCAAGATCATTTACTGTAATTGCAATTACAAAGGAGGAACCACCCTTCAGAAACACAAATTCCCATTTTAAAAGTCATTCAAACCCTGAACGCCTAACGTATCTGTCAGTCGCGCCTCAAAACAATGCCTGGCTCGTGACACCCTACCCAAGTGCACAATTCTCCCCGCTATGATCGCTGATAGACCGTTAATCCATCATGTCCTGCCTAGAAACAGGCCTGAGCTATTTCCAGATGTAATGACACATCTCTGCCTAACTAATATTGAAACTTTGCTTGACTTGCTTGTCATACCATTGAAAACTAGCTTGTCAATGCACTCAAATATAATTAAATAACACTGAAAATGTGCTCTAGAATGTAGCTCTGTTGTGCTTCTAACAATGACAAAAATGGCATTCCTTGTGGTTTCTTTATTCTTTAGATTTTTCTGAGGAGTTTTGGGTTCATCTTCCCTCACTGTGGGGCTCTAGCCACACATCTTTCAAACAGACCCCCACATTTTACTACACAGCATGTTAAAGTTGAAAATATTCCCTTGACCAGCTGTGGCACTACTGATTCCGCATGGAATTAATGGTCATTTCACTTGAAAAGGCTTGTCTCGAGGACGGTGTGGTTGGCACTGTGGCTTCCAGCATCCCTCCATGTCTGTGAAACATCCTGCCCACTGGACTTTGCTCCTGGGCAGCTGCAGGATGTAATGGATAAACAGCCCAAAGATGGATGGATAGACCTGCACGATTAACAGGTGTTAGAAGCTTGTTGAGGAAATGCATGTGGAAAATGCCAATTTGCTTGCAGTGTGGCTGATACAAGGTTACATGCCAATTTGCTCAGATGAAAGAGGGCAATCTAGCAGTCCTTTGAAAGAATATCCCCTCTTAGTTTCTTCATAACAATGTTGTGTAAGTTTGAAGTTTCATAGAGTTAATGGCCAAAACTACAAAGTTTCCCTTTCAGAGAAAATGCAGATAATGATCTCAGCAATACTAATTGCAATCAATTGCCGTCATGGATCAAACGTCAGCAGCAGGTCTGTGTCCTCATACTGCATGTGTCAGTGGCAGTTAGATCCTGTCTGTGCACACAGACCTAATTGTAGGAAATGAAAAGTATCTCCAATCATGCTGTAATTGGGGAAGGGGCTGATTTGGAGGCCAGGAAGACAGTGCATCTTTGAGGCTCCCATCTTTAAGGGCGTGAGAGGTCTGCTCCCTAATTGAAACGTTTTTGCTACACTCTGTCTGACACTGAGGCCAAATTAATGAACAGCACTTACTCTAATTAAGGTTGAAAACACATAATATCAGAGCACCACCCTACACTGCAGTGCTAAGAGTTATGCCTGCTCCATGTTAATAGCCGCTATTGCTTAGATTTGTTTGATGTTCTGCTAAATAAAAGGTGTGAGTTCATTCTGGAGTGTGATGGCAGTGGGCTTTGATTAATGTGGATTTGGTTTTCCTTCTACTACACACACTTCTTCCTCAGTGTCTGCATTGATTCCATTGATTATTTCCAAATATGTTGATGTTTGTACGGTTCCTGATTGGCTGGTTAGGCCTTGGGGACAGAAGATGTGATGACTTGTGCACTCAGCAATCTCCAGGGCATTAAAAAACCACTTTTGTTGGATAATGGACACACTGACGGAGATGGAGGTGAATGCGATGGGCTGTTGGGCAGCTGTTTGGTGGGGGGTCTGAGGGGATGAAGCCTCATCCCTGTCCTGGTGTCGGCTCAGTACCTCATTACAAAGAGCCGGTTGTTCATTGACGTTTGCTGATCCTTAGGTCCTGACCACATCTGAAGGTTGCTGGTCAGATCACGTACTCAATGTTCTGACCTTCAGAGCTCGGGGTCATGCGGTAGCCCAGCAGAATGATGGGGACTTTCTCCAGGTCAAACTGTCGGGCCTTTGTGTGTCCAGATACTTTGAAACATTTATTTGTATATGTATATATTTTTATTTAGTTGCATTTATTTCTTGTTTGTTTTCTATTAGACAAAGCCTGTTTGGAGCTGTATTTTTGCCAGGTCTTGACGGTGATCTGATGCATATGACTGCATGCGCACATTGCTTGCTCTTTGTCATGGAGCCTTAGGACTTGTCACCAGTTGTTGATCTCACACACATGGCTGTGCACTATTCTCTCTTATGTCTTCATGTTCCCGGCCAGGTTTCTCATTATTAAACAGGGCATTTATGGGTTAAAATTGCAGGGTTTGGTGCTAAAGTTTGGCTGCAGTTCAGAAAGAAAAACACTTGTGTTATCTGCACCTGCCACATGTCTGTAAGATGTGCTTCGACGCAAGCATTTGCTCACTTATAACAAATTCATCGTTCATGGAATTGAAGTCTTTTGAGTGTCATTGTCTGAATTGAGAAGGTGATTTACTGCACTTGTGATGTCCCTTAGTGTACTTTTAGCTTGACTGTTGCCTTAATGTGATTGTTTTAGCCTATGTGGATTTTGTACTACTCATCATATATGAATTTCTATGTTTTTAAACAACATTTATCACTGTGTATTGTGACCAGGTCTCACTTGTAAAATCTCAGTGGAACCAACCCGGTGAAGGAAATGTTTAATAATAAACCAGAAAAAAGCCAAGGCTGTGATGCTGTCGATAAAAATTATTTTCATTAGGGTGTGAAATCAATGCTATAGTTACTGAATAACTGTGATTTATTAAATTCTTAGTGGCTGACAACAGGCTAAATGTCGCCATTCACATGGCTTTATTTAGCTTAGTGTAAGTGCAACGCTACTGCGATTCATCTGGCGGACATTTCCATACGCCGTGGTTTATAGCTCCTTTATGGAAGACCAGGGCACTGGCTCTAATGCTCAGATCATTGTGGCTGACCGTGTGAAGCCTTAGCACTCGTTGTTCTGCTTTGTGTTCAGACAGATGAATGATAAGGTAGGCAGTGTCTATGCGTACTCACAGTCTGGACAGGCATGACCACATTCCCAGCTCTTTTTCCATGAAGCTTTAACAGAGCAGCAGATATAGAGAAAGCTCCCCCTTCAGTGTCTGCCCGGCATGACTGTCCAGCAAGTGTCTTTCAGCAGGGCAGGCAGCCTCTTACCTTCAGGGTCCACATCTCCTCCCTCGTTTCCTGAATTATGGTGTTTGTGAAACTTCAAACAGTGTGACGCAGACTGAGTGGCTGTTCGTAACCAACAGGGGGCCCCCAAGCCTCAGGGGCCACATGCAAGTGCGTGGTTTGGCCTGTGGCTCACACCGCTGGTGATCCCACACACAGTGAGCTGTTTTCCACTACCTGCAGTTGCTCAGTGATCCCAGCAATTTGAAGATCTTTCTCTGCACAAGCCTCAGTCATATGGCTCACATCTCGAGATCACAGACTGCTGCTTCTCTTTGTCCTACAGGAGCAGCCACAGCCAAGTAGGGTCTGCAAGCCGGGGCAGGTCCAGCCATAGGAGACACGCTAAGTGGCAGTGATCCAGGTCCCTTTGCAGCGTGGCACGGAGGAAGTCATCACAGCTGCTGTACAGCTATCATGAGACCTGCGGCTCCAACCAGCAAGTTCATGTTCACGAACTCTTCTGGACTTTGTATTTGCCCAAGAAATGCAACTTTTTTGAGATCCAGACATTTCTATCACTTAATATGGTGGATTTGACGTACATCAGCAGCACATAGGCAAATAACTGATCGTTTTCAAATGCAGCGTTACATAGGGCTCCTGTATGGATTGCATGGTGTATGGAGTGTAGACTGTACCAAACGCAGCATTACAGAGGGATCCTGTAAGGACCACATGGCGCATGGAGTACGGACCTTAAACGCAGCTTTATAGAGGGCTCCTGTATGGACTGCATGGCGTATGGAGAGTGGACCGTACCAAACATGGCCTTACAGAGGGCTCCTGTACAGGTCATGCTGTGTCTTATGGCAATTGCTGGCTCTTTTTGCCTGGTTAATTTTAGCCTCTCCTGGGCATGTTTATGCCAACCCCCAGTCCCCCTCCCCAGCAGGGTAGAGAGTTCTGTAAGCCAAACGTACACAAACACAGCAGCGGGTTTGCTAATGCTCTTTGTTCCTACGCCAGTAGGCATGTTATACTTTCAGGTTTCTTTCTGAGATACAAACCGGGTCTCTGATGCACATTCATGATTTCATCTTACTGCAGCACATCATCCCTGGAACAATGTCTGTGAGAAAAAGATGCATGGCTGAGTTTCTCGTCAGGATCTTACCTTCCTCCAAATATCAGTGATAATGTCACCAGTGTATCACATAAAATTAGTCACTTTATTTTTTGTGTATTTCATATCATTTTCTGTCAGAAACACCACGTCATGTCTCATACGGTCTCTACACCATGCTAAACTGAATAACTGAATAAACTAAAGCGTCAGGTCCTGCGGATTCTGTGAGAAACACATGAAAGGTCAGCAAGCCCTGCCTTGTAGTGCTGGTCGAAGATGGTCCTAGCCTGTGTCGCCACATGGGTGGACTGGCATTGCCGTCCATGTAGCACCTGGTGGTCGCCTTGGCAACTAACATGTCAAACTGCACTCTGGGATTCATGGTCATCAGCCATGTGGCAATTGGCGGTCATCCTGGTAATTAACATCTGGCTGTGTGGGTTAGGAGTCTATCCTAGTGGGCACTGGTTCATATACCACCACTGGCATGTAACTGAAGGACCCTAAGGACCAAGAGCAGCTCCAGGGGTGCTGAATGAATGACTGTCCCTGCATTCAGACCCCAAGCTTCACTGCCACCTCTATATGCATGTGTCTCATAAGAGCAGGAGGGGATATTCCCACCTGCACCAGTGCTCCTGAAAAACACTGCATTTATTTAGCAGTCAGTTTAATCCAATGGGACATACTTTGTTTTCTTTTTTTTGTTCTTCTGAGAGAGCAGGGTCAGACAACCCCCACATGTTCCAGGGACTAAGGGTCTTGCTCAGGGGCCCAACAGTAGCATCACTCTGCTGACCTTGCAGTTTGAACCACCAACCTTCCATTCACAGGCACAGCCTCTTAACCCACACACCACAATCACAGGCAAATAGAATCATCATCATCGCCATCATCACCAGCGCCATCATCACTATCATCATCATCATCATCATCATCGCCATCACTATCATCATCATCATCATCATCATCATCACCATCACCAGCGCCATCATCACTATCATCATCATCATCATCATCGCCATCACTATCATCATCATCATCATCATCGCCATCACTATCATCATCATCATCATCATCATCATCATCATCACTATCATCATTGTCATCATCATCATCGCCATCATCACTATCATCACTATCATCATCATCATCATCAATCATCATTGTCGTCATCATCATCATCGCCATCATCACTATCATCATCGTCATCACCAGCATCATCATCATCATCATCACTATCATCATCTTCATTACCAGCATCATCATCATCACCATCATCATCGCCATTACCAGTATCATCATCATCATCATCATCATCACTGTCATCATCGCCATCATCACTATCATCATTGTCATTACCAGCATCATCATCATCATCACCATCATCCCCTGGAGGCAGCTTATCCTGACAGCCAGTGAATATGAACTGAACAGAATCATGTACAGGTCTGGGGTTCAAGTAAAGGGTGAAAGACAGAGCCCGTTAATTGCTGAAATACAGCGAGTGACAGTGAAGCCCCCGCCTGTGTTTTAATACTGTGACTGTGTGCCAAAGCTTGTCACCTCTAGGAGTCCAGCGTCCTCTGACTGCTGACAGCTAATCGGGTCGTCTTTGCCTGTTGACACTGCAGAACTCCATTTCTGTCTTTTTTTCCCTTATTTGCTGGTTTAAAAAATAACTGACATGTCTGACGTGAGAAATGCAGGTAAGTCTATGACATGGCAGCGCGTAGCACATCAGCCTAACCTGCACTCACTGCTGATGTTTGCCAAATGTGTCAAAGTAAAAGTGGAATCGTGCATTCCGGAAAATGGCCATTAATACTGAAACCTCAAATATTAACTTAACTGGAAAGGTCGTGAACGATAAATTTCAGTGTGATTTTGTCATGTTTCCTTTTCCATGTGTTATATAGCAGTGAGTCACTCTGCAAGATGAAGGAAATGAGATTTGACACGTACCCTGTATGGACACCCTTACTAATAATGAATGGAGTGGACAATGCAGGGGTGGTGCAGTGGGTAGCACTGTCGCCTCATACCTCTGGACAATGCAGTGGTGGTGCAGTGGGTAGCACTGTCGCCTCATACCTCTGGACAATGCAGTGGTGGTGCAGTGGGTAGCACTGGCGCCTCATACCTCTGGACAATGCAGTGGTGGTGCAGTGGGTAGCACTGTCGCCTCATACCTCTGGACAATGCAGGGGTGGTGCAGTGGGTAACACTGTCACTCTGGGTTCAAGTCTCCGGCAGGGTTCCACGCGTGGATATCGCATGTTCTCCCTGTGTCGTTGTGGGGTTTCCTCTGGGTCCTGGGTCTAGGTTTGCATTTCAAAAACATGCTGAGGTTAACTGGAGTTACCAAATTTCCCATAGGTCTGCATGTGTGTGTATATGGTGTGTGAGCATGTCCTGTGATGGGTTGGCCCCCCATTCTGGGTTCTTCCCTGCCTTGTGCCCATGGCTGCTTGCTTAGGCTCCGGACCCCCTGCGACCCTGAATAGGACAAGTGGTTACAGAAGATGGATGGGTAGATAATGCAGCCAAACCCATTGGTGACACAGAGGTGTATAATTAAGCCCCCCCACCCATGCAATCTGCAGCAACAAACATTACCAGCAGAATGGGTGGGGGTGTTACAGGAGAGGTTACCGACTTTCAACCTGGTATCCTCACAGGATGCCATCCTTCCAGTTTGCCAAGCTTCTGTCCTGCTAGAGCTGCCCTGGTCAGCCACAAGTGAAGGGAAACATGTGAGGCAGGCAAACCCACAGGAGGGACGAGATAACCCAGATCCCACCCGCAGGGTTCCAGCCTCTAACGGAAAGCTGCCTTTTAGGAGTTCTCCAAGTTCTTCTTGCCTTTAGAAGATGAGGAAAAAGCTGAGCACTAGAGTGCTTGTGATCACGTCTATATATGGTGTGAAAAAGCTACACTGAATCTCCACAGCCAGCTCATTCATTTGTGCTAAAAGACTCTTTAAGTGGCCCTTGTGGAAAGCCAACATGGAGCAGAGTATGTGAATGTTTATTAGTGTACAGGTGATTTAGCCAACTCAGCAGATGAAATGAATGAGCACTTGAGAAACACAACTCTCACGTGTCAACCTGCTGGTATCTACCATTCTGATGTCACCCTATTGTTAGAGTTCTGCCTAACCAATAACTGCCCTGCACTGACCAGTAGGGCACATTAACACCATGAGGTTCAGGAATAGGCCGATGTGTGTGTGTGTCTTTATTCCACTTATACTGTCGCCATTTTACATTTACACATCTGTCCAAATTTAGTTAATGACCAGGTACAAGCGCAAGTGGGACAGGGCCAGGAGCCACACAGACAAGGCCAGACCTTAGTAAGACCTTCACTACTTTATCCTTTACTGTATTTCTTTTTGCGCTGCTGGGCAAAGAAATTTCCCCCCAGGGGATCAATAATGTTCATAATATCTTATCTGAACAATAAATGATCATCATAATAGACACTTTCTTGATTCCTACGAGGAAATTCTCCTCACGCCTCCCCCAACTTGCTCTGCGGAGGGGAGAGCAGGTTGGCCACAAAGGGTCAGCAAAATGGGGGTTAAGGACCTCAGCCATGCTTGAGGCTGGGCTCGAACCAGCGGCCGTTTGATCACAGGCACTGAGGTTTAGGCCACTGAGCCACACACAGCCCCCAAGTACAAAGCACAAAAGACACAGCTCTCTGATGGCAGGAAGTTCAAAATCTCATTGAACATCAGGTTCTCTTAATACAGCGTGTGAGGGGCTTCTGCCTTTCGGTGACTCTGGAATAGCTGTCGTTGCCCCTAATCTGGCCGGAGCAGCACAGGAGGCCTGCAGTGAGCACATCCATGTGGAATCATAGAAACTGCGCTTTCTGAACAGACACTCCGGTTCCTGAACGACACATGATCCATTTTTTATGAGTCAGAACATAATCCGTTGTGATGAGTTTGGAGGGAAAAATGAAACCACTTAATAATTTACGGTTGAGCGTATGCTTCAAACTGGATTTTGGTTTTGGAATGTAATGGAATTGCATTGTACTGCAGCTGAAGTTCACTTCAGGATGCGTTGGTAGAGCACAGAGAGGAACACGGACACACACAGTGGAATCACGCCTGTGCTCATCAGGATGATGAAAACAAAGCAGAAGCCTCACCCAGGTCGTTTGCGCTCTGATGACGAGCAGTTTAGACGTGTGATGTGGCCTAGAGGGGTAGGAACCAGTGTCCTTAACAGAGAGCGAGTGTGTTTGCCCGCGAGTGTGTGCATGTGCATTTTTGAAATTATTACATTATTACATGGAGACCAGATTTCCTCACAATGTGATAAATACCCTATTATTTTGATGCTGTGGGACAAATTTTTGGTCCCCACAAAGATGAATTTTATGAAAATCTGTGAACACAATTTAAAAAAAAATTAAAAAAATGCCAGAAGGTTTGCATTTTGTTTGGTTATTTGTGTTTAAGGTCATTGCTGGAGGTATGTAAAGTGCAGACAAACAAACATTGTTAACCAAAACAGAGTGCAAAGACACAAAGTACACAGTGTACAATCCTGAAAAGAACAGGTATAAATGAACAGTAAGTTAATGGAAGGCAATAAGAAAAATAAAGTCTGGATTTTCTGGAATGAGGACTAGTCATTTCCGCAGTTACCAGTGCAGCCTAGTGGGATACACGTGTCTACTATGATCTCTAGTCACTGGCTGTGGTCAGACTCACTGGGTGTTGAATCACATGCTATTATCTACATCTGCCTCAGGGCCAGCTGATCACTGGCCATGTCACCTGTGGAAAATGGCTGATGGGAAACAGGATGGTGAATGACCTGCCCCACCACAAGCCAGCGCCGCTTTCACAGAGAGCCTGGCAAATGCAGGTGAATTATTTGCTACTGGGGCCAAACTTACAGGGCATATGAGGCCATTTTAACAAGGGCTTGATCTCTACCGGAATTTAAAAAGGAAGAAGATTAAGCACCCAGATTAAGATAAGCTTTGCCCTTGGGGTTCCTGTCCAAGGTCTGAAGAGGGACTTCACTTTACCTGGGTGAACATCTGAACAGTTAAACTGTTAAAACTATAACAACCACCATCAATAACACCTTGCAGAATTCAAAGAGCACATTCCATTAGCTCTGCGTTTGAAGAATACAATGCCCACTGTTCAATGTTCCGATAAATGATGGAATTTAATTCAATTTCATGTCACATTTTGAAAGGGTGGCATTAATCAATCAAAGCGCAGACACCCACCTTGTTTACTGTGTTTGGCTTTGTTTTGGGAAAAGCCCATCATCCTGCACAGCCACTGCTTAATGCTCCTGTATGCTGATGTTTCACTGCCGGCACACTGAGTGAAAAATGCCCTCGCTCGGCACAGCTGTACATTCAGAGCACCACTATTACTCTATCTGTCGCGTATCCTGTATGAGCCTTTGGGTGGGAGCTTAACCCCCCCCCGGGGTGTCATGCCTTATCGAAAATGGAGCAGGTTCCTCCTCTCAACCTGAGGGAAGTTAACCCCTTCCCTCCCAAATAGCAGGAACAAATGATCATGCTGCAGCCACTTAATTATACATGTGAATTTAAGCGAAATCGTGAAATGCTAGGTTAGGGTTAGTTTAGAGTTAGGTTAGGGTTAGGTTAACGTGGACACGCTCAGCACATCAGCAGACCGGACAGACGGCCCTGTGCAGACGACAGACTTCCAGGTGCATTTCGGTTAAGGCACAACGCAGGATTTATCTAAAGGAAACAGCAAAGAATCCCTCAATGCCTTGAAAACGTACTTAATTTATGACAGGAAATTGCAGTATTCCGATTGACAGTGGAGGCTTAACTGCGATCCGCAGATCATTTACTCTGGATAATCACAGAGAATTTGTGACACCAAGGGTAGAGCCCAATTAACAGGTAATTATCACCCATTGAGTCCATATTTACCATGTTGTGGATTACAAGCTTTTGTCCCACATATGGCAGGTGACACATTGATATGAATATTGGGAATACGTCACAGAGAGTTTGTGTATATGTGTGAGTCCACCACTCACACACTGAGTTAATTAAGAGACATTTAATTAGGCCTCATCACAGGCTTGATAGCAGGTCGTGGCAGGAGAAGATTCTCCTCCACCAAAACAGACGGGCTGTCAGGAAACTTCAGGAAGCCCCATCCACAGAGCCAACAGAGGGCAGTGTTTGCTGTGATAATCACTGGCAGAGGTGCTGCTAAACAGCATTAATTTTTATGAGACTTAAGCAGTGGGCATAGGGACCTCCCAGCTCCTCTGACTGACAGCCACCATCTGGCCTCATAGCATGCATGAAAATAAAAGCATTCCTGCCCAAATTGTGCACTGTCTCCAGTAATGTGACAGGCAAAATCAAAATGCATATAGAGAGGTGGCTTTGCATTTTGTTGCCTGGTAACGGCAGGTTTGTTCACACACACATCCGTTTGGCATGTGATCACGTCACGGGAATCTGTATTCTCTGCAGAATCACGACGAAGGTTCCAGATGAGACATCCAGATGAGATATTTTGGCCTCATTGTTCACTGTTTGCAGATAATGGATGCATAATTGTAGCTCACAAATACATTTACATATTGCATTGTTTATGCCAAGCCTTCTTTTTTCTTTGAAAATTTCAGCGCTTATTTACATCTTTTCCCTCACGCTCTAGTGTCCCAAATTAACAAACGAGAGCTTTTCTCACATCTCATTACTATTTAAAAACAGACGAATCCAATTAACACATGTTGGTGCTTTTTAATATACTTACCACATGCCTAAAAAGGCCATAATGTCATGTGATCAGAACGGTGTGTGGTTCAGGTCACAGGTTCGAATCCTGGGGCAAATGGAACGATGCTGCCATTGGACCGTTGAGTGAGGCCCCTACCCTCAGCTACACGCTGGCTAACCCCGCGCTGTGACCCCAGACTTACTCTCTCTTGCACGTCTGTCTCATGGGCCCTCAAAAATAAAATCTCCAGGAGCTCTAAGGTACTGCAAACTTTTCAAATCCATCACCCTGTTTATTTGAAAGTTTCTTTTCTCTTCATAGGTGGTGTTCAGGTTCAGCTCGTACATTAGCCCACATTTGAATTTTTGCTCTCTTTCCCAGGGCTTATATTTATGGCCTGAGATGATTGACCCGGCCAGAGGACCCTAATCATCCATTATCTCGTTTACAGTAGACATACCAAGTGGGATATCTTACGGATGGATGAATCCCATGTGAGTGTGTGACAGTCTGGCTGTATTTTCCTGTAGTGCTGCCTTTCAGGGTTCATCCAGATAAGGGCCACAGCATTCTGGGAATGTGTGTTTTAAGCAAGAATCCCTTCTATGTGACTGGAGAGGTCACTCTTGAGATGCAACTTTGATGTGAAGACCAACATCAATGCTCCGTGTGATCGGCCGTCTATAAAGACCAGCGTCAATGCTGCATGTGATTGGCCATCTGTAAAGACCAGCATCAATGCTGCATGTGATTGGCCATCTGTGTAGACCAGCATCAATGCTGCATGTGATTGGCCATCTGTGAAGACCAGCATCAATGCTGCATGTGATTGGCCATCTGTGAAGACCAGCATCAATGCTGCATGTGACCTCCAGCAGGCCGCCACTGGTCTCCCTGCCATTTCCACACAGGAGTGATCAGACCTGAAGGCTCCTCTGTCATGCACTGGAGGTATTTTCTGGAGGAGATTGTTCTTCTTCCCAGAGAAGCTTCTCTAGGCCCTTTTTCTGTAGATTCTGTACGTGACAATAAAGTCATGTAGTGCTGATTTGGGTCATTATACAAAAATGTTTCTGTGTCTAAGGCCCTCAATATTTCCAGGGGATTCCGGGGATAAATGTGAAGATAATTGTTTGAGAAGCCCAGATACAGTGGTCATTTCAGTGAGTAGATAGATTGTGAGCTAGTTCTCCTAGTGGACTTCAAAAGCTTTGTGCAGGCAGTTTTGAAGGTTCATGCATGATGGATGAAATGAAGACCCTGCTATTGTGCTGGGCTATGCAGTTTACGGCAAGGGACAGCCCCACATGACAGCCGTGCAGAGTAACGGCCGGGGAATATCTGTGGGGGATATCCATTACAGTCACTGCGTTATCTGTGGGGGATATCCATTACAGTCACTGCGTTATCTGTGGGGGATATCCATTACAGTCACTGCGTTATCTGTGGGGGATATCCATTACAGTCACTGTGTTATCTGTGAAGGATTTACATTACAGTCACCTGTGGGAGATATCCAAACACAAAAGTTGTGTATTGAATCACAGGAGTGGCTATAGAAATGGGGATGTAAATGAACTTAAGGGAGGTTACGATACATTTCTGAAAAGGCGCAGACGAAGCTGAGGACACAGTGGCTTCAGTGTCTGGAATTGACTCAGCTACCTTTCATCTGTCTTTTACATATATTCCAGATGCTCCAAAATTAGGTAGAGAGCAGGGTCACCCAGTTCTGTGAACCATTGGGGGTTAAGGGTCTTGCTCATGTGCCCAACAGTGATATCACTCTGCTGACCCTGAGGTTTGAGAGTCTTATCCCACTGAGCCATACACCAAAATTTCAATGTGTTAAGGACATCTTCTATGTCATCTTGAGACTCCTTCATGACCTTCTTTACTCAACACCATCTTCTAAGATGATAGCAGAAAAGTTAGCTGCCAGTTCAGTGCGCAATGCCTGGTATTACGCCACCCTTGAGAACAGCACTCAGCCTTTGATACAGATAACATTCACGCCAGCTGGCCTCCTATTGCACCAAATTCAGCCATTTCAGATAAAGACAGTGGGACATCTAGGCACTCGTGCCCATATCCAGTGGAGATAACAGGCCCTAATAGAGACTCCCACTGTTTTAAGATTCAAGAGATTCAAGAGAGTTTATGGTCATATGCACATTAAACAAAGAGAGTTTATGGTCATATGCACGACAGTTACACTGCACGATCTGGTCCCTGATGAGCACAAAACACATACAAATTCAGCTGCTTACAGTAAGAAAATAAATATGAGAACAATTATTACATTAAATATATAAACACCATGTATACAAGTAACCGGGTTGTTGTGGAAAGTCTGCAGACGTCCATTAAGGCAACTTAACCCAGTGAACAGGGAGACAATGGGCTAAACAGCAAGGAGAAGCAATGCTGCTTTTGTCGATGTCCTGTTATGTATCCAATTGATGGCTGGGATTTTCTCCAGCACTGCCAGCCTCATGCCCTTACATATACTGCCAATGTGTGTCTAATGAATCCATTTGTACACAGTCCATATTGTCATATCAGACATATACTGTCTGTTTAGGTCCTTCCTGCTCTTCTCAGAAATCCCACATGGATTTTCCCGAGTCCTTCAAATAATGTTTTCAAAGGAATGTCATCATCGACATTGTTCCATGGTCCGCGGGCTGAAGCCAAGAGTCGTCTCCATGGTGATGCTACACAGCCAGTCCGGAACTCTTTTGTTGTGGTGGCGTACGGACCCTTTGAAACAGTGTGAAAAGAAGCCTGGTTATCTCCTGGCAGCTAAAGTAATACAAAGATACTGAATTGCTTAAAATCATTGTATTGAAATCTTCTATATCGTACTGTTTTCAGGTCAAATCATAACTGTACTGTACAATATACTTTATCAAAAAGTCCCCAATCAGCTGTCACTATTTCCTTTGTCAACAATTTAGTCTGTACTGGTTTTGGGGCATGACTGTGCTCCAGGGGCACTAAAAAACAGCTGATACACATAAGTGTATTTTATGGAGAACAAGATGGGATGTTAGAAAAGCAAATGACGCCCGTGTCAGGGCAGCACAGGGCTGCAGTGGTCAGCATGGTCACTTCATGCCTCTGGGACCTGGGTTCATGGCTCCATGCATGTGGAGTTTGTATCTTCTCCCTGTGTCATTGTGAGGTTTCCTCCAGGTACTCTAGTTTTTCCCCACAGTCCAAAAACATGCTGAGGTTAATTGCAGTTACCAAACTGCCTGTAGATCTGTGTGTGCTCTGTGTATGGGTGGTGGTCCATTCTGGGTTGTTCCCCGCCTTGTGCCCATGGACTCCAGACCCAGAATAGGACAAGTGGTTTATGAAAATGGATAAAAATGATACCCATATCCTTGTACAAAAGTTAATGTAACCAAAGTTTTGCCTCTTAAGGAGAATACCACAGTTACCAAAAACAGGATAAATTGGATTTTGCAGTTTTCAAAATAAATATATGCTTAAAATGATCCCATAGTGACAGGACAGGGTTCCACAGGACAGAATAAGGACCATATCGGGGTATCGAACAGAATACAGACTGTCTCGGGGTGCAGGACAAAAAAAGGACCATATCGGGGTATCGAACAGAAGACAGACTGTCTCGGGGAGAAGGACAGAAGAAGGACCATATCGGGGTATCGAATAGAAGGCAGACTGTCTCGTGGTGCAGGACAGAAGAAGGACCATATTGGGGTATCGAACAGAAGACAGACTGTCTCAGGTTGCTGGACAGAAAATAAATTGTTTCAGGGTCCTGGACAGAAGACAGACTGCTTCCTTGTACAGGATAGAACATGGACCATCTCATGGTACTGAACAGAAGATGGACCATCTCGTGACGCAGGGCAGAAGTATGAATGAGGAGTGAACTCAAAGACTGATTTACCAGGAGAACCAGCACTCCTCTTCCACTTTGCACAGGCTTGCTGTAAGGTTATAAAAAATGGTGTCCAATCCATCTAGTTTCCCCTTAAATCAAATCAATGTGGAAACATCAGACAGGTGGAAATGGTTCTGATTCTTCTTTGAAAGCCACCTGGATTTAGAGAATGAGGAGGAGGACAACAACAAATTCAGAGTGCAAGTATGCAGGTAGAGGTCAGGGAAGCTAGAGGCCAAGGCTGAGTTTCATTGGACTGTAATAGCAGGAGTTCTTCCTCAGGGGCAGCACTGAAAACCCACTGGAAGGAAAAAAATAAAAAAATAATAATATAAATCCTATTTTTCAAATCTCACAGGCATTGCTAAAAAAGCACGCTGATGAGGGCCCAACTTTGACTCTTCGAAATTCTGGCCAGGTTGCTTGATGACGGCGGCACCACAGAGAGACACGGCTCGTATAAAGGCGACACGAGGCCAGGCCAGATAAGGCAGAGCTTCTCCTTCGTATGTGTAGGTTGCACGCCAAGATCCACGGAGAAGGACTTGCTTCTCAAGATGGGACAAGCTGAGATAAGGAAAGCTGTTCAGATCTGGCTGATGAATTGTACTGGATTATACCCTGCAGCATGTGACAACTGAAGGCTGCACAGCACCAATTCTTATCAAGCGGGGTCTGCCAGGTGAAAGTGAAGCCAGCAGCATCAGCTAAAGGATGCATCAGCACTCTTGGAATCCAACAGGACTAGATGGTCCAAGGAAGAGGTATCACAAGGCCACCACAGCTAAGATTTAGCACTGTCACAGGCACATAAATACTCCTGTTTCTCATGGCTGGGTGTGACATGAAAATACAGGCTTAAAAGATCAGCGGTTTTAATAATGAAATTCTGATTGGGAGAGGTTAGGCTGTGTTTATGGCTAAGGCTGCCCAGCAGTGACACAACAGCACGTACAGAGAGCACCCTGAGAGTTCACTATCCCACAGCGATCCACAGTGCATACTGCTGCGCAGAATAAACTCAGAGTATCTTTTCACAATCACTATGTGTGGCCCTGTGATGGGGGGGGGGGGACTTTAAAATAAGCGGTAATTAACTGGTGGCACCAATCAATGCAGGAACCCCCATGAGTTATTTGCACAAAATTCCCTGAGCTCACTTATGAGAAGAAAAAAAATGACATTTACCTCTGACACTTCCTGTAGTTTGCTTATTCGGGAAATACTGAATTATACAGGAAGTATATTTTGAAAATAATTAAATGGAAAGTTGTTAGTGTATTGCCTTGAGGTTTCACTGTGCAAGACTGAAAATGGTGTGCTATTTATGGGAGCAGTCACAACGGAAGACAATCCTTCTATGTAGATAATTTACAAAGAATGCATAGTAATACCAGCTGCTGTGGGTGAAGGACATCCTACATACTGCTTAGTCACTGAAGTTAGGACTGACACTGCAGAGTAATACCAGCTGCTGTGGGTGAAGGACATCCTACACCCTGCTTAGTCACTGAAGTTAGGACTGACACTGCAGAGTAATATCAGCTGCTGTGGGTGAAGGACATCCTACATACTGCTTAGTCACTGCAGTTAGGACTGACACTGCAGAGTAATACCAGCTGCTGTGGGTGAAGGACATCCTACATACTGCTTAGTCACTGCAGTTAGGACTGGCACTGCAGAGTAATACCAGCTGCTGTGGGTGAAGGACATCCTACATACTGCTTAGTCACTGCAGTTAGGACTGACACTGCAAAGTAATACCAGTGGCTGTGGGTGAGGGACATCCTACACCCTGCTTATTCACTGCAGTTAGGACTGACACTGCAGAATAATACCAGTGGCTGTGGGTGAGGGACATCCTGCTTAGTCACTTTTTTACAGAGAAGTCATATTGAATAAGATAAAGTAAAAATATTTCTGATAATAAAAATATTTCTTTGTGCAAATAAGCAGACATATTCCTACTATATAGCTTTTTGTGTGACTGTTATGTTTTTATTGGTCTGCATGATGTTTGCATTATCTTATTTGATATCACTTTTCCTTTAAAAGATGTCATATTTTAAAATTGTTTCTTACAACCCAGAAATACAGAAAGGCGACTTATAGGTTATATTTGATCAAAAAAATATTCATTTCTTTAATACAGTTCAGGGGAAAATATTTGCTCAAAAAATTCCCAGATTGCCAGAACTTATCTGTTTCACCCTGCGTGGCATTCTGTTGGTACTGCGTTAAGAATCATTACTCAATGAACGCAAAGACCCTGCAAAGATAAAAATGCAAATTTGTGTATGGCTGTGGGGAGATGCCGTTTTTCATTTTAAATATGGACTCTTTTTTTTTACTCCAGTGAGCCTGACAGCTGCCTTCAACAATGTACATGGTGTATATTTCTTACACACCATTAAAATGTTACACTAATTGTTTCAGTGAGGCTGCCTCAGCTCTCCCTACAGACAGGAGCGTGTAACGGACACAGTAGTTAAGATCATTTCAGTAATTGCTGTGAATGATGTATTGATCTAAATCCCCCTTTGCACTTATCATTCATCTATGAAGCAGACCTTGCTCTTTAGTGAGTTTAAGAGTTTAGCATTCCATTTCATATTGCCATTTTCACAATAGATATTTCCACTGTTTTTACCATAGGGATATGTTTTTTGCACATTTATTTATCTATAATTTAGGAGCTCTTTTTACCCTGTTACCTTTGGATTGTTATCTCAATATCTCAAAGTATGCAGACCACCCCCAACATCAAAAATGGACTCATCTACTGGTGTCCTGCCAATCATGCCAACTGTTGGATGCCAGATGGGCACACGCCCACCAACCCCCACCCCCAAATATAAGGAATGCGTCATTTGCTCTTGTATGTCATGTTTACTTAAGGTGAGCCCTGGGTTTAATTTAGTATGTTAAAGACCACACAGTAAAAGCCCATTTGTGTGGGGCCTCCAAGGTTGGTGGGCCCCTGCTGGTCACAAACAGTCGTTACATCACAGGGACAGGGGGGCCCAAAGTGAACATTTTGAGTGGGGACTCAGAAACAGCAAGTCTGCCCCTGGCTGCAGGCCATCAAATGATGAACCATCAAGGCACACAATTAAAACATGAAGTCTCTGATGTATCAAAGTGATGAACATTCAAGTCACATGTTCTTGAAGGCCAAAGGTCTGCCTCTACTGACAAGCCATCAGGAAAAGCAGAGGCCCTGTTAGATGTCTGTATCTGTAGCTGGAGGATTAAGGCCGGGGATGGAGAACTGACCCTATGGTTCCCAAAGGGCCAGATGTGCTTGTCAAAAGCTGCTCTACGACACTTCATTAAATCGGTAGATGGACAAGGTTTAAATACATGTTAATTATGTTTCCATGAGATCAAATGTAAGAATTTTAAACTGGTGTTGATTTGCATATGTGGCTTATCTGCCTTTCCCAACCAAATCCAATAAAGCAATAGTGTGATACTGTCTCATCGACCACAG
Source organism: Gnathonemus echidnorhynchus (assembly GCA_026776725.1). Classification (NCBI taxonomy): domain Eukaryota; kingdom Metazoa; phylum Chordata; class Actinopteri; order Osteoglossiformes; family Mormyridae; genus Gnathonemus; species Gnathonemus echidnorhynchus. The sequence goes on along the minus strand of JAODJU010000062.1, from coordinate 32,040,330 downwards.
ATTGTGTTATTGTCCAAATACAAACATCACTCTGGGATCTCAGTATAGCATGGAATACATCAAAGGCTTGACAGGCATTCTTAACTCATTCAGTCTCACAAAGCAGAAGAATCCATGATGACAATGCAGAGTGATTGTCATCATGTAACTGCAGCGACACTCCGCCGTGTCTAAAGGGAGTGTCACCACGACGCGGTCGATGCTAATCACACATGTGGCATATTCACCTCGCTGCCAGGGCGCTCATTAAGCATGTGTGATGTTTTATGCTTATTATCAGCTGAAAGGAAAGCCAGATATTCACTCGATCACAAAGGAGATTGGCACCGGAGGACTTTTCAGCGAGAAGTGACCTCTCTGGCTGCTCTGGAGACAAAGTCACTGGACAGCAAGCCTCAGCAAGTTAGGGGCCCATCCCATTTCCTCAAAGGATGAAGCTGCCCAAAAACAAGGGCCCGCAAGCCTGTCTCCATCAGCCTGCCAGTCAGCTATGAGCCACTCATGTAAGCACATGAGAACCCGGCAGCCCGTCACGTGGCCTCTGATCTGCTGAAACTCGAAGCATCACTGCAGGCAATGCAACGCTCAAAATCTTAAACCTGAAAATGACCGCGTCACTGCAGGCTGTCTGATGCTCACAGCCCGAAACCTGAAAATGACTGTCACTGCAGGCTGTGTGCTCACAGTCTGAAGCCTGAAAATGACTGCGTTACTGCAGGCTGTGCGACACTCACAGTCTGAAGCCTGAAAATGACCTCGTCACCGCGGGCCGTGGGATGCTCACAGTCTGAAGCCTGAAAATAACCTCGTCACCGCGGGCCGTGGGATGCTCACAGTCTGAAGCCTGAAAATGACCTCGTCACCGCGGGCCGTGGGATGCTCACAGTCTGAAGCCTGAAAATTACCTCGTCACCGCGGGCTGTGGGATGCTCACAGTCTGAAGCCTGAAAACAACCTCAATGAGATGAACTTTTGAATATGGGCAAAATTCTCAGACCACAACTTCTGCCAAAAACTGTAACATAAACAAGAAAATTGCTCTATTCCATAACCCAACTTCAAGAAACGTAAAAGGACTTATATCATCAGTGCAAAAGCACACGCTCAACAGCCATCGTGACATCAGCAGCAGAAGGCTGCCTCCTCAGTACTGCAGAGAACAGGACAATTTTACAGATAAACAGTCTGACCAAAAACCCCAAGATGCTTCATGACAGCATATATTTGCATTCATCTCCAGAACATTGAGTGGGTGGCAGACTCCTGGGCAAAGGATTCTTCTTTCAGCAGAAGGCTGCTTCTGCCATTTTCAGATATGAAGAACATTTTCTCGTGCAGTGGCACTGGTGCCAGGGGATGAACCTCATGCACGGTGGCAGGGAGGCTGGACACACACAGGGCAGAGCTGAGTGACACTGAGCCCGGCATCAGATACTCACTACAAAGCCACCACAAACAAACAAACAAACAAAAAAACAAATCTGACCCATGAAGGACTAACAAATATCAGCTAGCATCGTTGGACATCACTGCTAATTAGCCAACCATCTTCAAAAACCCAAAATTTTTATGAAGGTGAAACAGGCCGAATGGATCTGGTAAGCAGGCTGGCCAGGAGTCAGGAGAGAGCAGTGGGTGAGGAGAGGCAGGAGACAGCAGAGGGTCAGGAGAGACAGGAGAAAGCAGAGGGTCAGGAGAGGCAGGAGACAGCAGAGGGTCAGGAGAGGCAGGAGACAGCAGAGGGTCAGGAGAGGCAGGAGACAGCAGAGGGTCAGGAGAGGCAGGAGACAGCAGAGGGACAGGAGAGGCAGGAGACAGCAATGGGTCAGGAGAGGCAGGAGACAGCAGAGGGTCAGGAGAGGCAGGAGACAGCAATGGGACAGGAGAGGCAGGAGACAGCAGTAGGATCCAGGGTCAGCCATCCCCAAAGTGCTTCCAGCATAAGGTTTTGCTTGAGACTCAGCCACCCCTCCATTGACTGTGTGACCATGGCACATTTCTGCTTAGTACTTAAACACATTGCCCACCACGTGCAAGCCGGATATAATTTAAATAAGCAGAGCAGGTGGCAAGGCGGTCCAGCTGCATGAAACACATTGAATGCATAACATGCTCTCTGCCAGTGAAGAACACAGAAATCCCAGGCGCATGGGTGATTGTTTAAAGCACCATACTTCTGCTTTGAGGAAGCACCCTGAAGGCCTGAGGCCGTTTGGTGACTCATCAGCTCGGGCACACTGCGACTGCGGCGGCCTGATGAGCTATAAGAGAGCTACGTACTGACACCAAAGGAAATGGAATTCTAGGCAATATTCCTTTCCTTTTCCTGTGGTTCATCTGGTTCATTTGGTTGCCGCCAATATCATTTTGCTTGGGGGCAGAGAGACTCCCTCCCATTGCCCCCTAAATCCACACAACGTGACAGGAAGCTCCAGCAGTCACCCCAACAACACTGACCGTCACACTCTTCATGTGCAGACCATCTGTAGGACAGGGTGGGTGTTCCATATCTGTTCATCATCAGAGCATCAAGGGATTCATTCCTCATATATTCAGGATTGTTTCTTCTCTCTTTGGAGGGGGTGGGGGGTGGGGGGCTGGACTTCAGCCTATATATGGAATAGGCATCAGCTTCCTAAGAGCAATGTCAATGTCCTACAGAGTATCTGTGTGTTCTGAGTATCCTACATGTTATCTGTGAGTACTGTGAATATCCTATGCAGCCTACATGAGTACTGTGCATATACTACCCAGCATCAATGAGTATTTTGAATATGCTACACAACATCTTTGAATACTGTATCACACACAGTATCTCTTAATACTGTGAGAATACTACACAGCATCTGAGTATTGTGAATGTCCTACACAGTTTTTGTGAGTACTGGGAATGTACTACACAACATTTGTGAGCACTGTAAGAATCCTACACAGCATCTATGAGTACTGTGAAAATTCTACATAGCATTTGTGAGTACTCCAAGTATCCTACACAGTATCAGTGAGTACTGTGAAAATTCTACATAGCATTTGTGAGTACTCCAAGTATCCTACACAGCATCAATACGCCGTTGATCTTAATAATCAGGTGTAGACACAGACCAACATACACCTCACATTCAATTACATCTATCAGATCACATTTTTCTAGAGTGATGCAGTACGAGACAGTAACAACAACATAGATGCTGTTTTAATGGCCATTGTACACCCAGCTGGCCTATAAGAATCATGCATTCACCATCAGATATCACCCAGCTGACCTGTAAGAATCATGCATTCACCATCCGATATCCCCTGCCTGGCTTCCCTATGGTCTGCCTGGATGTGTGAGCTCCTTCTTGACCACCAGCATTTCTCTGAGCCCAGAGATTCACGCAGTGAAAGCTGCAGCACGCTTTGCAGTGATTAAAGCAGCAGAGACACTGATCAACAAGCACACCAACACAGCAGCAGGCATCCAGCTCCAACAGGCAAAGCCTTTCATATATCACATGCAAGCTTCTGACATCACAGGAGAATCTGAACAGAGTCTGAACAGTGCTGAGTATGCTGACCATTTACCGGACTTTTTATCTTATACACAATCACGTCTGCAATGTTAGAAATTGCTTAAAATAACCTAATGAAGCCTAGATTTCCGAGGTCATGAAGGAGAATAGGGCACCAGGCCGGGTCCAATGAAGATCCACTCTATATCTCAGCATTTCAGAACCACGCCCCATGGTTCCCGACTACAACGGACAGTCAAATGGTAAGTGAACAGCAGAGCTCACAAGCACAGCTACTGTGCTTGGGGGGAACATGGGACTCACAGAAGTGTGACTGTTCCCCGCCTGTGGGTGCGCTGTCTACATGGGACACACAGAAGTGCGACTGTTCCCCGCCTGTGGGTGCGCTGTCTACATGGGACACACAGAAGTGCGACTGTTCCCCGCCTGTGGGTGCGCTGTCTACATGGGACACACAGAAGTGTGACTGTTCCCCGCCTGTGGGTGCGCTGTCTACATGGGACACACAGAAGTGTGACTGTGGGACTACGAGGAGCCTTAGAGAGACCTCGCCAAGACACCCTCGCGGTGACCTTCTCCCTGCCACTATCCTGTGGCCAGCTGTACACTGGGACACATCCTGAGCTAAACTCTGCAATTCATTGCTTTCGATTGAATTCCTCCAAAGTGATGCTAATTAGGAGCTAAGGGCACAGCAATGCCTCACACCTCGGAGTGGGTGTCACCAGCATACGTAACAGACCCACCCTCTGCAAATCCAAAGCCTCCGTTTGCTTCGTACTGCTGCTGTCCTGCTGACTCACTCTCCCCAAGGGCTCGCCGTTGGCTTCAGAAACAGTTTGGAGGGCCTGGCCCACAGCCGCGAAGCCCATGGCAGTGTTACAGCACAATCAAAACAACAGCATGTACTTCAGCTGCAGTATTTTATAAAATACCACAGTTAAAGCTGAACGTGCGTCACAAACTCCTAACAGCTGCAGAATATTTTTCAAGGTGAGTCATGTGACAGGCTATTTATGGATTAGCAGCCTTAGCACTCCAAGAAAAGGAAAGGAAATTCCAATGGATTTGGGAGAGAATGGACAGTAAATGTCATCATGTGACAAAAGCACAGCACCGGAAAGAGCAGTGGATGCTGGGAAGGCATTTGCTCTGGTGGTCTTCTGGGTGTGGTAAGGCTCGAACCCGGTCCCGTCACGAGCAGCTGTTCTGGTCACACGGATGTCACACACACATGTGCCTGACGTACAATAGCCTCTATTACCACAGTACCCGATTCTCAGAATTTGAATAAATAGAAACTGCTGGGAAATCAGCATAGACAGCAGGTGTGCTCCTTCATACCGCGGTAATCACATTGAAAAGAAGCAGTGTGAGTGACACAGCAAATGGGTGGGACTCTGCTTGGATAACTAGCAAAAGAGAATATTTCCTCCTCATTCTAGGGTTAGGCTGACCCCATCCCAGCTGTAATGTGAATAAGGTGGCCTGATTTCCTCATTCATTAAAGACTAAAGGTTCAATGTTCCAGACTGAGAACAACAACTCAAAATGCCACTGAAATCCAGGTTTAAATCTATTCAGCATCTTGGAATCAGCCCTCAGGTGCTGTCTGTGGGGAGGGGGGGGTGATGAGCCGCAGATCAGAGGGCCTTTGGGCTGCGTGTTATCATGGCCCTCACACATGAGCAAAGACACATGCTTCATAATGCATTATGGTGCTTCTTACCCTTTCTGTGGCTGGCAGTCGTAGGTAGTTTACTTTGCTTATTGCCATAAACGTGAACACGCCAGTGTCGGTGTCTGGTGGTGCATGCGATTCATCACACATCGGTTTCCTCTCTGGGCAAGACTGAGCTGCTCGGGTGCTGGACTCAGCAGAGCCCTCAGTGGGAAAGACTGAACTGTTCAGGCACTGGACCGGTGTGGTGCCCTCTGTAGGTGTGAATAAAATACAAAGGCGCTGGACACACCTGCAGGTGAACACAGTAGTAAATAGCAGTAGGTGGGCTGAGGGCACAAGGGCCCCCTCACAGAGAAGGGGGGACACATAAGCTTTGTAAAGAGAGCAAGTGCTGATAGCTGAAGGACAGCATTCGCGTCAGATAGTCACGGACAGCACCGGACACTTAATTGTTCCTTTGCCAACGTTCCTCCTGATCTGGGTCTCTCCGGAATTTCTTAATAGCTAATGTAAATTTATGAGAAAATGTTCAATCAGGTGCCAAAACCCAAGGTGCAAATTAATATTATGATTATAAATCCCAGCAAAACCAGAGTAACCCCAAATCTGCCCCGTGGACCCCTGAATCGGACCCCCCGAGTCAGACTGTCTCGGCAGCCAGATTATGCACGCAGAGGCCCCTGTCTCACGCTGTCCAGAGAGGTCAGGCCACCTCCTGTACAGCTACATGATTTGAAATGCAAATAATTCAAGCAACGGTAGCAGTTCGGGATATAGGGCTTGCACAGCGGATGAGAACCCTTCACCAAAAGTGCCTAGATTTCAGCTGTTGTACCTTTGAGAGTGTGAAAAGTCTCCCCCCCTTTTGGTTTTCTAAGAACAGAGGTCATTTGACACCTGAATGACCAGAGTAAAGCTATCTTAATTTAGGAATATTATACACAGATCATAATGCTCAGAGGAGTTAAAAGAGGAAGAGGGTTATAAAAAATCTGAGACTGCAATCAAAAAACTAAAAATGCCAAGTTTTGGTTGGTCACTTATAGTTAAGGTTGGGGCTGGATAAGGCTGGGTTAAGGTTGTCATTGTTGGGAAATTAATGGAGAATTCACATAAAAATATGAATACATGGACTGTGCATGTGTGTTTGTGTCTGTCTGTGAGACCCTGTACTGGAAGATGGATGGATGTTCAGAGAAATAATATCATACTGGTGTGATCCATCTTCCAGCACTTAGGAGAGTCCTGACAGAATAACTGCATATTGGACTCCCTCAGACTGCAGGAGGAAAAGTACAGAAGCACAGAGTGAGCATAGGAACACCAACAGTGAGATAAGAGCAGCTTCAAAACGTCACTGGATCAGAGGCATTAGTGCAGTAAGATAAGAGCAGCTTTAACGTGTCACTGGATCAGAGGCATTAGTGCAGTGCGATAAGAGCAGCTTTAATGTGTCACTGGATCAGAGGCATTAGTGCAGTGAGATAAGAGCAGCTTCAATGCGTCACTGGATCAGAGACAATAGCACATTGCATCATCAGAAGACAGTGACTGGTAAATATTGGCAACATGAAAGTGAAAGCAAATGGCATGATCTGTAAGTGATACAAAACACCTCTATGGGCACTAATGGGTCCAACGGGGTCAGTGCTTCAGTTGTTAAGTAACCCATTCATAAGGCAGAGACTACTACTGAAGTCAAACCTAAGTTAACAATGCCCTCGTCTGTCATTTTAACATAAACAGTGTCTGACTCAAATCAAATTAAAGCAGGAAACCTGTCAGATCACCTGACCTGACTTGAAACACTTCAGAAATCAGACATATCAATTTTATATGAATTCTCTGAGTGTAGAAACAATATTAGAATAGAATAGAATAGAATAGAATAGAATAGAATAGAATAGAATAGAATAAACCTTTTTATTGTTGTGTACTTTTAACACAACTCTCAGGAACAGACCTAAGGGTGGTGTTGTGTGGATCAGTGGGTCAGGAGGCTGTGCCTGTGATCAAAAGGTTGATCTGTTTAAATCCCAGTGTCGGCGGAGTGCTTCCACATTAGGTTCCCGTTAAGGCCCCAAGTGCTGCAACAGACGTTAGGATTCGGTTTTCATAACTGAACAGTGCATTGGGTAAAAACATCTGCTAAATGAAGGAAAGGCTGGTGTTTCCCCTTAAGCAAATATAACGACAGATTAGGTCCATTGGCGCTGTGGTGCTGGTCAAGGGTGCAACAGGGAAAACGCCCAACGGGAATGTCTCCCCTAAGGCGCGAACCGTCACAGGCTTACATGATGTCACCTGGTAAGTCATTGAGTGCGAGAGGCTGCAAGGGTTCGACACAGTAAACATAGGTATAGGACAGTATGTAGCGGCGTTACCTTGACAACGTCAAAACATGTTCCTTATTATTGTGGGTTTGGGACATTTTAAATTAAAAATTGCACTTTCTTCATGGTCAGAGCGCATAAGGGACTAACTGCCTTATTTGAATGTGTCCCAAGCTCTTGCATTACAGAGTGAGTGACAGGTATTTGGCAAAGAATCAATTCACTCATCTTTGTCAAAACAGCATCATTAAGCAAAAACTAAAAGTAATGGTTTGATTACCATTTACACTTCTGGGCTTCCCCTGTAACCCTGGGTTTCACGTCCTGTGAACTGTGGGTAATTCCCTCAGGCAAAGTCTGCAGAAATGCAGACTTATGGATAGTGTGCATAAAGAGCTCAAAATGCCTGCGAGAGAGCCCACATGCACTTGGCGATTAGACCGTGGGACAGCACTAAGCCCTCAAGGCCACAAAATCTGCGAGCCCGTGAGTGTGGACATGGGTATTGGGCCACTCTCTCACCGGCGCATTTGTGAGCTCCCCCATTCGGCCCCAAGTAAAGCAGCCTCCAGCTGCCGGAACGTGTGCAGATAGTGGGAGAACAGGAAAGCCCAGAGGCAGAGCTGAGGGCACATTCAAAGGCACAGTGTTCCTCGGCAAGCTGGAGCCCATCACTCATCCAGAACACAAGCTTTCTCCATAATCCTGTGCATTTCACTTCTCTGTAAGTGACATTAAGCGTCTCCCACCTAAATGGGAGTTTATTTTTAAACCAGGCTCATACTGAAGCATTGCTCAATAGGGAAAATGCCATATTAAAGGCAGAGAATCGAAATGTAATTTATTGCAAATACTTCTAGAGCAAAATAAAATATCCTTCATATCACTGCACCCAGTATATTGAGCTTTCTGAAATTCTCATTGCAGAGGTTAAAATAGCTGCAACATAAAAGCACACATATCATATAAGTATGGGGGAAACACAAGTGTTTGACCAGCAACAAATCAGCCCACGACGACGCAGAATAACCATGCCATTGTTTGTCTGAGGCATCTGCATCTGGCAACCCAGATAGTTTAGAATATTTCCCCACTGGTTGTCTGAGGCTGTGGGGACATACAGTGCTCACCTGGCAACCCAGATAGTTTACAATAACCCCGCCACTGTTTGTCTGAGGCTGAGTCCACAAACACATCTGGCAACCCAGACTGCAACCAACTAGGCTGCAGAGAAAACAAACAGCCATGTTTATAGAAGAGGTGCTGAGAGTAAGAAAAAGGAGATGGTGTAAATATTAGACAGATGACACACACACACACACACACAATGATCTCACATAGCAAGTCTCAGCTAGAGAATGGCCTGGAAAGGACTCACAGGCCCTTAGATATGGCATTATTCAGAAATACATCATCAATTTAGCAGGTTTCTGCTCCTCAGTATGAGGCTTTTAATGCGACTGAAGATTGTTTTCATGGACTATAACTGCAAGTGATCCCACCCGGCCCATAATAGACCTGATTCTCTGGGATTACAGCACATCTACAGCCCGCTGGCGATTACAAGACAGCAAATATCGGCCCATAACAAGCCTGATTCTCAAGGATTACAGCACATCTACAGCCCACTGTCGATTACAAGACAGCAAATATCGGCCCATAACAAGCCTGATTCTCTGGGATTACAGCACATCTACAGCCCGCTGGCGATTACAAGACAGCAAATATCGGCCCATAACAAGCCTGATTCTCAGGGATTACAGCACATCTACAGCCCGCTGGCGATTACAAGACAGCAAATATCGGCCCATAACAGGCCTGATTCTCTGGCCCATATTAGGTCCTCCTTTCTGTTTGAATCGAAGTTCATATGTGATTCATATCCTGCCCTTTATTAATGAAGTGGGTCCTCTGGCACTTGGGTGGATCTGGATCGATCTGCCGTTTATAAGCTAAAAATGGAAAGGGTGGGGGTGGTCATGCGGGGGGGCAGTGACCAGCCTCCTGTCACTGCTTGATTTACAGCAGCTGAAGAATCTGGCATCCGACTTGATGGGACCAGCAGAGTTTCCTCAGACAAGGCTGAGGGCTGGAACCACTTGGTTCACTATTCGATCCCAGGCTGACTTGCCTATTAATTCATTAAGTTATTTTAGTAAATTGCAGGCTTACAATGCTGAATTGACATCTGATTTTTAGCTCTATGCTCAGCTAAATCTTTCACAAGGTAAGCAGCCTGTTCTAACAGAAATAAGTCCAGAGCAGAGCAGCTCTGAACAACAGGATTATCCCCCCAGGGAGGGGCTCGTCTGAGTGCACCCCCCTCCATACTGTCAGGGGGGTCCTAGGGTTCCAGCCCAGCTCATAATTAACTGGCCTTGATTAAGCCACTGATTGACTGAATCACATAATTAAACTCACATTTCATCACGGTTTAGTTGAGAACTTGCTCTTTTAATTTTATTCCAGTGTGTTAATCTGCATTTTCAGGCCCTGTATTAAGAAAACCAGCTTCTTCATTATTGTGTGCAAGTGTGTGTGTGTGGAATTCATTCCTGTCCTGCATTTCGCTCTGCAGGTACACACACACACAAGCGCACACAGATTCAAACACACACAAACACACACACACAATCTGTTTAACAAACAAATGGAATTTAACCCAAATCTAACAATTCAAATTAATTTATTCGAAGGCTAAGAACAATGAGTATATAATCTTAGTGCTGGTTCAATAAACAACTTTTCATATTAGCATCTGTTCTTGACACCATGGTTATGAAACGATGAAGAGCCATGAATGGGTGCTGCATAAGAGGATGTCCCCCTTCTGGTCTGCTGGTGGCTGCTTTGACAGAGAGCAGAGCAGAGCAGAGCACGCTCCTCTTCCAATTTAATTATCCCGATTCTCCATCTGGCAGCAGACACCTTGGCAGAGGTAAACACAGACATCAGCACACAAGCTGAACAGCGGGCCCACATTCCACGACCGTTTCCAGCACACTGTCCTGAAAAAATGTGTTATCATTTTGTGATGCGGTTAAGCGGGCCAGCTCTTCCAGTGCTCCTGTCCTGAGGTCCAAATGAACAATATCAATCACACCCTGTGATTTCACACTGAGGATAATTTCTGTTGACTGGCAAACTTTTTTCAATCGCTGCTGGATCCTGGTTAGCAGGCGGTGGGGGGGGGGGGGGG